>LR738712.1:688653071-688692216 GCA_902687465.1 Secale cereale
TATAAGCCCTTTATGTGGTGTCGCTCAGACGCCCGACTGTGGCATGCTTGTTATTTATTTTTCCTCATAAGCCCTTTATGTGGTGTCGCTTAGACGCCCGACTGTGGCATGCTTGTTGTTTTCTTTATAAGCCCTTTATGTGGTGTCGTTCAGACGCCCGACTGTGGCATGATCGCTATTTATTTTATTATCACTCCCTGATTGCATATGCCTTTTTATACGAATGACCTGCTTGCAATATGGACTGTCATATCATAATTATCATAGTGATCATCAATTATTCTCGAGCATGATTATATCTCACCCATGTTCATAATGTTTGCGAGTACATTCAAAGTACTCATTGGCTTGTCCCTGGCTATTGTCTTGGCCAGATTTCTTGCGTGGAAAGGAACGATGCGATAACAGCCCCGGAACCTACGCACATGGAGATAGCAGCCTCGCGAAGATAGGAGTTATCCTGGTCAGCTGTTCATGTGGGAAATGGTGTCCCATAGTCACCGATGAACCAAAAACCGCTTCCGCCATCAGCCACTAGAAACCTTGTGTTGTACTCACAGGCCAGAATGGTCTTGTACTACATATCTTGTATTTTGCTTGGAGTTTCTGTAACAAGTTGGTGCATCATCAGCTAACAGTAATCCTGGGGCTGGTGAGCAGAAGGGCCGCTTTTGGGAAATTAATATCCCGAAAACCCGGTCCTGACAAACTTGGTATCAGAGCCAGGCTGACCATTGGCTAATCCTATCTTAGCCGGGTCGAAAACCTAGGTAAACCAACCCACCAGACCTTAACCAGACCCCGGCCAAGCTTCTCGTGTAAGATAGCCACACAGTGACCGACACCTAAATAGTGTCTTCCGCAAACGTTCGAAGGAAGACTCCGTCCCCTTTTTCTATAAAAAAGGGCACGCTAGCCTCAACCCAGCACAGCACAGCCTCTACCCCAAACCAAGCCAAGATGCCTGGACCCATTGTTCACAATGAAACCACAGCAACCAACCTTGGAGGTTTTGTGACCGTGCTAGCAAACCTCACCTGCCGTGCCTTTGCATTAGAAGAGCCCCTAGAATATGTTGTGTACCAAGAGAGTGATACGTCCAAAACGTATCTATAATTTCTGCTTGCTACATGCCACTTTTGGGTGATATTGCTATGATATTTATACACTTCCATACACTTTTGATCATATTTGGACTAACCTACTAATCCAGTGCACCCTAGTGCTAGTTTCTGTTTTCGGCTGTTTTTGTATTTTAGGTTTTCACATTACGAGAACTGTCAGGAAAAATCCAGAAAATTTATATAAAAAATCAGCGTTCCAGAACCTACCTTGCGCCCGAAGTACAGCCGGGGGGGCACCAGGGCCCCAGGCGCCCTGGCGGCGCCCCCCCCCCCCTGGGCCGCGCCGGGGGGCGCCTGGGCCCCCCGAGCCCCGTCTGGTGCCCCCCTTTGGCATATATTTAGAGCGTCCTTCAAAACCCTCGGGACGGGAACTCTTTTTCGCGATCTCATCTCTGTTCCGCCGCCGCCGCCGCTTCCAAGATCGGGAGCACCAGGAGAACTCTTCCCGGCACCCTGCCGGAGGGGAGGATCACCACCGGGAGCCTCTCCACCACCATGGACGCCTCTCGGATGAGTTGTGAGTAGTCTCCCTTGGACCATGAGTCCATGACCAGTAGCTATGTGATGTTCTCCTCCCGTTCTTGTGCTTCACTAATTAGTCCTCGTGAGCTGCCCTACATGATCGAGGCACATATGTAATCCTTATGCTGTTGCTATGATGAGTTTGCTGGGATCCAATGGATTATGAGATTATGTTCAGATTGTGATTGAGTAATATATTTGATCTACCTCTTTTATATTTATGTTCATAAGTAATTCTTGCATGTTCTCCGTTGTTATTTATTGCTTTGGCCAAGTAATACGTAGTGACTCCAAGAGGGAACGTTATGCTCGATTGTGGGTGCATGCCCCTCGATGACTAGCTTGAGTGACAGAAACATGAGTCTAGGGGATGTGCTGTTGCCACAAGGGGGGAAACAACGGTGCTTGTGCCCGCGGGTGCAAGGATTGTTTACTTTACGCAAAGTTCTTTTAATGCAGTTGTCTGTTGCTTTGAGTTTACACTATGGGTGGGGCTCGCAACTTAATACCAGCGAGATGTTCTGGATAGATATCTCAAGGTGGATGATTAGTAGTAGATATTGATGGATTTCGGTCTACTTACTTTGGCGTACCGCTCATGCTTTGAACCTCAACCTTTCTTGCAATGTAGTCAGCATTGGTTTGCGTTCGTGGTCCTGTCAATTGCCCAGCTATAATTTGTTTACCTCACATAGTTGTTTTATCGTCTTTTGGGAGAGAGACATCACTAGTGAACATCATGAGACTCCGGTCCATATTACCATCATTGATCACATCCGCTATTTACTTTTTGCTTTTACTTAGTATTGCAAACATTTTCTATCACTACTATCATTTGCGTTTAATCCTTTGTGAACTACAAGGCCGGAGGGATTGACAACCTCTCTGTACTCGTTGGGAGCAAAGTTATTTGTATCTATGAGCAGGTCCACGTTGATTGCTAATATCTGGCGCCGTTAGCAGTTGACACCTACTTGTTGAACCTAGGAGTCTCTGGGGATTCGATCCTTGGCATCTTTGCTAAGGGAAAAACTTCCACAACACTGCATCTCACACCTTCCACTTGGGTAACCAACGAGGGGTTAGAGGCCCATCAAGGAGTTTTTCTGGCGCCGGTGCCGGGGACTCCACTCTTCAGGATAGGGGAGTTGCATGCTATCTTTTACCTTTGCTTTTTAGTCTTGTTAGTTTACCTTTCAGTTTTTCCTTTAGTAACTTTTATCGAAAATTACAAAAATAGTTATCTTGCTTGCTTGCTACTATGGGTTCCACCGAGAACACCAAGTTGTGTGACTTCACTAGTCACAACAACGATGACTTTATCAGCACACCTATCACTACACCTGCCACTTCAGCACCTTCATATGAAATTAAACCTACTTTACTGAACTTAGTCATGAAAGATCAATTCTCCGGTGCTGGAGATGATGCTGCTTTACAATTAAACAACTTTGTTGAACTTTGTGATATGCAAAAGTACCAAGAAATAGATGGTAATATTGTTAAGCTTAAGCTTTTTCCTTTCTCCTTGAGAGGAGCAGCTAAAATTTGGTTTCAGTCTTTGCCTAGAAATAGCATAGATTCATGGGACAAGTGCAAAGATGCTTTTATTGGAAAATACTATCCACCTGCTAAAATTATCCAACTTAGAAGTAACATAATGAAATTTAGACAATTGGATAATGAACACATTGCCCAAGCTTGGGAACGTATGAAATCTCTTATCAAGAACTCCCCTACTCATGGTCTGACTACTTGGATAGTTATCCAAACTTTTTATGCAGGCTTGAACTTTACCTCGCGGAACTTGTTAGATTCGGCCACGGGAGGAACCTTTATGTCAACTACACTTGGTGCTGCCACGAAGCTTCTCGATGAGATGATGACCAACTATTACCAATGGCACACCGAACGCGCTCCAACAGGTAGGAAGGTAAACTTTGTCGAGGAGATTTCCTCCCTTAATGAAAAAGTTGACTTGATCATGTCTCTACTTTCGAAGCAATCCTCTGTTGATCCTCGTGATGTTCCTTTAAATTCTTTGATTGCTCAAGAACAAGTAGATGTGAATTTTATCTCTAGAAACAATTTTAATAACAATGCTTATAGGAGTAACTTTGGTAACAATACTAGACCGTTCCCCTCTAATTCTTATGGGAACAACAATGCTTATCCTAGTACCAAGAACTCCACTACTGAACTAGAGACTATGCTTAAAGATTTCATCACTACCCAAAAAGCCTTTAATAAAAGTGTAGAAGAAAAACTACATAAACTAGATGATCTTTCTTTTAAGGTAGACCATTTAGCCAATGAGGTAAAATTGCTAAAAATTAAAACTTCTCCTCTTGAGGAGAGGGAAGTCACTCCTATAAATGCTATTCAAGTGCAAATTAATGAAAACATTAGGATGATGGCTAAACTTAAAGAGAGATGGGCTAGAGAAAGGGAGGAGGAAGATAGAATTAAGAGCCTTCCTACCCACCACACTGTTGCTACTATCCAAGTTGTTGAGGATATCCTAACTCTTAGCACCCAATGTACTCCTGGTCCCAATGGACCTATTAATGGTGATGCTATGACTATAGAAACTACCAAACAAGTGAACCTAATGGACACCACTACCACCTTACTTGATGCTAATGACCTTGATTTTGATAATTGCACTCCTACCGAAGTTATTGATTTCTTTCACAAGATGTCTAGAGATCCCCGCACTAGCACGCTTAACCTTGCCTTCACGGAGCATATCACGAATGCTCTCATCAAAGCTAGGGAGGAGAAACTTAGAGTAGAAGCCTCCATACCTAGAAAGCTAGAAGATGGTTGGGATCCTATGATAAAAATTAAGTTGAATGACTTCTCTTGCTATGCATTATGTGATGTTGGAGCTAGTACCTCTGTTATGCCCAAAAGAATATATGATATGCTTAAATTGAAACCTTATGATTCTTGTTCTTTGGGTGTTCGTCTCGTTGATTCTTCCATAAAGAAACCTTTGGGGAGGATCGACGATGTTCTTATCGTTGTTAATGATAATTATGTTCCCGTTGATTTCACTATTATGGATATTGAATGTGATCCTTCATGTCCAATTATTTTGGGACGTCCCTTTTTACGCACCGTTGGTGCTATCATTGACATGAAAGAGGGTAATATAAAATTTCAGTTTCCTCTCAAGAAAGGGATGGAACACTTCCCTCATAAGAAGATCAAGTTACCTTTTGAGTCCGTTGTACGGGCTAGCTATTCTTTTACTCTTGATAAAACTTGATCTATATGCATTATGCCTAGCTTAAAGGCATAAAAGAAAGCGCTTTTGGGAGGCAGCCCACATGAATAAATTTTTATATTTTGCTTTTGTTGTGTCGTGATGTTGTTTACTACAGTAGCATCATCATTGTATCTTTGCTTTTCATATTTGTGCCAAGTATAGCCTCTGATTGCTAGAAAGTTCAAAAGTTGTGAGGTGCTGTCCAGGAAACAGATTCTGTCCTTGGATAGAAAAATTCGTATAAAATCACCAGATCATCTTTTTGGTCTGAATTTTTTCGACAGCGTTCTCTATATAATTGTCTTTCGTGCGTCAGTTCTGAGTTTTTTTATTTGAGTTGCAGAAGTACCCCGAACAAATCATTTACTACCTGCTGTTCTGTTTTTCACAGATTCTGTCCTGTTTTGCCTTTCCTTCATTTTGCAAACCAAGAGCTTGCTTTTTCTTTGCAAAAACCTTTTGGCAATCTTGAGAAACAGTAGAACTTCAATAATATCTTTATTTCCAGCAAGGAACAATTATTTTATTAAGGGTACTAACCTCGCTAATCAGATTATAATGAGTTATGTATGAAGGGAGTTTTCAAGTGTGCAAGGGAAGATGATAAAAAGATTCAGGAGTGTCAAGCGCTCAAGCTTGGGGATGCCCCCGTGCACCCCCAAGAAATATTCAAGGAGACTCAAGCGTCTAAGCTTGGGGATGCCCCCGTGCATCCCCTTCTCCATCAACATTATCAGTTCGTCTTTCGTTCCGCTATATTTTTATCACTTCATGTGTTATGTGCTATGCTTGGAGCGTCTTGCTTTTAGTTTCCTTTTTAGTTTTTCATAACGAGTCGGAACTCAGCGTTCCTTATGTGGGAGAGAAACACGCTCCACTTCTACCTAGAACATAACATAGAATTTTCATGTCTATTTTTGCTGTGTGTGTTCTTTTTCTTTAAATAGCTACTATCATGTTCAGCTCTTAGTATTCATGCTTATCTTTTCAAAGAGCTTTTGTTGGTTGCTTGAACTCTCTTTAATTACCATGCTCACCTTATTAAGAGAGTTTGCTTCCGTTGCATTGGTTAATATGTCTATGATAAAGATGCTACATGCATAATGGCGCTTAGTAGTTCAGATTTTCTTATGGTTAATCTCAAATAGCTGGGGGATTCCCAATGTGTTATTGGAGTACCAACTTGATTTGTTTGCCTATGATGTGGTATGGTTTAGTAATATCTTCCTTCGAGAATTTATTTTGATTGACTTGGCGTATGCTAACGCATATTTAAAGCCTTGATGATCTTTTATTTCTGAGTAGCGATATAACTTCCATGCCTGATTCAATGTTGCTTTGTCGCTCTGCATGATTATGACCGTCATTGCTCTCTTAGTTGGTCGCTCCTAGTCTTTTGCTAACCTCCACCTGTACTAAGCGGACTAACTTTGCAATACATAGCTCATGGGAAAGTAGCTTAAAAACTATTGTGGTAAAGAATATGTTGCCGATGTATCTTATTTCTTCTAAGTTGCTTGCTGAGCGGTAACCATGTTTCTGGGGACGCCATCAACTGTCACACTTTTGTTGAATATCATGTGAGTTGCTATGCATGTTCGTCTTGTCTGAAGTAAGGGTGATTTGCCATGGGTTGAATGGTTGAGTATGCATATTGTTAGAGAAGAACATTGGGCCGCCAACCAAAGCCATGTATCATGGTGGAAGTTTTAGCTTGGACATTAATCCTCAATCTCTTATGAGAATATGCTTATGCATTAAAGAGGAGTCCATCATCTATTTTCTATGTTGTCTCGGTATGGATGTCCTCAAGTTGAGATCTATCAAAAACGAGAAATCAAATGCGATTTATCTCCTTGAACCTTTGTACAGGTGGCATAGAGGTACCCCTTTGTGACACTTGGTTGAAACATATGTAATGCAATGATAACCCATGGAAATCCGAGCTAATTAGGACAAGGTGCGAGCACTATTGGTATTCGATGCATGAGGCTTGCAACTTATAGGATGTCTTATGCATAACACATATGAAGTACTACTACCGTTGACAAATTGCTTCTATGTTTTCAAAATAAATAAATAAAAAGCTCTAGCACATAACCATTCTTTTACTTTTTGAGTCTCCACCTTCTTTCTTCAAGCACCAACTACTGAGAGCATGATTGTCATTCTAAGTGTAATGTGCATTGTTCCAAAGTAGCATTGTCTTTTGCATTATTGTGATATCGTTTATTTTGAAATCATTGTATCTAGTCACCACTTAAACCTTGAAGGTGCCCCTGCATTTATGTTTTGCTTCACTAAAGGTGGCAAGCTAGATATCACTTTATCATATTTGCACACCATGTTCATTGCAAATCTTTTTGATGTTTCAGTTTCATATTGTAAAACTTTCAGTCATTTGAGATTTTCTCATGAGGCAACTTAATTACTACAGATTCATTGTCTCAGTAAGCTTTTGTCATATGACTATGAAAAAGTCCTATATGGTTAATAGCATGTCACCATAGAAATTATTCTTGTTATCATTTGCCTACTCGAGGACGAGCAGTAAATAAGCTTGGGGATGTTGATACGTCCAAAACGTATCTATAATTTCTGCTTGCTCCATGCCACTTTTGGGTGATATTGCTATGATATTTATACACTTCCATACACTTTTGATCATATTTGGACTAACCTACTAATCCAGTGCACCCCAGTGCTTGTTTCTGTTTTCGGCTGTTTTTGTATTTCAGGTTTTCACATTACGAGAACTGTCAGGAAAAATCCAGAAAAATTATATAAAAAATCAGCGTTCCAGAACCTACCTTGCGCCCGAAGTACAGCCGGGGGGGCCACCAGGGCCCCAGGCGCCCTGGTGGCGCCCCCTCCCCCCCCCCCTAGGCCGCGCCGGGGGGCGCCTGGGCCCCCCGAGCCCCGTCTGGTGCCCCCCTTTGGCATATATTTAGAGTGTCCTTCGAAACCCTCGGGACGAGAACTCTTTTTCGCGATCTCATCTCTGTTCCGCCGCCGCCGCCGCTTCCAAGATCGGGAGCACCAGGAGAACTCGTCCCGGCACCCTTCCGGAGGGGAGGATCACCACCGGGAGCCTCTCCACCACCATGGACGCCTCCCGGATGAGTTGTGAGTAGTCTCCCTTGGACCATGAGTCCATGACCAGTAGCGATGTGATGTTCTCCTCCCGTTCTTGTGCTTCACTAATTAGTCCTCGTGAGCTGCCCTACATGATCGAGGCACATATGTAATCCTTATGCTGTTGCTATGATGAGTTTGCTGGGATCCGATGGATTATGAGATTATGTTCAGATTGTGATTGAGTAATATATTTGATCTACCTCTTTTATATTTATGTTCATAAGTAATTCTTGCATGTTCTCCGTTGTTATTTATTGCTTTGGCCAAGTAATACGTAGTGACTCCAAGAGGGAACGTTATGCTCGATTGTGGGTTCATGCCCCTCGATGACTAGCTTGAGTGACAGAAACATGAGTCTAGGGGATGTGTTGTTGCCACAAGGGGGAAAACAACAGTGCTTGTGCCCGCGGGTGCAAGGATTGTTTACTTTATGCAAAGTTCTTTTAATGCAGCTGTCTGTTGCTTTGAGTTTACACTATGGGTGGGGCTCGCAACTTAATACCAGCGAGATGTTCTGGATAGATATCTCAAGCTGGATGATTAGTAGTAGATATTGATGGATTTCGGTCTACTTACTTTGGCGTACCGCCCATGCTTTGAACCTCAACCTTTCTTGCAATGTAGTCAGCATTGGTTTGCGTTCGTGGTCCTGTCAATTGCCCAGCTGTAATTCGTTTACCTCACATAGCTGTTTTATCGTCTTTTGGGAGAGAGACATCACTAGTGAACATCATGAGACTCCGGTCCATATTACCATCATTGATCACATCCGCTATTTACTTTTCGCTTTTACTTACTATTGCAAACATTATCTATCACTACTATCATTTGCGTTTAATCCTTTGTGAACTACAAGGCCAGAGGGATTGACAACCTCTCTGTACTCGTTGGGAGCAAAGTTATTTGTATCTGTGTGCAGGTCCACGTTGATTGCTAATATCTGGCGCCGTTAGCAGTTGACACCTACTTGTTGAACCTAGGAATCTCTGGGGATTCGATCCTTGGCATCTTTGCTAAGGGAAAAACTTCCGCAACACTGCATCTCACACCTTCCACTTGGGGTAACCAATGAGGGGTTAGAGGCCCATCAGAGAGCCATCAATTCTGGGCCACCGTGCACATGTATGGTAGGGGTCTATCGCCAGAACGCCCCTACAAGTTCACCGGAAGGACAACTTCCTTTGAGCCGCAAGCCCTCCAACTAGCTACTCGAGAGGCTATAGTTCAACTCCGGCACTTGTCACCCAGAGTTAACTGTCGCTCATTCTACTACTACCCCAGCCGTGACGGGTATGGTAGGCCATCCCAGGTTGCCAACGGAGATCACGAGACGGACCCTGCATTATTGCATATGGAGCGCTATGTAAGTGCACTAGAGGAACTGTTCGATCAGATCACCCTTGATCTGATCGCAGCTCGTGGAGAACTGATCCGCAGAGCCCCGGCAAGAGGAGAAGATGAGCCCGACGCCAACAACCCATTCGTGCTGTTCGGACAACCAATAGAGTCCCTGAGGTCTGCCCCAGCCATCGACCAAAATGTTTTGGTGTCCCCAAAAGTGATTCGTCGCCTCTTGGGAACACGCTCCAACGGGATTGTGGCCAACAACCCCCGCGATGGTCATCATCGCTACCCCGACCCTGCAGTTCCTCAACCCCCTCCAGCTAACCCCGACGGTGAGGCCAATGGAGAAGCCTCGACCTCCACAAGGCACGCCCGCTTAGATATGAACGAGGTAGACTAAATCACTAGAGTAGCCCCGAGTCTCGGTATGTCCACGCCCTGTCATTATGTGATCCTGTATCACTATATTTAAATGCGGTCGGCTCGTGTGCCCCTATTTTGTAAGTAGCCAAGCATAAGTATGTTGTTGTACGATTGCATTTTAATTTCCGGGCATAGCTACCAAAAACCACCCCGACGACACCCACAGTAATACGTCATCCTTGCGAGATATGCGTATATGTAGCATTGACCCCGACCCCATAGATCGGAACCGACAAGACAGTTGCCCACTCACTATAGCCACATTTTACTGCATGAGTAGGATGGTTATTTGTGTGATATTACTTTGTGATAGTAGGAGTAATTCTTTTCATAACAGCCTTTAGCAAATCTCGAGGACGAGATTTTTCTTAAGGGGGATAGTGTTGTAACACCCCAAAAAGTTAACCCTGTTTTATTAATTAAAATTTTGCCAGGAAATTAAAATTTTCACTTGCTGGATTTTCTTTTGATTTCAGGACCATTCTATTCCTTTTTTAGTAGGGAGTTTTTACCACTAGTGAAAACTTTCCAATTATTGGTAGACTCTCTTATTCTCTCGATAAAACTTTTCTATTATCAGTGGAATTAATTCTGTAATTGTCTCCCTAGTCCTCTTTTCTCTAAAAAATGGTTTCCCATGGTTTTAGGGCCCCATTTGAACTACAACCACTTGATAAATTTATTTAAAATTTTCACCAAAATTTGGAGTTGTCATGTGATGTTTTTAAATCACTTTTATGCAAAAAAATAATTCATTCATTTAATATTTTGAGCTCCACGCCAAGTCCTCAATTCTGGTCCAGTTGGTAGTTTTGCACTACAACCCCTTTAAATATTCCTTTAGAGCTTCCACTAAAATTATGGGATGTTCATAGGAGTATGTTATTCAACTTTATGCAAAAACCCAGAGTTGCCCTTTGAAAAATTTGAGTGAATCTACCTCATTTTCATTCTGGTCCAGCATGGTGATTTGTACAGCAACCACCATTTAACTTCCCCTTCTAGCTGTGATTCCTTTTCCTACTTATAGCACATCCTCCAAAAACCTTAAGTCCAGGAGAGTGGACTCATTGGAGGACCTTAAGTGCATGCAATGGTGCCTTCCCCTTTTTGTCCAGAATCAATTTTCTCACAAACTTGAACTGGCAAGTTTTTGCTTTTAGCAAACTAGCATTGCCACCCTCTGTATCAGCTAAAGAGACCCCAATCTAGGAAATTTGGCCACCCCAAGAGTTGCCTAGCTGTCCCTAGCATTTTGTCAAACACCTGGTGTGCATGGCCAGTTTTGGCATGATTTTTGTTTTGCACTGTGATCTTGCCCCTCTGTACATACTGGCATGTCCACTAATCTCCCTAAAACCTCTAGCCTATACCTGCTAATTGCCAGCCTCATCCAAGAGCTGTGGCATGCTTTGGCATTTCGTCAAGCAGCTCGTGTGCGTGCTCTGGGCGCGCCCAGAGCGCACGTTTTGCACGCGCGCGCACCGAGCCGCCGTGTCCCTCTGCCGACGCCCCGCGCCCGTTCTGGCCACTCCCCTCGCACAGCCAGCACACCCGACCCCTCCCCCACCGCAGAGACGCCACTGGAGCTCCACAGTGCCGCCGTCAGGTCGGCCGCGGCAGCTAGCGGGCGGCCACAGCAGCCTCTGCCCCAGACAGCGCCGCCCGAGCCACCAGCGCTCGCCACCTGCCCCTGGAGCAGCTCCAGATCATTCGCAAGCTCGTCCTCTAGCGCGCGTCGCCGCCATGTCGCCCCAGCTACAGAATGTCGGTCGTCGGCGTTCTTATCCACGGCCATCGTCGGAACCGACCTCTATCGCCTATTTAAGGAGCCCCGAGCCTCTCCGCAACCGCAGACGACCTCAAGCCACCCCGCATTGCACCCCCATAGCAGCCAATCGACCAGGGGAGGTCTTCTTCCCCATCTCCAACCAGCACAGCCGCCGCCGCCATCCGGTCCAATCAGTCGCAACCCGAGCCCCTCCCGTCCATCTAGCGCCACCGTTTGACCCCCCTTGACCCTGCGGAGCCACCCAACACCTCAGAACCACTCGGGAACCACCGTAGCACGATGCCCCAATTTCCCCCGAGGCCGCCGTCCGCCGCAAAGCTCGTCGCCGGTGATTTCCTCCACCCCCATCGCCCCCTCGACCACTGGGAGGATCGCCCCGGTCTGGCGGATCCATCCCCGCCCTCGGATGCCCTCGAGGAGCCGCCGTTCGCCGGCATTGATCGTCAGAGCCTCGCCTCTGTTCGGCCAGAGGAAGGAGGCGGGGGCGACTGGTCAAACCTGACCAGTGGGCCCCCTGGACCCACTGTCAGCGACCCAGCGCCGGTCCACACGGGCATAAGTGAAGGCGCAGAACCCCAAGTACGTTTCCTCTGCTTCGAAAGCGTATTCTTATCGAAACGTTTTCTTTTCTTTTGTTTTATTTGAAAACAGAGTTGACTGAAACTTTGACTGGCTATATCTTTTTAAATATAAATCCAAATGACTTGATTCTTTTTCTGTTGTTTCCCAAATATTGTCTAGTTTATTTTCATATTTATTTCAAAATTTTCCAAACAACTTTTTTGTGCTTCTTTGAGTCTATGTATTGATTTCGTATTCTTTCAATTAGGATTTTGGAGAGGGAGAAAACTTCCAAAAAGTTTTGGAATGCATTTCTCCTCCCCTCTACTTGAAGGCAAGCACTTTTGAACCCTGGTCTAATGCATGTGGCTGTTGTTGACACGATTGCAACGATATGAATGCATTCATTTTATTTCATATGTGATGATATTATCATACCCATGAGTGCATGAGGTAAACCCCTTGCTGTGAATAATTAGTATGCATGACGGTAATCCCCTTCGTATGCCTCTCATGCCTAACGGAAGAAAGCCGTGAAAGTCGCGATCTTGTGTAGACGCGAGCTTGTCACTAGCTCCCCGTCGGGACGGTGGAGTCCGGTATGGCTTGGTGAGGCATGACGGGTGGTGATTCCGACCGTTGATATGGCATATGTTAGTCATACCAGTGATGCTTGAACCTCCTGAGGTGACCATAGATCGAGTCTTGTTCCAGTAACCCCCATACTTGTTTTGTGCTACCACTTGTCCCTGCCACGGGTAGGGTACGGTTCAGTAAGTGTCAACCCCTGTCCTAGCACACACCATACAGAGAGGCCATGGTGGAAGATATCTGCTGCATCCGGTAGGCATGCCACCTGGTCCGGGGGCATGGGTGTTTCCGGTTGCGACCGAGAGGGGGGCACCCCTTAGAGCGCGAAATAGAAATTTGATCCCATGCTACGCGAGGTTGTAGCCTCCCCACTTACAGTTTTGCTTGACAAGTATTGTCAGGGATATTACTAGCAGGTATGAACCGGCTAGTATAAACCGGATCATTGTAATATGTTTGTATGGTTGTAATATTTAGTAAAGGCCACGGCCCATAAGATCTTAGGGCCCATGTATAGAATTATGGTTTGTAAACCGCCCGATGATGTAACTTGAGAGATAAGGAAGAAAGAACAGAAACCGAGGCGGACACAAGTATGAGCCGGCCTCGGGACTCTGTAAACCGGAGCAGGCGTCGCCTCTATATAAAGGGACGACCCGGCAACGGTTCAAGGGGGGGCAAGAATCAACCCGTCGAGACTACAGGCAAGCGATCCGCTCCCTGTAATCCGACGCCCAAGCAATACCAAACCAACTAGACGTAAGCTTTTA
This sequence comes from Secale cereale, assembly GCA_902687465.1. Taxonomy (NCBI): domain Eukaryota; kingdom Viridiplantae; phylum Streptophyta; class Magnoliopsida; order Poales; family Poaceae; genus Secale; species Secale cereale. The sequence continues at coordinate 688,666,611 of LR738712.1, forward strand.
CCTTCATCGAAGGGGCTGAACTAGTATAAACCCTCTGTGTCCTTTGTGTGCTATGAACCCCTTCAAGCTAACCCGTGCGATGGTTCCATCATCAAGTCCGTTAAACCGGACATCTGCCGTGTTAATTCCACGACAGTTGGCGCCCACCGTGGGGCCTCCTCATGATGGTTTCGAGTTCTTGAAGGGCAACTTTGAAGGGCTCAAGGGTTACGCGGTCGGCCGGATGACTAAGAGTCGCCGCGGCCGGATCTACATCGACGATGCAGGTTGGGGACCGGAGGCCGATTTAATCGAATACGGGTACCGGGTTCCCTTCGGCGGCATCCACGTTTTCATCGGCAAGATCGGCGAACCGGGACCTGAGCCGGACATCTTCCCCAACATCATCGAGCCGGCTCAGCGTGCAAGCTCGGCCCGGATTCAGCCCGCCATGAAGCGCGTGTTCGTTGGAGCAATTCATGGGGTCCAAAACGATGACGGATCGGAATCCGGAGGTGAAACAGTTGTATACTCCGACGAAGGATCCTCATCCGGAGAGACTGAATCTCTATATCAGTTGCAGGACGGCCGGTCTGGGGGTGAGTCCGACGGGAACAGTATTTCGGACCCCTTTGACCCGCCAAACCGGGTGGCTATCTTTATGGCCGGTTCACAGCCCACAGTGAATGGGGCGTCAGCAGAAGCTGGTGTAGGGGGGAGCGGCCCAGCCCTCTCACCTGCTGATGTTCTATCCACCTTAGTCGAGGAATTCACAGCTAAAGCGGTGGCAGAGGTAGCTCCAGCAGACAAGGCGCAGCATGATGCAGAGCTACTTCAGTTAAAAGGCCGGGTGGATAAAGCAAGGGATGATCTGAAGGCGGAGAAAGCTATGTTAGTGATAAGACAGGCGGAACTAAATGATCAAGCTTTTCATCTAAGGATGGAGCAGGCCTCTGTACAAGGAGTAAGGGTTCGAAAATATCAATCTCGTCTACCGTCGGTTTATGAAGCAACGGATCTGTTCAGGACGCCTGGGGCTGGGACCAGCAACGATCCGGCCTCGAACCGGAGGGCACCCCCAGCCAGGGATGAGCCGGTTCAGCAGCCCGCTACAGAGCAAGATCGGCGGATCACGTCTGCACCTTACGTTCCTACCCCTTCAGGTCATTATTCGAATCCTCTGGATAACATCGTTGCTGCTGCTGCACGTTTGGCCGCTTTACCCGTTGAGGAGACATCTCCGGTTGCATTGGAGGCACGCAGGGTCAAGGATCTACTTAATACGGCGTTAGTACAGCAGCAAGCGTATTCCCATAGCAGGGAAAGGTTACATTCAACACCACGTCCCAGTCGAAGTTACACTAGGCATTGGGAGGAACCAGAAGTGTCTAGCAGTGAACGCAGGCGACATCAGCGCAGACAGGATAATCCGGTAGGTGCCGATGCTCGGGATGCAAACCGGGTTAGGTCAGTAGCCCGGGAGGAGGTCTGTCAAACGACGCCGGTTCAAACCGCCACGGAAGAGACAGGAGTCACGACGAGTTCCTTTGGAGTACAGTGTCTTATCCCCGCTTTACGGAGTGTAAAGTTGCCCAAGGATTTTAAAGGGCCCCGTAAGGTACCTAATTACACTGCGGATTTACCTCCTGAAGCTTGGGTGGAGAGTTATGAGATGGCCATGGAGATGGCCATGGAGATGCTGGACGTGGATGAAGCGGCTTGTGCAAAATACTTCACCATGATGCTTGAGGGTACAGCCCGGACCTGGCTAAAGGGTTTACCCCCTAATTCCATCGGATCATGGGGAGAGTTACGTCGCCAGTTTATCAAAAATTTCAAAGATACTTGCAAGCAGCCAATGTCAGTAGTAGATCTGGCGGCCTGTGTGCAAGGAGAACAGGAATATACAAGTGCATGGGTGCGGCGAGTATCAGAGATCTTGCACTCTTCGAATAGCATCAATCCTAGTACGGCAATTGTAACTTTAGAGAACAATTGCCGGTTTGAGTCTCTAAAGTTAAAGCTAGGACGGCTTAAAAGGGATTGTAATGATATTGGAACTCTCATGAGTGCTCTGGTAAAGTATGGGGACTCTGATAATACCAAGTATCCAGAAGCTGAGGGAGACAAAGGAGGGAAGGTTAACAAACCTGGTAAACCGGCACAGATTAACCCGGCTACTGCAAGTTTCTTAGGCAAGCGAAAGGCGAAAGGTGGCTCTGATTTCGTAGCCAATACCCAAGTTCAAGGGGGTTTTCAGCGTAATAGGAGCAACCCACCTCAACAAACCGGCGGAGGGGATGTTAGTTGGGACCAAGAGTTAGATCAACCTTGTCCGAAGCATGGCTCGAGCAAGCGACCGGAAAAACACACTATAAGAGAGTGCAGGCCTTTTATGGAAGCAATGATGGGCCGCTTTAATCATAATGACAGGCCTCCAAATGGCGGTTCAGGCCCAGGGTTCTATGGTCCGGGTCATCAGGGGAACAGCTCCGGATCAGGATATCGGGGCAATAACAATGGTTATCAAAACCGGGCCGGTAATCAAAATGGTCAAGGAAGTTATAATAACCAGGGCAATCAGCCGCGTAATCAGGGTGGTTACAATAACCAAGGCAGTCAGCAGCAGAGCCAAGGTAATCACAATAATCAGAGTAATCAGCAGCATCAGCAACAGCAACCACAATCCGGATATCAGAGTAATCCGAAGGAGTTGAGTAGTGGGCAATACCATGTATTCAGCACAAGTCTGTGTAAACGAGATCAGAAGGTTTTGAAGTGAGCAGTTAACGCAGTTGAACCGGCAACACCGCAATTTATGCGCTGGTCAGAGCAGCCCATTGTATGGAGTAGGGAGGATCACCCAATGCGGGTGGATAATCCGGGCCACTTGGCCTTGGTGGTAGCGCCACAGGTGGGAGGTTATAAGTTCACTAAAGTTCTCATGGATGGCGGTAGCAGCATCAACATCTTGTACTATGAGACTTTCCGTCGTATGGGCCTAACGGATAAGAAGTTAAGGCAATCAAACACGGTGTTCCACGGGGTGGTTCCAGGTAAGTCAGCTTATCCAGTTGGAAAGATTGACTTGGAAGTTACCTTTGGAGATGAGCATGATTCCAGGTCAGAAATGATAACTTTCAAAGTTGTCAAAATCTGGAGCCCCTATCACGCTTTATTCGGGAGAACGGTTTATGCCAAGTTTATGGCTAGGCCATGTTATGTTTATCTGCAACTCAAAATGCCGGGTCACAAGGGCACGTCATAGTTCATGGAAGTCGCAAGATAGCAGTGGAGTGTGAAGAGGGAGACGCGGCCTACGCGGAGGCGGTATGTGCCACAGAAGAGTTGAAGTTTTATAAAGATAATGTTGATCCGGCAGATATGACTCCGCTGAAGAAGCCAACTACAGAGCATGATCCGGCATTGAAGTTTAAATCGGCGGAGGAGACCAAGCAAGTTGATTTTGTGCCAGGTGATTCGTCCAAGCAGTTCACTATCAGCGCTAACCTTGATCCCAAATAGGAAAGCGCGCTCATCGAGTTCATCCGTGAGAACCGGGATATCTTTGCGTGGAAGCCTTCTGACATGCCAGGTATACCGAGGGAACTCGCTGAGCACAGCCTTAACATTGATCCGAAATATAAACCGGTTAAACAATATTTGCGCCACTTCAATGAAGAGAGGCGCAAGGCTATAGGAGAAGAAGTGGCCAGGCTTTTGGCCGCAGGGTTCATAGTGGAAGTTTTTCACCCAGAGTGGTTGGCTAATCCGGTGCTGGTGTTAAAAAAGAATGGGAAGTGGAGAATGTGTGTGGACTACACAGACCTCAACAAAGCTTGCCCAACTGATCCTTTTTCTCTCCCTCGCATTGATCAGATTATCGATGCTACAGCGGGATGTGAGCGGCTAAGCTTTTTGGATGCATATTCAGGATATCACCAGATCAAGATGGCAGTTAAAGACCAAGAGAAGACAGCTTTCATAACCCCTTTTGGTGCTTTTTGCTATGTATCTATGCCTTTTGGGCTCAAGAGTGCTCAAGCAACTTATCAGCGTTGCGTTCAGAATAGTCTTAAAGGACAGATAGGGAGGAATGTTCATACCTATGTGGATGACATTGTGGTTAAATCAAGGAAAGAGGAGACGATGATAGAGGATCATAAGGATACTTTTGACAATCTTCGAGCCTATAAGATGATGCTTAATCCGGAGAAGTGTGCCTTTGGTGTTCCGGCAGGTAAACTACTGGGATTCTTGGTCTCAAACAGAGGAATAGAAGCTAATCCGGAGAAGATTAAGGCAATCACATCTTTGACTAAACCAGTTTGCATCAACGATGTTCAGCGTATCGCTGGCCGGATCACAGCATTAAGCCGGTTCATCAGCCGTTTGGGAGAGAAGGCGATCCCGCTTTACCAGATGCTGAAGAAAACAGATCGGTTTATATGGAGTGATGAGGCGAACGCGGCGTTTGAGGATTTGAAGCGGCAGCTGGCAAAGCCGCCGGTCCTGGCTGCCCCTGTTGATAAAGAGCCATGGCTGTTATACGTCGCTGCCAATGCACGGGCAGTCAGCATCGCAATTGTGGTTGAGCGCAAGGAAGCAGGAAAGGAACATCCGGTTCAGCGTCCGGTTTATTACGTAAGTGAAGTACTCATTGAATCCAAGCAAAGGTACCCACATTGGCAGAAGCTGGTGTATGGTGTGTTCATGGCAAACCGGAAGCTGAAGCACTATTTCCAAGGTCATCCAATAACTGTGGTTAGTTCTGCACCGTTGGGGGACATAATCCAGAACAGGGAAGCTACAGGTAGAGTGGCAAAGTGGGCCATTGAGCTCAGCCCACATGAGTTGAAGTATGTGCCACGTACCGCTATAAAATCTCAGGCATTGGTGGATTTCATCAATGATTGGACAGAGTTGCAAACCCCTGAGGAGAAGCCGGATCTTACATACTGGACGATTCACTTTGACGGTTCAAGACAGTTGGAAGGTTCAGGGGCTGGAGTTGTCTTAACTTCCCCCCGAGGCGATAAATTTTGTTACGTCCTCCGTTTATTGTTTCCTTGTACTAATAATGCAGCGGAATATGAAGCGTTGCTTCATGACTTACGGATGGCAAAGGAGATGAACTTGAGCCGGGTCAAATGTTTTGGCGATTCAGATCTGGTGGCACAGCAAGTTTCAGGCAAGTGGGATTCAAGAGATCCCCTCATGGCAGCTTACAGACGGGAAGTGGAAGCAGTTGCTGGATATTTCAAAGGGTATCAAGTGGAACACATAGACCGGCGAAAGAATGAAGTGGCTGATGCTTTAAGCCGGTTGGGATCTCAACGTAAACCGGTGCCGCCAAATACTTTTTTGGATGAGCTGCACAGTCCATCAGTACAAGTACCGTCAGAGGAAGACCTAGCTGTTCCTGATCCGGAGGCACAGCTAGTTGCAGCACTTCATGTTAACCCGGATTGGACACTGACCTATTTGGCATATCTGAGCCGAGGAGAGTTACCGGACGATGAGATAGAAGCATGACAGATAGTTCGGCGTTCTAAGTCCATGACAATTGCAAACGGAGAGCTTCATCATCGCAGTGCTTCTGGAGTATTTCAGCGGTGTGTATCAGCTGAGGAAGGTTGTGAGATTCTTCGCGAGATCCATGAATGGGATTGTGGTCATCATGCCGGTCCAAAATCATTGGTGGCTAAAGCTTTCCGACATGGTTTTTATTGGTTAACAGCTCATGCTGACGCGGCAGATCTAGTCCGGAAGTGTGATGCTTGTCAGAAATTTTCGAGACGTGCTCTTGTTCCGGCGCAGGAGCTCCCGATGATACCAATAACTTGGCCGTTTGCGACTTGGGGGCTTGATATGGTTGGACCCTTTAAGCGATCTCAAGATCAGAAAACTCATCTGCTGGTAGCGGTGGATAAGTTTACAAAGTGGATTGAGGCAGAGCCTGTGAGCAAGTGTGATGCGGCCACAGCAGTCAAATTCACCAAAAAGGTAATTTTCCGGTTTGGCTTCCCGCACAGCATCATCACAGACAATGGCACCAATTTATCTCAGGGTGAGATGGAAGAGTTTTGTCAACGAGAACATATTCGCCTAGATGTATCTTCTGTGGCTCACCCCCAATCCAATGGTCAAGCTGAAAGAGCAAATCAGGAGATTTTGCGAGGTATCAAGCCCCGGCTTATGACTCCTTTGCAGAGAACGCCAGGATGCCGGGTTGAGGAGTTACCATCCGTTCTTTGGAGTATCAACACTACACCAAACCGGTCCACAGGTTACACACCTTTCTTCATGGTTTATGGTGCTGAAGCAGTCCTTCCAAGTGATATCCGTCATGATTCACCAAGGGTGACAGCCTATGTTGAAGCGGCCAATGAGCAGGCAAGACAAGACAGTTTGGACCGGCTGGATGAAGAGCGTGATACAGCAGCAGCACGGTCTGCAATCTATCAACAAGACTTGCGCAAATATCACAGCCGCCGGATTAAGAGCAGAACATTCCAGGAGGGTGACTTAGTACTCCGGCTCATCCAAGACCAAACAGATATGCACAAGCTATCCCCACCTTGGGAAGGGCCCTTTGTGGTCAGCAAGAATTTACATAACGGTTCATATTACCTGCTGGACGTTCGAGAACACAAGGACTCACGGACATCAGAGGAGGAGACGAAGAGGCCATGGAACATCGCCCACTTACGGCCATACTATACTTGAGCTATGAGCTCCACTATATCCTATGTATATATTATAATTAGTGAATAAACCGGCATCCTCGGTAAACCGGGGGCTCAGCCTTTTTTCCAATACAAATATCTTGTGAGGACAACCATATATGTATTATCATATGTTATATTTCAAACATATCGGCCGGTTTAAAACTGATTTTTGCAGAATATGTACTCAGAAGCAATAAAACTCCCTGAAGAGCATGAGGTCGCATCCGGCTCAAAAGAGGACGCTTCACGGAAACCCTCTAGATGGTAATCCATCCAGTGATTGGTTCAAGATCTACCCATGGTTTCAAGGAACCATGGAGGCCCTCTGGAAAGACGGGATTACCCGCATCCAGTGATTGGCTAAAAAAAATTCTTGTGGTTCCTATGGAAAGACGGATAATCCGCATCCATCGACCGGCCCTCTGGAAAGACGGGATTACCCGCATCCAGTGATTGGCTAAAAATTTTTCTTATGGTTCCTATGGAAAGACGGATAATCCGCATCCATCAACCGGCCCTCTGGAAAGACGGGATTACCCGCATCCAGTGATTGGCTAAAAAAATTTCTTATGGTTCCTATGGAAAGACGGGATTACCCGCATCCATCGACCGGCCCTATGGAAAGACGGATAATCAGCATCCATCGACCGGCCCTCTGGAAAGACGGGGTTACCCGCATCCAGTGATTAGCTGAACCTTGCTTTGAGCCTGGCAGCTCGTAAAAAGCCTCGACTACATGGTTTTACTTGCAAATTTGCGTTTTTCTGATCTTTATGTGTTATGATTCTTTAATCCGGAGTGGGACAATTCAAGAAATTGACCACACATCTAAAAAGTTAAAAGTCTGGATCGTGAATACCAGCATGAGATAAACCGGTGCTCATTATAACCGGATCATCCATCAGGCAAAAGGCTACAAACTTCTGGACAAAGTTTCAGAATGATATAAACCGGTGTCTTTTATCAAGCCCGGGTTTGTTATTGGATCCATGAAGGTCTTCGTCAAGAAATTTTAAATTCTACCGGATTAAGAGTATTGAGCATACTTGGTCTCATGTATAGAGTTGTTTATGATATGAGTATATACTTATTTGATATATCATGAGAACAATTTAATGGATCCAACGGTCAAACCGTTGGGACATATTTTCAAATATTGTATATGCAGGAACAGATGATATATAAGACAATTCATATCAGACCAAACTGGCAATGATAAAACGAGAAGTTGGAATATCCGGATCAAAACGGACAATGTTATCAGCTATCCTATTACAAGGCATAGCAAGCCTGACGGATTAAAGATTGTTCGATAAATGAGACTGCAATTGCAAACATTAAACTATGAGCTATGCTCCCTCCTGCTGCAACGGTTGGGCATCGACTTGATCTGGAGTCTCCTCCTCTTCTTGAAGCAGTTGGAAGTCAGGGGCGCACCAGTCGATTTTCATTAAAGTACGAAAATACATCTCTTCGTTGATGAGTTCCGACGGTTCGATATCTGGAGCGAACGTATGAGGACGCACTGGTGGGTTTAGATTGACGGTTTCATAAACCGGCCGCTCCACCCGCTCGTTTTGCAAGTCATACCCTGGATGATACCTGGATAAATCTGCTTCGGTCGCAAGTTTGCTGGCAAGAGGACGCATCTCCTTTGTCAAAGCATAGAGATCCTTGGCAGTAAACGATGATCCGTCTTCCTTGGTATTTGGACACCCATTTAAAGCCTCTTCCGGATCAAAGTCCGGAACCCAAGCCTTGGCTCTGGTAAGCGCCATGAGGGCACCGGCTCGAGCAGCAGATTTCTTGACTTCCTCCAAACGCACTGGCAAAACAGACAACTTTTCTAAAGTACCTTGGATGGTAGTGGGGGGCGGTTTGCTAAAAGATGTTGCACTTATGATCCTTTGCGCGCCGGAATACAGCTGCTCGACCAAAGTGTAACAGGCCTTCAATTTTTTCCGTAAGCCATCCCCAAGATGGGTGACACGGCGCCCTGCATATGAATATCACAATTATACCGGCACAGATGGAAGATTACAAGGATAAAGCAGGAGTATGGATCATATTTACCAAAGATTGCAGAAGTCATTAACTCAATTTGCCGCTTTAAACCGGTCAACTCTTCAGTAACCGGATTAAGCGCCTCCTCAGCATCCTGAGCCCTTTTCTCCAGCTCTTTCTTTTGAACCTCAAAGGCGGTCCGCTCTTCTTCAAATAATTTTTTCAGATCTTCAGCAGTCTTTAAACTCACCTTCAGATCCTTCTTGGCTTTCGAAGCAGCAGCCTCCGTTTCAGCAAGGCGGCTCCAAAGCTCATTGATTTCGTCAGCGCTCCAGTTTAAATCAGCCTGCAAGTAAAATCAAGAGATAAGAAGCAAAAATCATACAAGTCTCAAGCACACAAACAAGTTGTCTACTTGACACTTGGGGGCTAATGGGAAGTTGAAGCAATAAACAGCAGCAATTCAAAGTCAAAAGTCTCAAGCACACAAGCAAGTTGTCTACTTGACACTTGGGGGCTAATGGATAATTGAAGTATCAGAAGAAATTCTTACAAGTATCAAATACATAACCAAGTTATCTACTTGATACTTGGGGGCTAATGTAAGATCAGTTGTTCAAGTTACAAAGTTCCGGTTCACCTTCAACGCTCAACTAAACCGGAACTTGGGGGCTACTATGAGATAGTTAGAAGCATATCAAAAGCACAAAATCAGAAGAAAAGGATTACCTCATATTTTTCTTTCATCATGTTAACCAAGCCCGCTTCATAATCTCGGCTGGAGTGTAGCCGGTTCAAGTACCCGGAATAGAGCTCCTGGGCACTCATGTCAGCAAGGCTGGATAGCTCAGTACTCCAATTACCTTTCTCTTTATGCAGCTTCTCCGCTTTAGCCGTATGTTTGGCTAAAACAGTGGGCTCAGCCGGAGCAGTAAAAGCAGTGACAGTCACTTCAACTTCTGGAGAAGCAGGTGCTGTTGGTGGAGCTGCAGTATGAACCGGACTGGGAGATGCCGGATTGATCTGAGGAGAATTGGCCCGGGCAGGACTTGGTGGATTATGAACATCATCAGCAGTAGGGTTCTCGGGCATTGAAATACGATCCGTAGGCGCAGGATTCTCAAGAGGAATTGTGGGCTCGCCTTCTGGGGGGACGGTTGTTGCCGGATCAACCGCCGGATCATCAACAGTAGCCTCAGCAGTGGGTTTGTTGGCCTTTGGTTTTTTGCTAGGCTTTGGCTTGCTGGAAGAAGTTCGGAAAATGAGTTAAGATTATGAAGCAAAATGTAATCATAAACCGGATAAGTTAAAAAGACTTACCCTGGGACGGTTTTCAGTGGGGGAAGTTGCGTGGCAGTCGATTCACCGGAAGAAGATAATGGAGTCTCCTGATAATCAGGGTCAGACGGTTTAAGAGGTTTGCGGATAAGCCCGGCCTTGGGATGAAGGAGGGTTGGAGAGAGTATAACCTCAGAACGGCGCCTCCGAGCCGGAGTGAGAGAGATTCCGGATGATTCCACTGCCAGGCCGCTGTGGCGAGTGGTCCGGCGAAGAGCTTCATGTTGTTGCTTCTTCAAAAGAAAATTAGGATCCAATTGAGCATAAGGGTGAGAAAATTGATATTTCCGGACTGTCCGACGACTTTTTTATGGAAGTGGTTCTGAATCGGAAGAAAGGATAGTTACCTCAACTTCGGCCGGTTTATCACCTTCAGCCAACTCCTGTGGAAAGTTATCATTAGATACAGATATGAGTAAAAGCAAGCAAGTTAAAGCCGGATTAATACATACCTCAGAGTCCGGATCATCATCCTCAGCGTGAGAACTGGAGCCACCAACCGCTTTTCTCTTCTTATTAGCAAGGGTTTTCCGGTGTGCCTGTTTTCTGGTTTTCTCCTGAGGTTTTCTTTTCCAGAAAGGATCATCGGCCTGTTCGGACAGAAAGAGACAGTTAGAGGACGGTTTATATAAACGGTTAAAAAGTGTATACAAGAAAGCCAGGCTTACTGCAGGCAGTCTGTTCTTCTTGTAATACGGAGCCAACCCGACTTTGCTGCAATCTTCTAAGGTGACGTTTAGCATCTTCTTAGCCGATTCAATAACCTCCGATTCAGAAAGTTCCTCCTTGGTAAACCGTTGAGGGTCGTCCGGTTTACCAGAGTACTTGCACATCAGATTTGGTCGCCGACTCAAGGGAAGGATACTCCATGAGAGCCAACAGCGCATAAAATCGGTTCCGATTAGACCTTTGGCCATAAAAGCTTTCAGTTTAGTAAGCTGAGAAGCAAACCGGGGCCGTTCGGCAGAGGTAAGTCGCTGTGGCAAGGGGTGATCCTCCGGAAGACGGTGCTCGCGGTAACCCGGCAGTGGGTTCTCCCCGGCAGGAGAAGTGTCAATACAGTAAAACCAGGACTTATTCCAATCCTTTGGGTGCGTATGAAGAGCGGCGTGGGGAAAGACTACATCTCTCCTTTTCTGGATGCTAACCCCACCCAGTTCTTGATGCGGTCCGCTGGTGAATTTAGTGCGCCGGTTCAGGTGAAAGAAATCCCGGAACAGGTCAACAGACGGTTCTTCTTGCAGATATACCTTTGAGAACACTTGGAAATCACAGAGTTTGGAGACAGAGTTTGGGCCTATGTCCTGAGGATGGAGTTGGAAGGTGGCAAGTACATCCCGGAAAAATTTTGAACCGGGGGGTGTGAAGCCTCGAGCTATATGATCAATGAAAACAATAACCTCTGCCTCTCTGGGAGTAGGAGGGAATTCACCTTTTGGAGCCCGCCATAAAACAGATCGAGGGCCTAAAGTGCCAATTGACACAGCTTTGGTCAAATCTTCTTCCGTGACAATGGAAGGAGCCCAGTCGCAAGAGACAAACTGTTTGGCCATAGCAACAGAAGGACAAAGTACTGAAAGGGTAAAAGTAAAGACCGAATTATTTAAGTACAAACGGCATAAACCGGAGGATATATACAAAGATAACGCAACGGTTTAGACAAGGGACTAATGATATGGCTAACCCGGCAATAACAAGGAGTTGTGTTACTACCGGTTCATGACAGCAAAAAAGGAACTGCTAAACCGTCGCGTTCATTCTTAAAAATTTTACAGGAACAGTGCATGACAGTATAAACCGGAATATACTTAACAGATCTACAAAGGAGAAGAAACAAATTTTTGCAAATAGCTAAAGGTGGAACAGATCTAAGCACACAAGAAAAAGAAAAATAATGCAAGGATATACGGGAAATACAAGGATCTTATGCGAAGCAGATGAATCTATAGGTTGGGTGTAGGTGACGAGATTTAAAGCATATATTAGAGGAACAAAAGTAAGATCTAAAGAGCTAGATATAAAGGTCAAAAGCTTCTGCGAAACTGGTGTTTAAGATGAACAAGGTGAAGTTTTCGGTAAAGTTTTAATGGCGGAGGTATGAACCCTAGAAACTACGGATCTACAATGAAGAGGAAAGACGTACCTGGAACAGCAGGGATCAGCGGCGGAGGTTCTCTGGTCAAAACTCGGGTCGATGCAGCGGCCAGTAAGGTCTCGGGTTCGGCGATCGACGGCGGCGGTTCGAGCTCGGGCGTCAATGGCGTCTGGAGCTCGAGCGACGGAGGAAGAAGAGAGAGGAAGAGAATAACAGATGGGGACAGCGGTATTTATAAGGAAAAGTCAGATACGAAGCGACAGGTGCGGGATTCGAGGGAGCAAAGGATCGGATAAAGATCCTTTGACGCCTCGATTTTCGGGATAACCATTAAACAAAGCTACGGAACAGCTCGCAGCGTTAAATGCGGAAGTGATGTCACGGTCAGATTCACTGATTCTCGAGGATGACGTCAGGGCCGGTTTACAAAAAATGAGAAGACACAGAAGAAAATTATACAATACAAGGGAGATTGATGTGAACAAAGTTCAAATCATTCTGGGGCCTAATGTCAGGGATATTACTAGCAGGTATGAACCGGCTAGTATAAACCGGATCATTGTAATATGTTTGTATGGTTGTAATATTTAGTAAAGGCCATGGCCCATAAGATCTTAGGGCCCATGTATAGAATTATGGTTTGTAAACCGCCCGATGATGTAACTTGAGAGATAAGGAAGAAAGAACAGAGACCGAGGCAGACACAAGTATGAGCCGGCCTCGGGACTCTGTAAACCGGACCAGGCGTCGCCTCTATATAAAGGGACGACCCGGCAACTGTTCAGGGGGGGGGGCAAGAATCAACCCGTCGAGACTACAGGCAAGCGATCCGCTCCCTGTAATCCGACGCCCAAGCAATACCAAACCAACTAGACGTAGGCTTTTACCTTCATCGAAGGGGCCAAACTAGTATAAACCCTCTGTGTCCTTTGTGTGCTATGAACCCCTTCAAGCTAACCCGTGCGATGGTTCCATCATCAAGTCCGTTAAACCGGACATCTGCCGTGTTAATTCCACGACAGGTATCGTGGGTGATTCCAGACACGAGTAAAGCTAAGCTGGTGTGTGCAAGTCAGGCGTGTTTTTGACTAAAAGACCGTAGACGGAATTAGTTTCGATGGACTAACAAAATCCGTTACTCGTGGGTAAAGAGTACACCCTCTGCAGAGATATTAAATCTATTCGAATAGCCATGTCCATGGTTAAGGACTACAGTCTGGGGTGGGTCGAGTGTCGGTCTTCGGAGGAGAAACTACTAAACCAGAACATTGATTATGACATGTGATATATGGTGATTATGATTATTATTATGGACTAACCATTTGTATTATTTGAATTAATGAGTATCCCTGGGACGGTTCTACCTCCTGGATATTCTCTGTGATTATTTTATATATAAGCCCTTTTTGTGGTGTCGCTAAGACGCCTGACTGTGGCATGCTTGCTATTTCCTTTATAATCCCTTTATGTGGTGTCACTCAGACGCCCGACTGCGTCATGCTTGCTATTTCTTTTATAAGCCCTTTATGTGGTGTCGCTCAGACGCCCGACTATGGCATGCTTGTTATTTATTTTTCCTCATAAGCCCTTTATGTGGTGTCGCTCAAACGCCCGACTGTGGCATGCTTGTTGTTTTCTTTATAAGCCCTTTATGTGGTGTCGCTCAGACGCCCGACTGTGGCATGATCGCTATTTATTTTATTATCACTCCCTGATTGCATATGCCTTTTTATACGAATGACCTACTTGCAATATGGACTGTCATATCATAATTATCATAGTGATCATCAATTATTCTCGAGCATGATTATATCTCACCCATGTTCATAATGTTTGCGAGTACATTCAAAGTACTCACTGGCTTGTCCCTGGCTATTGTCTTGGCCAGATTTCTTGCATGGAAAGGAACGATGCGATGACAGCCCCGGAACCTACGCACATGGAGATAGCAGCCTCGCGAAGATAGGAGTTATCATGGTCAGCTGTTCCTATGGGAAATGGAGTCCCATAGTCACCGATGAACCACAAACCGCTTCCGCCATCAGCCACTAGAAACCTTGTGTTGTACTCACAGGCCAGAATGGTCTTGTACTACATATCTTGTATTTTGCTTGGAGTTTCTATAATAAGTTGGTGCCTCATCAGCTAACAGTAATCCTGGGGCTGGTGAGCACAAGGGCCGCTTTTGGGAAATTAATATCCCGAAAACCCGGTCCTTGCCACATCCCTAGTCAGTGCTTGCATTAGGACTAGCTAGAGTGTGCATCATGTTTACTTTTCAAAGAAACTTGAAATGGGAATGACAGAAACCCCAGCACCCCTCTTCTAACAACTAGGGTTTAATAAAATCTTTTCCAATGTACCCAAATTGCCCATCAAAAATGTTCATCATTTCTGCCTTGGTCTTAAACCTCTGCCAAAAATGGTGCACAATTTTCTAGGACATCCAAGGTCTCTGGATTAAATCATATGGTATTTGCATTTGGGCATTTAAATGCTATAAAATATTTTGTGTGCCCAAATAATCATAAACTAAAATGTTCCATGATGTTCATATTACATACAGTGGGCATGACTAGTTTTATGAGCTATAAAAACGTTCTGGCATTTTTATTAATTCCACAAAGTTGCAAAAGAAATGAAATAGAAAGTAAATAGAAAATAAAAGGCAGAAGCAAATTTACCTGAGCCCACCTACCTGTCTGGCCCAGCCGGCCCAGCCCACCAGGGGCATCCCCGTCTTCTTCGCCGCGCCAGCGCACGAAGCTGCTCGGTGGCGAGCGCCGCCGACGCGCCGGCCACCTCCTGCCTGCCTGCCTGGCCTCCTCGACCCTCTGGATGAAACAGGACGACGCCACGCAGACCCCTCGACCCCCTCGACCGCTCACCTCTCTCTCCCCTCTCCTGGTTCTCTCCCTCGCACCGCTCGAGCGGAGCTCGTCGCTGCCGCCGCGCCACCTAGTCCCCCTCGCCTCTCCGCCGAGCCCCCGAGCTCCGCCTCGCTGCCGTGCTTCTCTACGCCGAACCGCAGGACCCCGGGCGCCTTGAGGCTTCATCCTCGAGCTCGTCTTCTCCGCACGGCCGCCAGACGCCATCGACAAATTCGCCGGAACCCGTGCCTCCCCTGCCTCTCCAGCAGTACCAGAAGAACCGCGGTGAGCCCCGGTTTCGTTTCCCCCATGCCCCGTCGCCTATCTTGTTCCCTAGCAGCATCAGCCACCAGAGCCGAGCGCTCCTCGCCGCCGGCCATGGCGCCGCCGCGGCCACAGCGGCTGCCACTCGCGTCCGAGTGCATCACCGCACTCAGCGCATTACCACGGACCCGTAGCAACCAACCGCTGCTCCTACCGTGCGCTGTAACGTCGTTTTCGCCGACGCCCGAATTCCGGCCGCCGCCTTCGAGCTCGCCTCCGATGATTCCGGCCACCCCAATACCCACCGTCGCCTCCACTAGATGCGCACGAGCCCCAGTTCGCCGTAGAGCCCCACCGCGACTCAAACGACGACCTGTAGGAAAAACCCGAGCACCGTCGCCGCGTTTGGCCTCGCCGGCGTCGAGCCGCCGGTGGGTTTAACCTGTTTTGACCACGCCTGGACTCCCCCCTGTGTCGCTGACATGTGGGACCGGCCGTTGACTAACTTCAGTTTAGGTTTTAAATTAAACACTAATTGTTGTCATTAGCTTAGTGAGTCACAGACATGTGGGCCCAGCCCTTGTTAACTTTTAGTTTAGTGTTAAACTCCTTTTAGTTAGCTCCAGAGTCACTGACATGAGGGACCCACTGGTCAGGTTTGACCTGGGCGCCCTGTTGACTTGCTGACATCAGCATGGTGTCATGCTGACACAGTAAAGGATTTTCTGGGATTATTAGTTTTAAAAACAATTTAGGAAATTTCAGAAAATGCTTTAAACTTCAAAAAATCATATAAATTCAATAGTAGCTCAGATGGAAAAGATTTATATATGAAAATTGATCAAAAAAATCCAATCTTTCCAATGGCACTAGTTTCATGCATGTTTGAGCAAGTTAACCTTGCTGTATACATTAAAACATGTTAATGCACTTAAATAAATAATAGTTTGAGTTTCAATTTGAATCTTTGATTCAAATGGGCTCAAACCCTTCTGGTTATAGTTGCATTAGCCCAAAACACATGCATCTTGCCATATCATGAGCATGCATCATATTGTTGCATTTGTTTGCTTATTGATTGTATCGCTGATATTCTCCGTGTTTGGTCCTGCTTCCGAGGATACTTCTGCGTATCCAGCTGAAGAGCAGTACCCGACAACCACTCTGTCAGGCAAGCAATCATTGATCATTCCGATACAAACCCATCTTCTCGCTCCTGCTCTCTTTTACTGCATTAAGGCAACAGCGTGTGAACTGCTACTTGCTGCGGTAGATGAACCCTATTCCCTTGCATGACCTGTCATTGCCACAGTAAATAGTTGAAACCCACTAGCATGTGTAGGAGTTGATTGAGCCATGTGATGTGTGATCCACCATGCTATTTTTTTATGTTGCCTGCTACGCTTAGAGTTGTGTCATCTAAAGAGAAGGAAGTGTGGAACATGTTTGGTAAAGGTATCGATGAAAGGCCATGTAGGAGTACGTGGTGGGTTGTTTGATTGGAACCGTCCATAGGACCCGAGATCTATATGTGTGGTTCAAGTTTCAGCTACTACCACACATTGGGATACTTAATTGACCCTCTCGACTTATTAATTACCCTTGGTCTCTGTCCAGGAGTTGCAACTAGTTTCTGGTGTTTGTAGTTTACTGGTGGTCGTGCACAGCGCTGACCCTCGGGGTGGGCTGTGATGCAACAGGTACGTGGCACGGTGTACCGGTTGCCCGTTTGGTGACTCGGGAACCCTGTACACATCGTTTGGGGCTGTGAGCGACACCCCGGCCGGATCTCCCCACGGATGGAACCCAAATAGGCGATAAACCTGGACGGGAGACTTGTGTAGTTAGTCAGGTCGTGGCCGACACCCTCGCTGGGCTTCCGCTTGAAGGTTGCCGAGTACATGTCGAGTAAACGGCGATAAGTGGTGGAAGTGTGTGTGAAGAAGTACACCCCTGCAGGGTTATCAATCTATTCGAATAGCCGTTGTTCGCGGTACGGACTACTTGGTTACTGTTATAGTTCATAGACAAGTTGATGGATACTACTAAAAGCCTCAAGATAAGTGTGAGTGCCGTGGATGGCCCTTCCGTAGGATGACGGAAGTGGATCCTCGGTGGTGTATTGTCGTGGTGAGTAGAGGACTTGTGTACGTAGTAATATCTTGCAATCTGTTAAGAGTTGTAGTATAGGTTAGCCAAGAGTCAAAGCTGGCTTTCTGCTATGAACTCCACTACCCCCCTGTTGATAATGTTGCATGTATGATAGGTTCTGTTGTAAGACTAGCTAAGTACCTTTTTACTCATGTTTGCTTAATAACTGTTGCAGAGGAGAACCCTGCCCTTCTGATGGGTTCTACATAGACGTTGACGTCGACGAGTAGCTTGCTACCCAGACGGAGATCTGAAGCTTGTGAAGGGCCTTGTAGATAGTCAGGCTACACCAGGCCTGTTTTGTTTTCTAAGTTGTCTGTACTCAGACATGTAGCTTCTGTTTGTGCTTTTATGACTGTATGACTTGAGTGTTGGGTCATGCTAGGCTTCTCGCCCCTCGTTGGTTACCCCAAATGGAAGGTGTGAGATGTAGTGATGCGGAAGTTTTTCCCATGGCAAAGATACCAAGGATCGAATCCCCAGAGACTCCTAGGTTCAACAAGAAGGTGTCAACTGCTATGGTGCCAGATATTAGCAGTCAACGTGGACCTGCACACAGATACAAATAACTTTGCTCCCAACGAGTACAGAGAGGTTGTCAATCCCTCCGGCCTTGTAGTTCACAAAGGATTAAAACGCAAATGATAGTAGTGATAGATAATGTTGCAATAGTAAGTAAAAGCGAAAAGTAAATAGCGGATGTGATCAATGATGGTAATATGGACCGGAGTCTCATGATGTTCACTAGTGATGTCTCTCTCCCAAAAGACGATAAAGCAGCTATGTGAGGTAAACGAATTACAGCTGGGCAATTGACAGGACCACGAACGCAAACCAATGCTGACTACATTGCAAGAAAGGTTGAGGTTCAAAGCATGGGCGGTACGCCAAAGTAAGTAGACCGAAATCCATCAATATCTACTACTAATCATCCACCTTGAGATATCTATCCAGAACATCTCGCTGGTATTAAGTTGCGAGCCCCACCCATTGTGTAAACTCAAAGCAACAGACAACTGCATTAAAAGAACTTTGCGTAAAGTAAACAATCCTTGCACCCGCGGGCACAAGCACCGTTGTTTTCCCCCTTGTGGCAACAGCACATCCCCTAGACTCATGTTTCTGTCACTCAAACTAGTCATTGAGGGGCATGAACCCACAATCAAGCATAACGTTCCCTCTTGGAGTCACTACCTACTACTTGGCCAAAGCAATAAATAACAACGGAGAACATGCAAGAATTACTTACGAACATAAATACAAAAGAGGTAGATCAAATATATTACTCAATCACAATCTGAACATAATCTCATAATCCATCGGATCCCAGCAAACTCAACATAGCAACAGCATAAGGATTACATATGTGCCTCGATCATGTAGGGCAGCTCACGAGGACTAATTAGTGAAGCACAAGAACGGGAGGAGAACATCACATAGCTACTGGTCATGGACTCATGGTCCAAGGGAGACTACTCACAACTCATCCGAGAGGCGTCCATGGTGGTGGAGAGGGTCCCGGTGGTGATCCTCCCCTCCGGCAGGGTGCCGGGAAGAGTTTTCCTGGTGCTCCCGATCTTGGAAGCGGCGGCGGCGGCGGAACAGAGATGGGATCGCGAAAAGAGTTCCTGTTCCGAGGGTTTCTCGAAACGCTTTAAATATATGCCAAAGGGGGGCATCCGAGGAGCCTCGGGGGGCCCAGGCGCCCCCTCGGCATGGCCCAGGGGGGGCGCGCCGCCAGGGCGCCTGGAGCCCTGGTGCCCCCCCCCCCCCGGCTGTCCTTTGGGCGCACGGAAGTTTCTGGAACGCTGATTTTTTATATAATTTTTCTGGATTTTTCCTGGCAGTTCTCGTAATGTGAAAACCTGAAATACAAAAACAGCCGAAAACAGAAACTGGCACTGGGGTGCATTGAGTTAATAGGTTAGTCCAAATATGATCAAAAGTGTATGGAAGTGTATAAATATCATAGCAATATCACCCAAAAGAGGCATGGAGCAAGCAGAAATTATAGATACATTTTGGACGTATCAACATCCCCAAGCTTAATTCCTGCTCGTCCTCGAGTAGGTAAATGATAACAAGAATAATTTATGTGGTGACATGCTATTAACCATATAGGACTTATTCATAGTCATATGACAAAAGCTTACTGAGATAATGAATCTGTAGTAATTAAGTTGCCTCATGAGAAAATCACAAAGAACTGAAAGTTTTACAATATGACATTGAAACATCAAATAGATTTGCAATGAACATGGTGTGAAAATATGATAAGTGATATCTAGCTTGCCCCCTTTAGTGAAGCAAAACATAAATGCAGGGGCACCTTCAAGGTTTAAGTGATGACTAGATACAATGATTTCAAAATAAACGATATCACAATCATGCAAAAGACAATGCTACTTTGGAACAATGCACATTACACTCAGAATGACAATCATGCTCTCAGTAGTTGGTGCTTTAAAAGAAGGTGGAGACTCGACATAAAAGTAAAAGAATGGTCATGTGCTAGTGCTTTTTATTTCGAAAACATAGAAGCAATTTTGTCAACGGTAGTAGTACTTCATATGTGCTATGCATAAAACATCCTATAAGTTGCAGGCCTCATGCATCGAATACCAATAGTGCTCGCACCTTGTCCTAATTAGCTCAGATTTCCATGGGTTATCATTGCATTACATATGTTTCAACCAAGTGTCACGAAGGGGTACCTCTATGCCACCTGTACAAAGGTCCAAGGAGATAGATCGCATTTGATTTCTCGTTTTTGATAGATCTCAACTTGAGGACATCCATACCGGGACAACATAGAAAATAGATAATGGACTCCTCTTTAATGCTGAAGCATATTCTCATAAGAGATCGAGGATTAATGTCCAAGCTAAAACTTCCACCATGATACATGGCTTTGGTTGGCGGCCCAATGTTCTTCTCTAACAATATGCATACTCATTCAACCCATGGAAAATCACCCTTACTTCAGACAAGACGAACATGCATAGCAACTCACATGATATTCAAAAAAAGTGTAACAGTTGATGGCGTCCCCAGAAACATGGTTATCGCTCAGCAAGCAACTTATAGGAAATAAGATACATAAGCAACATATTCTTTACCACAATAGTTTTTAGGCTACTTTCCCATGAGCTATGTATTGCAAAGTTAGTTCTCTTAGTACAGGTGGAGGTTAGCAAAAGACTGGGAGCGACCAACTAAGAGAGCAATGACGGTCATAATCATGCAGAGCGACAAAGCAACATTGAATCAGGCATGGTAGTTATATCGCTACTCAAAAATAAAAGATCATTAAGGCTTGACAGACTTTCTTTACAGTCTTAAATATGTGTGAGCATATGCCAAGTCGATCAAAATAAATTCTTGAGGGAAGATATTACTAAACCATACCACATCATTGGCAAACAAATCATGTAGGTACTCCAATAACACATTGGGAACCCCCCCAGCTATTTGAGACTAACCATAAGAAAACCTGAACTACTAAGCGCCATCATGCACGTAGCATCTTTATCATAGACATATTAACCAATGCAACGGAAGCAAACTCTCTTAATAAGGTGAGCATGATAATTAAAGAGAGTTCAAGCAACCAACTAAACAAAAGCTCTTTGAAAAGATAAGCATGAAAGCTAAGAGTTGAACATGATAGTAGCTATTAAAAGACAAAGAACACACACAGGAAAGATAGTCATGAAAATTCTATGTTATGTTCTAGGTAGAAGTGGAGCGTGTTTCTCTCCCACATAAAGAACGCTGAGTTCCGACTCGTTATGAAAAATTAAAGAAAACTAAAAGCAAGACGCTCCAAGCATAGCACATAACACATGAAGTGATAAAAATATAGTGGAACGAAAGACGAACTGATAATGTTGATGGAGAAAGGGGATGCACGGGGGCATCC
Organism: Secale cereale; assembly: GCA_902687465.1. NCBI lineage: Eukaryota > Viridiplantae > Streptophyta > Magnoliopsida > Poales > Poaceae > Secale > Secale cereale. The sequence goes on from LR738712.1 coordinate 688,687,965, forward strand.
CCAAGCTTAGACGCTTGAGTCTCCTTGAATATTTCTTGGGGGTGCATGGGGGCATCCCCAAGCTTGAGCGCTTGACACTCCTGAAACTTTTTATCATCTTCCCTCGCACACTTGAAAACTCCCTTCATACATAACTCATCATAATCTGATTAGCGAGGTTAGTACCCTTAATAAAATAATTGCACCTTGCTGGAAATAAAGATATTCTTGAAGTTCTACTGTTTCTCAAGATTGCCAAAAGGTTTTTGCAAAGAAAAAGCAAGCTCTTGGTTTACAAAATGAAGGAAAGGCAAAACAGGACAGAATCTGTGAAAAACAGAACAGCAGGTAGTAATTGATTTGTTCGGGGTACTTCTGCAACTCAAATCAAAAAACTCAGAACAGACGCACGAAAGACAATTATATAGAGAACGCTGTCGAAAAATTCAGACCAAAAAGATGATCTGGTGATTTTATACGAATTTTTCTATCCAAGGACAGAATCTGTTTCCTGGACAGCACCTCACAACTTTTGAACTTTCTAGCAATCAGAGGCTATACTTGGCACAAATATGAAAAGCAAAGATACAATGATGATGCTACTGTAGTAAACAACATCAAGACACAACAAAAGCAAAATAAAAATTTTATTCATGTGGGCTGCCTCCCAAAAGCGCTTTCTTTTATGCCTTTAAGCTAGGCATAATGCATAGAGATCAAGTTTTATCAAGAGTAAAAGAATAGCTAGCACGTACAACGGACTCAAAAGGTAACTTGATCTTCTTTCGAGGGAAGTGTTCCATCCCTTTCTTGAGAGGAAACTGAAATTTTATATTACCCTCTTTCATGTCAATGATAGCACCAACGGTGCGTAAAAAGGGACGTCCCAAAATAATTGGACACGAAGGATCACATTCAATATCCATAATAGTGAAATCAACGGGAACATAATTATCATTGACAATGATAAGAACATCGTCGATCCTCCCCAAAGGTTTCTTTATGGAAGAATCAACGAGACGAACAGCAAAAGAACAAGAATCAAAAGGTTTCAATTTAAGCATATCATATATTCTTTTGGGCATAACAGAGGTACTAGCTCCAACATCACATAATGCATAGCAAGAGAAGTCATTCAATTTAATTTTTATCATAGGATCCCAACCATCTTCTAGATTTCTAGGTATGGAGGCTTCTACTCTAAGTTTCTCCTCCCTAGCTTTGATGAGAGCATTAGTGACATGCTCTGTGAAGGCAAGATTAAGCGTGCTAGTGCGGGGATCTCTAGACATCTTATGAAGGAAATCAATAACTTCGGTAAGAGTGCAATTATCAAAATCAAGATCACTAGCATCAAGTAAAGTGGTAGTGGTGTCCTTAAGGTTCACTTGTTTGGTAGCTTCTATAGTCATAGCATCACCATTAATAGGTCCAATGGGACCAGGAGTACATTGGGTGCTAAGAGTTTGGATATCCTCAACAACTTGGATAGTAGCAACAGTGTGGTGGGTAGGAAGGCTCTTAATTCTATCTTCTTCCTCCCTTTCTCTAGCCCATCTTTTTTTAAGTTTAGCCATCAACCTAATGTTTTCATTAATTTGCACTTGAGTAGCATTAATAGGAGTGACCTTCCTCTCCTCAAGAGGAGAAGTTTTAATTTTAAGCAATTCTATCTCATTGGCTAAGTGGTCTACCTTCAAAGAGAGTTCATCTAGTTTATGTAGTTTTTCTTCTACACTCTTATTAAATGCTTTTTGGGTAGTGATGAAATCTTTAAGCATAATCTCTAGTTCAGTAGTGGAGTTCTTGGTACTAGGATAAACATTGTTGTTCCCATAAGAGTTAGAGGGGAATGGTCTAGGATTGTTACCAAAGTTACTCCTATAAGCATTGTTGTTAAAATTGTTTCTAGAGATAAAGTTCACATCTACTTGTTCTTGAGCAATCAAAGAATTTAAAGGAACATCACGAGGATCAACAGAGGATTGCTTCAAAAGTAGAGACATGATCAAGTCAGCTTTTTCATTAAGGGAGGAAATCTCCTCGACAGAGTTTACCTTCCTACCTGTTGGAGCGCGTTCGGTGTGCCATTGGGAATAGTTGGTCATCATCTCATCGAGAAGTTTTGTGGCAGCACCAAGTGTAGTTGACATAAAAGTTCCTCCCGCGGCCGAATCTAACAAGTTCCGCGAGGTAAAGTTCAAGCCTGCATAAAAAGTTTGGATAACCATCCAAGTAGTCAAACCGTGAGTAGGGCAGTTCTTGATAAGAGATTTCATACGTTCCCAAGCTTGGGCAACGTGTTCATTATCCAATTGTTTAAAATTCATTATGTTACTTCTTAGTTGGATAATTTTAGCAGGTGGATAGTATTTTCCGATAAAAGCATCTTTGCACTTGTCCCATGAATCTATGCTATTTCTAGGCAAAGACTGAAACCAAATTTTAGCTCCTCCTCTCAAGGAGAAAGGAAAAAGCTTAAGCTTAACAATATTACCATCTATTTCTTGGTACTTTTGCATATCACAAAGTTCAACAAAGTTGTTCAAGTGTAAAGCAGCATCATCTCCAGCACCGGAGAATTGATCTTTCATGACTAAGTTCAGTAAAGCAGGTTTAATTTCGTATGAAGGTGCTGAAGTGGCAGGTGAAGTGATAGGTGTGCTGATAAAGTCATCGTTGTTGTGACTAGTGAAGTCACACAACTTGGTGTTCTCGGTGGAACCCATAGTAGCAAGCAAGCAAGATAACTATTTTTGTGATTTTTGATAAAAAGGTACTAAAGCAAAAACTGAAAGGTAAACTAACGAGACTAAAAACAAAGGTAAAAGATAGCGTGCAACTCCCCTATCCTGAACAATGGAGTCCCCGACAACGGCGCCAGAAAAACTCCTTGCTAGGCTTCTCGCCCCTCGTTGGTTACCCCAAGTGGAAGGTGTGAGATGTAGTGATGCGGAAGTTTTTCCCTTGGCAAAGATACCAAGGATCGAATCCCCAGAGACTCCTAGGTTCAACAAGAAGGTGTCAAATGCTACGGCGCCAGATATTAGCAGTCAACGTGGACCTGCACGCAGATACAAATAACTTTGCTCCCAACGAGTACAGAGAAGTTGTCAATCCCTCCGGCCTTGTAGTTCACAAAGGATTAAACGCAAATGATAGTAGTGATAGATAATGTTGCAATAGTAAGTAAAAGCGAAAAGTAAATAGCGGATGTGATCAATGATGGTAATATGGACCGGAGTATCATGATGTTCACTAGTGATGTCTCTCTCCCAAAAGACGATAAAGCAGCTATGTGAGGTAAACGAATTACAGCTGGGCAATTGACAGGACCACGAACGCAAACCAATGCTGACTACATTGTAAGAAAGGTTGAGGTTCAAAGCATGGGCGGTACGCCAAAGTAAGTAGACCGAAATCCATCAATATCTACTACTAATCATCCACCTTGAGATATCTATCCAGAACATCTCGCTGGTATTAAGTTGCGAGCCCCACCCATAGTGTAAACTCAAAGCAACAGACAACTGCATTAAAAGAACTTTGCGTAAAGTAAACAATCCTTGCACCCGCGGGCACGAGCACCATTGTTTTCCCCCTTGTGGCAACAGCACATCCCCTAGACTCATGTTTCTGTCACTCAAACTAGTCATCGAGGGGCATGAACCCACAATCAAACATAACGTTCCCTCTTGGAGTCACTACCTACTACTTGGCCAAAGCAATAAATAACAACGGAGAACATGCAAGAATTTCTTACGAACATAAATATAAAAGAGGTAGATCAAATATATTACTCAATCACAATCAGAACATAATCTCATAATCCATCGGTTCCCAGCAAACTCAACATAGCAACAGCATAAGGATTACATATGTGCCTCGATCATGTAGGGCAGCTCACGAGGACTAATTAGTGAAGCACAAGAACGGGAGGAGAACATCACATAGCTACTGGTCATGGACTCATGGTCCAAGGGAGACTACTCACAACTCATCCGGGAGGCGTCCATGGTGGTGGAGAGGCTCCCGGTGGTGATCCTCCCCTCCGGCAGGGTGCCGGGAAGAGTTCTCCTGGTGCTCCCGATCTTGGAAGCGGCGGCGGCGGCGGAACAGAGATGGGATCGCGAAAAGAGTTCCTGTTCCGAGGGTTTCTCGAAACGCTTTAAATATATGCCAATGGGGGGCATCGGAGGAGCCTCGGGGGGCTCAGGCGCCCCCCGGCACGGCCAAGTGGGGGGGCGCCGCCAGGGCGCCTGGAGCCCTGGTG
>LR738712.1:688692294-688709932 GCA_902687465.1 Secale cereale
CCCCCCCCCCGGCTGTCCTTCGGGCGCACGGAAGTTTCTGGAACGCTGATTTTTTATATAATTTTTCTGGATTTTTCCTGGCAGTTCTCGTAATGTGAAAACCTGAAATACAAAAACAGCCGAAAACAGAAACTGGCACTGGGGTGCACTGAGTTAATAGGTTAGTCCAAATATGATCAAAAGTGTATGGATGTGTATAAATATCATAGCAATATCACCCAAAAGAGGCATGGAGCAAGCAGAAATTATAGATACGTTTTGGACGTATCAGGTCATGTGACCCCTACCTGTATGGATATGTTATGTATGGCTCATGGAGCCTTTTAAATAAAGTACTTTGAGTCATAGAGTTCTGTTGTGATGCAATGTTGTATTTCCACATATTGAGCATATTGTGTGTATGATTGAAATGCTTGGTATGTGTGGGATCCGATACCTAGTTGTTTTCCTTTGGTAGCCTATCTTACAGGGAAATGCCTCCTAGTGCTTCCAATGAGCCTTGGTAGCTTGCTACTGCTCGGAACATGTAGGCTGGCCGGCATGTGTCCTTCTTCGTTCCTGTGTCTGTCCCTTAGGGGAAATGTCACGCGTTGTTCCTTTAAGTCCATGTAGCTTGCTACGACTTGGGTTCATACGTTGATGACCGACACATTCGTTGATGGGTCATGGATGCCTGTCTCTATAATTTAGTGCCACTTTTGGGTTATAACTAGCCATGTCGGCCCGGGTTCTCTGTCATATGGATGCTAGCGACACTGTCATATACGTGTGCCAAAATGCGCAAACTGTCCCGGGCCAGGTAAGGTGGCACCCGTGGGGATACCGTGCGTGAGGCCGCAAAGTGATATGACGTGTTACAGCTAGATCGGTGTGACTTAGGATCGGGGTCCCGACAGTCCTGACAAGTACTTTTATGGAAATCACATTAGGAGAAGCTACCAAATTCCTAGATAATATCATGGTAAATTATTCTCAATGGCATACCGAAAGATCATCTACTCGTAAAAAAAGTGCATGCGATAGAACACTACTAGGGAAATGCTTATACACGGGAGATTATTAGTAGCGCTGGAAAATAGTCACATCTACTGCTAGTTAGTAGTAGCGCTGACCCTGGGAAGCTCTACTATTCTGTCTATAACAGTACCGCTGGAAACCAAAAACGCGCTACTACTATGTGGGACTAGACGAGGCCACCGACGGTAGCTGTAGTACCAGCGTTGTACAGAATCCAGCGCTACTACTAATGGGCCCCTCTTAGTAGTAGCGCTTCTGCAGGTACGACAGCATGAGCGTGTTTCGGTAAGCAGCGCTACTGCTAGTTGCGGTTGGTCCCACCTTTTCACCCCCTCCCCCTCCTCTCCCCCACTTTGCCCTCTCTCCCCTCCTTTCCCCTCTCCACTCTCCACCATTGTTGCTCTTATTCTCTCTTCCTCCTACCTCTCTTCTCTCCTCATTAATGTCCCCCTTCACCATAACTCTCCTCCATAAATGGCCTATCTCACATCTCTCTTTCTCCTACCTCTCTTCCTCTCCCCATTAATGCCCCCCCTCCACCATAACTCCCTCTCCATTAGTTAGCTAGCTAGATTCACCTCTCCTCCCCGACAACTAGATCTAGCTAGCTATTTAGCCATCCACGCGTGCTCTCTCGATCGGTCTCTCTCATCATCTAATTAACGGCGTGCTCTCTCGATCGGTATCTCTCGGGAGATATATAGGTGAGTAAAAAGTTGTTCATTTCAAGAATGGAAATATGTGTGTGAATGAGAATATGTGTGTTTGGGATATATGGAGAGATTTGTGTAAGTGACATGCCCTCGAGTTTCTTATGTTTTGCCAAAATGTCGATTTATTTCCATTTCGGTGAATTTCGGGCAAACTCAATATGTCCTATTTTTAGGCAAGGTTATGCCAAAATTTTATATGACTTTGAAGCATGCATGCATTATTTATTTTATAACCCTTTTGCTTGTTATACCGTGCAGTCGGTCATGAAGGTGAGTGGATGGAACGTGGAGCGGTAAATGCAATCCGCGGTGATGGACATGTACGCAAATAATCGGACTAGGATTAGATGTCCATGTGCAAGATGCAAGGAAGGAGTCTTTTTGGACCCTTTTGATTGTGGCACTTTGAAGGTGCACCAGATTATGAATTGTTTCATGTATGGCTATACTCAGTGGATAAGTGAAGAAGATGATGAGGAGGAGGACGTCCACATGGCAGGGAATAACGACATGGGGCTCGACGAAGAGATGACCAATCGACACGACGATGGCGCCGGACATGGCGGCGGGGAAGAGTCTGGAAATGACGGCATCGGAGAAGATTCCGGACACGGCGAAGAAGAGTCCGGACATGGCGGAGAAGATGCGGTGGTCACGCCGCAGTCTTCGACGCTATTAAGTGCAGTTGTGCAGGACCCTCATGTTCGAGACCTCCTTCGCAAGAGTACGACCAGCGAGAGAGCTACTTCTAGAGAGGAGGCCAAGCTGGCGCAACTTGAAGTAGACTCGAAGACTCCATTGTATGACGGTTGCGATCCCGAGGTGACCCACTTCAGTTTCACGCTCGAACTTCTAAAGACGAAGGCCAAAAACAAATGGACAGACAAAAGCCTCGATGAGCATTTGAAGTATCTACATAATAAAGTTCTTCCTGCGGGGAACATGTGTCCTACTAGTGTCGAGGAGGCCAAGAAAATTGTTTTCCCTTTTGATTTGCTGCACATTAGGTACCATGCATGCATCAACGATTGCATCATTTATCGGGGGGAGCACGCGGAAAAAACCAGTTGTCAAGTGTGCAATGCTTCTCGATACAAGAAGGCGGGAAAGAAAGCTCCTCAGAAAGTTGTATGGTACTTTCCGATCACTCCCCATATGCAGCGGTATTTCATAGATCCTAAGGAAGCAAAGCTCATGAGCTGGCATGCGGAGAGGAAGAAGCCCAACAATGGAGATGATCCGAAGCTGAGACACCTTGTAGATGGTAGCCAGTGGAGAGCATTCAACGCCGTATATGGATTTATTGCAGAAGATCCAAGGAACATCATGCTTGGTGTGAGTACCGATGGCATGAATCCGTTTGGAAAAAGAACACCAACCACAGCACATGGCCCGTGTTTGTATGGATGTACAACCTCCTCCCATGGAAGTGCATGAAGACAAAGTACGTACACATGAGCATGTTGATTCAAGGGCCAAAACAACCGAGAAATAGTATTAACCTCTATATGGGGCTTCTATAAGAGGAGCTAGACACGTTTTGGAAAACACCGGCATGGACATGGGACGCCAGCAAAGGAGAGTATTTCCATATGAGAGTGCGCTGATGATGACGGTGCACGACTATCTCGGTTACGGGTACACATCAGGCCAGGTGTGCCACGGATACTGCGGATGTACGAGGTGCATGGATGATAGAATGTCTCAGCATATTACATCAACGAAAGATGGCGGGCCCGGGAAAATTGCGTGCATGGGGCATCGAAGATGGCTCGAGAAGGATGACCCATGGAGAAAGCATGGAGATCTATTCCATGGGTTGGCTGAGCTTCGAGTACCTCCACATAAGAGGAGCGATGCTGAAATCGACAAGCTATTGAGAAACTAGGAACAATGCCCCGTGCCGGGAAAGATCAAAAAGGCGTCGGAGCCACTGCTGAAGGTATGGAAAACGAGGTCTGTTTTTGGGACTTGGAGTACTGGCCCAATCACGACACGCCTCGTTGCCTTGATCAAATGCATATCACAAAGAATGTCCTCGAGTGCTTGATTGGCACACTGATGAACATGTCAGAGAAGACCAAGGATGGGCCGAAGGCAAGGAAAGACTTGGAAGATTTGAAGATCAGGAAAGATCTCCACCGTAAAAAGTCGACGGAGGAGACGGAGACAGAGACGGAGGAGGAGGAAAGGGGCAGAAAAGTCAACAAGTAGGAGGAGAATTATTGCCCCCCTTCTTTCTTCACCTTAAGTGCGAAGGAGATCGATCAATTCATCAAGTGTCTTATGGGAATCAAAGTCAGTTCCGGTTACTGTGGGCAGATAAGCAGATTTCTAGACCCCAAGAAGAAAAGGTTCAGCAGGATGAAGTCTCATGACTGTCACATGATGATGATGCAGATACTCCCGGTTGCCATTAGAGGGATAATGGAGAAGCATGTCTGTGACACGCTTACTGGTCTCTGCAACTTCTTCGACGTTATCTCTCGAAAGTCCATAAGTGTGAAGCAGCTCCGAAGGCTACAGGAAGAGATCGTTCTCATATTATGTGAGCTTGAAATGTACTTCCCGCCCGCGTTCTTTCACGTCATGGTGCATCTGTGTGTCCACATCGTGGACGACATCATCAACCTCGGGCCGACATTCCTTCACAGCATGATGTCGTTCGAGAGGATGAATGGGGTCATCAAAGGATTCGTTTGTAACATGTCTCGTCCTGAAGGGAGCATCGTCCAGGGGTATCTGACGCATGAGTGCGTCTCCTTTTGCGAGAATTATATAGGCGTTGGAGACCCTGTTGTGGGTTTGCCCGTCAAGAAGCACGATGGGAAGCTCAAAGGAGATGGTCACAACAACGGCCGGAGGGAATTGCACATGGACTACTTGGATCGACGGAACGACTTTGACATGGCTAAATTAGTAGTGCTACAGCACCTAGATGTGGTAGATGATTATGTGGCACGACACAAAGAAAGCATCACAAAGAAGTACCATGATAAGGGGATGCTCAAGACGGACGACGAAGTTACTGTAGAGCACAATGCCACTTTCTTGCATTGGTTCAAAGAGCAAGTTCTTAAAAATCCCCCCAAAGAGGGAAGTTCGGATGGATTTCTCATACACGCCTTAGCACATGGCCCCGCGCCCAAGCTCGCGACCTGTCAGTCCTATGATATCAATGGGTACACGTTCTACATGGAGGCCAAAGACATGGACAGTGATTACCAGAACTTCGGGGTGACAATTCAATGCGTGACCGACGCAAACGGCACAACTGAAAGATTCTACGGAAGGGTCGAAGAGATCTAGGAGCTTGACTATGCTGGAATGCACGATGCGATGATGTTCCGTGTTAGATGGGCCAAGGGCGTCGTAAGAGAAAAAAAGTATTTCACCACCATGTCTATACCTGACGCGAAGAGCACTCCCGTGAACGTTAACGTCATCGCCAAAAATAAGCCATGGGTACACGCTAAGCACGTGACACAATGCTTCTTCATAACCGACACGGCCAATCCCAGCCGTGTTGTCGTGAGATCCAAAAGGAGCATCATCGAAATGGATGGAGTCGCCAACGAGGAAGACTACAACCAATACGACAACCCAATGAGGGAAGATGACGATGACGATGAAGCATGCGTGAAAAGAAGAATAAATACTACATTACCTAAGAAAGATCGTACTCCATGGCTCCGAAAAAGTCACCAGGAGGGGCTCAATTACTCGGCAACGAACAAGAAATGGAAGAAGCTCAATGTCAAATGTCGTCGACGCAGCTGATCAGAAACCATCATTTATATATATATATATATATATATATATATATATATATATATATATATATATATATATATATATATATATATATATATATATATATATATATATATATATATATATATATATATATATCTTTTTTTGTACGCACTTAAGTAACCGTTATCGGTCAACTAATATGTTACCACCACATGCATGGTTCCGATGATATTCGCGCAGTGTGGGAGAGGGAGACGCCGTCGTCGGGAGAAAAACAAAAAAAAACAAAAACAAAAGGGAGAAAGCAATACAAAATAATAATAAAGTAAACTAAAAAGAAAAGGAAATAATAATAAAAAAAGAAAACTAAAAACTAGAAAAGGAAAATAATAAAAAGAAAAGAAAAATAGCAGTAGCGCTTTCCTGAGGACCACGGCTATAGCTAAGTATTGCAGTAGCGCTTGTTTACTTTTAGCAATAGCACTTGTTTAGCAGTAGCGCTTGTTTAGGACCAGCGCTATAGCTAAGTTAGCTATAGCGCTTGTTTCCAAATAAGCGCTACCGCTATTTTGAGTTAACCCCCGTCGCGCGGGCTCAAAATTTCACCAAGTCTCATTCCCCCCATCTCCACCTCGCTGTTGCGCCCACCATTGACCTCGCTGCTGCCGGTCATCGCCCATGCGCCCTCCCTCGACCTCGCCAGCCATTGCCCCTGCGCTCGCCCTCGACCTCGCCGGCCATCTCCCCTGCGCCCGCCCTCGACCATGCCGGCTGTCACCCTGCGCCCGCCCTCGAACTAGCCAGCCATCTCCCCTGCGTCCGCCCTCGACCATGCCGGCTGTCGCCCTGCGCCCGCCCTCGAACTAGCCACCGCCACCCTCGAACTCGACGGCGCCACCCTCTCCACCGCCCTCGACCTCGCCGCCGGCGCCCTCTCCACCGCCCCGTAAGCCTCTCCCTCTCCTCTCCCCTGCCCTCCTCTCTCTCTCTCTCTCTCTCTCTCTCTCTCTCTGTTGGCAATTTAGCAATTTATTTTAGGGCGATTTTGTTTTAGTCAATTTAGCTTAGCAAATTTAGCAAATTTAGTTTAGTGCAATTTAGCAATTTAGTTTAGGGCAATTTTGTTTAGGGAAATTTAGTTTAGGGTATATAAAATACCAATAAATAAAAAACAGTAGCAAATTTGGTTTTACATGTATAAAAACAGCAGCTAAAATTTATAAAAGCCAGTAGCTAATTAGTTTTTGTAGGTATATATATTAGCTATAAAAAACAGTAGCAAAAATCTATAAAAAGCAGTAGCTAATTAGGGCAGTAGCAAATATAGCTAGGGCCAAATTTTTTAGCAAATGAGAAAATTTAGCTCGGGCAGTAGCTAATGCAATAGCTAATTAATGTTGTTTTAGGAGCATATAGCCTAGATGATGTTCTAGGAGCATATAGCCTATACAATGTTGTTGTTTTTAACACTTGGTAAATTTGCGAAGTCCTGGAAATCTGTCATATGATGTTGCCATGTTCTCTTGAGATAGCATCAAATCTGCTATATGAACTTGTGCCAATTGTCGAAAAATATCCGAGTGGCCTATGTTTTGCCGGAATGTTGATTCATTTCCGTTCTGGCAAATTTCAGGCGCTCCATATGTCCACTTTTTAGCAAAGGTCATTCCGAAAATTGCTAGAAACTAGGACATATGGAGTACCCCGGGATTTGCCGGAAGGGGAATGAATCAACATTCTTACCAAATATATATAGGCCCCTTTTTCTCTTCATTATATCTTTTATTTACAATTGTTGAATAGGAAACATGTCTGCCAACGCCGAAGCCGGGGGTTCTTCTCGCCTCGTAGTAGACCCCATCAAGGCAGCAAATCACTATTTCGATTACCTGGTCGAACACCAGATGGTGTTGCATGGTGGGGGCAGTGGCACCAACCCTGACACCGATGCCGACACCGGCACCAGCACGGGCACCGGCACCGAAAGCACCCCCGAGACCGGCAACGATGATGTCGTAGCCGGTAAAGCACTGAAGAAGAAGAGGTCACGAAAACCAAAAGATCTCGGCATCGGACAAATTGTGGTCACAGGGATGCACCCCAAGAATTTAGAGCCAATGGCGCCAGAGGAAGCACGCCCGTGCTGGGGCAATCAACTAGGATGCATCCTTAGGGAAACCGCCAACATCAATGACGTTCTGTTGAAGAAGATACCACATATGGAGCACATGCTCCTAAAGAAGTTGCACAATAGGTTATTGTTCCATGGCCGGGATGAAAGAAAATTTAAAGACCCGTAGGACAACGTCGCCATGACAAAGATAAACGATAAGGCGATGGTGATGTTCACCAACGACTTGTCCTCCTGGAAAGTTCGGTGAAAAAAGCAATTGCGAAGAATGAACCGTGGTCCAAGATTCATGATGATAATCCATCAATAACGGAAGAGGACTTTGAAAAATTCAAGGAGAATTGCGGTAAAGAAGAAGTCAAGGCAAGGCCGGAGAAAATGAAGGCGCTCCAGGCCAGGAACATGCCTCCCCACCGCCTCGGAAGTCGTGGTTACGAGGGGAAGAAGCACGTATGGGCCAAGGAGGACGCCGAACGTGAAAGTCACAGAATCCCAGACCCCTTGGCGGAGTTCACCGACCTGCTGGATCATGACTGGATCAAGGCCTGGTACAAGTGGGACAAAGTCAAAAAGATCTTTTACACGGACCCGAACATGAGGGAGTTCATGAGACTTCTGGTAATTGTTATATTAACACATTATCATATTAGCTTCCAATCAGTTCGACTACAAGTTTTGTCACATTAGTAATCCATCCATGTTCCTTTTGCAAAAAGAGCAGCACCAAAAGGCAGCCGAAAGCTATGAGTCATCACAGTCGTCGGCGAGGCCCAAGTGGGAGACCCCATTCAACCGGGCCTTGAACATACTGAAAAAGGTCCCGGTGGACAAGCCGCTGTCCTATGGACGTGTGCACGGTGTCGGAGATGGCGCCTCGTGGAAGACGTGCTACTGCAAGGATCCATAGGAAAGAACGAAGAAACGCTCGGTCGTCACTCAGCAGACCATCGACGAGAAGATCGTGATTGCGGTCAATAAGATCAAAGTTGAGACCAAAGAAGAGTTGCACGGGGCCGTCAATGCAGCGGTCGCTGACGCGGTGGTCAGCTTGATTCCGGCACTTTTTGATTTCATGAAGTAAAATCCAAATGCACTGTCGGAGGACTTTCCCCTTCCCAGCTTTGTCGGGAGAAATTCGGCGAACACCACAACACCAGCACCTGCTCAAGCAACCGCAAAAGGTCCCGCTCATGTTCATAGCAGCCCGACCTCCGTCTCTTGCGTGCTCGGTGGGCCTTCATTGTTGGCTGAGCTCCACGCCCTCATGGTAATTATGCATCATACCCTTTTCACCAGCATGTCTATAGTCTTCCGTTTCAGTTGCCTTTCGGATGTTTGACATCGCAGACATGTCTTCTTCGTAGGCCGACGATACCTTGTGCACCCTACTGTACGACATCAAGGGCCAGAAGGTGGTCGTGGGAAAGGCAACAATCGTGAAGTCGAAGGACCGCATGTTCCATAACCGAGAGATGCTCAATGGCGTCTTCAAGGTTAACATGGACAGTGTTTTCGGCGTCCTAGGAACCAGGGTACCCAGACTTGCCTGTCTGCGGGCCGTGACGCGCTCCTACTATGGCCTGGTACGGCCCAGCTGATCGTCCAGCTGCTCAAGACCCTCGCAAGGAGGGCTAGACCTCGCGAGGAGAATGACATCAAGACCCCCTCATGAGCGGCCTCGGCTAGGTTTCTCCGGAGGGGCGAAGAATCCAAGGCCAAGCCTGCTTCAGGAGGAGGCAGTCACGCGAGCAGTGACGCAACACGCCAGCGGCTGCCAGCGCGTGCCAGCGGCGCAGTTGCCGTTTTGGTGCAAAGAGGACAGCGCAGGCGCAGGTTCTCGAGGAGCGGGACAAAGGTTTCCCCTTTGGTGCAACAAGACCGAAGACCGCAAGGATGACACGGAGGATGTCACCACCGAGCCCACCACCGCGTCACCGCCTGATCCCTTTGCAGGCGAAGACCGATTTTGTCAGGATAAGAACGTCCTTGTGTTCCCGCTCAAAATGGCCGTTGTGGGATCCCTTCCCGCCTAAACATTTCGGGGGAAGAGGACCCTGGCTGCCTATATAAGTAGCTAGGGTCTCCACTATGGAGGGAGGCGGATGAGAGCCGGAAACTCCGCCCTTGCACAAAGGAGCAAGAACCCTTGCCTCCTGACCCTCCTGAGCTCCCCTCCTGAGCTCAGGAACCACTGTACTCGTTCATACTCAAGCCCTCCCGAGGCGAATCCACCAAAGCAGGAAGTAGGGTTTTACACCGCAAGGTGGCCTGAACCTGGGTAAATTCATGTGTGCTTTACTTGCTGTTGCTTGAATCTCTTCATCAGATGAGGGCGAGACGCTAGGTAGACGTGAGTGGGAGAGATCTTCGTTCATGCCCCTGTGTTCGAACTTCTTGGGTTTGCGGAGCCCGTAATCCGACATTTGGCACGCCAGGTAGGGGGCGTGTCGAAATCTCGCCTCTCCGACGACCTCGCCTCCCCTCTCCCGCTCTGTGCCGCCATGATGACTGCGGCCTGCCGCATCCGCGTGGAGGCTGGTGTTGTCCCCGTCATTTTAGTGGCATCGGCGGACCGCGCCACCCATGGGCGCTCCGCCTCCTCCCCCAACGATGTTTTCGCCGACTGGGCCAACGGAGAGCGGCCTGCTATGCCACTTCCGCTCCCTGTGGCCTCGCCGGCGGTGCTCTTAGTGGCGCAGAGGCTGCCCCGCCACCGGCCACCCACGGAGGAGCTCGACGCTTGGGCGGCCCGCGTCAGCAAGCCGCTGGCCGTTGCCGGCGGGGGTCGCCCTGCCTTGGGGTCGCCTGCATTCTTGGAGGATCCAAACCACTGGCGTCGGCCCGTCATGTCAAGTCACACTTTCGGCGGATCAGAGCCGCCGCCCAGCAGCAGGAGGCCCCGCGGGTGCTGGGCGCGCGGAGGCACGTCGTCACCTTCGGCCCTGGCGACCGCGCCACAGCTGCAGCTGGCACAGACGTCCTCCCCATGGTATGCACCCCCACCATCTGCGGGGTGGCCGTCACGAGGACCCTCATCGACGGCGGCGCCGGGCTCAACATCCTCTCCCCGGAGGCCTTTGGTCATCTGCATGTGTCCTACAGGCAGCTCCTCCCCACCAAGCCCTTCTCAGGGGTCGCGGGCTCGGTCGTCCCGCTCGGCCAGATCCGCCTCCCAGTCACCTTCGGCACCCCCGCTAACTACCGGACTGAGCTCATCGACTTCGACGTTGCGCCCATCCACCTGCCCTAAAATGTCGTCCTCGACTTCCCAGCCTTGGCGAAATTCATGGCGGCGACTCACCCGGGCTACAACACCGTCAAGATGCCCGGGAGCAGCGACGTCATCACTATCAAAGGGGACCCCAAGGCCGCCCTTCGGGTCCTCGGGCGTGCTTACAGGGCTGCCGCCGCAGCTCATCCAGATACGGAGGGGGCTCCGGAGACGTCGGAAGCCGCGCCTGCCAAGAAGAATCAGCTCTTCTCCCAGGACCCGGCCGAGACAAAGCAGGTGCCCGCTGACAAGGAGGGCTCAGGAGCCACCTTCACCATCGGCACAGGCATGGACCCTGAGCAAGAGGAAGTGTTGGTTAGCTTCTTCGGGGCTAACAAGGATGTCTTCGCTTGGAAAGCCGCCGACTTGGTCGGGGTGCCTAGGCACATCATCGAGCATCACCTTACAGTGTGCCCCAACGCGCGCCCTATCAAGCAAAAGGCATGCAGACAGGCCCCAGAGAAGCAGGCCTTCATTGTTCAGGAGGTCCGGAAGCTAGAGGAAGCCGGCGTCGTACGGGAGGTATGGCACCCGGAGTGGCTGGCCAACCCCGTCATAGTCCCGAAGAAAGGAGGCAAGGAGCGCATGTGCGTCGACTTCACGAGCCTCAACAAATTCTTCCCTCAGGACCCGTTCCCTCTTCCGCGCTTCGACCAGATCATGGATTCAACCGCTGAGTGCGACCTGCTCTGTTTCCTCGATGCCTTCTCGGGCTACCACCAAATTAAGATGGCAATAGAGGATGTGGAGAAAACGGCGTTCCTGACCACTTGTGGGGTCTACTGCTACACCTGCATGCCTTTCGGGCTGAGAAACTCGGGCGCCACCTTCCAACGCCTGATGCACATCACCCTCGGCCCTCAGCTCGGGAGGAACGCGGAGGCCTACGTCGACGACATCGTGGTCAAGACCAGAGAGGCCAGGACCCTCATCCAGGACCTAGAAGAAACGTTCGCCAACCTGCGCAAGGTGAAGCTGTGCCTCAACCCAAAGAAGTGTGTGTTTGGTGTACCCTCTGGCAAGTTGCTAGGGTTCCTGGTTTCACACCGGGGCATTGAAGCTAATCCGGAGAAGATCAAGGCCATCGAAAAAATGAAGCCGCCCACAACCCTGAAGGAGATGCAGAAGCTTGCGGGATGCGTAACGTCCCTGGGGCGCTTCATCTCTAAGCTTGGTGAACGCGCCCTCCCATTCTTCAAGCTCATGAACATGAAGGGGCCCTTTGAGTGGACTCCGGAGGCCAATGTCGCCTTCCGGGGTCTCAGGGAGTACCTCACCAGCCCGCCGGCTATGGTGGCACCACGACCCTTGGAACCCATGACTCTCTATCTCGCCGCTATGCCTCACTCAGCCAGTGCAGCGTTAGTGGTGGAGCGCGAGGAGAGGCGAGGCCACGGGGCAAGTTGACATCCTCAGGACCCCCATCGCCCCCTGACGCAGCTCCGAAGGTAGATTCGACTACGGTTACTGATGGCCCCGCCGTCCAGCAAGAAGCACCCAAGACTCCCGAATTGCCTGAGGATCCTGCGACTCCGACCCTCATGGAGCACCTAGTGTACTTTGTCAGCACCGTACTGCGCGACGCGCGCTCGCGTTACCCGATGCCTCAAAAGCTGCTCCAAGCGCTCCTTGTCGCCTCCAGGAAGCTGCGCCATTACTTCCAGGGCCACCCTATCAAGGTTGTCTCGTCATACCCTCTCGAGAAAGTACTCCGGGGCCCAAACGTCGTAGGGAGGGTCGCCGAGTGGAACATCAAGCTCCGGGCGTTCCAGCTGGAGTTCATCACCACGCGAGCAATCAAAGGAGCAGCTCTGGCAGACTTTGTGGCAGAATGGACCGATGCGCCGGAACAAGGGGCTGGCGAGGATCGCTCGCTGGCCCCCGGCAATGAAGCCCCGGACGGATGGGTGGTATACTTCGACGGAGCCTTCTCGCGCCTTGGCGCAAGAGCTGGCACCGTGTTGGTATCTCCCACTCAGGACAAGTTGTACTACGTCGTGCAACTTTGCTTCCAGCAAGGCGAGAAGGTCTCCAACAACATCGCAGAGTATGAGGGCCTGATTGCTGGGCTCAAGGCCGCAGCTGCACTGGGGGTCAGGCGCCTCACCATTAGAGGCGATTCGCAGCTCCTCGTCAACTTCTCCAACAAGAAATACAAGCCCAAGGACGAGCACATGGAGGCATATCTGGAGGAGGTGCGTAAGATGGAAAAGCGACTCCAAGGACTGGAGGTGCAGCACGTGCCAAGAGGCACGAACAAGGAAGCGTACGACATCGCCAAACGAGCCTCCAGGCGAGAACCTCAAAGGTCGGGCATCTTCGAGGAGCGGCTGCTCAAGCCATCGGCAGCACCGCCCACTCCTGAGCCGGCGTCCCCTCAGCAGGGGCTACCTGCGGCACCCGTAGCCGGGGCTCCGCCCTGCGGACCGGCCTCTGGAGCCCGCCTGCTACTCGCCGCGGAGCCCGGGGAGGGTTGCTGGACCCAAGAGCTCAAGATGTACCTGCAATGCGACACCTTGCCAAACAAGGAGGAAGACGTGGAATGCGTGTTCCGGTAGGCTTCAGCTTACTGCATCCAAGATGGTGAACTCTATAGGAGGCGCCCCAACGACGTCTCACTAAAGTTCATCTCGAGGAAACAAGGACGCGAGCTGTTGGCTGACATCCACGGAGGGGACTGCGGTCACCATTCGTCATCCCGCACCCTCGTGGGCAAGGCCTTCCGCAGCGGCTTCTACTGGCCCACGGCCCTTAACGATGCCATGGAGCTTGTGCAGGCTTGCGAGGCATGCCAGTTTCACGCCAAGCAGATCCACCAACCAGCGCAGGGCCTCCAGACGATCCCGCTCTCCTGGCCCTTCGCAGTCTGGGGATTGGACATCCTGGGTCCATTTCCCCGGGCAGCGGGGGGGCTACCGCTTCCTATACGTCGCCATCGACAAATTCACCAAGTGGGCAGAGGTGGAGCTTGTTTGCGCGATCCCTGCCGGGTCGGCCGTCAAGTTCATCCAGGGCCTCGTGAGGCGATTCGGGGTCCCCAGCCGCATCATCACGGATAATGGTTCGCAGTTCACAAGCAATCTCTTCAGGTCATATTGTGCTAACCTTGGAACACAGATCTGATACGCCTCGGTGGCTCACCCCAGGAGCAACGGTCAGGCCGAACGCGCCAACGCGGAAGTCTTGCGTGGCCTCAAGACGTGCAGCTTTAAGAAGAATCTTGAGGCTTGCGGCAGGGGCTGGATCGACAAGCTCTAGTCCATGTTGTGGTCGATCCGTACCAGCGCTACCAAACCCATGGGAGAAACTCCTTTCTTTCTCGTTTACGGGGCAGAGGCGGTCCTCCCTCATGAGGTCAAGCATCGCTCCCCACGGGTCTTGGCCTTCAATGAGGAACGCCAGGACGCCGCCTGGTGGATGGACCTCGTGCTCGGGGAGGAGGGCCGCTGCCAAGCTGCCCTCAGGGCAGCACGATATCAGCAGGCGCTGCGGCGGTACCACTGCCGTAGCGTCCGCACAAGAACACTTGAAGTTGGTGACTTGGTCCTTAGGCGGGTCCTCTCCAGGGACGGGTTACACAAGCTCTCGCCCATGTGGGAGGGCCGTTTAGAATCGCCCGTGTCTCTAGGCCTGGTGCTTTACGCCTGGAGACGCGGGATGGGGTACCTATCCAGAATTCCTAGAACATTGAGCACCTCAGGAGGTTCTATCTGTAATCAAGGCTCCGTGCCCGTGAAGATCTCCGCTCGTGACACTCATGTGATAATGAGTTGGGGATGTACACGCCTCGGAGTCTCCTGAGCGTTGCCTGCGGGCCATCAGACGGGGCTCCCACCCACGTCCTAGTGGCAGTCCTTAGCTCCGCGCTGGGAAGAAGACGTAGTGTAGGGGTCGAACGCGACCTTTTTTCCTTTTTTGGCTTGGTGTTTGGCTGTCAGCCTTTTCTACTTCCTTGGTTATCAGCCCTTCCTCTACCCCGTGCTATGAAGTTCTCGTGTTTCTTGCATTTGGTTGGAAGTCTTGGTTGGGATTTTCTCGCCGGTTTTAAGTTCAGCTTGTTAAGCAGGGGCTGCGCCGCTTGCTCTTCTTCGCGTGCCTCGCGCGTCGGGGGCTGGGACACGGTCGGTCCCGGCTCTCATCTGAAACGGTCCCGTGACCTCGCCTGGCCAAGCCTGCTCAGGCTCTGGCGTCAGACTTCTCAGTCCACACGACCTATTCTGCCGAGCCAGCTTAGGCCTTGGCGCCTTAATCCACGCTCGGCGCTCTCAAGCGAGCCCAAGGGCGCAAGCCCTCAGTAGCTCACGGCGGCTCACTCATACTCGGGGGTTGTGCAGGTCAGGACCCCCAAACTCGGCCATCCTCATGGCCCGTCGGGGGCTCATGACGCCGATGAGTCAGGAGCACTTCGCCTCAAGACGTTGCGGCACATAATCTAAGTAATCTCACCAGACCAAAAACATGATAGCAAGTTCTCGCTTTATCCATATGTCATAATCCATTACACGCCTTCTCAAGGCAACTTAAAATTTTGACACGGGAAGGAAATGAAGAAAAAGAAGAAGCAGAGGCCGACCCACCAACCCACAGCTCCACCAAGCCGCGGCTCAGCACCGTTGCCCCCACCCAGTCGGAGTCTCCCAGCTCCTCCCACTTCACCGAGCCACAACGGCGCAACGACCCCCTCCCCTCGTCGAGCCGAGCTCGGTGGCGCGGTGGCTCATTGTAGCCGCCGCTGCTGGAGGGGCTGCTGCTGCCACAGAGGGGGACCCACGACGCCCTCCAGGGCCAAGCTCATCTCCGGAGGAGGAGCTGCTCCTCTGGACGCCGTCGCCACCATCCTCTTCGTCGTCAGCCTCAGGACAGCATCCAAGGCGCCTCCCTTCCTCCGAGAAGACCCTGACGAACAGCGTTGAGGCACCATCATACCTGAAGTGGAGCGTGCACCTCCCCTGCAGCCGGCGCGCACGCGCAAACGACTGCCAGTCGCGCTCCAGGAACACGTCGCCTGAGGGGGCAACGTCGACCTCCACCCAGGACGCACCACTACAGCAACCGTCGGTCTGCAGCCAGAGGCCGCCGGGGCCTCCGGCTGGTAGCACATTGCCGAAAGAGCGGGGGAGCCGGAGCCACAAGTCGCCAAGCTTCTCCGTCCACACCACGAACTCCGATGATACATCGATGGAGTGGAGCTGCGGCGGCGGAGGATGCACGACCGCCAAACGCCGTCACGCGCCTCCTCTCCCACCGCAGCCACTGCCACCTTCGCCGCGGGAATAGGCACCGCGCCCCTCACCGGCGACTGCGTCGGGACCCGGAAGGCCGCGCCCACTCCCTCGAGGAGCCGCCGTGGGCGCAGCGGCATGCCTGCGAGGGCGGTCGCGGCCCCTCTTTGACGGCGGCGAGGCCAAATCCATCGGGGCCTTCCCCTTCTCCGCGGCGGACGGCTTCCTCAGTGGCGCCATGGGGACCTCACAGCAAGAAAAAGAGCGGGGAGCAGACAAGGGGGCAGACGCCATTGGCTTGAAGATGGCTTGGGGGCTCCCCCCCCCCTAGTCCCATTTATAGGACGGAGGAGCCCAACCGCCAGTCAATGGCGTCTCAGCCATAATGACCCCGTCATCCGCGTCGGGGAGTTGTCAAGTCGCACGGTTGCCAAGACTACGTGGGGAGCAGAGTCGCCACGTCCCATCCAACCGTCACGCGCCTGCCTGGCCCGCAGCCTTTTGGGGCCCGCGACGCTTCGTCCTCGACTAAGGCTTCGCCCCGTAGCCAATTCCGCGCTCGCCTTGGGCCCGGGGGCTACTATCGGCGTCCTGGAAACCAGGGTACCCAGACTTGCCTGTCTACGGGCCGCGATGCGCTCCTACTACGGCCTGGTACGGCCCAGCTGATCGACCAGCTGCTCAAGACCCTCGCGATGGGGCTAGACCTCGCGAGGAGAACGACATCAAGACCCCCTCAGGAGCGGCCTCGGCTAGGTTGCTCCGGAGGGGAGGAGAATCCAAGGCCAAGCCTGCCTCAGGAGGAGGCAGTGACGCGAGCAGTGACGCACCGCGCCGGTGGGTGCCAGCACGTGCCAGCGGCGCAGTTGCAGTTTTGGTGCAAAGAGGACAACGCAGGCGCAGGTTCCCGAGGAGCGGGACAAAGGTTTCCCCTTTGGTGCAACAAGACCGAAGACCGCAAGGACGACACGGAGGATGTCACCACCGAGCCCACCACCGCGTCACCGTCTGATCCCTTTGCAGGCGAAGACCGCTTTTGTCAGGATAAGAACGTCCTTGTGTTCCCTCTCAAAATGGCCATTGTGGGATCCCTTCCCGCCTAAACATTTCGGGAGAAGAGGACCCTAGCCGCCTATATAAGTAGCTAGGGTCTCCACTATGGAGGGAGGCGGATGAGAGCCGGAAACTCTGCCCTTGCACAAAGCTTCCTGACCCTCCTGAGCTCCCCTCTTGAGCTCGGTAACCACTGTACTCGTTCATACTCAAACCCTCCCGAGGCCAATCCACCAAAGCAGGAAGTAGGGTTTTACACCACAAGGTGGCCTGGACCTGGGTAAATTCATTTGTGCTTTACTTGCTGTTGCTTGTATCTGTTCATCGGACGAGGGCGAGACGTTAGGTAGACATGAGTGGGAGAGATCTTCGTTCACGCCCGTGTCTTCGAACTTCTTGCGTTTGTGGAGCTTTTAATCCGACAAGTGTCTTAGCGGGCTTCGAGGATTTGCCTCCTCCAGTACCAGCCGATGAC
>LR738712.1:688709989-688720225 GCA_902687465.1 Secale cereale
CAGATGCAAGAGCTGGTGCTTGCCTTGGCCGAAATCTCTTCTTCGTCTCGAGGCGCCCAATATCACGCCAACTCCACCTTCTCAAGAAAGTATGAACACCACCCCACCTACCAAATTACCTGCACCTGTCGTGGCGGGTGATAGCAGACGACGCGGGGGAGAGCCTCCATTAGTGCCAGATCATGTCGCCCCCGCTGTCGAAGAAGAAAATGTTGATGATGACATGGAGGAGGATGATGATGACCCAGGGAAGTATTTCAATACCGCCTATGATGATGGAAGGTTGATGGCTCAGGACGACGAAGACTCGGGCTATGAGCATGGAGATGATGACTTCATGCTGCCTGATTTGCCGGAGCCGGGACATCCTAAGGCAGAATACAAAAATTCTCTCTTCAAGCAATCCTCGCAGGAGACGCCTCCAGATGCCGCCTCTACCCAGCAACCCCCCGAGGCCCATCCAATGATTAGCCAGATGACACTTGGGGTGGTGGCTAGGGAAGTTATGGTGGGCTCACTACTGCCACCTACCAAGAAGCAAAGGAGGAGACCGGACAGGAAATGCCATCATGCCTCTGAAGCCCCGGTTGGTAGACAGAATACATGTCGAAGGGAAGAATCGTTTCCATGTCGCCGGTGAGCCGATCCTACCTGCCAAAGCGCTAGATCACATACTAAATTGTGATCTAAGGAGACTCCATGAAGATGTGCTGGCCAGAGAGAAAAGCCTTTTGATTGCGGAAAAACCAGGATACCCGCTTTACGCAGCTCAGGTGCCGGGTGGGAAGTTGTACGTCGACACCTGGCCTGCGAATCAGTTCATCCTGCGATATGACTACATCTATGACATGTTCCACATGACCAAGCTGGATTTCTAGTTCATCCACATGTATGCGTTGTATCTCAACTACTTCATCAGGATCGAGAACATACAATATATCTGCGTCGCGGACCCGTTCTATATGCACGAGAGCTTCTTGGCGGTTTGCAAAGAGCACCGTGACTATGCGAGCAAGTACCTCGGTGAATTCATGACCGCTAATAAGGACAAGGAAGCAATTCTCCTGCCTTATCATCCCACGTAAGTCAACCATGCATATCCTTTCGTAAGTATCAATTATTCCTTTGCAAGCATGAAGGCTAAGATGAGGTGTACTTAATTTGCACAGTGGGGGCGGCGTCGTGCTCATCGTTCTGTAACCAGAATACTCCCATGCTATGTACTTGGACTCATCGAAGAACATCAAGCAAAAGGATTACACGCACATAAAGAGTGTTCTCAATAGTGCCATGTTTACCTTCAACCTGTCTAGTGGATATATCAAGGTGAAAAGGCACAGGAAGGACGGGCTGTTTTTCCGCCATAAGATCGACTTCTGCTGCATCCATCAACCGCACACCATTCAGGCTGATGGATTCTACCTCATGCATCACCTGCTCGAGTACAGAAGGGATAATAAACGCCTTCGCGTGTCACCTACTACCGAAGATGCCGAGATTGTCAGCTGGGCCACAAGCATAGGAAAGACACTGGATCATCGAATCCGAGCTGAGTTTTATCACGTACAGTGTGAACTTGCCCAAGTGATGGTGAAGCGGGTCCTCGAACCAACAGGAATGTTCTACCATGGGCCAACAATGACGCGGGATGATGTCCGAGCACTGCTACTCGCTCAACGTCTGGACCTTAAGCCTTTCACGAAGCTCGGGTGTTTCCTCCCTGACTATGAAGATTGGACCACCGACATGGAGGACTGATTGCTCTAGTTAATTAGTTTGGGTATGAGGAACTTCGTCATTTATGTTTACTATAAGTTGCTTGTATTTTGATAATTATGCCTCTTTGTTTTCTTAAGTACATTATGTTTCATATTATCGTTCAATTGATCAACTGCCGATGCAGGTACATAGATCGGAGATAGCGAAGGACTGATACGTCGTGTTCGTTGGGAAGGTTCCAAGAGTCTATGACAACTGGCTAGACGCTCAGGCCTAGGTGGACAAGTACCCGGGTGCTAGCCACAGAGGGTTCGATAGCATAGCCGAAGCGGAAAGTAGTTACTTGAGGTGGACACACTGGCATGAGTGGGGGCGGGACCGCCGGTGCCTCAAGTACTAAAGAGTCGTGCTCTTGCTCATGATGATCGCTCTTCTCTTCTACATTATGGTTTAGATAGAGATGATGAAACTTGTGGGTGTGCCATGACCATGCACTTGCACTTATTCGAGACATGACATGATCACTCTTGTGTATCGCTATTTTCGAGATGTGATGATATTTGTGTTGAACGATGATGATGATGATGATGGTATGACGAGAGTATTGTATGTCTATGATATGATGAGAATAGTGTATGTTTAGTATGATATGATGAAACTACTGTATGGAGCCTGTATAAACAAATACGTAGAGGGGGTGTAAATCTGTGTAAGCGGGAACACTAGCAGTAGCGCTTGAAAGCATCTACTAGCAGCACTTGATTAGCAGCAGCGCTTCGTATGAACAAGCGCTACAGATAGTTATCAGTGGCGCTGGTCAGGGAAGCGCTACTGTTAACAATACTTACTAGTAGCGCTGCCCATACCAGCGCTACTACTATAACTTAGCTGTAGCGCGGTAGCAGTAGCGCTCGACTACTGTTATGCATATTTCAAGCGCTACTACTAGGGTTTTCCCTAGTAGTGGAAATAAATGTTTTGAGTGGAAACATGGATGATCTTATGAGATTAATTGCTAGCAAGGGTTCTCCTATAGATCCTAATGATATGCATTTGTCTACCTTGATTGAGAATAATAATGAATCTATGGATGTGAATTTTGTTGGTAGGAACCATTTTGGTAATAACGCGTATAGAGGTAATTTCAACCCTATGTCATTTCCTAGTAATTCCTTTAATAATTATGGTAACTCCTACAACAATTCTTATGGAAATTATAATAAAATACCTTATGATCTTGAGAGTACAATTAAGTAATTTATAAATTTCGAAATGTTTTCAATGCTACGATAGAAGAAAAATTGCTCAATACAGATGATTTGTCTAGGAACGTTGATAGAATTTCTCATGAGATTGATTCTTTGAAAATTTGATCTATGCCAAAAAAATCATGATATTAATGAATCTCTAATATTTATGCAAATTTATGTTAATGAGAGTAAAGAGAGAGCGGCTAGGTTGCGTGCTAAAAGAGAATTGCTAGAAAAGACGAGTTCTTCTAGTTTATGCGATAACAATGATGAAGATCTTAAGATGCTTGGTTTTGATCCTATTGAATCTTTATTTGCTAATATACATCTTTAAAAAGAAGGGACTGGAGATGAGCCAACTTTACATAAAAGGCGTCCCGATAATTTGGAGAATAATGATCTTAGTGAAAAAAGTGGGATTGGAGAGGTCAAAACTTTAGCTAGCAATGAACCCACTATTTTAATTTCAAGTAATTTAATTATGATAGTTGCTTTTTGATAGATTGTATTTCCTTGTTGCAATCCATGTTAAATTCTCCTCGTGCTTATAATCAAAATAAGGCTTTTACGAAACATATTGTTGATGCTATGATGAAATCTTTTGAAGAAAAACTTGAGTTGGAAGTTTCAATCCCTGGAAAGCTTTATGATGATTGGGAACCTACTATTAAAATCAGGATCAAAGATTATGAATGCAATGCCTTGTGTGATTTGGGTGCTAGCGTTTCAACAATTCCCAAAACTTTATGTGATGTTCTAGGTTTCCATAAACTTGATGATTGTTCTTTAAATTTGCATCTAGCAAATTCCACTATTACAAAATCTACGGGAAGGATTAATGATGTTCTTATTGTTGCAAATAGAAATTATGTGCCCATAGATTTTATTGTTCTTGATATAGAATGAAATCCAACATGCGCTATTATTCTTGGTAGACATTTCCTTAGAACGATTGGTGCAATTATTGATATGAAAGAAGGAAACATTAGATTTCAATTTCCATTAAGGAAAGGCATGGAACACTTTCCAAGAAAGAAAAATTAAGTTACCATATGAATCTATTATGAGGGCTACTTATGGGATGAATACCAAAGATGGCAATACCTAGGTCATTGCTTTTTACCTAGCTAGGGGCGTTAAACAATAGCATTTGTTGGGAGGCAACCCAATTTTGTTTTTTTTTATCTTTTTATTTCTGTTCTTAAATAAATTTATCATCTAGCCTCTGGTTAGATGTGTTTTCATGTTTTAGTTTTCTATTTGTGCCAAGTAAGACCTTTGGGATGATTTGGAAGAGAGTGGATTGGTTTTGCTGAAAAATAGAAACTTTTGCGTCCAGTGCCAGAAGTCTTTCTGATTGCTGAAACGTGAAAAAACTCTGAATGCTTTACACATTTCTTATCTACCAATTTCCCATGTTGTCCTAATTTTTTAGAATTTTTAGAGATACTGAGGTTTCACTTTAATTCGCATATTTACAGACTGTTCTGTTTTTGACAGATTCTGTTTTCATTGTGTTGTTTGCTTATTTTGATGCATCTAGGGCTAGTATCGGGGGATATGAACCATGGAAAAGTTGGAATACATTATATATAACACCAATATAAAATAATAATGAGTTCACAACAGTTTCCACAAGTAAGGTTGGATTTGTTTTACTAACAGATATCATGAGTTTTCTGTTGAGTTTTGTGTTGTTAAGTTTTCAAGTTTTGGGTAAAGATTTGATGGACTACGGAATAAGGAGTGGCAAGAGCCTAAGCTTGGGGATGCCCAAGGCACCCCAAGGTAATATTCAAGGACAACCAAGCATCTAACCTTGGGGATGCCCCGGATGGCATCCTCTCTTTTGTCTTCAATCCATCGGTAAATTTACTTGAGGCTATATTTTTATTCACCACATGATGTGTATTTTGCTTGGAGCATCTTGTATGATTTGAGTCTTTGCTTTTTAGTTTGCCACAATCATCCTTGTTGTACACACCTTTTGAGAGGGACACAAATTAATCGTGAATTTATTAGAATACTCTATGTGTTGCACTTATATCTTTTGAGCTAGGATAGTTGCTCTAGTGCTTCACTTATATCTTTTTGAGAACGACGGTGATTTTATTTTGAAGAAATTGATGAACTCTCATGCTTCACTTATATTATTTTGAGAGTCTAATAACAGCAAGGTAATTTGCTTGGGTTGTGAATTTAGTCCTAATATGATAAGCATCCAAGGGGGGTATAATAAAAACTTTCATAAAGAGCATTGAATATATGAGAAGTTTGATTCCTTGTAATTGTTTTGAGATATGAGGATCGTGATATTGGAGTTATGCTAGTAGTGAATTGTGTAGTTAAATAAATACTTGTGTTAAGGTTTGTGATTCCCATAGCATGCACGTACGGTCTTCTAGTTATGTGACAAAGTTGGAGCGCAATTTATTCTTGATTGTCTTCCTTTGCGTGAAAGTCGGGAGCGCATGATGGTTAACTCCTACCAACCTCTCCCCTAGGAGCATGCATAGTAGTACTTTGCTTCGAGATCTAATAAACTTTTTGCAATAAGTATGTGAGTTCTTTATGACTAATGTTGAGTCCATGGATTATACGCACTCTCACCCTTCCACCTTTGCTAGCCACTCTAGTACCGCGCAACTTTCGCCGGTGCATTAAACCCACTTTACACCCTTCCTCAAAACAGCCACCATACCTACCTATTATGGCATTTTCATAGCCATTCTGAGATATATTACCATGTAACTCCACCGTTCCGTCATATGAGTTTGAGATACCTTGAGTTGTAATTTTGAGTTGTAAGTAAATAAAAGTATGATGATCATCATTATTAGGACAATGTCCCATGTGAGGTTATAAATAAAAGAGGCCAAATATCCCAAATAATAAAAGAGGCCAAAGAGCCCCAAAAAAGGAGAAAAGAAGTCTCCAAAAAAAGGGGAGGAGTCCAAAAAAACAAAAACAAAATGAGAGAAAAAGAGAGAAGGTACAATGCTACTATACTTTTCCACACTTGTGCTTCAAAGCAGCACCATGATCTTCATGATAGAGAGTCTCCTATTTTGACACTTTCATATATTACTAGTGGGAATTTTTTGTTATAGAACTTGGCTTGTATATTCCAACGATGGGCTTCCTCAAATGCCCTAGGTCTTCATGAGCAAGCAAGTTGGATGCACACCCACTTAGTTTTCTTTTTGAGCTTTCATACACTTATAGCTCTAGCGCATCCGTTACATGGCAATCCCTACTCCCACACATTGATATCAATTGGACATCTCCATAGTCCATTAATTTTCCTAGTTGATGTGAGACTTTGTCCCTACTTTTGTCCACTACCACCTTCTATTCCACCTATAGTGTTATGTACATGGCTCACGCTCATCTATTGCGTGAAGAGTTAAAAAGTTGAAGCACGTTAAAAAGTATGAAACAATTGCTTGGTTGACACCGGGGTGGGCATGATTTATATTTTCTATTAAGAAGAGGGAGCATAACAAGACTATATGATTTTGTAGGGATAACTTTATTTAGCCATGTTATGTTTGAAGCTTCATGATTTTGCTTTCTAGTATGCTTGAAGTATTATTGTTTTTATGTCAATGAACTTTTGTTTCGAATCATATGGATCTGGACATTCATGCCAAAATAATAAGAAATACATTGCTAAATATGTTAGGTAGCATTCCACATCAAAAAAATTGTTTTTATCATTTACCTACTCGAGGACGAGCAGGAATTAAGCTTGGGGATGCTTGATACGTCTCCTACATATCAATAATTTTTTATTGTTCCATGCTATTATATTATCAACTTTGGATGTTTTATATGCATAAATATGCTAGTTTATATTATTTTGGGACTAGCCTATTAACCTAGTGCCCAGTGCCAGTTTCTGTTTTTCCTTGTTTTTTGAGTTTCGCAGGAAAGGAGTATCAAACGGAGTCCAAACGGAATAAAACTTTCACGATGATTTTTTTCTGGACAAAATCACACCTACGTGACTTGGAGAAGGGGCCAGGGAGGCCACGGGGTGGCGATAATCCGTAGGGGCGCGCCCCCTGGGCTTGTAGCCCCCCGTGAGTCCCCTGCACCGCCTCTTTGCCCTATATATTCTCTAAAATTCCAGAAACCCTAGAGGCATTCACGAAAACACTTTTCCACTGCCGCAGGGCTCTGTTCCCGTGAGATCCCATCTTGGGGACTTTTTTGGTACTGCACCAGAGGGGGGGGTCGATCACGGAGGGCATCTACATCAACCTTGTTGCCCCTCTGATGATGTGTGAGTAGTTTACCATAGACCTACGGGTCCATAGCTAGTAGCTAGATGGCTTCTTCTCTCACACTTTGATCTTCAATACAATGTTCTCCTCGATGTTCTTGGAGATCTATTCAATGTAATCTTCTTTTACACTGTGTTGGTCGAGATCCGATGAATTGTGGATTTATGATTAGATTGTCTATGAATATTATTTGAGTCTTATCTGAACTCTTTTATGCATGATTAAGATAGCTTTGTATTTCTCTTCGATCTATCTATTTGGTTTGGCAAACTAGATTGGTTTTTCTTGCAATGAGAGAGGTGCTTTGTGATGGGTTCAATCTTGTAGTGTCCTCACCAAGTGACATAGTAGGGGTAGCGAGGCACATATTGTGTTGTTACCAGGATAAAAAGATAGGGTTTATATCATATTGCATGAGTTTATCCCTCTACATCATGTCATCTTGCTTAAGGTGTTAATCTATTTTTAACTTAATACTCTAGATGCATGATGGATCGCAGTCAATGAGTGGAGTAATAGTAGTAGATGCAGGTAGGAATCGGTCTACTTGTCAAGGACGTGATGCCTATATTCATGATCAATGCCTTAGATATCGTCATAACTTTGCACTTTTCTATCAATTGCTTGACAGTAATTTGTTTACCCACCGTATGCTTTCTTCGAGAGAGAAGCCTCTAGTGAAACATATGGCCCTCGGGTATATTTTCCTTCATATATGTTCAGATCTATAAAACCAAAAACCCAAAAATATCTTTCTGCAATTCTTTTGTGTTTACTTTATTTAGCTTTTTACTTTTGTTTTAAATCTATCTCTATCAGATCTCACTCTTGTTCGTGACCATGAAGGGATTGACAACCCCTTTTCCGCGTTGTGTGCAAGTGTTTGTTAGTTTGTGCTGGTGCATAGATTGGAGACTTGCTTGTGCCTCCTACTGGATTGATACCTTGGTTCTCAAGTGAGGGAAATACTTATCTCTACTTTGCTGCATCACCCTTTCCTCTTCAAGGGAAAAATCAACGCAAGCTCAAGAAGTAGCACGTCTCAAGGCGGAACCAGAGGCGGAGTACTTTTGCTGTCCAATGGAGCGATTCTGTCGGGGACACTTCCCTCTGGGAGGGGGGAAATAGAAGCCATCGTCATCACCAATGTTCCTCTCATCGTGGGAGGTTTCATCTTCATCAACATCTTCACCAGCACCATCCTCATCTCAAAACCCTAGTTCATCTCTTGTGTTCAATCTTTGTTTCCAACCTTAGATTGGTACCTGGGGTGCTAATAGTGTTGATTACATCTTGTAGTTGATGCTAGCTAGTTTAATTGGTGGAAGATCCTTATGTTCATATTCTTAAACACATATTTATATACTCTGATCATGAACAATATTATGATTTGTGAGAGTTCTATTTGTTCTTGAGGACATGGGAGACGCCTTAATATTAGTAATCATGTGAAGTTGATCATTGTTCAATGTTTTGATGATATGTTGTTTTGTTCTTCCTCTAGTGGTGTTGTGTGAACATTGACCACATGACACGTCGACGTGTTTGGTCCTAGGGGGTGGCATCGTGGAATCAGTTTGTAGTTGATGGGTTGTTTGAGTGACTGAAGCCTAAACCCAGTTTACAAATTGTTCCGTGAGGGGATGTTTTGGATACACATATTTAATGCTATGGTTAGGTTTATCTTTAATTACTTCTCTTGTATTTGTGGGTGCTTGCATGGAGGGTATAATCATAAGTGGGTGTTTGTTCATGTAAGAATAACACTTTAGCTCTGGTCCACCCACATAAGAACTTATCAAGGCAATGAACGTAAGTCGATGAATCGTGGTGAAAGTAACTAGACAAAATTCCCATGTGTCCTCAAGAGCGTTTTAATCACTATAAGAAGTTCACCCCGCTTGTCCTTAGAAAAATTAAGGGTTGGGCCACTTGTTGCACCTTGCTACTTTTGTTATTTGCTACTTGCTACCAATTATCTTGCTATCAATATCAAACTATCTATCAAAACTGTTTTACAACACTTGCAGAGAATACCTTGCTGAAAACTGCTTACCGATTCCTTTTACTCCTCCTTGGGTTCCACACTCTTACTTATGGGACTGAGATCGATCACCTATACTTGTGGGTCATCACGCAACCATCAACACAAGCGTCCTAGCTATATACATTTACTTTGCATGACTATACACCTAGCCTATTGGCAACGGTGTAGCCATGGTAGTCGTAGCGCATTTTCATGGACACGCGCTACGGCTATACACATAGCAGTAGCGCCTCACGTAAGCACGCACTACTGTTAACTATCTGTAGCGCCTCTTCTTAACCGGCGCTACTGCTAAACCTCCATGTATAAGATTTTCCTAGTAGTGATAAAGTCGGCTTTAGTGCACAGTAACCACACCCCTCTAATGTATCATTCACACATTGTAAATCCAAACATAACCCACTTACTGCCATGTCATACATCTTGCTTTTTTAGATGTTGGTCCAAACCCAAGGATCTATGTGCAAAAAGTGAAGCCTATGAAAAATGCGAAGTCATTGGAAACTGATGATCACTTTGAGTCAACGCGTGAACATGATTGTTTCAACCCTGACTGTTGACGGTGTCGACGAATAGAGAGAGGACACTCTGAACATAGTGTTTGAACTCCGACTGGTGCTGATGCTAATGAATGGAGATGGCATGCAACTTGGAGACATCATCGCTCATCATTGTGTTGACTGGATGATGGTGGGAAGCGCAGTGATGTCTTGACATCACTTCTTGTTATGTGTCGGCAAATCGAAAGAACAACTCATGTCAGATCCCACCTTACTGCCATGTCATACATCTTGCTTTTTTCAACAATGTAGCCGACACATAATTCTTCATCTTTCTATTCTAGGTGGGGCCACCGCGTACCAAGTATTATAAAAGAGTCGACGCTCCCCTCAACCCTCAATGTTCCTGCAAACATACCCCCTCCCCTCTC
>LR738712.1:688720258-688811977 GCA_902687465.1 Secale cereale
GCCGCCGAAAGCCTTGCCACAAATTTCTCGTTCTCTACTTTCAATCTTGACTTTGACACCACCTCCATCCCGATCTAAGTTCTGTTGAAGTCACTTCTTCCTGGCATCTTCAAAGAAACCACTCTCCTACTTTAATCATGTCGATAGAACATAGATCCACCCATAACTATGGTTGCGATCACAAGGCGGACAACCACATAACAAATTGTCTCTGCAGTCAAATTGATGAGTTCAAGGCGGCAATCCAATGGCGGGTTGACTCGTCGATGATTAGATCTTTGATTCTAGGATGGCTAATCCCATGGCGGGTTAGCTCACCGATGATCATATTATGAAACTAACAGAGGACATCACCTCATATCTCTTCGGCAACTATAAACTAGGTAAGATCCTTACTCTTTTTGCATCTCTTTGTTCGTGTTGTGGAATATTGCAACGACTTGTCATGGAGGCAGTGAAGAGTAAAGTTGACGATGACGCATAAGGGGAATAGGTTGGCAGAGTAATTTTTTCTAGCATTAGAACACCTGCTCGATTCAATTCTTTTGTTTTTTGGGTCTTTGTTTCACTCTCTCCCCTTCTACCTAGGGAAAAGCGGCAATGAGGCAACCCCTAGTGGATTTTGTTGAAATCTTGAGTTCTGTCCCCCCCCCTCCACGTCCACCGTTCCCACGATGGGTGGGGGAACCATGTTTCTTTAGTAATTAATAATCTTGCCCCGGTTCTTCCTTGCTATTGTCGCTTCGAAGATTCGACGGCCTCGTGAGCTCATCGTCCAGTCAGGGCAGCGAGATTTGTTTTTTAGTTTTTATGGAAGTTATTGCCTCTTGGAGGCAAGCAATCGAGAGGAAATCAATGGTGGATTTGGAGCGGTGGTGGTTCAAAGTTGGCGGATCTAGCGTTCCTCTAGAACATCATTGCGGCGATATGTAGACAGGTCTGAGCCCAAGTCGACGTAGGGTTGTTGCACAACCAATGTGCCTCACTACTTGCAACATGCATGTTCTTTGTCTCTCAAATCCTTTCTGGCAATGGTACTTACTTAGTTTCGGCAGTAGAGACTTGGCTTCCCTTCCAATGAGCACCTCGATGGTAATTGAGGTTTCTGGCACCCGATGGTTGTGGTGTGTGCAAGGACACCTAAAGCACGTAATGTTAATTTTCTATTTTGTGGGTCTTTCCTGCAAGAAAATCAAAATCACATGCCTTGTTTCGGTCTCTAGTAGTCTTTAGTGTGTTTTTATGTGCACTTGTTAGTTGATAATGAAGATGTGTGATTACTACGAAAAATTCTGATCATTTAGAACCTAAACCATCTCATGTATAAATTTGGCTTGAGTGCAAGGGAACCACACCCCTCTAATGTATCATTCACACATTGTAAATCCAAACATGGCCCACTTGGAAAGATAGCACTGGTGGCCTCCAACTGAGGAATGCCCATAAAAATCCAAAGTCCATGCAACAATAATTAAAAATCCAAAAATGACATAGTAATAAATGAAAATCCAAATTTGGTATCATAATAAATGAGAAGACCAAAGATGGCACAACATAAATGAAAATAAAAAATGGCATAGCAGTAAATCAAAATCCAAAGATAGCAAGTAATAAATGAAAATGTAAATATGGCAAGCAATGAATGAAAATCCAAAGATAGGGTTATCTTTGGATTTTCATTTATTGTTTGCTATCTTTGGATTTCATTTATTGTTTTCCATCATTGGGATTTCATTTACTGGTGTGCCATCTTTGGATCTTCATTTATTGGTTTGCCAATTTTATATTTTCATTTATAGTTCCGCCATGTTCTCATTTGAAAATCCAAAATTAGAAAGAAACTAACTCAGCACATCATCTGAAGTTCTGAACACATCCATAGTGACCAATCAAGAAATTTCCAAAATATTTCCTCTATCTGAGAATTAAAAGGATACAAGTAATTAATGAATCTAAGAACAAAAATGGTTGAAAGGCAAACTCTGACTAGCTCATGTGATTTGCATTTATTTTTAGGGTCCTCTTTGAAAACCGCATCCCACCAATGCCCTATAAAAGGCTCTAGGTTTGTGCATTTTCAGGTATCGAGTGAGTTGCCAGACAAACAAGAGAGGGTTTCTTCTGTTTGTGTTAGTGTGTGTGTTGTGCTCGTGTGGCAATGGAAGGAGGAGCCATCTCGGCGGCCGCGGGAGAGGCTGCTGATGGCGCGGGAATGCACAAGGGCCCACTTCAGCCACAGTCGCAGCCCACCATTATTGCCTGCCTGGCCGATGCTGACAAAGGTAGCTCTTCTAACTCCAGCCAACGGCTGGCAATGGCGTTGCGCTTGTGCTTGCCATGAGCAAGAGCTCTGAGCCACCCGGTGTATTCCTAAAGCTTTGAAACTATATTTCTAGGATGTCTGTTTATTTCGGACCATGTACTGTTTACTCATGCACATGAGTGCTATGACCAGTTCGCCTACATTAAAATATATTTCTAGAAAACAAAACTAATTTGAAATGGATTTTTTTTTATCTGCAGAGTCATGTGCGACTGAAATAGTTCCTCAGGTCATCACAGTTCAAGTTGGAGAGGTAAATTTTCCTAGTCTTACAATGCTCCTAGAGACACTGCAGTGCTCTATTAATATTTTGTCGTATTATCTGGATACTAGATATTAGAATATCCAATTGAAGTTGTTCCTTTTAGAAAAGTAAAGTTCATTTTGTGATATGTGGTGTTAAATTTTAGAAAAAAAATTGAGCAAAGTTGCCCCAAGTGGACGCTATGTGTGCTGTACATATGTATATTAAAATGACTTGCACTTGATATATATTTTTAAGCGGGAGGGACGTTTTGGCTCTGGGCAGATGGGATGTAAACTGATCGGATCGGATTAGTAATGATTTTTTCCATATACTTTACCATGTTTATTTTTTCGGATTCGAAGCAGAGTGGATAATGACCGGATCCGGATCGGACTCGGACTAGAAACGGAGAAAAATATATCGGGATAGCAATGCTTATTTGGGTAAAATTTGGAGATAACATTTTGCTCTTTCTTGATTTATTATTCAGCAAAAAATTTGAACCGGTTATGTCTATATCCATCCTACAATATGTTGAAGAGAGCTTGGTGTTGTCCCTCTCTTTCCCCCCTTTTTTGGTTGTCCTTCGCATCTTTTCCATAAGTTCTCTATTCCACCCCATATTATGCATGTATTGTAAAATTCTAATACGGAACCCATGTTTTCAGGATGTAGCAATGGAAGTCATGTCGTACGGTGGGAATGGTTGGGCAGTTTTTATTATGTCTGCCGAGGGCGCCGTATCCAATGTGACACTGCATCAACCAGCTTCTCCGCTTGAAACAGTTATTCATGAGGTTTGCTCTATTGTTTTAGCTTTGGAATCTGTACACTAGAAATCCATTTTTTTTCTGGTATGTTTTAGAAATTATACTACTTCAGCTCCAACCAAATTAAGAGAACTATAAAAGCAAAATGAAACGTGAGATAGTAGTTAGAGAGATTGTCCAATTGTTTCCTTTACCAGCAAAATGGCGTTTTGTAGTTCTGGTCTTCTAAAAATGAAATATCATTGTTTGGCCTCTAGATTTGTTCCCAACTCTATCTAATCCTTCGCATGTAATATGCAGGGTTGTTTTGACATTGTCTCTATGACCGGCTCGTATCTGCCGTCAAAAACTAATGGAGTGAGCTCTCTACAAGGTGGGTTCGCTATTTCACTTCTCGGTGCTGATGGCCGCATCTTCAGCGGTGGGTTAGCAGGACCTCTGATTGCAGCATCACCTGTTCAGGTTACCATCTTTCACTTGTATCTTGCTCCATATATACCAATAGCAGATTACCAAAAGACCAACTAAGATCTGTGTTCCATATATACCAATAGCTTCCATTGTACCTTGCTCTGTTTGTTTAGTATTTAAGTCTGTATGTGCTTCCTACGTTTCGAAAACAAAATGTCTGCTGCCAAATGAGTTACATTGTATACAAATTAATACTCCTACTGAAAATCATGATGTGCTTCTTTTTATGTTACATAGCTTGTTTGGGAAATAACATCGTTTCACGAAAACACACATATGTCGCAATTGAGAACCTTGTGCTTTCTCTTAATGGTTTGCATTTTGTTGTGCTGATGCGCAGGTGATCATAGGAAGGTTTGCAGCTGGTGAAGAAGGGGAGATGAAACAGGATGTGGCCAGTGGAAGGTTTGGAGCTGATGAAAAAGAGGAGATGAAACAGGATGTGGCCAGTGGAACTCCAGGTGCTACTGAACCGGGCGATTCTCAGAGTGGATCCTCTAGTGATCCAGCAAGCCCATCAAACTAGAGTGCCGCTCGCACATTCCAAATGCCAGCCAGCTTGTTTTTTCTACTATTTCCATATGCTTAGCCTTTCGCTCGTATCTCGCTCCAAACGAGTAGCTTCTGCTCCTCCCTGTTGAACTTTTCAGTCTAGTTATATACCATGGATGGACCCTGGATGTGGTCAAGTTATATGTTTTTGTAATTGGACGATGCTTTATGATA
Organism: Secale cereale; assembly: GCA_902687465.1. Classification (NCBI taxonomy): domain Eukaryota; kingdom Viridiplantae; phylum Streptophyta; class Magnoliopsida; order Poales; family Poaceae; genus Secale; species Secale cereale. The sequence goes on from LR738712.1 coordinate 688,724,796, forward strand.
ATACAGTTATGAAATGTTTCATGGTCATATTCCAAGCATGTAACGGTTATCAATTCTGAAATGCTTAGATGACCCCTAGCTCCAAATGCTTAGCCTTTTTAGTATCATTTGCAAGTAACAACTAGCTAACTACTCCCAAGTCAAGAGAAACTATCCGGTGGAAACAATCTTTCAAAAATTCTGAAGAAACTTCTGTTTCCTATCAATTTCACTCAGGGGGCTACAAGAAAAATCAAACTCAGCAATAACAAAAAGTGAAGCGCGCAAAAAAAGTGTAGTCACTGGGAAATGATGCTGAATTTGAATCGACACGTGGACATGATGTTTCTACCTTGACTGGTGCTGATGCTGACGAATGGAGAGCAGACACTGCAAAGCTGGGATGCAGGTTGGAGACAGCATCGCTCCTCAACCTGCTGTCTGGATGATGGCGTAAAGCGCAGTGATGTGTTGGCATCATTTCTTGTTAGGCGTACACTATTTTCTTAATGGAGGTTAGGCGTAGGCTTCACGATTGATACAAGTACATACATGGGGATAGTTTCAAGCTGCTATCTCTTCCTCTTGAGCATTTCCAGTATCAGTTCCGGTTTCCTGCAAATCTCCCCTTCCGCCCAGCCAGGCGAGGAGGCGGCATCGGTAACTTTGCCAAGTCCCTTCCCCTTGCCTGAATACCTCATGATCTTCAGCCTCTTCCTCCCCAAACCAGCGGAGACCCTGAGCGATTCACCATTACTCTGGCCGCGGTCAGTCGTGCTTGACCTGACAGTCCCTCTACCCGACACCACTGGCGCCACGGACATCCTTGAAATGTTGAATTCCTCGAGCGCAAAGGCCCTCTCGGCATCGCTGGTGCAGTTAGGATCCTTCCCTAGCCTGTCTAGAGACAGCTCATCTGCCTTGGAAACCGATCGACGTCCAGCGTGCCGCAAGCCTGCGCTGCTGGATCTTGGCGATCTCCGGATTGCCGTGATTGCAGCTGAAATGCGGCCGTGTGGGTGATTAACCGCCGCTTGGAGAAGCAGATGATGCTTTTCAAGGAAGGAGCTGTCGCTGATGAGCCGGCCCGTCGTCAGGCACGTGACTGCGTTGAGCCAGAGTTTCTCAAGCTGATCAATGGTGTCTCCTTGACGTATTATGCAGTACAATGTGCTAGATAGGGTGAGCCATTCAGTAAATTGATCCCCAATTATCTGCACGGATGATGTGATGTTTATCATGCATTTAGCATTTCACACAAAGTATATGCTTGTATTAACAGTTCAACACATATGAAGATGATGCCCTTCGAGACTGGGGAGATGGCACAAACCTCAAAGAGTAGAAGAATGTCTTCCGTCGATGTAAGATGTCCAACAAAATCAGATAAAGATAAGAAATACCTGAAGCATAACAGAAGGAAGAGATGTAAATAGAACTAAGTGCAGCGTGCTGCTATCGAAATTAATCTGCAATATTGTGAATCTGGCTACTTACCTGCTTGTGACTTGGTGTTGTGCAGCTGGATTTTCTTTGAAAGCAAGACCTGATAGCTTCATAAACCTGCATATATATATTACATAGAGATTAGAGATTACTGAGCTTGGCATCTTTTTGAGGTAGGCAGGATAACTAGATGTGTTTCGTCTAGAAGTGTCATTCAGCGCACCTGTTAGCAAGCTTCAAGATACCCAAGAAAAGGTTAGGTCCTCTGCATCCAGCAGGATCCTCATTTGTCGTTACTTCTGTCTCTTTGTTAGCATAGTTAAAAACTTGGGCATTCTCTAGTAGTCCAATAACTACGTTGCCAAGAACAGATAGGATAGTAATGTTTTTAGACTTATTCTCTAAGCAATACTTGAGATTGGCTTGGATTGAGGACATGTTTTCATCAACTATGTGGATCAAATATTCAAAAAAGTGCTCTAGGAAAACCATGTAAGCAGGCTCTGCACAATAACTGGAGTTTGTACAAAAGGATCGATAAACCTCAATAACCAGCTCCACCTCTAAGTCTTGTGTCATGTTAAGGTAAGCCTCCAAACTATTTTCAGCATTCCAATGAGCAGATATACTCCCAGGGGATACAAGAGCAAAAAATGGGTAACAGAAGAACTGACAGAGTATATCATGGCCACTTGCACCACAGCCAGCCTTCAAGTAAGAGATAATTTGCTCATTCAAGCGCTTTGACACTTTGTTCCAAACCACCAACCATTTTATTCTTAGTCGACTATCTACTGGACGTATGATCTGCATATACAGAAAAGCAACGACAGCATGAAAGTTCTCCAGTAGATCGGGTGGACAGATAATTGAAGCCAATTGCTCGGCATCTCCAGGTGACAATTCTCTGGTAAACTGAGCTACGATTGACAGAGATACTGCAATCAAGTAAACTGCTGGAGAAACCAACTCCAGGTAAGCAAGTGGCTTGATTCTTGGATGAGATAACTTCGGACTGCATTCTGCATATTCAATCTCCTTTATTTGTTCGATGTCTAAGCATAACTCGTACTTTCCAGAAACCAACAGAAAATTATCCAGTTCCTCTACAGTACACTTCACAAACTGAAGACAAAACTGTACCAACACTTCGGAACTGTTACTCTTTTGCTTTCCTACCATATCCAGAAACACCTTCTTTACAAACTTGCATACCTTAGTAATGCATATCATGACATTGTCATCAGCAAACTTTGAGTTACACTGAACTCGAACTCCCTGTAGAAGCAACCTGAAAGTTTGTGTTGTGGAGTCCATAATAGTTGCGACCATGTCAGCAGTCATGTTATGAAGTAGTTCTGGATTCACAATTGAGCCAAGGATCTCCAACTGAAAATCAAAGCTGGTAATATCCCATGGTAACCATTTGATCTGATGAACATGAAACAAGGTCTTGAGATGCGTATAAGTTTGAGATAGCAAGTTCTGATTCAGTGGAACACACACATTCTCTTCGGGTGTGATCAAATGCCTAACTCTTACTGAAATAAAGTCATGAAACAGATTGATGCAAAACGACCAGTGGCTTGTTCTGATTAGCAAGTCCAATGGAGAAAATTATCTTGAGTACTGGCCCAAAAGCAGCCTCCAGAATGGATAAATGGTTAATCAAATCACCAAGTTTATACAAAAGGTAATGCCATGTACTCAAGCAGGAGGAACTTAAAGCAGTATTATGACTTCTTGACAGAAGTCCACATAAAGGCATCATAATTAGCCTTATCTTTTTCATCTGAGCACTAGCTTGTGCTCTGGGTTCAATAGGAGACATCACTGTCCCCTGATCCATATTTTCTAAAGCTTGTGGCCCAAAAAATGCATCCACCAAATTTCTCCAGGTAACCTACGATTCTGAAAATATCATCATATTATACTGGAATATATTTGTTTTTAAAGAAAACAACTGTACTTAAGGAAATGGTTTTAACTCACCATTGTGGTTATCTGAACTTGAGGATCAGGATCAGTAAATAACTGCTCAGGGACCTTAAGGATTTTGTTAAGTAGATGTCTAGTGCTCACTGCACTTGCGCCAAGTAAGGATATGAACCATCCCCATGACTTCACAGCTTGAATTTTCTTTGAAGGGTCATTGAGCATATTAAGCATAGAAGAGAGTAGCTTTTGCTCAAGATCCAAAGCTACTTCCTGCGCAGCAAGTATAAAGTAAAACTCAAATGAGGAACTATTAATACATACTCCCTCCGTCCCAAAATAAGTGTCTCAACTCTAGTACAACTTCGTACTGAAGTTAGTGCAAAGTTGAGACACTTATTTTGGGACAGAGCGAGTAGATGATTTGAAATTAGAATATTAGATTACGCTAGCAAGGAAAACGGTACAACAAGAGGTTGGTCAATAACTTTTGTAATAACACAAGGAACATTGCAACAGGGAAAGTAGCAGGAGATGGCTAAATCATTTAATGATAAACATCTCAGAATCACAAAAACGATGTGAAAATACTGCATGTCAAATGTAGCACAAACATTAATGCAACTGAGAAGCTTTACTGTACTGTGCCAGATATAAATTGGCCTAGGTTAACCTGTTTGTGACCTACTGTCTGTTTCCTTAAATGATTTCTATAATCATATCAGACTAAATAAAATTGCAGGCTATTTCAGTGCTCTACACAGATAAGCAAATGTTGGCTTTTCCCCCTATGAAGCTCCCAGAGCATTTTGTATTCAGTAAGAGACTCGATCCAAAACATTTTCAAAGTGTGTGGCAATTAAGTCTGATATCTGACTTACGGTTATAAAGACACAATTTGGGTACTATAGTTCGCAATGAGGAAAATAATGTCACCAGTTAGAAACATTTATTTCCAAATAATTATAGGAGTCATTATTCAATTACCTCAGAGAGAGAAGATTGAGGAGGTAGAATAACTGATGACACCTTAATGAGGCATCTTTCAGCCATATCCCTTTCCGGCTTGTCAGCACTTAAGAGTCTTCGGTATATTGGGGGAACCCATATGCTTGATAGGTCCCTCATTTCTTTTGGATGTTGACTTGCAAGTTTCATGGTAGCCTTGAGTAAGAATTTTCAAACACGGCCTTAGTTCAAGTATTACTAACAGGTAATACATAAAACCAGAAGAAGGAACAAGAATCAAGTGCACACTTTACACTCATGCCAAAAGCTCCTACTAAAATGTAAAACCATCCGACTTTGATGATTTTCTAACTTGTGTGACAACATAAAAAGAACAAATGAGCATGGAAAAATCTAATGAGATCATCTATGAACATTTTTTTCCCTCTATGCTAAAGACGTGAAATATAAGAGTAACGGCACAATTACACATATATTATAGTATATTAACATATTTCTCAAGCAAGAGTGTTGCAGTTATAAGTGATGATAAACTTCTACCGATTACAGAAAATGTAATAAGATGCCAACTATATTGGTTACTGGCAATACAATATGCTGCAAATAAATAATTCACATGAACTATTTTGTTGCTATTGCCATAATTCCTGAACAGCTTTGATGGTCCAGCAAACATAATATGAGATATAATTATTCTGTTCACTAAATCAAAGATAGGCATACTATGAGATTAGTTTGTTTCACCAAACAAAAGACAGGTAATGCAACAGAGCACAGTTTAAGTGGGAAGAATAACCTGAGCAGCCTCGAATGTTGTAGACAAAGAACCAAATGGATTATCAAGGGCATAAACAATAGCATTGAGCAAGGGAGTTGCTCTATCCTCTACCACGGAAGCCTCCAATTGTTGAACAGAAATGCACCAGACTGCGAGGTTACAAATAGCCTTAATAGAAATACAAACCCAATTACTGAACGAGCTCACACATTCTCCACAGTAAAACTGAACAAAAGAAGAACCTGGAAGCAGAAGAATGGTGAGCAGAACAAACCTTCATCTTGGTAGTCATGATCAGCTGAACCAAAGTAGCCAATACCAATTGAGCCGACTGTCCTGCAGGGTACGAAAATATATATATCATAACTGTTCCTTCAAACCAGCAAGTAATTTGATGGTTCTGTTAGATGAAAGGCTCAGCGCCCTGCTTTATACAAAGTAATTTGATGGTTCAAGGGCATGCATGAGCAAGTATAGAACATTATCGGTTCGAGGGCAATAAAAAAATAAGAGATAGCAATGGATAGTGATTTAAAATAGCAAAATGGACAGTCTCTTAAATTGTAGAAAATCCAATAAATTATCAGCTCTAACTTGTAACATATGTAGCCGGAGTGCCTTATTGGAAAAAGGCCAATATGTCAGCCTGATACTGCAAGATCATAGGAAAATGGATTTTGACCCAAAAGCTTATTATCGATACATTTAGTGGATGGATAATGGAAGTGAATAAAACAGGAGAACAAGGACATCGACGAAGCAGAAGGACATAGCGAGTGTTAGCCGCAAGTCCGCAAGGGCAATGCTGGAATGAACAATGTACAAGAGTCTGACAGCTAAATCGATCTTCGGGCCATCTTCATTCTGCCTCGGTTTCTTCCAACCCTAGCCCGGCAGAACCAGAGCAGCACACTCAACTGATGAAACGGGTGCGGGTGCCGTGCTGCTACCTGATATGGTGGAGACGAGGACGGGGTGGTAGAGCACGAAGCCGAGGCACTTGAGCGCGGAGGCGGCGACGGCCTCGTCATGGGCCGCGGCGTCGCGGAGGAGGAGCGGGAGCAGGGCGGAGGGGGAGGCCGCCGCGAGGTCGGCCGCGGCGGAGGGGTCGTCGGCGCACGCGCGCTGCAGGTGGAGGAGGCGCGCGTACGCGGCCGCGCGGTCGGGCTCCGCCGCAATCTCCGCCACCTGCCGCGCCACCGGCGGCGGCGGCATGGAGGTTGGTGCGGTGCGGAGGAGGCGCGAAACGGGAGAACGTTTTGGGAATTTGGGGTCGTTGGTTGAGCCGTCGGAGATGCGTATGCGGCAACGGGCATTAAGCAACACAGCAGGGAAAGCTGGATTTCGTTTGGAGGGGCAGGCGGTTTCAGAGCGTACGTATAGACAGAAAAAACATAGAGCTAAATCTAAGTTTCAGAATTATGTTTTCTTTGAGACAATAGTTTCAGAACAATGTTATACTCCTAGACATTTCAAATGGTTACAAGTTTCAGAACAATGTTATACTCCTAGACATTTCAAATGGTTACGACATATTTTAGAGTGTAGATTCCCTCATTTTACTTCGTATGTAGTCATATGTTGAAATCCCTAGAAAGACAAATATTTAGGAACGGAGAGAGTAGAACAGTTCAATCATCAGGCCAAATGTTAAATTTGACTGTGAAATTTTGAATTAGTTTTGTAGGGCTTGCCCCTCTCCGAAAAAAGAGTGAGCCCTTCCAGGAATTCTCAGTGGCCCATGAGGACCAAAGAGGGGGTTTGGAAATAGTTTTCAACCAGCAATTGACGCGCCTCGGTATAACTTCACTAGCTGCGTCATTGACCCAAGCGCAAAGATGCCTTCTCCCGTCGGCCCGCACCCCCTTCTTATACCCAGCTCGTCCCCTCCCGCCCCCTCCGCGAGCGAGGTGGGACTAATCGCAAGACCAGCAAAGCCAACCGACGTAGTACCGCGTACGTGCCTCACGGACGGGCTAGCGAGCGCGGGCAGCTTCTCCGCTCGCGCGTGGGCTGCCGAGTACCGTGGGCTGAGACTGGAAAAGATTGTATATAAATCTGGCCCAGATTAAGCTGGTCGTTGTCACATGCAGCCTAGGCCAGCCGGTGGATCGATGAGGATATGGCTGCTCCAAGCCGCGCGCAGAGCAGAGCACGACGGCCAGCCATCGATCGCTGTCGTAGAAGGATAGGCAATTTTTATATCCTTGTGATTATTATACAACAGATAACTTTTGGTACCGGCCGCAGATGGAGCCCATCACCCGGCGGCCACTTTCTGTTATATATTGCTTTATTTATTCCCAAATACCATTAGTAACATTGTATGGGATAGTTCAGTACTACATGGATGGGTTACGTGGGTTTACTGATAAGTCTAGGCGAGATTAGCTTAGTCATTGTCAGTCAGTTGCAATTTGCAAACCCACCTCTGCAGGGGTGCAATGCAAGCTGCACAAGCACGACAGCATTTGCCGTCGTCGTCGTAGGGTCTGTTTGGTTCCAATAAGTCACCTACTTATAAGTCAAGTCAGGTGACTTAAAATCAGTGACTTATAAGTCACGCTTGTTTGGTTGTCACGTGACTTATAAGTCACCTGACCACACCTTCTCATCCTGTTTTTTTTCTGAAAAGGTGGACCTAAAACCGAAAAGGTGGACCTGAAGCCGAAAAGGTGGTGGGACCAATACAAAAGGGGATGACTTATAAGTTTTAAGTTGGGGTGGAGCAACTTATGACTTATAAGTTGGGATTGAAGGAAATATGCCCTAGAGGCAATAATAAAGTTATTATTTATTTCCTTATATCATGATAAATGTTTATTATTCATGCTAGAATTGTATTAACCGGAAACTTAGTACATGTGTGAATACATAGACAAAACAGTATGTCCCTAGTATGCCTCTACTAGACTAGCTCATTGATCAAAGATGGTTATGTTTCCTAGCCATAGACATGAGTTGTCATTTGATCAACGGGATCACATCATTAGGAGAATGATGTGATGGACAAGACCCATCCGTTAGCATAGCACTATGATCGTTTAGTTTAACTGCTATTGCTTTCTTCATGACTTATACATGTTCCTATGACTATGAGATTATGCAACTCCCGAATACCGTAGGAACACCTTGTGTGCTATCAAACATCATAACGTAACTGGGTGATCATAAAGATGCTCTACAGGTGTCTCCGAAAGTATTCGTGGTGTTGGCATAGATCAAGATTAGGATTTGTCACTCCGAGTGTCGGAGAGGTATGTCTGGGCCCTCTCGGTAACACACATCATAATAAGCCTTGCAAGCAAAAGACTAATGAGTTAGTCACGAGATGATGTGTTACGGAACGAGTAAAGAGACTTGCCGGTAACGAGATTGAACTAGGTATAGAGATACCAACGATCGAATCTCGGGCAAGTAACATACCGTTTGACAAAAGGAACAACGTATGTTGTTATGCGGTTCTGACCGATAAAAGATCTTCGTAGAATATGTAGGAGCCAATATGAACATCCAGGTTCCGCTATTGGTTATTGACCGGAGATGAGTCTCGGTCATGTCTACATAGTTCTCGAACCCGTAGGGTCCGCACGCTTAACGTTTGATGACGATCGGTATTATGAGTTTATGAGTATTGATGTACCGAAGGTAGTTCGGAGTCCCGGATGAGATCACGGACATGACGAGGAGTCTCGGAATGTCCGAGACATAAAGATTGATATATTGGACGGCTATATTCGGACACCGGAAGTATACCGGAAAAGTTTCGGATTTATCGGGAATGCCGGAGGGGGTTACCGGAACCCTCTACGAAGGGGGATGGTCCATAGTGGGCCTTGTGGAAAGGAGAGAGGCAGCCCATAGGGCTGGCCGGCGCCCCACCTAGTTCCTAGTTGGACTAGGATTGGTGGGAGGCGCCACCTCTTCCTTTTCCTACTCCATCTCTTCCTTCTTTGGTGATTCCTACTAGGAATAGGATTGCAATCCTATTCCTAGTAGGATTCCTTCCCTAGCCGCACCATAGGAGGTTGGCCGGCCCTCCTCCCTTGCTCCTTTATATACGAGGGCAGGGGGGCACCCAAAGACACACAAGTTGAATTGTTTTAGCCGTGTGCGGTGCCCCCCTCCACAGAATCACACCTCGGTCATACCGTCGCGGAGCTTAGGCGAAGCCCTGCGCCGGTGAACACATCATATCCGTCACCACGCCGTCGTGCTGACGAAACTCTCCCGTGAAGCTCAACTGGATCAAGAGCTCGTGGGACGTCATCAAGCTGAACGTGTGCTGAACGCGGAGGTGCCGTACGTTCGGTGCTTGATCGGTTGGATCGCGAAGAAGTTCGACAACATCAACCGCGTCACTTGACGCTTCCGCTCCCGGTCTACGAGGGTACGTAGACACACTCTTCCCTCTCGTTGCTATGCATCTGGTAGATAGATCTTGCGTGATCGTAGGAAATTTTTTAAATACTACGTTCCCCAACAGTGGCATCATGAGCCAGGTCTATGCGTAGATGATATGCACGAGTAGAACACAATGAGTTGTGGGCGATACTAGTCATACTGCTTACCAGCATGTCATACTTTGCTTCGGCGGTATTGTGAGATGAAGCGGCCCGGACCGACATTACGCGTACGCTTACACGAGACTGGTTTCACCGTTACGAGCACTCGTTGCTTAAAGGTGACTGGCGGGTGTCTGTCTCTCTCACTTTAGCTGAATCAAGTGTGGCTACGCCCGGTCCTTGTGAAGGTTAAAACAGCACATACTTGACGAAACATCGTTGTGGTTTTGTATGCGTAGGTAAGAACGGTTCTTGCTAAAGCCCGTAGCAGCCACGTAAAACTTGCAACAACAAAGTAGAGGACGTCTAACTTGTTTTTGCAGGGCATGTTGTGATGTGATATGGTCAAGACATGATGAGTTATAAGGTTTTGTATGAGATGATCATGTTTTGTAAAGTTATCGGCAACTGGCAGGAGCCATATGGTTGTCGCTTTATTGTATGAAATGCAATCGCCATGTAATTGCTTTACTTTATCACTAAGCGGTAGCGATAGTCGTAGAAGCAATAGTTGGCGAGACGACAACGATGCTACGATGGAGATCAAGGTGTCGCGCCGGTGACGAAGGTGATCATGACGGTGCTTTGGAGATTTTGATTGCATGTGATGTTTATCTTATTATGCTTCTTATTTTGCTTAGAACGATGGTAGCATTATAAGATGATCCCTTACTAAATTTCAAGGTATAAGTGTTCTCCCTGAGTATGCACCGTTGCGAAAGTTCGTCGTGCCGAGACACCACGTGATGATCGGGTGTGATAAGCTCTACGTTCAAATACAACGGGTGTAAGCCAGTTTTGCACACGCAGAATACTCGGGTTAAACTTGACGAGCCTAGCATATACAGATATGGCCTCGGAACACTGGAGACCGAAAGGTCGAGCGTGAATCATATAGTAGATATGATCAACATAAGATGTTCACCATTGAAACTACTCCATCTCACGTGATGATCGGACATGGTTTAGTTGATTTGGATCACGTGATCATTTAGATGACCAGAGGGATGTCTATCTAAGTGGGAGTTCTTTAAATTAATATGATTAAATTGAACTTTAATTTATCATGAAGTTAGTCCTGGTAGTATTAGCATATCTATGTTGTAGATCAATAGCTCGCGATGTTGCTCCCCGTTTATTTTTCATATGTTCCTAGAGAAAACCAAGATTGAAAGATGTTAGTAGCAATGATGCGGAATTGTTCCGTGATCTGAGGATTATCCTCATTGCTGCACAGAAGAATTATGTCCTTGATGCACCGCTAGGTGACAGACCTATTGCAGGAGCAGATGTAGACGTTATGAACGTTTTGACAAAAGCTCGATATGATGACTACTTGATAGTTTAAGTGCACCATGCTTTACGGCTTAGAACCGGGACTTCAAAAAGGTTTTGAACGTCATGGAGCATATAAGATGTTCCAAGAGTTGAAATTAATATTTCATACTCATGCCCGTGTCGAGAGGTATAAGACCTCTGACAGTACTTTGCCTACAAGATGGAGGAGAATAGCTCAACCAGTGAGCATGTGCTCAGATTGTCTGGGTACTACAATTACTTTAATCAAGTGGGAGTTAATCTTCCAGATAAGATAGTAATTGACAAAGTTCTCTAGTCACTATCACCAAGTTAGTAGAACTTCGTGATGAACTATAATATGCAAGGGATGACGAAAGGAATTCCCAGCTCTTCGCGATACTGAAGTAGGCGAAGGTAGAAATCATGAAAAAGCATCAAGTGTTGATGGTTAACAAGACCACTTGTTTCAAGTAAAGGGCAAAGGTATAGAAGGGGAACTTCAAGAAGAATGACAAGCAAGTTGTCACTCCCGTGAAGAAACCCAAAGATAAACTCAAGCCTGAAACAAGTGCTTATACTGCAAAGGAAATGGTCACTAAAAGTGGAACTGCCCTAGATACTTGGCGGATAAGGAGGATGGCAAAGTGAACAAAGGTATATTTGATATACAGATTATTAATGTGTATTTTACTAGTGTTCATAGCAACCCCTCGGTATTTGATATTGGTTCAGTTGCTAAAGAGTAGTAACTCGAAGTGGGAGTTGCATAATGAACATAAACTAGTTAAAGGATGAAGTGACGATGTGTGTTGGAAGCAGTTCCAAGATTGATATGATCATCATCGCACACTCCCTATACTTTCGGGATTAGTGTTGAACCTAAATAACTGTTATTTGGTGTTTGTGTTGAGCATGAATGTGATTTGATCATGTTTATTGCAATACGGTTATTCATGTAAGTTAGAGAATAATTGTTGTTCTGTTTACATGAATAAAACCTTCTATGGTCATACACCCAATGAAAATAGTTTGTTGGATCTCGATCGTGTGATACACATATTCATAATATTGAAGCCAAAAGATGCAAGGTTAATAATGATAGTGCAACTTATTTGTGGCACTGCCGTTTAAGTCATATTGGTGTAAAACGCATGAAGAAACTCCATAATGATGGACTTTTGGAATCACTTGATTATGAATCACTTGGTGCTTGCGAACCATGCCTCATGGGCAAGATGACTAAAACTCCGTTCTCCGGAACTATGGAGCGAGCAACGTATTTGTTGGAAATCATACATACTGATGTATGCGGACCAATGATTGTTGAAGCTTGCGGCGGGTATCGTTATTTTCTGACCTTCACTGATGATTTGAGCAGATATAGGTATATCTACTTAATGAAGCACAAGTCTGAAACATTTGAAAAGTTCAAAGAATTTCAGAGTGAAGTAGAGAATCATCGTAACAAGAAAATAAAGTTTCTACGATCTGATCGTGGAGGAGAATATTTGAGTTATGAGTTTGGTCTTCATTTGAAACAATGTGGAATATTTTCACAGCTCACGCCACCTGGAACACCACATCATAATGGTGTGTCCGAACGTCGTAACCGTACTTTATTGGATATGGTGCGATCTATGATGTCTCTTACCGATTTACCACTATCGTTTTGGGTCATGCATTAGAGACAGCTGCATTCACGTTAAATAAGGGCCTCATCTGAATCCGTTGAGACAACGCCTTAAGAACTGTGGTTTGGCAAGAAACCAAAGTTGTTGTTTCTTAAAGTTTGGGACTGCGATGCTTATGTGAAAAAGTTTCAACATGATAAGCTCGAACCCAAACCGTAGAAGTAAATCTTCATAGGATACCCAAAAAGGACTGTTGGGGTACACCTTCTATCACAGATCCGAAGGCAAGATATTCGTTGCTAAAAATGGATCCTTTCTAGAGAAGGAGTTTCTCTCGAAAGAAGTGAGTGGGAGGAAAGTAGAACTTGATGAGGTAATTGTACCTTCTCCCGGATTGGAAAGTAGTACATCACAGGAAATTGTTCCAGTGATTCCTACACCAATTAGTGAGGAAGTTAATGATAATGATCATGAAACTTCGGATCAAGTTTCTGCTGAACGTCGTAGATCAACCAGAGTACGTTCCGCACCAGAGTGGTACGGCAACCCAGTTCTGGAAATCATGTTACTAGACCATGATGAACCTACGAACTATGAGGAAGCGATGATGAGCCCAGATTCCGAAAAATGGCTTGAAGCCATGAAATCTGAGATGGGATCCATGTATGAGAACAAAGTGTGGACTTTGGTTGACTTGCCCGATGATCGGCAAGCCATCGAAAATAAATGGATCTTCAAGAGGAAGACCGACGCAGACGGTAATATTACTGTTTACAAAGCTCGACTTGTTGCGAAAGGTTTTCGACAAGTTCAAGGAGTTGACTACGATGAGACTTTCTCATCGGTAGCGATGCTTAAGTCTGTCTGAATCATGTTAGCAATTGCCACATTTTATGAAATCTGGCAAATGGATAAACAAAACTGCATTCTTTAATGAATTTATTAAAGAAAAATTGCATATGATGCAACCCGAAGGTTTTGTCAATCCTAAAGGTGCTAACAAAAAATGTGCAAGCTCCAGCGATCCATCTATGGACTGGTGCAAGCATCTCGGAGTTGGAATATACGCTTTGATAAGTTGATCAAAGCATATAGATTTATACAGACTTATGGTGAAGCCTGTATTTACAAGAAGTGAGTGGGAGCACTACAACCTTTCTGATAAGTATATGTGAATGACATATTGTCGATCGGAAATAATGTAGAATTTTCTGGAAAGCATAAAGGAGTGTTTGAAAGGAATTTTTCAAAGAAAGACCTCGGTGAAGCTGCTTACATATTGAGCATCAAGATCTATATAGATAGATCAAGACGCTTGATAAGACTTTCGATGAGTACATACCTTGATAAGATTTTGAAGTAGTTCAAAATGGATCAGTCAAAGAAGAAGTTCTTGCCTGACTTGAGTAAGACTCAAAGCCAGACCACGGCAGAAAAATATAGAGAGAATGAAAGTCATTCCCTATGCCTCAGCCATATGTTCTATAAAGTATGCCATGCTGTGTACAAAACACGTTGTGTACCTTGCCAAGAGTTTGACAGGGAGGTACAATAGTGATCCAGGAGTAGATCACTGTACAGCGGTCAAAATTATCCTTAGTGATTGGATGACTAAGGAAATATTTCTCGATTATGGAGGTGATAAAGAGTTCGTCGTAAAGGGTTACGCCGATGCAAGCTTTGACACTAAATCCAGATGACTCTAAGTATCAATCTGGATGCGTATTGAAAGTGGGAGCAATTAGCTAGAGTAGCTCCATGCAGAGCATTGTAGACATAGAAATTTGCGAAATACATAGGGATCTGTATATGACAGACCCATTGACTAAACTTCTCTCACAAGCAAAACATGATCACACCTTATTACTCTTGGGTATTAATCACATAGCGATGTGAACTAGATTATTGACTCTAGTAAACCCTTTGGGTGTTGGTCACATGGCGATGTGAACTATGGGTGTTAATCACATAACGATGTAAACTATCGGTATTAAATCACATGGCGATGTGAGCTAGATTATTGACTCTAGTGCAAGTGGGAGACTGAAGGAAATATGCCCTAGAGGCAATAATAAAGTTATTATTTATTTCCTTATATCATGATAAATGTTTATTATTCATGCTAGAATTGTATTAACCGGAAACTTAGTACATGTGTGAATACATAGACAAAACAGTATGTCCCTAGTATGCCTCTACTAGACTAGCTCATTGATCAAAGATGGTTATGTTTCCTAGCCATAGACATGAGTTGTCATTTGATCAACGGGATCACATCATTAGGAGAATGATGTGATGGACAAGACCCATCCGTTAGCATAGCACTATGATCGTTTAGTTTAACTGCTATTGCTTTCTTCATGACTTATACATGTTCCTATGACTATGAGATTATGCAACTCCCGAATACCGTAGGAACACCTTGTGTGCTATCAAACGTCACAACGTAACTAGGTGATCATAAAGATGCTCTACAGGTGTCTCCGAAAGTATTCGTGGTGTTGGCATAGATCAAGATTAGGATTTGTCACTCCGAGTGTCGGAGAGGTATCTCTGGGCCCTCTCGGTAACACACATCACAATAAGCCTTGCAAGCAAAAGACTAATGAAGTTGGTCACGAGATGATGTGTTACGGAACGAGTAAAGAGACTTGCCAGTAACGAGATTGAACTAGGTATAGAGATACCGACGATCGAATCTCGGGCAAGTAACATACCGTTTGACAAAAGGAACAACGTATGTTGTTATGCGGTTCTGACCGATAAAAGATCTTCGTAGAATATGTAGGAGCCAATATGAACATCCAGGTTCCGCTATTGGTTATTGACCGGAGATGAGTCTCGGTCATGTCTACATAGTTCTCGAACCCGTAGGGTCCGCACGCTTAACGTTTGATGACGATCGGTATTATGAGTTTATGAGTATTGATGTACCAAAGGTAGTTCGGAGTCCCGGATGAGATCACGGACATGACGAGGAGTCTCGGAATGTCCGAGACATAAAGATTGATATATTGGACGGCTATATTCGGACACCGGAAGTATACCGGAAAAGTTTCGGATTTATCGGGAATGCCGGAGGGGGTTACCGGAACCCTCTACGAAGGGGGATGGTCCATAGTGGGCCTTGTGGAAAGGAGAGAGGCAGCCCATAGGGCTGGCCGGCGCCCCACCTAGTTCCTAGTTGGACTAGGATTGGTGGGAGGCGCCACCTCTTCCTTTTCCTACTCCATCTCTTCCTTCTTTGGTGATTCCTACTAGGAATAGGATTGCAATCCTATTCCTAGTAGGATTCCTTCCCTAGCCGCACCATAGGAGGTTGGCCGGCCCTCCTCCCTTGCTCCTTTATATACGGGGGCAGGGGGGCACCCAAAGACACACAAGTTGAATTGTTTTAGCCGTGTGCGGTGCCCCCCTCCACAGAATCACACCTCGGTCGTACCGTCGCGGAGCTTAGGCGAAGCCCTGCGCCGGTGAACACATCATATCCGTCACCACGCCATCGTGCTGACGAAACTCTCCCGTGAAGCTCAGCTGGATCAAGAGCTCGTGGGACGTCATCAAGCTGAATGTGTGCTGAACGCGGAGGTGCCGTACGTTCGGTGCTTGATCGGTTGGATCGCGAAGAAGTTCGACAACATCAACCGCGTCACTTGACGCTTCCGCTCCCGGTCTACGAGGGTACGTAGACACACTCTCCCCTCTCGTTGCTATGCATCTGGTAGATAGATCTTGCGTGATCGTAGGAAAATTTTAAAATACTACGTTCACCAACAGGGATGACTTATAAGTTGGTCTGTTTGCCAAAATAAGTTATTTTTTTCACTTTTCGACTTATAAGTTGGTGCTTATTTGGAACCAAACAGGCCCGTAGATTGCCCGGGCGTGCTCGAGTGGGAACCTCTTCAGCACGTCATCCTCCTACAGGGCCAGCTGCTGATCAAGCCGGTGTTATCCTATTCCTATCCAGATGGAGCTGGAGGAGGGAGACGTAGGCAGGGGCGTACGTGTGGCCATCTCTGTCATCCATTCCAGTTCGGGCTGTGCCTTGGCTTTTTGTTCAATAGTTCTGTTGCCTCTCAACTTTCAGAAGAGAACTTTCGGTTCAGTCCGTAGATGGAGCTATCACTACCCAGTGCCCTTTTTTTGAAAAACTTCCAATCTATTCATCTAAAATCATGACAGTGCAAAGAATAACAAAAGTAATAAATTAACAACCATGTTCGTGGACCACCTAGCAATGACTACAAATACTAGAGCGAGCAGAAGGCGCGTCGCCGTCATCTACCCTCCCTCGATGAAGTCAGGCAAACCTTATTATAGTATACAGTTGGGAAGTCGTCGTGGTAAGGACTCATAGGAGCAGCGCACCAGAGTAACAACCATCGTCGATGAAGAAAGTCGTATATCAGAAGGGTCAAACCTATAAACACTCAAACAAAGACCAGATCCGAACAGATCCATCGAAGACCAGCACCGACCGAATCTCGTGAGACCCGACGGAGACAAACCTCCACACGCCCTCCGACGATGCTAGACGCACCATCGGGACGTGGATAGAACGTGGGGAGACATTATCCCTACTAAGGGACATTGTCGCCGCCAGACAGCCCCAACCAATACGCTGAATCAAACAAAAATGACGTACGTATTTTTCTTTTGTGAGGGAATGTACGTAGCTTATTGGTAACGTTGCTAGTTTTAAGTTTACCTACCTTGCAAAAAAAAGTCGTACTTCTGTCCACTCGCACGCCTCATTAAACCCATTAACAGTCACGGTAAGGGCGCCTCCTCCTGATGTGACAAATAACACGGAAGGGGAAGCGGGTTTCCGTTTGGAGGGGGAAGCGGTTTTCAGAGCGTACGTAGACAGAAAGAAAAACGCAAGATACATCTGAAGTTTCAGAATCATGCTAGTAGAAAAGCACAATCAGGTCAAAAGTAAAATTTAAGTTACTTTCTTTTTTCTTTAGAGGAAATTTTTGAATTAGTTTTGTAGGGCCTTCCCCTCTCCGAGGAGAGGGAGTGATGTCTACTACGCAACCTTCTCCTTGTAGACGTTGTTGGGCCTCCAAGTGCAGAGGTTTGTAGGACAGTAGCAAATTTCCCTCAATTGGATGACCTAAGGATTATCAATTCATGGGAGGCGTAGGATGAAGATGGTCTCTCTCAAGCAACCATGCAACCAAATAACAAAGAGTCTCTTGTTTCCCCAACACACCCAATACAATGGTAAATTGTATAGGTGCACTAGTTCGGCGAAGAGATGGTGATACAAGTGCAATATGGATGGTAGATATAGGTTTTTGTAGTAAGAAAATATAAAAACAGCAAAGTAGCAAGTGGTAAATGTGAGCATAAACGGTGTTGCAATGATAGGAAACAAGGCCTAGGGTTCATACTTTCACTAGTGCAAGTTCTCTCAACAAGGATAACATAATTGGATCATATTACTAGCCCTCAACATGCAACAAAGAGTCACTCCAAAGTCACTAATAGCGGAGAACAAACGAAGAGATTATGGTAGGGTACGAAACCACCTCAAAGCTATTCTTTCTGATCGATATATTCAAGAGTCTGTAGTAACGTTCAATCTATCATAGAGTTCGTACTAGAATAACACCTTAAGACACAAATCAACCAAAACCCTAATGTCACCTAGATACTCCATTGTCACCTCAAGTATCCGTGGGCATGATTATACGATATGCATCACACAATCTCAGAAACATCTATTCAACCAACACATAAAACTTCAAAGAGTACCCCAAAGTTTCTACCGGAAAGTCAAGACAAAAAAGTGTGCCAACCCCTATGCATAGATTCCCAAGGTCACGGAACCCGCAAGTTGATCACCAAAACATACATCAAGTGAATCACGTGATATCCCATTGTCACCACAGATAAACACATGCAAGACATGCATCAAGTGTTCTCGAATCCTTAAAGACTCAATCCGATAAGATAACTTCAAAGGGAAAACTCAATCCGTTACAAAAGAGTAGAGGGGGATGATGACCCACAAGTGTAGGGGATCTATCGTAGTCCTTTTGATAAGTAAGAGTGTCGAACCCAACGAGGAGCAGAAGGAAATGATAGGCAGTTTTCGGTAAGGTATTTTCTGCAAGCACTGAAATCATAGGTAACAGATAGTTTTGTGGTAAGGTAATTGGTAGCAAGTGACAAACGGTAAAAGTAAATAAAGTGCATCAAGGTGGCCCAATCCTTTTTGTAGCAAAGGACAAGCCTGGACAAACTCTTATATAAAGAAAAGCGCTCCTGAGGACACGTGGGAATTATCGTCAAGCTAGTTTTCATCACGATCATCTGATTCGCGTTCAGTACTTTGATAATTTGGTATGTGGGTGGACCGGTGCTTGGGTGCTGCCCTTACTTGGACAAGCCTCCCACTTATGATTAACCTCTAATGCAAGCATCCGCAACTACAAAAGAAGTATTAAGGTAAACCTAACCATAGCCTGAAACATATGGATCCAAATCAGCCCTTACGAAGCAACGCATAAACTAGGGTTTAAGCTTCTGTCACTCTAGCAACCCATCATCTACTTATTACTTCCCAATGCCTTCCTCTAGGCCCAAATAATGGTGAAGTGTCATGTAGTCGACGTTCACATGACACCACTAGAGGAGAGACAACATACATCTCATCAAAATATCGAACGAAGACCAAATTCACATGACTACTAATAGCAAGACTTCTCCCATGTACTTAGGAACAAAAGTAACTACTCACAAGACATAATATTGTTCATGATCAGAGGGGTATTAATATGCATAATGGATCTGAACATATGCTCTTCCACCAAATAAACCAACTAGCATCAACTACAAGGAGTAATCAACACTACTAGCAACCCACAGGTACCAATCTGAGGTTTGGGTACAAAGATTGGATACAAGAGATGAACTAGGGTTTGAGAGGAGATGGTGCTGGTGAAGATGTTGATGAAGATAGCCCTCCCCGAGATGGGAGAGTTGTTGGTGATGACGGCGGTGACAATTTCCCCCTCCCGGAGGGAAGTATCCCCGGCAGAACAGCTCTGCCGGAGCCCTAGATTGGTTTCCGCTTTGGTTCCGCCTCGAGATGGCGGCGTCTGGTCCCGAAAGCCTCCTTATGATTTTTTTTCCAGGTCAAAACACCTCATATAGGAGAAGATAGGCATCGGGGGCCTTCCGGCTGGCCCACGAGGCAGGGGGCGCCCCCTGTGAAGGGGGCGCGCCCCCCATCCTCGTGGGCAGCCGGTGGCCCCCCTCGTGGACTTCTTTCGCCCGATATTTTTTATATTTTCTGAAACTGCGTTCTGTTGAGTTTCAGGGCTTTTGGAGTTGTGCAGAATAGGTTTCCAGAGTTTGCTTATTTTCCAGCCCAGAATTCCAGCTGCTGGCATTCTCCCTTTTCATGTAAACCTTGTAAACTAAGAGAGAAAAGGCATAAGTATTGTGACAAAACATGTAAGAACATCCCATAATGCAATAAATATAAACATATAAGCATGATGCAAAATGGACGTATCAACTCCCCCAAGCTTAGACCTTGTTTGCCCTCAAGCGAAAGCCGATATCGAAAAATATGTCCACATGTTTAGAGATAGAGGTGTCGATAAAAACAAAATACGGACATGAGGGCATCATGATCATTCTCATAACAACAACTTTTATAAATAGAGTCATATGATTCTTATGCTAAAGTAACAATTAATCCACAATATCAAGTATGAATCATAAACATCATTGGAAACTAACAAACTTTGATCTCGGTAATTGAAGCAATTGCAATTTATCGTAATATCGGAAAGAGTCTATATAAGAGCTTTTCAGCAAGCCTACATACTCAACTATCATATTGTCTTTCACAATTGCTCACACCCACGCAATACTTATGGTTATGGAGTTTTAATCGGACACAGAGAAAGATAGGGGCTTATGGTGTTGCCTCCCAACCTTTTACCTAAAGGGTAATGTCAACAGTAATAGATCATCCAAGTGAGCATATATATCAGGATCTTTCCAACACAATGTGCTTGCCAAAGGATAAAATGTAAAAAGGAAAGGTGAATTTCACCTTGACTCTTACAAGACACGAATAATAGATAGGCCCTTCGCACAGGGAAGCAGAGGTTGTCATGTGTTCTTATGGTTGGATGCACAAAGTCTTAGCATAGAAGAACTTCGCTTTATATTGCCACTTGTGATAAGTACCTTTATTATGCAGTCCGTCACTTTTATTACTTCCATATCACAAGATCGTATAAATCTAATTTCTCCCACACTAATAAATCATACATATTTTAGCGAATTTGCAACATGACGACTTACTTGGAAGGATCTTTCTCAATCCATGGGTAGGTATGCTGGACTCTCATGGCAAAACTGGGTTTAAGGATATATGGAAGCACAAGTAGTATCTCTACTTAGTGCTAGGAGTTTTGGCTAGCATGAGGGGGAAGGCAAGCTCAACATGTTGGATGATCCATGACAATATACTTTATTTCGGATATACGAAGACATAACCCATTATGTTGTCTTCCTTGTCCAACATCAACTCTTTAGCATGTCATATTTTAATGAGTGCTCACAATCATAAAAGATGTCCAAGATAGTATATTTGTATGTGAAGCTTCTCTTCTTTTATTACTTCCTATTAATTGCAACGATGACCAAAACTATGTTTGTCAACTCCCAACAACTTTTATTTATCATACTCTTATATGTGAAGTCATTACTTCCCAAAAGATCGATATGATCTCTTTGATACTCTTTTATGTTTTCTTTCTTTTTGTTATGACCCAAATGAGGAAATCAAGCCCTTGACTCAACACTAATCTTTATTATATAGCTCACGGACTCGATTACAAAGGATAAAGCTCACAAAGCAAAAGCTCACAACTAGATCATGCTAACTTTATTCTACTAGATCAAGATACTACCAAAAGGATCGAACTAAGTAAAACGGTAAAGGTAGGAGTGATGGTGATACGATACCGGGGTCACTCCCCCAAGCTTGGCAGTTGCCAAGGGGAGTGCCCATACCCATATGATTATGTCTCCTTCTTCGAGGGTGGTGAGGATGGCTTCTTCCTCAACTTGCGCTTAAGGACATAATTTTGCTCCTTTAGATCACTGATCTCTTGCTCAAGATTTAATATCCTCTTGCATAGTGCCTGCTTGTTTTCTTGCAAGAGGTAAAAAGGAATAAATTCGATCTTAGGTTTCTTTACTCTGTCTGGGAGGCTTGGCTTTTTGAACTCCACGTGCATGTCTCCAGGTTGAGGTAGTGGGACTTCGTCTTCATCTGAGCTAGTCCAATCCTTCCTCTTTGAATCATGGTCTTCTTCTTTTTCTGTGCTCCAACCATAATGCTCCCAATCCCCATAGACTTTGGGATCAGCAAGGGAATCAGCCACATAGCTTTCTCCCTCCGAATCCTGGGAAGACATGCTGCTTTATCTGCGACAAAAACAACTCGAAACAAGAATAGAGGATTTTTGCGTGATACAGAGGTCAAAACCTTCGGGAGTATATATAATGAATTTTTACCGACCAAAAGGAGTAACCCACAAGAAAACGGAGTCCGGGGGACACACGGGGTGCCCACGAGGCAGGGGCGCGCCCTGTGAAGGGGGGCGCCCTCCACCCTCGTGGACGCCTCGTGTCTCTTCCGGACTGCGGTTTATTTTTCTATTTTTCTAAATATTCCAAAACGGAGAAAAATTGCCTCTAGAACTGTTTTGGAGTCGATTTACTTACCGTATCACATACCTCTTCCTTTTCGGAGGCTGAATCATTCTGGAAAGTGTCCCTTATGTATTCCTCCGGGGTTACGGTTTCAATAATATTGGTTTCAACATTTATAGGATTACCTGAGATGTAATGTTTGATTCTTTGACCATTCACCACCTTCGAAATTGTTGATTTTTATGGCACCGGAATGATAGACCTCCTTGATAACGTAAGGTCCTTCCCACTTGGAGAGAAGTTTTCCTGGAAAAAATCTTAAACGAGAGTTGAATAGCAAGACATAATCCCCTACGTTAAACTCACGCTTTTGTATCCTTTTGTCATGCCATCTTTTAACTTTTTCTTTAAACAGCTTGGCATTCTCATAGGCCTGGGTTCTCCATTCATCGAGACAGTTAATATCAAATAGCCTCTTTTCACCGGCAAGTTTGAAATCACAATTGAGCTCTTTAATAGCCCAATATGCCTTATGTTCTAGCTCAAGAGGTAAGTGACAAGCTTTTCCATATACCATCTTATATGGAGACATACCCATAGGATTTTTGTATGCAGTTCTATAGGCCCATACTGCATCATCAAGTTTCTTGGACCAATTCTTCCTAGACCTATTAACTGTCTTTTGCAAGATTAGTTTCAACTCCCTATTACTTAATTCTACTTGACCACTAGTCTGTGGGTGATAGGGGGATGCAATTCTATGGTTGACATCATACTTTGCAAGCATCTTACGGAAAGCACCATGAATAAAGTGTGAACCACCATCAGTCATTAGATATCTAGGGACTCCAAACCTCGGAAATATAACTTCTTTAAGCATCTTAATAGAAGTGTTATGATCAGCACTACTAGTTGGAATAGCTTCTACCCACTTAGTAACGTAATCAATAGTAACTAAAATATGTGTGTATCCATTAGAGGCAGGAAACGGTCCCATATAATCAAAGCCCCAAACATCAAATGGTTCAATAACAAGTGAATAATTCATAGGCATTTCTTGACGTCTACTAATATTACCAATTCTTTGACATTCATCACAAGATAAGACAAACTTACGGGCATCCTTGAAGAGAGTAGGCCAATAAAAAATGTATTGCAATACCTTGTGTGCAGTTCTATCTCCCGCATGGTGTCCTCCATAAGCTTCGGAGTGGCACTTGCGTAGGATCTGTTCCTATTCATACTCAGGTACACAACGTCTAATAATACCGTCTACTCCTTCTTTATAAAGATGTGGGTCATCCCAGAAGTAATGTCTCAAATCATAGAAGAATTTTTTTCTTTTGCTGGTATGTGAAGCTAGGAGGTATAAACTTAGCAACAATGTAATTAGCATAATCAGCATACCATGGAGCAGTACGAGAAGTATTTACGATAGCTAGTTGTTCATCAGGAAAGCTATCATCAATAGGTTGTGGGTCATCAAGTATGTTCTCTAACCTAGACAAGTTATCTGCTACAGGGTTCTCAGCTCCCTTTCTATCAATAATATGCAAGTCAAATTCTTGTAGCAAGACAACCCATCTAATAAGTCTAGGTTTAGCATCTTTCTTTTCCATAAGGTATTTGATACCAGCATGATCTGTGTGAATAGTTACTTTAGAATCAACGATATAGGGTCCAAACATATCACAAGCAAATACAACTGCTAAAAATTCTTTCTCAGTGGTAGCATAATTTCTTTGGGCACTATCTAGAGTTTTACTAGCATATTGGATAACATTCAATTTCTTATCAACTCTTTGCCCTAAAACAGCTCCTACAACATAATCACTAGCATCGCACATAATCTCAAAGGGTAAATTCCAGTCAGGAGGTTGGACAATAGGTGCGGAGATCAATGCTTTCTTAAGTATTTCAAATGCTTCTAGACAATCATCATCAAAGACAAAAGGAATATCTTTTTGTAAGAGATTAGTCAGAGGCCTGGAGATTTTGGAGAAGTCCTTTATGAACCTCCTGTAAAACCCGACATGACCAAGGAAACTTCGTATACCTTTGATGTCCTTAGGGCATGGCACCTTTCAATAGCATCAACTTTAGCTTTGTCAACTTCAATACCTCTTTCAGAAATTTTATGTCCCAAGACAATGCCTTGATTAACCATAAAGTGGCACTTCTCCCAATTCAAGACAAGGTTAGTGTCTTCACATCTCTGCAAAACTCGATCAAGGTTGCTTAAGCAATCATCAAAAGAAGTTCCGTAAACGGAGAAATCATCCATGATAACCTCAACAATCTTTTCACAAAAATCAGAGAATATAGCCATCATGCATCTTTGAAAGGTAGCAGGTGCATTACATAAACCAAATAGCATACGTCTATAAGCAAAGGTACCGAAAGGACAAGTAAAAGTGGTCTTTTCTTGGTCCCCTTTTGACACAGGTATTTGAGAGAAACCAGAATAACCATCTAAAAAGCAGAAATTAGTATGTTTGGATAACCTTTCTAGCATTTGATCAATAAATGACAAGGGGTAATGATCTTTCTTAGTAGCTTTGTTTAACTTACGGAAATCAATCACCATCCTATAACCTTGTGACACCCCGAGACCGGTGCGTCAGGTGTCAGCCAATTATTCATCGTCGTTGCCTTGTCATCTGCTTGCGTGTTGCATCTTGCCATGTCATCATGTGTGTTGCATCATCATGTTTTCAAAACTTGCATCCGTCCGAGTTCGCCCGTCCTCTCCGTTGTCCGTTCTGAGCCCAGACACACTCACACGCGCCCGCGGTACCTTCGAATATTTATTTTATGAGTGGCCAGAAAATGTTCTCGGAATGGGTTGAAACTTGGCATGTGGTCTTATTATAGCATAGGTAGACCGCCTGTCAATTTTCGTCGCATTCGGAGTCCGTTTGATAGCCCAACGGATATATATAGCGGCACTAGTCGCCGGTTATTTCGTCGGATGTTTTCGGTCTCCGAAACTGCCGCCGGGCCTCTCTTCTCTCCCCCAAGACCTCTCCTACACAGCCCACTACCTCCACCTAGGCCCATCCTACCCCCCCTCTCGACCGGTGTCGTCCGATCGAGATCGGAGGGCTCAAAAACCCCCCAAGACACCTAACCCTAGCCCCCTTCCCTATATAATCAGTCCCTCATGCCATTTTTGGCCTTCCCCAACCTTCCACCTCAAATTCCGTGCTTCCCCACTCCTCAGCCGCCACCTAGCCGGCCCCCTCCTCAAAATCCGGCACCGGCCAGCCGGATTCCGCCACGTGGCGCGCCCTATTGGGCCAGCCACCGCGCCGGCGCGCCCCAGCCAACAGGGAGCGGCCACGTCGCCTCCCTGCCCCGCTCCCACAGCCGCGGCCCGTCCGAGCCTGGTCCAGGCCCGCCCCGAGCGCCTGATCGGGCCGAGCCGCCCCGCTCCTCCCGCTTCGCCCCGCAGGGCGCGCGCCGCCCCGCTCCCGTACCTCCGCCGCCGATCTGCAACACCACCGTCGCCGACCGCGCCTCCTCGCTCGCCTGCGCCCCACCTCGCTTCCTCCGTCCAGAGCGCCGCCCCACCGTGCCTCTTCGCCGACCACCGCCGTGTTGCCGTATCCCGGCCAGAGGGCTCGTCCCCGAGCCGTGCCTCGCCGCCCGACGTCAAGCCCGCCGTCGCCGGCCTCTGCTCCGCCGCCCTAGGCCTTGCTCCGGCCAGATCCGGGCTGGGCACCGCCGAATCCGAGCCCGGATCCATCCTCTGCGCCCGACCCGCTCCGTCTCTGGCCCACTGACAGTGGGACCCGCGTCGCCGCCGACGGACATGTCCGGGTGGCGACGGACATGTCCGCCCTCCTTCTCTCTGCCATGTGGACCCCCAGCCCCGGACGTGTCCGAATCTGACATGGACATGTCCATTTCCCCGAGGTGGTTTTTCTCTCTAAGTCCCAGAAAATTGCATATATTGTTGCATCTTTGCATGGCTGTAATTAATTGTGTGCTTGTCCAAATTGAGTGAATTATATGTCAAAATGATCGTGGTGATATGCTCTACACTTTGTTCTATTGTGCCATGCCTGTTTGACTTCATCTTGATGCTCTAATCTCTGTTGCAAGAGTGCTACTTGTTATAAACTGTTGTTACTTGTTATTTTGTTGCCATGTTTGAGATATGATAACTTGGTGCATGTTTATCCAAATGATGCATATGATATGGCAAAATGTTCATTGTGAAGTGTACTACATGATGGTTGTTGTAGCATGCTTGTTTGGGTTCGTATTGCCATGTTAATCTCTGTTGCAAAAGTGCATTTGGTTGTTAAGTGCTGGAACTTGTTATGAGATGCTGATTTCAATTGCTCTTTGCTATTGATGTGTTTGTCCTCATGCCACATGTCTAGATGTTTTAGAAGCACAATATTATGGTCTTTGCTGTGGTGCATTTAACTTTCCATGATATGCCTCGAGGTGACTGAAACATGCTTGTAAACATGCCATGTTGTCATTGCTGTTTTATACTTAGTGAAAAAACTGCCAAGTCTGGAATCTGTTATAACTTGATGCTATGTTTGCTTGATGCCCTAGTCAAATCCATGCTTGTTTTGGAGTGGCCAATGATCATGTCTTGTTGTCCATGTTTTTGTCTATCCATTCATGCCCTTACTTGCTCATATGGCCTGCTGTAGCTTATTTATTTCTTGCCCTCAAGTTGCTATAAATTTTACCTGTCAGACTTTTATCAGCATGTTCAATTTGGTGAAGCTTGTTGCTATTGATCCATGCCTCCTATGGAGTTGCTCCAATGGAGTTGTTTGTTGTAGGATATGTCTACTACATGTCCATGCTCTCTATATACTTAGTTGAGTTGATATGCATGTTGTTTTGTGCCTCCGAAGGCAGCATCGTGATGATGTTTTTGCCTTCCCAGATTTTGACTAAGTCTAGATAATTTTATTGCAACTTGCCATGCTTAGTTAATTGTGTTCCAGCAAGCTTTTGGGTGTGTTCTAAGTTCATACTTGTTAAGTAACATGTCTATTTCACATCCATGCTTCTTGTCATCATGTTTGGGTGCCATAGAGTATATATTTACCTTGCTCTAAAGTTGCTATGTGGCTGTTAACTTCAGCTTGTTGTTATATCTTGTTTCATGTGTATCTTTTAGCCCGTTGCTCCGTTTTGAGTGTGTCCTACATGAAACTTGTGTGATCTTGCATGTAGAATCATAATATCATGTTGTTTTCATGTTTGGAGTATGTTTTCTTGATGTTTGGGTGCATCTTGCACCGTTGCCTTGCTTGTCTTGTTTTACTCATATCTTCTAGGCCGTAGCTCCGAATTAAACAAACTTTATATGAAACTTGACTAGAATTTCTTGTAGATCATCATGGTGCATGTTAACATGTTGTTTAACAACTTTAACTTAAGGTTTGTTCAGATCTGGACTAATTTCAAATTATACATATGAGGACTTACCGGATTTGCTATATGTTGGTTCCGGCCTCATTTAAACTTGTTGGGTGATGTTGTTCTTGTGTGCTTCATTCCTTGCCAGGTCTTGCATCATATATAGACTTGTCTTGCATCATACTTGGTTGAGCATCTTGTCATGTTCTTGTGTTGTGTGTTTACCGTATTGCTTGCTTCTCATCGTTAGTGCTTGTTCTGTTGCGATCGTGGGGATTCGTTCGTCTTCACGTGGTTCGTCTTCCAGGCTTCTTCTTCGTCTTCTTCACGGACTCATTCTTCTTCCTTGCGGGATCTCAGGCAAGATTACCATCACCTTGGATACCTTTACTATCATTGTCATGCTTTGTTGACTCGATGCTATCATTATATGTTGCGCTACCCATCATTATTGTCAGCCCCTCTCCTTGGTGCCATGAAACCTCTAACCTTGACACCTTCCTAGCAAACCATTGTCTGGCTATGTTACCCGCTTGCTCAGCCCCTCTTATAGCGTTGCTAGTTGCAGGTGAAGATGAAGATCGTTCCATGTTGGAACTTATTGTTGCAATATCACAATATCTATTATTATTATTAACACACCTATATACTGGGCATGGTGGAAGGCTTGGCCTTTTGCTCGGTGTTTTGTTCCACTCATGCCACCTTAGGAGCCGATAAACCGGCGTTATGTTCCTTCATTTTGCGTTCCTTACACGGTTGGGTATATGGGGACCCCTTAACAGTTCGTCTTTGAATAAAACTCCTCCAGCAAGGCCCAACTTTGGTTTTAATTTGCCTCATAAAATAAAAACTTAATTAATTAATTGCATAGGGGGTCATGTACCTCGGTTCTTAATTCTACATAACAGGGGGGCCAGTGCTGATGGTGTTGGTCCCAAACGGGGGTTATGCGGGGCCACCACGGGGAAACTCGAGGATTGGTTTTACCTGTAGGATCACCCATCCGGTCGTGGCCTGAGACGAGATACGCGTGGCTACTATTAGGGTGTCGACACACCGGGAGGTCTTGTTGGACTTGTTTTACCATTGTCGAAATGTCTTGTGCACCGGGATGCCGAGCCTGATCGGATTTCCTTAAGATAAGGGGTGATAATATTATTATTACTTCTGCTGATAGTGAGAGCTTGTGATGGGCTAAGTTGGGACACCCCTGCAGGGTTATGATCTTTCGAAAGCCGTGCCCGCGGTTATGTGGAAGATTGGAATTTGTTAATGTCCGGTTGTAGAAAACTTGACAGAGGATCCGAGATAAAACACACAACTGTGTGAGTAACTGTGACTGTCTCTTTTCACTTTGAGAAGAGAACACGGTGGGGTTATGTTTGACTCGTAGGTAGTTCAGGATCTTTAGCGATCATTACTAGTTTGCGACCGTTTGCGTAGATGCTCATCTTATTCTTGTACTCGTAAGTTAGCCACCATATTTTGCTTAGCCGCTGTTGCAACCTCACCACTTTACCTCTTCCTACCTATTAAGCTTTGATAGTCTTGTTACCCATGGTTATGGGATTGTTGAGTCCTCGTGGCTCACAGTTACTACAACAGCAGTTGCAGGTGCAGGTTTCCGATGACTTGACGTGAGAGCGATGTGTTCTTTTGTTGGAGTTCTTCTTTTTCTTCTTCTTCAGTCTTGGGTTAGGTTCCGGGTCGGCAGCCTGGGATAGCAGATGGATGTCGTTGAGCTTTTCATGTTTGCATCCGTAGTCGGATGCCTTGTATTGATGTTGTTGTATTCATTGTGACTTGTATGTATAGTTGTATCCCCCATGTATGTAAGTAATGGTACGATGTAATGATATCCATCTTACTAAGCGCCCGAAATGCGGTTGTGCCCCAATCACGTAAGTGTCATGTGATCGGGATATAATCGCATCTTGGGCCTGACAAGTTGGTATCAGAGCCTCGACCGACCATAGGAGCCCCCTTGATTGATCGTAGTTTGGCCGTTGTTGAGTCTGGCAGAAAACTTTTTTGGAGTCTAGTTATATCGGAGAGTAGGAATTCTTTTTACTCCCCTGCCCCTTCGTCGCTCTGGTGAGGAATCTTGACGTAAGTGTTTTGAATTGCCCCTCTTCCCCTTCAAATTTTTTTTAGGATCTCGTGGTTAGTTTTCGTTCATTGCGTTGTTAGTTCTTTCATCTGGTGCATCTCTCGTCAAGTGGATTCGACCCTCTTCTTCTTTGCAAGTCCAACCCTCAGTCCTTTTCAACCGACTGTGTTTTCCTCGTCCGTTGTGGTATTTCTTTTCCCACCCTCCCATCCTTTTGTTTCTCGGAGCCGGAGTCCTTAATCGAGTATCCATCCTACTCGTGTGAAGTCTTTGATTTCTTTCATCAATTATTCCAAACTGGTGAATTCTCATCTAACTCGTCATCATTCTTCTCTTTTCTTCTCCGATGAATTCTTCTCTCGTTTGATATTCTTCATCTCTTTTCTTTTCCGGTGTAATCAATTCAAGTTTTTGGTGTTGATCTTATATTTTCCCTCGGCTCAGATGTTTCCCTTGCTCATTCGTCTCTCGCCGTTTGATTATCCGGAGTTCTGCGGGCATCTCAGATTCTTCTGTGTTCCAATTAATTCGAGGTTGTCACCTCAGTCGAGTTTTTCAATCGTTCCGGCGCATTATCTCTTTTCGATCCTTTTCAACGGTGTTCTCTCTTCGGTGGGCTCATAACCCACAGGTTTTTCCCAGGATCTTACCCGACTCTTCTAATTTTCCGGAGTGTTTTGAAATTCTTTTCAAGTGTGACGTAAGTATGGATTCCATCAGTCATATGCCTTCTTCAAGATCGTTTTAATTCTTTCATCATGGGTTCAACCTTTCTTCTTGTCATTTTTCCGGAGTATTTCAGGAAGTCTTTTCATTGTGTTCCTCCGAAGGCCATCATTTCAGAAGATTTCTTCATTCTCAGTTTTCAACTTCATCCTCCAAATATTCTTCTTTGATGCCTCTTCGTTCGTCTCACATTCGTCCGGTGCTTCATTCAAGTATTCTTAATCAGTTCACGATCTCTTCGTTCTCGTCATTCGATTTTTTCCTCAAGTGCTTAAGTCTTCCCGGCGATTCATCGCATTCACTCAATTTCATTTCCTTCAGGTGGCTTGTTCTTTTCATCATTAGATTTTATTTCTTCCCGGTGGTTCATTTATTTTCTTCACTCGGCTTTAATTCTTTACGGCGATTCGTTCAACAATTCTTTTCCGGTGCTATCATATCAATCCATTCATTTTTATTTCAATCCTACCGGCGTTTCGAGAAGATTTTCTCAAGTTCACGATATATCCCTCTTTAATCATTTCAACGAGAATAAGTAGTATGCGAATCCATTGCTTCTCATCAATTTAATTGGTGGAGGATAAGCATAACATAATTCTTATTTCTTTTTCAACAAGTTGATTTATTCCTTGCCCCGCAAAAAAAAGTTGATTTATTCCTTCCTTCGGAGTTTATTCTTGATGAATAAATTCTAGTACCAAGTGCTTTAATCTTTTCTTTTCCGGAGTTCAAGTTCTCGGCTATCTCGTCGGAACCACCATCTAAATCATCGCACGACTTTAATCATATTCTTTTCAACTGCATTTCTATATCATCATCCTTTCATTACCGGAGTTCTTCATGTTGGTTCATCACGATTAAATTCATTCTTCAAATATTCATCTAATTCTTCCGGAGAAGCTCAAGCATTCTTATTCTTGCCTCTCGAGTGCAATTAATTCTCCGTATTCGTTTGAACTGGAGTTTTCATTTCTTCATTCTCGTCTATTCAATATTTGATTGCGGCATAATTTCACCTCAAGTTTTGAGATGTTTTCATAAGTCCACGACAATCTTATTCTTTTGTTGTTGATTTTCTCAACAACTCCGTTCAAGTCTTTCTCATATAACTTCTCGCTCGCCTGTGTGTTGGGGAACGTAGCAGAATTCAAAAAATTTCCTACGCTTCACCAAGATCAATCTAAGGAGTCATCTAGCAACGAGCATAATGGAGTGCATCTACATACCCTTTTGTAGATCGCGTGCGGAAGCGTTCGAAGGAACGTGGATGAAGTAGTCGTACTCTTCGTGATCCTCGTCACCGATGATCCCAGCGCCGAACGGACGACACCTCCGCGTTCAACACACGTATGGTACAGTGACGTCTCCTCCTTCTTGATCCAGCAAGGGCGGAGGAGAGGTTGACAGAGATCCAGCAGCACGACGGCGTGGTGGTGGATGCAACAGGAAAACCTGCCGGGCTTCGCCGGCGCCCTGCGAGAGGAGTAGGAAGTGTGACGGGAGGGGGGAGAGGCGCCAGAGGCTTGGGTGCGGCTGCCCTCTCCCCCCCACTATATATAGGGGCCAGGGGGGCGCCGGCCCTAGGGAGATCAGATCTCCAAGGGGGCGACGGCCAGGGGGGGTAGACTTGCCCCCCAAGGCATAGGGGGCGCCCCCTCCCCCTAGGGTTTCAACCCTAGGCGCATGGAGGGGGGCCCATGTGGTGCGCCAGCCCACCAGGGGCTGGCCCCTTCCCCCTTGCGGCCTATGGGACCCACCGGGATGGGTGGCCCCACCCGGTGGACCCCCGGGACCTCTCCGGTGGTCCCGGGACACTCCCGGTGACCCCCGGAATTCACCTGATGGCCGAAACTGGACTTCCTATATATTATTCTTTACCTCCGGACCATTCCGGAACTCCTCGTGACGTCCGGGATCTCATCCGGGACTCCGAACAACATTCGGGTTTCCATGTGCATGTATCTCTACAACCCTAGCGTCACCGAACCTTAAGTGTGTAGACCCTACGGGTTCGGGAGACACGTAGACATGACCGAGACGACTCTCCGGTCAATAACCAACAGCGGGATCTGGATACCCATGTTGGTTCCCACGTGTTCCTCGATGATCTCATCGGATGAACCACTGTGTCAAGGATTCACTCAATCCCGTATGTTATTCCCTTTGTCCATCGGTACGGTACTTGCCCGAGATTCGATCGTCGGTATGCCCGATATCTTGTTCAATCTCGTCATGGCAAGTCTCTTTACTCGTTCCGTAATCCATCATCCCGTGACTAACTCCTTAGTCACTTTGAGCTCATTATGATGATGTCTTACCGAGAGGGCCCAGAGGTACCTCTCCGTCATACGGAGTGACAATATCCCAGTCTCGGTTCGTACCAACTCAACATACACTTTCGGAGATACCCGTTGCGTACCTTTATAGCCACCCAGTTACGTTGTGACGTTTGGCACACCCAAAGTATTCCTACGGTATCCGGGAGTTGCACAACCTCATGTTCTAAGGAATAAATACTTGACACTGGAAAAGCTTAAGCATTACGAACTATACGATCTCGTGCTAGGCTCAGGATTGGGTCTTGTCCATCACATCATTCTCCTAATGATGTGATCCCGTTATCAATGACATCCAATGTCCATGGTCAGGAAACCGTGACCATCTATTGATCAACGAGCTAGTAACTAGAGGCTTACCAGGGACACGTTGTTGTCTATGTATTCACACATGTATCGCTGTTTCCGTACAATACAATTCAAGCATGAATAACAGACAATTATCATGAACAAGGAAATATAATAATAATGCTTTTATTATTGCCTCTAGGGCATATTTCCAACAGTCTCCCACTTGCACTAGAGTCAATAATCTAGTTACATTGTGATGAATCGAACACCCATAGAGTTCTGGTGTTGATCATGTTTAGCCCGTGGAAGAGGTTTAGTCAACGGGTCTGCAACATTCAGATCCGTATGCACTTTACAAATATATATGTCTCCATCTTGAACATAATTTCGGATGGAGTTGAAACGGCGCTTGATGTGCTTGGTCTTCTTGTGAAACCTGGGCTCCTTGGTAATGGCAATAGCTCTAGTGTTGTCACAGAAGAGAGTCATCGGGCTTGACGCGCTTGGAATGACTCCTAGGTCGGTGATGAACTCCTTCATCCAGACTCCTTCTTGCGCTGCTTCGCAAGCAGCTATGTACTCCGCTTCAAATGTAGAATGTGCCACGACGCTCTGCTTGCAACTGCACTAGCTGACTGCTCCACCATTCAAAATATACACGTATCCGGTTTGTGACTTAGAGTCATCCAGATCTGTGTCGAAGCTAGCATCGACGTAACCCTTTACGACGAGCTCTTCGTCACCTCCATAGACGAGAAACATATCCTTAGTCCTCTTAAGGTACTTTAGGATGTTCTTGACCGATGTCCAGTGTTCCATACTTGGATCACTTTGGTACCTCCCTACCAAACTTATGGCAAGGTTCACATCAGGTCTGGTACACAGCATGGCATACATGATAGAACCTATGGCCGAGGCATAGGGAATGACACTCATCTTTTCTCTATCTTTTGCCGTGGTCGGGGACTGAGCCTTGCTCAATCTCATACCTTGCAAAACAGGCAAGAACCCCTTCTTGGACTGATCCATATTGAACTTCTTCAATATCTTGTCAAGGTATGTGCTTTGTGAAAGACCAATGAGGCGTCTTGATCTATCTCTATAGATTTTGATGCCTAATATGTAAGCAGCTTCTCCAAGGTCCTTTATTGAAAAACTCTTATTCAAGTAGGCCTTTATACTTTCCAAAAATTCTATATCATTTCCCATCAGCAATATGTCATCCACATATAATATGAGGAATGCTACAGAGCTCCCACTCACTTTCTTGTAGATACAGGCTTCTCCCCAAGTCTGTATAGAACCAAATGCTTTGATCACATCATTAAAGCGAATATTCCAACTCCGAGATGCTTGCACCAGCCCGTAGATCGAGCGCTGGAGCTTGCATACCTTGTTAGCATTTTCTGGATCGACAAAACCTTCCGGCTGCATCATATACAGTTCTTCCTTGAGGAAGCCATTAAGGAATGCGGTTTTGACGTCCATTTGCCATATCTCATAATCATAGAATGCGTCAATTGCTAACATGATTCGGACTGACTTCAGCA
This sequence comes from Secale cereale, assembly GCA_902687465.1. Taxonomy (NCBI): domain Eukaryota; kingdom Viridiplantae; phylum Streptophyta; class Magnoliopsida; order Poales; family Poaceae; genus Secale; species Secale cereale. The sequence goes on from LR738712.1 coordinate 688,759,507, forward strand.
TCGCTACGGGAGAGAAAGTCTCATCGTAGTCAATCCCTTGAACTTGTCGATAACCCTTAGCGACAAGCCGAGCTTTATAGATGGTCACGTTACCATCCGCGTCTGTCTTCTTCTTAAATATCCATTTATTTTCTATGGCATGCCTATCATCGGGCAAGTTCACCAAAGTCCATACTTTGTTTTCATACATGGATTCTATCTCGGATTTCATGGCTCCAAGCCATTTATTGGAATCCGGGCCCGCCATCGCTTCTTCATAGTTCGAAGGTTCACCGTTGTCTAACAACATGATTTCCATGACAGGGTTGTCGTACCACTCTGGTGCGGAACGTGTCCTTGTGGACCTTCGAAGTTCAGTAGTAACTTGATCTGTATCTTCATGATCATCATCATTAACTTCCTCCCTTGTCGGTGCAGGCACCTCAGGAACAATTTCCTGCGCTGCGCTACTTTCTGGTTCAGGAGGGGTGACTGTCACCTCATCAAGTTCTACCTTCCTCCCACTCACTTCTTTCGAGAGAAACTCTTTCTCCAGAAAGGATCCATTCTTGGCAACAAAGACTTTGCCTTCGGATCTGTGGTAGAAGGTGTACCCAATCGTTTCCTTTGGGTATCCTATGAAGACGCATTTTTCCGATTTGGGTTCGAGCTTTTCAGGTTGAAGTTTCTTGACATAAGCATCGCAACCCCAAACTTTTAGAAACGACAACTTTGGTTTCTTGCCAAACCAAAGTTCATACGGTGTCGTCTCAACGGATTTCGACGGAGCCTTATTTAAAGTGAATGCGGCAGTCTCTAAAGCATAACCCCAAAAAGATAGCGGTAAGTCGGTGAGAGACATCATAGATCGCACCATGTCCAACAGGGTACGATTTCGACGTTCGGACACACCGTTACGCTGAGGTGTTCCGGGCGGTGTCAATTGTGAAACAATTCCACAGTTCCTAAGGTGCGTGCCAAATTCATGACTTAAATATTCACCCCCACGATCCGATCGCAAGAACTTTATTTTTCTGTCACGTTGATTCTCAACCTCATTCTGAAATTCCTTGAACTTTTCAAAGGTCTCAGACTTGTGTTTCATCAAGTAGATATACCCATATCTACTCAAGTCATCTGTGAGGGTGAGAACATAACGATAGCCTCCGCGAGCCTCAACACTCATTGGACCGCACACATCGGTATGTATGACTTCCAATAAGTTGGTTGCTCGCTCCATTGTTCCGGAGAACGGAGTCTTGGTCATCTTGCCCAAGAGGCATGGTTCGCACGTGTCAAATGATTCATAATCAAGAGACTCCAGAAGTCCATCTGCATGAAGCTTCTTCATACGTTTGACACCAATATGACCAAGGCGGCAATGCCACAAGTATGTGGGACTATCATTGTCAACTTTACATCTTTTGGCATTCACACTATGAATATGTGTATCATCACGATCGAGATTCATCAAAAATAAACCATTGACCAGCGGGGCATGACCATAAAACATATCTCTCAAATAAATAGAACAACCATTATTCTCGGATTTAAATGAGTAGCCATCTCGCATCAAACGAGATCCAGATACAATGTTCATGCTCAAAGCTGGTACTAAATAACAATTATTAAGGTTTAAAACTAATCCCGAGGGTAGATGTAGAGGCAGCGTGCCAACGGCGATCACATCGACCTTGGAACCATTCCCGACGCGCATCGTCACCTCGTCCTTCGCCAGTCTCCGCTTATTCCGTAACTCCTGCTTTGAGTTACAAATATGAGCAACTGCACCGGTATCAAATACCCAGGAGCTACTACGAGCGCTAGTAAGGTACACATCAATCACATGTATATCACATATACCTTTGACGTTGCCGGCCTTCTTGTCCGCTAAGTATTTGGGGTAGTTCCGCTTCCAGTGACCCGTTCCCTTGCAATAAAAGCACTCAGTCTTAGGCTTGGGTCCATACTTTGGCTTCTTCCCGGCAACTGGCTTATCGGGCGCGGCAACTCCCTTGCCGTCCTTCTTGAAGTTCTTCTTACCCTTGCCCTTCTTGTACTTAGTGGTTTTATTGACCATCAACACTTGATGCTCTTTCTTGATCTCCACCTCCGCCGATTTCAGCATTGAATACACCTCGGGAATGGACTTCTCCATCCCCTGCATATTGAAGTTCAACACGAAGCTCTTGTAGCTAGGTGGGAGCGACTGGAGGATTCTGTCAACGACCGCTTCATCTGGGAGATTCATTCCCAACTGAGACAAGCGGTTGTGCAACCCAGAAATCTTGAGTATGTGCTCACTGACAGAACTGTTTTCCTCCATCTTACAGCTGTAGAATGCGTTGGAGACATCATATCTCTCAACTCGGGCATGAGCCTGGAAAACCATTTTCAGCTCTTGGAACATCTCATATGCCCCGTGGTGCTCAAAACGCTTTTGAAGCCCCGATTCTAAGCTGTAGAGCATGCCGCACTGAACCAGGGAGTAATCATCACAACGCGACTGCCAAGCGTTCATAACATCTTGGTTTGCCGGGGCGGGAGCGTCACCTAGCGGTGCTTCTAGGACATAAGTTTTCTTGGCAGCTATGAGGATGATCCTCAGGTTACGGACCCAGTCCGTATAGTTGCTACCATCGTCTTTCAGCTTGGATTTCTCTAGGAACGCGTTGAAGTTGAGGGTGACATGAGCGTGGGCCATTTGATCTACAAGACATATTGTAAAGAATTTAGACTAAGTTCACGATAATTAAGTTCATCTTAATCAAATTTTAATGAACTCCCACTCAGATTGACATCTCTCTAGTCATCTAAGTGATACATGATCCGAATCGACTAGCCCGTGTCCGATCATCACGTGAGACGGACTAGTCATCAACGGTGACCATCTTCATGTTGATCGTATCTTCTATACGACTCATGTTCGACCTTTCGGTTTTCCGTGTTTCGAGGCCATGTCTGTACATGCTAGGCTCGTCAAGTGAACCCTAAGTGTATTGCGTGTGTAAATCTGGCTTACACCCGTTGTATGCGAACGTTAGAGCCTATCACACCCGATCATCACGTGGTGCTTCGGAACAACGATCCTTAGCAACGGTGCACAGTTAGGGGGAACACAATTCTTGAAATTTTAGTGAGAGATCATCTTATTTACTACCGTCGTTCTAAGTAAACAAGATGCATAAACATGATAAACATCACATGCAATCAAATAAAGTGACATGATTTGGCCAATATCATCTTGCTCCTTCGATCTCCATCTTCGGGGCACCATGATCATCTTTGTCACCGGCTCGACACCATGATCTCCATCATCATGATCTCCATCATCGTGTCTTCATGAAGTCATCACGCCAACTATTACTTCTACTACTATAGCTAACGTTTAGCAATAAAGTAAAATAATTACATGTCGTTATTCAGTGACACGCAGGTCATACAATAATTAAGACAACTCCTATGGCTCCTGCCGGTTGTCATTATCATCGACATGCAAGTCGTGATTCCCTATTACAAGAACATGATCAATCTCATACATCACATATATCATTCATCACATCTTCTTGGCCATACCACATCACATAGCACATGCTGCAAGAACAAGTTAGACGACCTCTAATTGTTGTTGCAAGTTTTTACGTGGCTTCTATAGGTTTTCTAGCAAGAACGTTTCTTACCTACGCCAAAACCACAACGTGATTTGTCAATTTCTATTTACCCTTCATAAGGACCATGTTCATCGAATCCGATCCGACTAAAGTGGGAGAGACAGACACCCGCCAGCCACCTTATGCATCTAGTGCATGTCTGTCGGTGGAACCAGTCTCACGTAAGCGTACGTGTAAGGTCGGTCCGGGCCGCTTCATCCCACGATGCCGCCGAATCAAGATTGGATTAGTAACGGCAAAAAAATTGAGCAAACTCTACGCCCACAACTTGTTTGTGTTCTAGTCGTGCAAGATGCTACGCAAAGACCTAGCTCAGATGCCACTGTTGGGGAACGTAGCAGAATTCAAAAAATTTCCTACGCTTCACCAAGATCAATCTAAGGAGTCATCTAGCAATGAGCATAATGGAGTGCATCTACATACCCTTTTGTAGATCGCGTGCGGAAGCATTCAAAGGAACGTGGATGAAGTAGTCGTACTCTTCGTGATCCTCGTCACCGATGATCCCAGCGCCGAACGGACGGCACCTCCGCGTTCAACACACGTACGGTACAGCGACGTCTCCTCCTTCTTGATCCAGCAAGGGCGGAGGAGAGGTTGTCGGAGATCCAGCAGCATGACGGCGTGGTGGTGGATGCAACAGGAAAACCTGCAGGGCTTCGCCGGCGCCCTGCGAGAGGAGTAGGAAGTGTGACGGGAGGGGGGAGAGGCGCCAGAGGCTTGGGTGCGGCTGCCCTCTCCCCCCCACTATATATAGGGGCCAGGGGGGCGCCGGCCCTAGGGACATCAGATCTCCAAGGGGGCGGCGGCCAGGGGATAGACTTGCCCCCCAAGGCATAGGGGGCGCCCCCTCCCCCTAGGGTTTCAACCCTAGGCGCATGGAGGGGGGCCCATGTGGTGTGCCAGCCCACCAGGGGCTGGCCCCTTCCCCCTTGTGGCCTATGGGACCCACCGGGATGGGTGGCCCCACCCGGTGGACCCCCGGGGACCCTCCGGTGGTCCCGGGACACTCCCGGTGACCCCCAGAATTCACCCGATGGCCCAAACTGGACTTCCTATATATTATTCTTTACCTCCGAACCATTCCGGAACTCCTCGTGACGTCCGGGATCTCATCCGGGACTCCGAACAAGATTCGAGTTTCCATGTGCATGTATCTCTACAACCCTAGCGTCACCGAACCTTAAGTGTGTAGACCCTACGGGTTCGGGAGACACGTAGACATGACCGAGACGACTCTCCGGTCAATAACCAACAGCGGGATCTGGATACCCATGTTGGTTCCCAGGTGTTCCTCGATGATCTCATCGGATGAACCACTGTGTCAAGGATTCACTCAATCCCGTATGTTATTCCCTTTGTCCATCGGTACGGTACTTGCCCGAGATTCGATCGTCGGTATGCCCGATACCTTGTTCAATATCGTCATGGCAAGTCTCTTTAATTGTTCCGTAATCCATCATCCCGTGACTAACTCCTTAGTCACTTTGAGCTCAGTATGATGATGTCTTACCGAGAGGGCCCAGAGGTACCTCTCCGTCATAAGGAGTGACAATATCCCAGTCTCGGTTCGTACCAACTCAACATACACTTTCGGAGATACCCGTTGCGTACCTTTATAGCCACCCAGTTACGTTGTGACGTTTGGCACACCCAAAGTATTCCTACGGTATCCGGGAGTTGCACAACCTCATGGTCTAAGGAATAAATACTTGACACTGGAAAAGCTTAAGCATTACGAACTATACGATCTCGTGCTAGGCTCAGGATTGGGTCTTGTCCATCACATCATTCTCCTAATGATGTGATCACATTATCAATGACATCCAATGTCCATGGTCAGGAAACCGTGACCATCTATTGATCAACGAGCTAGTAACTAGAGGCTTACCAGGGACACGTTGTGGTCTATGTATTCACACATGTATCGCTGTTTCCGTACAATACAATTCAAGCATGAATAACAAACAATTATCATGAACAAGGAAATATAAAAATAATACTTTTATTATTGCCTCTAGGGCATATTTCCAACACTGCGCCCCGCCTCGCTTCCTCCGTACAGAGCGCCGCCCCGCCGAGCCTCTTCGCCGACCGCCGCCGCGTTGCCGTATCCCGGCCAGAGGGCTCGTCCCCGAGCCGCGCCTCGCCGCCCAGCGTCAAGCCCGTCGTCTCCGGCCTCTGCGCCGCCGCCCTAGGCCTTGCTCCAGCCAGATCCGGGCTGGGCGCCGCCGGATCCTCGCCCGGATCCATCCTCTGCGCCCGACCCGCTCCGTCTCTGGCCCACTGACAGTGGGGCCCGGCCGCCGCTGACGGACATGTCCGGGTGGCGACGGACATGTCCGCCCCCCTTCTCTCTGCCATGTGGACCCCCAGCCCCGGACGTGTCCGAATCTGACATGGACATGTCCATTTCCCCGAGGTGGTTTTTCTCTCTAAGTCCCAGAAAATTGCATATATTGTTGCATCTTTGCATGGCTGTAATTAATCATGTGCTTGTCCAAATTGAGTGAATAATATGTCAAAATGATCGTGGTGATATGCTCTACACTTTGTTCTATTGTGCCATGCCATTTTGACTTCATCTTGATGCTCTAATCTCTGTTGCAAGAGTTCTACTTGTTATAAACAGATGTTACTTGTTATTTTGTTGCCATGTTTGAGATATGACAACTTGGTGCATGTTTATCCAAATGATGCATATGATATGTCAAAATGTTTATTGTGAAGTGTACTACATGATGGTTGCTGTAGCATGCCTGTTTGGGTTCATATTGCCATGTTAATCTCTGTTGCAAAAGTGCATTTGGCTGTTAAGTGCTGGAACTTGTTATGAGATGTTGATCTCAATTGCTCTTTGCTATTGATGTGTTTGTCCTCGTGCCACATGTCTAGATGTTTTAGAAGCACAATATTATGGTCTTTGCTGTGGTGCATTTAACTTTCCATGATATGCCTCGAGGTGACATAAACATGCTTGTAAACATGCCATGTTGTCATTGTTGTTTTATACTTAGTGAAAAAACTGCGAAGTCTGGAATCTATTATAACCTGATGCTATGTTTGCTTGATGCCCTAGTCAAATCCATGCTTGTTTTGGAGTGGCCAATGATCATGTCTTGTTGTCCATATTTTTGTCTATCCATTCATGCCCTTACTTTCTCATATGGCCTGCTGTAGCTTATTTATTTCTTGCCCTCAAGTTGCTATAAATTTTACCTGTCAGACTTTTATCAGCATGTTCAATTTGGTGAACCTTGTTGCTATTGATCCATGCCTCCTATGGAGTTGCTCCAATGGAGTTGTTTGCTGTAGGATATGTCTACTACATGTCCATGCTCTTTATATACTTAGTTGAGGTTATATGCATGTTGTTTTGCGCCTCCGAAGGCAGCATCGTGATGATGTTTTTGCCTTCCCAGATTTTGACTAAGTCTGGATAATTTTATTGCAACTTGCCATGCTTAGTTAATTGTGTTCTAGCAAGCTTTTGGGTGTGTTCTAAGTTCATACTTGTTAATTAACATGTCTACTTCACATACATGCTTCTTGTCATCATGTTTGGGTGCTGTAGAGTATATATTTACCTTGCTCTAAAGTTGTTATGTGGCTGTTAACTTCAGCTTGTTGTTATATCTTGTTTCATGTGCATCTTTTAGCCCGTTGCTCCGTTTTGAGTGTGTCCTACATGAAACTTGTGTGATCTTGCACGTAGAATCATAATATCATGCTGTTTTCATGTTTGGAGTATGTTTGCCTGATGTTTGGGTGCATCTTGCACCGTTGCCTTGCTTGTCTTGTTTTGCTCATATCTTCTAGGCCGTAGCTCCGAATTAAACAAACTTTATATGAAACTTGACTAGAATTTCGTGTAGATCATCATGGTGCATGTTAAACTGCTGTTTAACAAATTTAACTTAAGGTTTGTTCAGATCCGGACTAATTTCAAATTATGCATATGAGGACTTACCGGATTTGCTATATGTTGGTTCTGGCCTCATTTAAACTTGTTGGGTGATGTTGTTCTTGTGTGCTTCATTCCTTGCCATGTCTTGCATCATACATAGACTTGTCTTGCATCATACTTGGTTGAGCATCTTGTCATGTTCTTGTGTTGTGTGTTTATCGTATTGCTTGCTTCTTATCGTTAGTGCTTGTTCCGTTGCGATCGTGGGGATTCGTTCGTCTTCACGTGGTTCGTCTTCCAGGCTTCTTCTTCGTCTTCTTCACGGACTCATTCTTCTTCCTTGCGGGATCTCAGGAAAGATAACCATCACCTTGGATACCTTTACTATCATTGCCATGCTTAGTTGGCTCGATGCTATCGTTATATGTCGCGCTACCCATCATTATTGTCAGCCCCTCTCCTTGTTGCCATGAAACCTCTAACCTTGACACCTTCCTAGCAAACCATTGTCTAGCTATGTTACCCGCTTGCTCAGCCCCTCTTATAGCGTTGCTAGTTGCAGGTGAAGATGAAGATCATTCCATGTTGGAACTTATTGTTGGAATATCACAATATCTATTATTATTAACACACCTATATACTGGGCATGGGTGGAAGGCTTGGCCTTTTGCTCGGTGTTTTGTTCCACTCATGCCACCTTAGGAGGCGATAAACTGGCATTATGTTCCCTGATTTTGCGTTCCTTACACGGTTGGGTATATGGGGACCCCTTGACAGTTCGTCTTTGAATAAAACTCCTCCAGCAAGGCCCAACTTTGGTTTTAATTTGCCTCATATAATAAAAACTTAATTAATTCATTGCATAGGGGGTCATGTCCCCGGGTTCTTAATTCTAAATAACAGGGGGGCCAGTGCTGATGGTGTTGGTCTCAAACGGGGGTTATGCGGGGCCACCACGGGGAAACTCGAGGATTGGTTTTACCTGTAGGATCGCACATCCGGTCGTGGCCTGAGACGAGATACGCGCGGCTACTATCAGGGTGTCGACACACCGGGAGGTCTTGCTGGACTTGTTTTACCATTGTCGAAATGTCTTGTGCATCGGGATGCCGAGCCTGATCGGATTTCCCTAAGATAAGGGGTGATAATATTATTATTACTTCTACTGATCATGAGAGCTTGTGATGGGCTAAGTTGGGACACACCTGCAGGGTTATGATCTTTCGAAGCCGTGCCCGCGGTTATGTGGCAGATTGGAATTTGTTAATGTCCGGTTGTAGAAAACTTGACAGAGGATCCGAGATAAAACACACAATTGTGTGAGTAACCGTGACTGTCTCTTTTCACTTTGAGAAGAGAACACGGTGGGGTTATGTTTGACTCGTAGGTAGTTCAGGATCTTTAGCGATCATTACTAGTTTGCGACCGTTTGCGTAGATGCTCATCTTATTCTTGTACTCGTAAGTTAGCCACCATATTTTGCTTAGCCGCTGCTTCAACCTCACCACTTTACCTCTTCCTACCTATTAAGTTTTGATAGTCTTGTTACCCATGGTTATGGGATTGCTGAGTCCTCGTGGCTCACAATTACTACAACAGCAGTTGCAGGTGCAGGTTTCCGATGACTTGGCGTGAGAGCGATGTGTTCTTTTGTTGGAGTTCTTCTTCTTCTTCAGTCTTGGGTTAGGTTCCGGGTCGGCAGCCTAGTATAGCAGATGGATGTCGTTGAGCTTTTCATGTTTGCATCCGTAGTCGGATGCCTTGTATTGATGTTGTTGTATTCATTGTGACTTGTATGTATTGCTGTATCCCCAATGTATGTAAGTAATGGTACGATGTAATGATATCCGTCTTGCTAAGCGCCCGAAATGCGGTTGTGCCCCAATCACGTAAGTGTCACGTGATCGGGATAGAATCGCATCTTGGGCCTGACAAACCTGTAACTATTCTTTGTGGGATCAATTCATCTTTATCATTAGGGACAACAATCATACCTCCTTTCTTAGGAACATAATGTACAGGACTTACCCACTGACTATCAGCAACTGGATAGATAATACCTGCCTCTAGAAGATTTAGTATTTCCTTTCTTACCACTTCTTTCATCTTAGGATTTAATCATCGCTGATGATCAATAACCGGTTTAGCATTTTCTTCCAATTTTATATTGTGTTGGCATATAGTGGGACTAATGCCCTTAAGATCATCCATAGTATATCCAATATCAGCACGATGCTTCTTCAGAGTTTTCAATAATTTTTTCTTCTTCCTGCTCTGAAAGGTTAGCACTAATAATAACAGGATATATCTTCTTTTCATCAAGATAAACATACTTAAGATTATCAGGTAAAGGTTTAAGTTCAAACACAGGTTCACCCTTGGGTGGAGGAGGATCCCCTAGGATTTCAACAGGCAAGTTGTTTTTCAATACGGGTCCCTGTGTAAGGAATATTTCATATATCTTCCTTCTTTCATTCATATGCATATCATTTTCGTGGTCTAGCAAGTATTGTTCTAAAGGATCATTAGGTGGCACGACAATAGAAGCAAGACCAATAATTTCATCTTTACTGGGTGGTGCCTTTTCAAGGGGTTGTCTACGGAATTTAGCAAAGTTAAAATCATGAGACATATCCCCTAACCCAACAGTAACAATATCTTTCACCCAGTCTATCTTGGCATTAACAGTGTTCAAGAAGGGTCTACCAAATATAACCCTAACCCAACATTTATTATGATGAAAGCATGCCTCCTGTTTATGATGATTATATTTATGAAAGTGGATTTGGAGAGGTCATGACTTTATTTAGTAATGAATCCACTATTTCGGAAGAGATTCCAATTGATTATGAGAAAAAAGTTGATGTCTATGATGATTATTGTGTTGACTTGTATGCTATTAAGAATAATGATAACCATGAAACTTGTCATCATGATTTTAGTTTTCAATTGGATTATGCTTCACATGATAGTTAATTTGTTGAGTTTGCTCCCACTACTATTGATGAGAATAGAATTGCTTATGTGGAGAGTAGTAAAATTTCTATGCAAGTAGATCATGAAAAGAATGCTTTATGTGCTGGTTATATGGTTGAATTCATTGATGATTCCACTGAAAATTATTATGAGAGAGGATCATATGCTTCTACATATTGCAATAATACCAAGTTTCCTCTCTATGTGCTTAAAGTTTTGAAGTTATGCTCGTTTTCCCTTCCTATGCTAGTTGATTATCATTCCCAAAAGTTGTTTGATTACAAAATCCCTATGCATAGGAATTGGGTTAGACTTAAATGTGCTAGTTACATTCTTCATGATGCTCTCTTTATGTTTCAATTCTTATCTTTTATGCGAGCATCATTGAAATCATCATGCCTAGCTAGGGGTGTTAAACGATAGCGCTTGTTGGGAGGCAACCCAATTTTATTTTATTTGTTTTTGCTTATATTTAGGAATAAATATTGCATCTAGCTTCTATTTAGATGTGGTTTTGTGTTTTAATTAGTGTTTGTGCCAAGTAGAACCTTTGGGAAGACTTGTGTCAAGTTTATATGATCTTGCTGTGAAAAACAGAATCGTTAGCGCTCGCTAGAATGATCACCAGATTTTACTGGAGTGTGCTATTTAGTTGATTTTTTTTGCAGATGATTAATAGACAAATTCCCCACATTTACCAATTTATTTCAATTTTTTTGGAGTTACAGAAGTATGCGAAAACTATAGATTACTACAGATTGTTCTGTTTTTGACAGATTCTGTTTTTCGTGTGTTGTTTGCTTATTTCAATGCATCTATGAATATTATTGGGAAGTATGAACCATAGGGAAGTTGCAATGCAGTAGGTTTAACACCAATATAAACAAAGAATGAGTTCACAACAGTACCTAAGTGGTGGATTTGTTTTCTTATACTAACAGAGCTCACGAGATTTTTGTCTAAGTTTTGTGTTGTGAAGTTTTCAAGTTTTGAGTATTGCTTTGATTGACTATGGAACAAAGAGTGGCAAGAGCCTAAGCTTGGGGATGCCCAAGGAACCCCAAGGTAAAATTCAAGGACAACCAAACGCCTAATCTTGGGGATGCCCCGAGAAGGCACCCCCTCTTTCGTCTTCATCTATCGGTAACTTTACTCGATGCTATATTTTTATTCACCACATGATTTGTGTTTTGCTTGGAGCGTCAACTTATTTTGCTTTGTTTTGCTTTCTGTTTTAATAATACCCCAAGATCTGAAATTATTAAATGTTAGAGAGTCTTCACATAGTTACATAATTATTCAACTACTCATTGATCTTCACTTATATCCTTTGGAGTAGTTTTGTCATTTGCTCTAGTACTTCACTTATATCTTTTAGAGCATAGTGGTAATTTTATTTTGTAGAAATTGTTGATCTCTCATGCTTCACTTATATCCTTTTGAGAGTCTATTAGAACAACATGGTAATGTGCTTTGGCTATAAAACTAGCCTTCACATGATAGGCATCCAAGATCAATGTAGTAAAAACTTTCATTCTAAGTGCATTGAATATGATGAGAAGTTGGATGCTTGATAATTGTTTTGAGATATGAGGATAGTGATACTAGAGTCATGCTAGTGGAGTTATTATGAAATTGAGAAATGCTTGTGTTAAGGTTAGTGATTCCCGTAGCATGCACGTATGGTGAACCGCTATGTGACGAAGTTAGAGCATGAGGTATTTGTAAAGTGTCAACCTTTCTATGGAGGTCGGGGGCGCGCGATGGTTAACTCCTACCAACCTCCCCCCTAGGAGCATGCGTTGATTGCTTCGTTTTGATGACTCGTAAATTTTTGCAATAAGTATATGAGTTCTTTATGACTAATGTTGAGTCCATAGATTATACGCACTCTCACCCTTCCACCACTGCTAGCCTCTCTTGCACCGCGCAACTTTCGCCGGTACCTTACACCCACTATATATCCTTCCTCAAAACAGCCACCATACCTACCTATCATGGCATTTCCATAGCCATTCCGAGATATATTGCCATGCAACTTTCCACCGTTCCGTTCATATGACACGCTTCATATTGTCATATTGCCATGCATGATCATGTAGTAGACATCGTATTTGTGGCAAAGCCACCATGCATAATTTTTTATACATGTCACTCTTGATTCATTACATATCCTGGTACACTGCCGGAGGCATTCATATAGAGTCATATTTTGTTCTAGTATCGAGTTGTAATATCGAGTTGTAATTCAATATAAGTGTGATGATCATCATTATTAGAGCATTGTCCCATGTGATGAAGGGCCAATAAAAAAAAGATCGCCCAAAAAAATAGAGAGGGGCTATATATAAAAAAAGGAGAGAAAGCCCCTCCAGAAAAAATGAGAGAAAAGAGAGAAGGGACAATTGCTACTATCCTTTTCCACACTTGTGCTTCAAAGTAGCACCATGTTCTTCATGATAGAGAGTCTCATGTTTAGTCACTTTCATATACTAGTGGGAATTTTCATTATAGAACTTGGCTTGTATATTCCAACGATGGGCTTCCTCAAATGCCGTAGGTCTTCATGAGCAAGCAAGTTGGATGCACACCCACTTAGTTTCTTTTGTTGAGCTTTCATACATTTTTAGCTCTATTGCATCCGTTGCATGGAAATCCCCACTCACTCACATTTATATCTATTGATGGGCATCTCCATAGCCTGTTGATACGCCTAGTTGATGTGAGACTATCTCCCTCCTTTTTGTCTTCTCCACAACCACCTCTCTATTCCACCCATGTGCTATGTCCATGGCTCACGCTCATGTATTGCGTGAAAGTTGAAAGGTTTGAAAAAATAGAGTATGAAAACAAGTGCTTGGCTGAAATCGGGGTTGTGCATGATATGAATATTTTGTGTGATGAAGAGGGAGCATAGCCAGACTATATGATTTTGTAGGGATAACTTTCTTTAGCCATAGTATTTTGAGAAGACATGATTGCTTTGTTAGTATGCTTGAAGTATCATTATTTCTTATGTCAATATAGACTTTTGTCTTGAATCTTTCAGATCTTAACATTCATGCCATAATTAAGAGAATTACATTGAAAATTATGTTGGTTAGCATTCCACATCAAAAATTCTGTTTTTATCATTTATCGACTCGAGGACGAGCAGGAATTAAGCTTGGGGATGCTGATACGTCTCCAACGTATCTATAATTTTTTATAGTTCCATGCTATTATATTATCCTTCTAGGATGTTTTATGGGCTTTTATATACACTTTTATATTATTTTTGGGACTAACCTATTAACCCAGAGCCCAGTGTTAGTTTATGTTTTCTCCTGTTTTAGGGTTTCGCAGAAAAGGAATATCAAACGAAGCCCAATTGACCTGAAATTTAACGGATGAAGTTTTTGGACCAGAAGAAGCCCACAGAGTGCCGGAGGGGGATGAGAAGACCCACGGGCTGCCCACGAGGGTGGGGGCGCGCCCCCTGTAAGGGCATCTCCTGCCTGAGGTTTTGGTGATGGTGACAATCCTTGTGTGGACTAATCGTGTGTCAATATTACTCAGGTTGATAACATGTGGCACAAGACGGTTAGGCCTTCCCTCTTGAAGGAAAAGATCGAAGACGGAGGTTCCGATGCCTTTTTGTTTCTTTTGGTCATAGGAAATCCGTACTATTAAGAGGGAACCCACATCGGAAGGTAATGGGTGAATCAAGTCACGTACACAGATACTTTGCACCCACTATATTACCTCCGTTCGTGGAGAGAGAGGTCCCATTTCATTCCTCCTTTTTTGTGTAGACTCATCCACAGCGGTAGTACCGCCCTAGTTGGCGGTTGTACCGGTGGCCGGTAGTTCCGGTCAAACCACCACCCCAAGTACCGCTCAGGGGTGATACCTTCTGTACTGGGTGCGGTGGTAGACCGGTGGTGGCCCGGAAGTACCGGTGTTCTTCTCGCAAGACCGGTACTACCGGAGTTCCGAGCGGTAGTACCGCTCTGACTGCCACCACGCAGAAACTATCTGCCTGGCGGTAGTTCCGGCCCAACCACCGTCTCAACTACCGCCCCTGCTTGAAACCTTCTGGTTTCCAAGCGGTAGTTGACCGGAGGTGGGGCGGTAGTTCCGGTTTTCTCCGGAAAACCGGTACTACCGGGTGAGCCACCGGAAGTACCGCCCTAGTGGCAAGGGCGCAGGTTTCCTCACTCACCGGTACTACCGGTTGGGCTAGCGGAACTACCTGTCCTATGTAAATCTGCACATAACGGTTGGATTGGTGGAGACCCTATTTAAGGAGCCCCTTCTCCCACCTCCACCTTATCTCTTGCCTCTCTCTCTCCACCATTAATGCCATTGAAGCTTTCTTGCCCGATCTCTCTCCCTAGCCAACCAAACTTGTTGATTTGCTAGGGTTTGAAGGAGGAGACCTAGATCTACACTTCCACCAAAGGAAACTTGATTCCCCCATACTTTCTTGTGTGGATTTTGTTACTCTTGGGTGTTTGAGCACTCTAGACGGAAGAGGTCACTTCGGAGCCACAATCCATTGTGGTGAAGCTCCGGGGTTTCGTTGGGAGCCTCCAATTAAGTTGTGGAGAGAGCCCCAACCTTGTTTGTAAAGGTTCGGTTGCCGCCTTCAAGGGCACCACTAGTGGATTCACGGCACCTTGCATTGTGTGAGGGTGTGAGGAGAATACGGTGGCCCTAGTGGCTTCTTGGGGAGCATTGTGCCTCCACACCGCTCCAACGGAGACGTACTTCCCCTCAAAGGGAAGGAACTTCGATATCACATCCTCGTCTTCACCGTCTCCACTTGTGGTTATTTCTTACCTTTACTTGTGCTAGCATTACTTGTTTCTCTCCTATAGTGTGCTTGTGTAGTTGTTACCTTTACTTTCGGTTAGTTGTCATCTTAGTATCTTATCTAGACAACTTACTTTGACGCTTAATTTAAAGTGGTTAAGAAAAGCTAAAAATTGTTAGTTGCCTATTCACCCCCCCCCCTCTCGTCAACCATATCGATCCTTTCAATTGGTATCAGAGCCTTGTCTCTTTTTAAGGACTTTACCGTCCAAAGAGTATGGGTGACAACGTAGTCGAGACGGAGGACCATTCCGTCGGAACTCCGTCCTTGCCTACGTCAGATGGGGGAACCTCGGTCACTCGTGAGGAGTTCAATGTGGCCTTGACCACATTGAAAGAGTCACTAGCGAGCGAGGTCAAAGGCATGTTTAAAGATTTGCTTGAAGGGCTTAAAGTATCCACCGCACCGTTAGAAGTGGTTCGTCCCGCTACTAACGTGTCGGAGGCTAATCCCGACAAGGGAGAAGCTAGTAGTGAACAAGCCCCTGTTACTAAGAATGGGAGTGGAATCTTTGCCCACTCCGCTCCTCCTACTCACTATGGAGGACCCGTTCCTACACCGCATTTAAATTCCTTTGGGCCACCTCCCAAGTTTATAAAAAATTATGATTTTGCTACTTGGGTGTTTCGCTTCAAACGTCATATAAATCATTGTTCTACTAATCTTTGAAGAATCATTGAGCAAGGTTTTTATCCGCATGATCCCGACAACATGACTCCAAGAGAAACTGCGGATCATCAGTTCAACGAGTCCGCTCTTTGCATTCTTCAAGATGCTATTCCTCCAGAAGACATTGCACATCTTCGACCCTTCACTGTGGCCAAGGAAGCTTGGGAACATGTTGGCACTATGTACAAGGGAAGCACTAGCATTCAACGCTCTAACTATGAAGTTGTGCAAGAGGAAGTCGATGAGTTTGCTATGATCGAAGAAGAAGATCCTCGTGAACTTTTTCGGAGATTAACCACCCTTGCGGTCTCTCTTCGAGATCATGGCAGTAAGGACACGGATGACAACTAGATCAAGTGCAAGTTCCTCAAGGCCATGATGCCCTATCATAAGGCCATGTCCTCTATCATTCGTCAGAGACCGGATTTCCACCACTTGTCATCTCATGAAGTGTTGGATGAGTTCGTTGCCATGAGGATCTTGGACATGACCGCCGACAATGCGGTCTTAAGAGCTCAACGATCAAAGAAGCCTAATCTTGCCCTGAAGGCCAAGGCTTGTGTGGAAGAAGAGGAGGTGGAAGATGATGATGAGTGTAGCCCCGAGGACACGAAATATGCCTATCATGAGCACATGGCTCTTGCTTCAAGGCAATTCTGGGGCAAGAAGAACACAAGACCCAACTTCAACAGGAAAAACTCAAGTGGAAACAAGGGCAAGCAACGAGTAAGGACATGCTTCAACTGTGGCAATGTAAGCCACTTCGTTGCAGATTGCCCATATGAGAAGAGAGAAGACTTTGGAGGCAAGCTTATCCGGAAGGACAAGTCAAAGTCCTATCCCAACAATAACAACTTCAACAAGAAGACTCCTCCTAAAGGGTTGGTGGCCCGAGAAGAATATGTTGAGGATGGTGATAATGATGAAGATGATGAGATGGTCACCATGGCCACAATTACAATTGCTACTACTCCGCACTCATCTCTCTTCAACTCACCAAATGAGAACATCACCGCCAAGTGTCTCATGGCCAAGGCCACCAACAAGGTAACCCCAAACATCAATACTACTATCTCTTATAATCCTTCATTGACGAATTGTATTGATGAGAGTGAGGGTGCTAAGGAGGGAGAGAATGAATTTGAGTTGTTCATGAAAAATCTCAAGGGCAAACCCAAGAAGCATTTTGTTGCTCTCTTGGAACAACTCGGTGAGGCCAACGACATGATCGAGGCTCACGAGGAAACCATTACTAAAATGGAAGGACATAGTCAAGACTATGCCGATGAGATATCGGATCTCTCTAACGCCCTAGAGGAAGAGCGTGGTCTTCGTTTGGCTCCTGAGGAGTCACACAACGATGGTCATGCTAAATTAAAGAAAGATCTTGATGATGCTTTAGTTGTCTCTCGTGTGCTTAATTCCGAGAAGGCAAAATTGGAGGTTGACCATGAGAAACTCAAAGAAGAGTTTGCCATACTTGACAAGGCTCACAAGGCCTTGAAAGGTATGCATGCTACTCTCAAGGAGTCTCATGATCAACTCCAAGTTTCGCTAACTAAAGAAAAGGCTATCTTTCCTCGCATGGTATTAATTGATAATGCAAATGCTACTAACCCGTGTTGCGAGCATGTGCATCTTGTTGAAGAGAATGCCGAGTTGAAGAAGCAACTTGAGAAAGGCCTTGTGACATGCATACAAGGTGAGAAGAACCTCAACAACCTTTTGAGCAATCAAAAGGATGTTGTGGCAAAGGAAGGAATTGGGTTTGTTCCTAAGCCCAAGAAGAAGAAGAATGACAAGACCAAGCAACCACCCCCTCTCCGACAATCTTTTGTGAAAGAAGGAGAGGGCACATCAAAGAAGAAGAAAGTGGCAAAAAGTGGTGGTGTCAAGAAAAACTCCACCATACCATCAAACATGGCCGGCGACTTTAATCCTTCATATGTTTTATGTCGTGCTAGTGATGGTCATGTGTTTGCTAAATTTGTTGGTTCTTCTTATGAGTACATTAAATGGTCCATTTGGGTTCCTAAGACCCTTGTTACTAACCTCAAAGGACCCATTACCAAATGGGTACCTAAATCCAAGCATTGATCTCTTGTAGGAGTTTGCTTCCGGTGGGGAATCATGGTTGCTCGATAGCGGAGCCACAAATCATATGACCGGAAGCAAAGACTTGGTGGTGGACGTGCATCTAGGTTCATCTATGGCCACCAACGTCGAATGGGGTGATGCTTCATCGTCTAAGGTATTGGGGCTTGGCAACGTTGTTGTCTCTCATGATCTCACGATCGAGAAAGTCATGCTTGTTGAGTCCCTTGCATACAATTTACTTTCTGTTTGCCAACTTGCACTCATGGGCTTTGCTACATTCTTTGATATTGATACCGTGGCCCTCTTGTGGAGCAAGACTCTTAAAGTAGCCTATGTTGGGCATGTCGAGAACGGCCTTTATGTGGTTAACTTCTCGAAGCAACCCACTAAGGTCGCGACATGCTTAATGGCTAAAGTTGATGTGGGATGGCTTTGGCATCGCCGTTTGGACCACGTCAATATGAGATCTTTGCAAAGTCTTCTCAAGGGGGACCATGTCTGTCGTGGAACCGGCTCCTCCCGGGCCGGGGGCGTTCTCCGGTTTAAAGCCGGATGATTACTAGCCCCAGCCCCAGGTGTCCTGAACAGGTTCGTTGATTCATAAACCGGCGGTATACGGGACCGGTATTTCCGTCCCCTTACTCCTTCCATAGAAGCCTGCTCCATCCTCAGATAAAAAGCTTGATCATCCAATTATGCTTGCCTCGTTGCTATCATCTTTCTTTCTGCTTTTAGGTCCTCCTTTAACTGATCGATCCGGCCTTTCAACTGAAGGAGCTCTGCATCATGATGCGCCTTGTCTGCTGGAGCTACGTCTTCCACTGCTTTAGCTGTGAACTCCTCGATCAAGGTGGATAGAACTTCAGTAAGGGAGGGATTTGAACCGCTTCCCCCTGCACCAGCTTCTGCTGTCGTTCCGTTCATCGGGGGCTGTGAACCGGCCATGAAGACCGCCACCCGGTTTGGCGGGTCAAAGGGGCCCGGAATACTATTCCCGTCGGACTCGCCCTCAGACCGGCCGTCCCGCAACTGATACAGAGATTCAGTTTCCCCGGATGAAGACTCGTCATCTGAGTAGACGATTGTTGCATCATCAGATTCCGATCTGTTCTCGGCTCGACCTCCGTGGATTGCTCCAACGAACACGCGCTTCACGGCGGGCTGAATCCGGGCCGATCTCGCACGCTGAGCCGGCTCGACGATGTTGGGGAAGATGTCCGGCTCAGGTCCCGGTTCACCGATTTTGCCGATGAAGACTTGGATGCTGCCGAAGGGGACCCGGTACCCGTATTCGATCGAATCGGCCTCCGATCCCCCACCTGCGTCGTCGATGTAGATCCGGCCGCGGCGACTCTTGGTCATCCGGCCGACCGCGTAACCCTTGAGCCCTTCGAAGCCGCCTTTCAAGAACTCGAAACCATCGTGCGGAGGCCCCACGGTGGGCGCCAACTGTCGTGGAAATAACACGGCAGATGTCCGGTTTAACGGACTTGATGATGGAACCATCGCACGGGTTAACTTGAAAGGGTTCATAGCACACAAAGGACACCGAGGATTTATACTAGTTCGGCCCCTTCAAAGAAGGTAAAAGCCTATGTCTAGTTGGTTTGGTATTGCTTGGGCGTCGGATTACAGGGAGCGGATTCGCTTGCCTGTGTCTCGACGGGTTGATTGTTGCTTGTCCCTGAACCGTCCGGGTCGTCTTCTTTATATAGAGGTGACGCCTGGTCCGGTTTACAGAGTCCCGAGGCCGGCTCATACTTGTGTCCGCCTCGGTCTCTGTCTTTTCTTTCTTATTCCTCAAGTTACATCGCTTGGCGGTTTACAAACCGCACTTCTATACATGGGCCTTAAGATCTCATGGGCCGTAGCCTTTACTAAAATAGTACAACTGAATATAACATAACTAAGCCGGTTTACACTAGCCGGTTCATACCTGCTAGTTATATCCCTGACAATGTCCGTGGACTAACAAATGTTAGCTTTGCCAAAGATCGTGCTTGCAGGGCTTGCATTGAAGGAAAGTTACATGAGACGGCTCACCCTCCCACGACTATCATCTATTCAAAGAGACCCCTAGAGCTCCTTCACATGGACCTCTTTGGGCCTCCATCTTTTGATAGTCTTGGGGGTAGAAAGTACTGCTTGGTGATTGTGGATGATTACTCAAGATACACCTGGGTATACTTCTTCAAGAAGAAGAGTGAGACCCAACAAACCGTCATCAACTTTGCGAATGAAGCTCAACGACACCATGAAGCAAAGATTTTGATGATCAGAAGTGACAACGGCACTGAGTTCAAGAACTACACCTTGGATGAGTTTCTCAGTGATGAGGGGATCAAACATCAATATGCAGCCCCATATACCCCTCAACAAAACGGTGTAGCGGAGAGAAAGAACCGAACTCTGATGGATGCGGCAAGAACCATGATGGCGGAATTCAAATCTCCATACAACTTTTGGGCCGAAGACATCAACACCGCTTGCCATGCATCAAATCGGCTCTATCTCCGCAAAGGCTTGAACAAAACTCTATATGAGATACTTACCGGTAACAAGCCCAATCTCAAGTACTTCCGGGTATTCGGGTGTAAGTGTTTCATTCTCAAGAAAGGTGTTCGCTTGTCTAAATTTGAATCTAGAGCTCACGAGGGCATATTTGTTGGTTATGCTACAAACTCTCATGCTTACCGTGTCCTCAACAAGTCCAATGGACTCATTGAGGAGACGAGTAACGTAGAGTTTGATGAAAATAACGGCTCCCAAGTGGACCAAAGTGGTACTTGTGATGTAGGTGATGAAATTCCTCCTCAAGCCATAAGAAGAATGGGTGTTGGATATATCCTACCCATTGAGGAACCCCTTGCGGCCGAAGGAGAAGGAAAATGTTCCACTCAAGTGGAACCATCACCAACCCAAGACCCACACGCTTCCGAAGAACAAAGTGAAGGCCCTCAACCTGACGAACAAGGCCAAGTGCAAGATCAATCACAAGATGGTGGAGAGCCACCAAATGATGCACAAGGCCAAGTTCTGTCCTCCGAGCAAGATCAAGATCAAGAGGAAGCTCAAGATCAAGATCTAGCTCCTGACGACGCTCAAGATGATCAACTCAATGCTCCTCAGTTAACTCTTGAAGAGCAATTGGAGCGTCGTGCTGCAAAATTTGCCTCCAGGCTTGCTTCCAACGAACATCACATGGAGAACATTCTAGGAAGCATCAAAAGGGGGGTAAGCACTCGTAGACAATTAGCAAACTATTGTGCTCATCAAGCTTTTGTCTCCTGTGTTGAACCTCAGAAGGTTTATGAGGCGCTCGAAGACCCTGATTGGCTCAATGCCATGCATGAAGAACTCCATAACTTTGAGCGCAACAAGGTGTGGCGTCTGGTGCCAAGACCAAAGGAGAACCATAATGTCATTGGAACCAAGTGGATCTTTAAGAACAAACAAGATGCTCATGGCATTGTCATCCGCAACAAGGCGCGTCTGGTGGCTCAAGGCTACTCCCAAGTCGAGGGTATCGACTACGGTGAAACCTTTGCCCCCGTTGCTCGTCTTGAATCCATTCGTTTGTTGCTTGCCTATGCTTCCCATCATAACTTTAAATTGCAACAAATGGATGTGAAAAGTGCATTTCTTAATGGTCCTATTAATGAGTTGGTGTATGTTAAACAACCCCCGGGGTTTGAGGATCCTAAGCTCCCCAATCACGTGTACCAACTCGATAAGGCACTCTATGGCCTTAAACAAGCCCCACGTGCGTGGTATGAGCATCTTACCGAGTTGTTACAAGATCGTGGGTTTGAAATTGGGAAAATCGACCCCACTCTTTTTACAAAGAAGTTCAAAGGGGAGTTGTTTGTGTGCCAACTATATATTGATGATATTATCTTTGGTTCTCCTAACAAAGCTTTCAATGATGAGTTCGCCGCACTCATGACCACACATTTTGAGATGTCCATGATGGGAGAGTTGAAGTATTTCCTTGGGTTTGAGATCAAACAAAGAAGAGAAGGCATCTTCATCAAACAATCCAAGTATACTCAAGACATGCTCAAGAGGTTCAATCTAAGTGATGTCAAGCCGGCTACTACTTCAATGCCAACCAAATGCCAACTTGACATTGATCCCAATGGTAAAGCGGTGGATCAAAAGGTATATCGCTCTATGATCAGTTCCTTGCTTTACCTTTGTGCATCTAGACCGGATATTATGTTGAGTGTAGGAATTTGTGCACGGTTTCAAGCCTCTCCTAAGGAAAGTTACTTTGTGGCTGTCAAGTGAATCTTTCGATATTTGGCTCATTCCCCAAACTTTGGCTTATGGTATCCGAGAGGAGCAAACTTCAACCTTGTAGGTTTCTCGGATTCTGACTGGGCGGGGGACAAAGTGGATAGGAAGTCCACTTCTGGAGGGTGCCAATTTCTTGGTTGCTCTCTTGTTAGTTGGACTTCTAAAAAGCAAAGTTGTGTGTCTCTCTCGTCCACCGAGGCAGAGTGTGTGGCTGCTGGCAGTTGTTGTGATCAACTCTTATGGATGAGGCAAACTTTAAAGGATTACGGTGTCACTTGTGACAAAGTGCCTCTTTGGTGTGACAATGAAAGTGCCATCAAGATTTCTCTCAACCCGGTGCAACACTTCAAGAGGAAGCATATAGAGATTCGGTATCACTTCATCCGGGATCACATAAGGCAAGGAGAGATCGAGCTTCACTACGTCAACACTCGTGATAACCTGGCAGATATCTTCATGAAGCCATTGGATGAAGCAAGATTTCGCGAGTTAAGGCATGAGCTAAATATCATCGATTTGAGCAACGTGGCTTGAGTCTTTGCACACACTCCTCACACTCAACATATTGTCTAGTCTAGGTGTAGGCATGGAAATAGGGGGAGTGGTGTTCTCTCAATGAACTCATCCTCCCCCCATTATGCATAAATTGATATGCTTTTTACATTCGTCATTTGTGATGACACTTGTGTTTCAAAGACGAGTTTTGGTTATGGGCCCAAGGATAATTCTTCGCGGTGCCATGCCAATTGACTCTAATATTGGTGGCTCCGGCCACCGCCCTCCGGTTTGGTTGGTCTCTGGCTTTCGTGTTTTTCTCGTACTTCAATGACTTGCTCCATCCTAAGCCATCTCATCCAAGCCATCTACTCCAAATGTACGCAAGCTTGTTATCATGGAGTGAGTGGGCACTCCCAGGCGGTCAAACCGGTGGTTCAAGCGGTTCTACCGCTTGATCACCTGGTTACAGCCGAGCGGTTGTACCGGTCTAGAGCAGGCAGTTCTACCGCTGGTGCTCTGACCTGTGCTCCTGGCCGGTACTACCGGTGTTGATTAGCGGAACTACCGCCTGGCGCGGAAGTACCGCTCCAACCACCTGGTAGCAGCCGGACCGGTACTACCGGTGCTGATCTGGGTGGATATATAAGGCACGGGCTAAAGAGGTTTTCCCCTTCAACCGTTCACTCTTTCGCCCTAGCCGCCGGTTGCTCCGCTCACTGCCCCGTAGCGCCCTCCGGCTCTACGGATCCGTCAGCCCTTCATCGGATCTGCTCCGTGGAGGCCGCCTCTTCCTCGATCTCCTCCCATGGATACCGGTATTGCCCTACTTCTTCTTTTGTTAGGGTTCTTCTTGAATCCTTCTTCTAGGGCAATGCGTGTATTCCCTCATTTTTGGCTAAATGTTTTGAGGGAGAGGTCCGTATAGATTCCTATTCTCTTGTGCGTAGTCAGAAATAGACATCGTGCATGTAGTTTTGAGATCGGGTAGTTCCCCTCCTCTTGGAAGATCGGCTCTCAGCGGTACTACCGGTCACACGACCGATACTACCGCCGGTCCGGAACTACCGGTGCTGATACCGGAACTACCGGTTGCTCTGAATTTATATGCATTGTTTCTATTCTCCTTACGTACTTGTGAATTATTCTTCTGCTCTTGTGTACATTCCTCTCATCTTTTCTGGGTTGCTATGTGTTCTCCGTGTGCGTTTGCAGGAGGCTCTAGCTCTCGCTCTGGTCAGTTTGCCAAAAGGAAGGCCCGTAGGGGCAAGAGGCCAGCAGATGATGAAGATGTTCCCGAGGTTGTGATTCCCTCCAAAACAACTCGCCGGGAAAAGTCAGTGGCAGCCAAGCAGCGTGTAGCGCTTCCTATGTACAAATGGAAGCTTTCGGACTGGGAGAAGTTTCGGTTTCAAGACCCCTACACCGCACCACCTCCTCCACGTTGGAATAATCCTCACTTCCGCAATGAGATGCAGTTGAGGATTGTGGATGAAATCTTCGAGCACCACAAGAACAAGTTCACCCGTATGTGGTCCATTGACCTTGCAAAGTGGAGAAGCAGCCCCAATTACTTTGGAGAGGCTCTGGAAGTCTGTGAGGAGTTTGATTTGGTCAAGCTCATGGAGCTACGATGTGACTTTGATGTGGAACTCATCCATCAGTTCTATGCTACTGTCCACTTCGGCAGTGACGATCAGCGTCACCTTTCATTTATGTGCCGGGATGAATTCTTCCGTGTTCCCTGGAGTGCCTTCTGCAATGCTTTGGGCTATGATGACACTGGCTTGGAAGGCCAAGGTGGTCTCCGTCCTCACGACCGAGCCAATCCCATGGACAAAGTGAAGCTAGCACCTCTGTATATCCCTGGTCATGGCATAATAGGTAAATCCAATGACCTTCTGCCAGTTTATGACATTCTTCACCGTGTGTTCCAGTGTGTGCTGCTGCCCAAAGTTGGGAACCAGGATGATATCTATGGTTATCTGGTAGATCTACTTGTGGCAATGAAGACCAAGCTAGGCAAGGGCATCACTTTTGATGTGTCCAAATGGATGTGGGAGGAGATGTACAACTGTGTTTGGTACCGCAAGGTACCAATCTACGCTCCCTTTGTGATGCGCTTCCTTTACTCGGTTTGGGAAGTTCGGAGGCCTGGAGAGCCTCTTTCTTCTCCGGATAGGCTCACGGTGCATGAGGTCAAGGTGCTGAGACACAAGCGGCATAAATCTCCTAGATTCACCGTGGGAAATGAGGAAGATGTCTTTGCCACCTCGGATGATGATGACTTTGAGTTAGAGGCTGGGGCCAAGCCCTCTTGGGTGGAGAAGCTTACTGCCAAGGTCAAGAAGACCTTCTGCCTGCAAGCCCACGTCCAGAAGAAGCTCTACAAGGCTCATGTGAATGAGAAGATGGCGCGCCGCCGGCAGATCCAGTTGATGAAGCACCTCAATGTGCCTAATGTGAAGAGTGGCTCCGAGAAGAGCATCACTCCTGAGGATAAGTGGTGTCTGGCCAACTGCCAGTGGTCTGATGATGAGCCTACTACCTCCACGACTCGAGCAACTGTGGATGCGATGGAGACTGAGGCTGAGGCTGCTGAGGATGATGAGGACATGGAGGACTCTGACGATGGTGACTTGGATGATTCTCTGGCGACAGGCGAGAAGCTATACTGAGCCTTGGGGCGTTAGTCTCGCTCTTTTCCTTTTTGGTGCTTGATGCCAAAGGGGGAGAGTTGAGTATTGCTATAGGTCACGGGAGTTCCATGGGTGTTTCTTGGTGTTCTCTTTCTTCTCTGTGAACTTCCGTAGCATGGTGTAAGACATGTTATCTAAGTTTTCTATGCTCTATCTTAGCTCTATGAATTTCGTTCGTTCCTGTGAACTTCAGTTGCATGGTGTAAGACATGTGCCCTTATCTTAGTTATCCATGCACTTTCGTTTTTAAGCTCTTTGCAATCATATGCTCTGTTGTATATTTGTTTTGTTTTTGGTCGCTGGTTGGTTTATAAAACCTAGGGGGGCATAGATCCTAGTGTGAGCATTTTTGCATTCCAAAAGCAAACTCTAATAAGTGCTCACACTCAGGGGGAGTTCTACCTTCATTCTATAGACCCCCGTGATTGTCTCGTGGTTGTCATCATTCACCAAAAAGGGGGAGATTGTAAGGGCATCTCCTGCCTGAGGTTTTGGTGATGGTGACAATCCTTGTGTGGACTAATCGTGTGTCAATATTACTCAGGTTGATAACATGTGGCACAAGACGGTTAGGCCTTCCCTCTTGAAGGAAAAGATCGAAGACGGAGTGTCAGGGATATTACTAGCAGGTATGAACCGGCTAGAGTAAACCGAATTACTATAATATACTTATCATTGTAATATTTAGTGAAGGCTACGGTCCATGAGATCTTAGGGCCCATGTATAGAGTTACGGTTTGTAAACCGCCTGATCATGTAACTTGAGAGATAAGGAAGAAAGAGCAGAGACCGAGGCGGACACGAGTATGAGCCGGCCTCAAGACTCTGTAAACCGGACCGGGCGTCGCCTCTATATAAAGGGACGACCCGGGACGGTTCAAGGGACAAGCAAGAAACAACCCGTCGAGACACAGGCAAGCGATCTGCTCCCTGTTCATCGACGCCCAAGCAATACCAAACCAAACTAGACGTAGGCTTTTACCTTCATCGAAGGGGCCGAACTAGTATAAACCCTCTGTGTCCTTTGTGTGCTTTTAACCCCTTCAAGCTAACCCGTGCGATGGTTCCATCATCAAGTCCGTTAAACCGGACATCTGCCGTGTTATTTCCACGACAGTTGGCGCCCACCGTGGGGCCTCCGCACGATGGTTTCGAGTTCTTGAAGGGCAGCTTTGAAGGGCTCAAGGGCTACGCGGTCGGCCGGATGACCAAGAGTCGCCGCGGCCGGATCTACATCGATGACGCAGGTTGGGGACCGGAGGCCGATTCAATCGAATACGGGTACCGGGTTCCCTTCGGCGGCATCCACGTCTTCATCGGCAAGATCGGTGAACCGGGACCTGAGCCGGACATCTTCCCCAACACCGTCGAGCCGGCTCAGCGTGCGAGATCGGCCCGGATTCAGCCCGCCATGAAGCACGTCTTCGTTGGAGCAGTTCACGGGGTCCAAGCCGAGGACGGATCGGAGTCCGGTGGCGAGACAGTTATCTATTCCGATGATGAATCTTCATCCGGAGAGACTGAGTCTTTGTATCAGTTGCGGGACGGCCAGTCTGAGGGTGAGTCTGACGGAGACAGTATTCCGGGCCCCTTTGACCCGCCAAACCGGGTGGCTGTCTTTATGGCCGGTTCACAACCTACGCCACAGTCCACGGTGATCGGGGCGACGGCAGAAGCTGGTGTAGGGGGGAGTGGCCAGGCCCTCTCACCCACTGACGTTCTATCCACTTTAGTCGAGGAGTTCACAGCCCGAGCCATGGCAGAGGTAGCTCCAGCAGACAAAGCGCAACATGATGCAGATCTCCTTCAGTTAAAAGGCCGGATTGATCAAGCAAAGGAAGATCTGAAAACAGAGAAGGCTATGATAGCAATAAGGCAGGCAGAGTTGAATGATCAGGCTTTTCATCTAAGGATGGAGCAGGCCTCTGCACGGGGAGTAAGGAGTCGGAAATACCAGTCTCGTCTACCATCGGTTTACGAGGCGACAGATCTTTTCAGAACACCCGAGGCGGGGACCGGCACTGATCCGGCTCTAAACCGGAGAGCGCCCCCAGCAAGGGATGAGCCGGTTCAGCAACCTAATGCGGAACAAGATCGGCGGATCACGTCCGCGCCTCATGTTCCGACCCCTCCGGGCCATTATTCAAATCCCTTGGACAACATCGTTGCTGCTGCTTCACGCTTGGCCGCTTTACCCATTGAGGGGACATCGCCTGTGGCGTTGGAGGCACGCAGGGTTAAGGATCTACTTAACACGGCATTGATACAACAGCAAGCGTATTCTCATAGCCGGGAGAGGCTCCATTCAACACCACGCCCCAGCCGGAGTTACACTAGGCATTTGGAGGAACCGGAAGTGTCTAGCAGTGAACGCCGGCGACACCGGCCCAGACAGAATAATCCGGCAGGCGCGGATGCACAAGCTCAGGATGCAAATCGGGTTAGATCGGTAGCCCGGGAGGAGATCCGTCAAACGACGCCGGTTCATACAACCACAGCAGAGACAGGAGTCACAACGAGTTCCTTTGGGGTGCAATGTCTTATCCCCGCTTTACGGAGCGTGAAGCTGCCCAAGGATTTCAAAGGTCTGCGTAAAGTGCCTAATTACACAGCAGATTTGGCTCCAGAAGCTTGGGTTGAGAGTTATGAGATGGCCATGGAGATGCTGGATGTAGATGAAGCAGCTTGTGCAAAGTACTTTACTATGATGCTTGAAGGTACAGCCCGAACCTGGCTAACGGGTTTACCCCCTAATTCCATCGGGTCATGGGGAGAGCTACGTCGCCAGTTTATCAAAAATTTCAAAGATATGTGCAAGCAGCCGATGTCAATAGTGGATCTAGCAGCCTGTGTGCAAGGAGAACAGGAATCTACAAGTGCATGGGTGCGGCGAGTATCAGAAATCTTGCATTCTTCGAATGGTATTAATCCCAGTACGGCAATAGTGACTTTGGAAAACAATTGCCGATTTGAGTCTCTAAAGCTAAAACTAGGACGGCTTAAACGGGATTGTAATGATATGGGAACTCTCATGAGCGCTCTGGTGAAGTATGGGGACTCTGACAACACTAAGTATCCAGAAGCGGAGGGAGACAAAGCAGGGAAAGTTAACAAGCCCGGTAAACCGGCGCAGGTTAATCTGGCTACTACAAGCTTCTTAGGCAAGCGAAAGGCGAAAGGTGGCTCTGATTTCGTGGCCAATACCCAAGTTCAAGGGGGTTTTCAGCGCAATAGGGGCAAACCACCTCCGCAAACCGGCGGAGGGGATGTTAGTTGGGACCAGGAGTTAAGCCAGCCTTGTCCAAAGCATAGCACAAGGGAAAGACCAGCAAAACACACTATAGGAGAATGCAGGCCCTTGATGGAAGCCATAATGGGCCGCTTCAACTCTAATAACAGGCCCCCCAATGGCGGTTCAGGCCCGGGGTTCTATGGTCCGGGTCACCAGGGGAACGGCTCCGGATCAGGATTTCGGAGCAACAGCAGTGGTTATCATAACCGGGGCAATAATCAATATGGTCAAGGTAGTTATAATAACCAGGGTAATCAGCCGCATGGTCAAGGTGGTTACAATAACCAAGGCAGCCAACAGCAGGGCCAAGGTAATCACAATAACCAGGGTAATCAACAGCGTTAGCAACAGCAGCAGCAATCCGGATATCAGAGTAATCCGAAGGAGTTGAGTAGTGGGCAATATCATGTGTTCACCACGAGTCTGTGTAAACGAGATCAAAAGGTTTTGAAGCGGGCGGTCCACGCGGTTGAACCGGCGACGCCGCAATTCCTGCGCTGGTCAGAGCAGCCCATTGTATGGAGCAGGGAGGATCACCCGATGCGGGTGGATAATCCGGGCCACTTGGCCTTGGTGGTAGCACCACAGGTGGGTGGTTATAAGTTCACTAAAGTTCTTATGGACGGCGGCAGCAGCATCAATATCTTGTATTATGAGACCTTCCTTCGAATGGGCTTGACGGATAAGAAGCTAAGGCAGTCAAACACGGTGTTCCATGGGGTGGTTCCAGGTAAGTCAGCTTACCCAGTTGGGAAAATTGACTTAGAAGTTACCTTTGGAGATGAGCATGATTCCAGGTCAGAGATGATAACTTTCGAAGTCGTCAAGATCCGGAGCCCTTATCACACTCTATTCGGGAGGACGGTTTATGCCAAGTTTATGGCTAGGCCGTGTTATGTTTATCTGCAGCTCAAGATGCTGGGTCACAAAGGCACGATCACGGTTCATGGAAGTCGCAAGATAGCATTGGAGTGTGAAGAGGGAGACGATGCTTACGCGGAGGCAGTATGTGCCACAGAAGAGTTGAAGTTTTATAAGGATAATGTTGATCCGGTAGATATGACCCCGTTGAAGAAGCCAACTACAGAGCATGATCCGGCGTTGAAATTTAAATCGGCGGAGGAGACCAAGCAAGTTGATTTTGTGCCAGGCGATTCATCCAAGCAGTTCACGGTCAGCGCTAACCTTGATCCCAAATAGGAAAGCACGCTCATCGAGTTCATCCGTGAGAACCGGGATATCTTTGCATGGAAACCTTCTGACATGCCAGGTATACCGAGGGAACTCGCTGAGAACAGTCTTAATATTGATCCGAAGTTTAAACCGGTCAAGCAGTATCTGCGCCGCTTCAACGAAGAGAGGCGCAAGGCTATAGGAGAGGAGGTGGCCAGGCTTTTGGCTGCAGGGTTCATAGTGGAAGTTTTTCACCCAGAATGGATGGCTAATCCGGTGCTAGTGCTAAAGAAGAATGGAAAATGGAGAATGTGTGTGGACTACACAGACCTCAATAAAGCTTGTCCAACGGATCCTTTTGCTCTCCCTCGCATTGATCAGATCATCGATGCTACAGCGGGATGTGAGCGGCTAAGTTTTTTGGATGCATACTCAGGATATCACCAGATCAAGATGGCAGTTAAGGACCAAGAGAAGACAGCTTTCATAACTCCTTTTGGTGCTTTTTGCTATGTATCTATGCCTTTTGGGCTCAAGAGTGCCCAAGCAACTTATCAGCGTTGCGTACAGAACTGTCTTAAGGGGCAGATAGGAAGAAATGTTCATGCCTATGTGGATGATATCGTGGTGAAGTCAAGGAAGGAAGAGACACTGATAGAGGACATCAAGGAGACCTTTGACAATCTTCGGACATATAAGATGATGCTTAATCCGAAGAAGTGTGCTTTTGGTGTTCCGGCAGGCAAGCTCCTTGGGTTTTTGGTGTCAAACAGAGGAATAGAAGCTAATCCGGAGAAGATCAAGGCAATCACATCTTTAACAAAACTGGTTTGCATTAATGATGTTCAGCGTATCGCTGGCCGGATCACAGCATTGAGCCGGTTCATTAGCCGTTTGGGGGAGAAGGCGATTCCGCTTTATCAGATGCTGAGAAAGACGGATCGATTTATATGGAGTGATGAGGCAAATACTGCGTTTGAGGATTTGAAGCGACAGCTAGCAAGGCCACCAGTCCTGGCTACCCCTGTTGATAATGAGCCTTTGTTGTTATATGTCTCCGCCAACGCACGGGCAGTTAGTGTGGCAATCGTGGTTGAACGCAAGGAAGCAGGGAAGGAATATCCGGTTCAACGTCCAGTTTATTACGTGAGTGAAGTACTCATTGAGTCTAAGCAGAGGTACCCACATTGGCAGAAGCTGGTGTATGGTGTGTTCATGGCAAACCGGAAGTTGAAGCACTATTTCCAAGGCCATCCAATAACTGTTGTTAGTTCAGCACCATTGGGGGACATAATCCAGAACAGGGAAGCTACAGGTAGAGTGGCGAAGTGGGCTATTGAGCTCAGCCCACATGAGCTGAAATATGTGCCACGCACCGCTATCAAATCTCAGGCATTGGTGGATTTCATCAATGTTGGACAGAACTGCAAATACCAGAGGAGAAGCCGGATCTTACATACTGGACGATTCACTTTGACGGTTCAAGACAGTTAGAAGGCTCGGGGGCTGGAGTTGTTTTAACTTCCCCGCGAGGTGATAAGTTTTGTTACGTCCTCCGTTTATTGTTTCCTTGTACTAATAATGCAGCGGAATATGAAGCGTTACTTCATGGCTTACGGATGGCAAAAGATATGAATTTGAGCCGGGTCAAGTGCTTCAGCGATTCAGATTTGGTGGCACAGCAAGTTTCAGGCAAGTGGGATTCGAGAGATCCTCTCATGGCAGCTTACAGACGAGAAGTGGAAGCAGTTGCTGGGTATTTCAAAGGGTATCAAGTGGACCACATAGACCGGCGAAGGAATGAAGCGGCTGATGCTTTAAGCCGGCTGGGTTCTCAACGTAAACCGATACCACCAAATACTTTTTTGGATGAGCTGCACAGTCCGTCAGTACAAGTACCATCAGAGGAAGACCTGGCTGTTCCTGATCCAGAGGCACAGCTAGTTGCAGCACTTCATGTTATTCCGGATTGAACGCTGCCCTATTTGGCATATCTGAGCCGAGGAGAGCTACCGGATGACGAGATAGAGGCACGACAGATAGTCCGGCGTTCTAAGTCCATGACAATTGCAAACGGGGAGCTTCATCATCGCAGCGTCTCTGGAGCATTTCAGCGGTGTGTATCAGCTGAGGAAGGTTGTGATATTCTTCGCGAGATCCATGAAGGGGATTGTGGTCATCATGCCGGTTCAAAATCATTGGTGGCTAAAGCCTTTCGACATGGGTTCTATTGGTTGACAGCTCATGCTGATGCGGCGGATCTAGTCCGGAAGTGTGATGCTTGTCAGAAGTTTTCGCGACGTGCTCTTGTTCCGGCACGGGAGCTCCGGATGATACCAATAACCTGGCCGTTTGTGACTTGGGGGATCGATATGGTTGGACCCTTTAAGCGATCCCAAGATCAGAAAACTCATCTGCTGGTGGCGGTGGATAAGTTTACAAAGTGGATTGAGGCAGAGCCTGTGAGCAAGTGTGATGCGGCCACAGCAGTCAAATTCATCAAAAAGGTAATTTTCCGGTTTGGCTTTCCACACAGCATCATCACAGACAATGGCACCAATTTATCTAAAGGAGAGATGGAAGAATTTTGTCAAAGAGAGCATATTCTCCTGGATATGTCTTCCGTAGCGCACCCTCAATCCAATGGTCAAGCTGAAAGAGCAAACCAGGAGATTTTGCGAGGTATCAAGCCCCGGCTTATGACTCCCTTGCAAAGAACCCCAGGATGTTGGGTTGAGGAGTTACCATCTGTCCTTTGGAGTATCAACACTATGCCAAACCAGTCCACAGGTTACACACCTTTCTTTATGGTATATGGTGCTGAAGCAGCCCTTCCAAGCGATATCCGTCATGATTCACCAAGGGTGACAGCCTATGTTGAAGCGACCAATGAGCTGGCAAGACAAGACAGTTTGGACCGGCTGGATGAAGAGCGTGATATAGCAGCAGCACGGTCTGCGATCTATCAACAAGACTTGCGCAGATATCATAGCCGCCGGATCAAGAGCAGGACATTCCAGGAGGGAGACTTAGTACTCCGGCTCATCCAAGATCAAACAGACATGCACAAGCTATCCCCGCCTTGGGAAGGGCCCTTTGTGGTCAGCAAGAATCTGCACAACGGTTCATATTACTTGGTGGACGTTCGAGAACACAAGGACTCACGGACATTGGAAGAAGAAATGAAGAGGCCGTGGAACATCGCCCTCTTGCGGCCCTACTATACCTGAGCCATGAGCTCCACTGTATCCTATGTATATATTATGATTAATGAATAAACCGGCACCCTCGGTAAACCGGGGGCTCAGCCTTTTTTCCAATACAAATATCTTATGGGGACAACCATACATGTATTATCATATGTCATATTTCAAACAAATCGATCGGTTTAAACTGATTTTGCAGAGCATATGCACTCAGGAGCAATAGTTCACTGAAGAGCTTTTTTCAAGCATAAGGTCGTATCAGGACCAAAGAGGACAATTCATAGAGGCCCTCTGGATGGTAAGCCATCCAGTGATTGGCTCAAGTTTTTCCTATGGTTCTACGGGAACCATAGAGGCCCTCTGGATGGTAAGCCATCCAGTGATTGGCTCAAGTTTTTCCTATGGTTCTACGGGAACCATAGAGGCCCTCTGGATGGTAAGCCATCCAGTGATTGGCTAAAGTTTTTCCTATGGTTCTACGGGAACCATAGAGGCCCTCTGGATGGTAAGCCATCCAGTGATTGGCTAAAGTTTTTCCTATGGTTCTACGGGAACCATGGAGGCCCTCTGGATGATGATAACCATCCAGTGATTGGCTAAAGTTCTTCCTATGGTCCTACGGGAACCATAGAGGCCCTCTGGATGGTACCCGCATCCCGTGATTGGCTAAAGTTTTATGTGGCCAGCGGGGGGCAGGATTGTACCCAAATTCTAGCCTAACCCCTGTTGGTCATATCCGGTTCCTATGGATGGTACCCGCATCCATCGACCGGCCCTCTGGATGGTAAGCCCATTCCATTGATTGGCTGAACCTTGCTTTGAGCCTGGCAGCTCGTAAAAAGCCTCGACTACACAGGTTTTTATTTGCAAATTTGCATTTCTGGTCTTTATGTTTTATGGTTCTTTAATCCGGAGTGGGACAATTCAAGAAGTTGACCACATATCTACAAAGTTAAAAGTCTGGGTCATGAACACCAGCATGAGTTACAAGTCTGGGTCATGAATACCAGCATGAGTTAAACCGGTGTTCATTATAACCCGGATCAGCCATTAGGCAAAAGCCAAGTATATCTACAAATGTCTGGACAAGGTTCCAGCGGGATCTAAACCGGTATCTTTTATCAAACTCGGAATTATTATCGGAACTATCAAAGTTTCCCTCAGCAATTTTAAATTTTACCGGATTAAAAATATCAAGTATGCTTGATAGCAGGTATGAAGTTATTTTTGATACAAACAAAACACTTATTTGATATATGTTATGAGAGCATTTTTGGTCCAGCGGTAAAACCGCTAGGACATATTTTTAGTATTATTTATGCAGGGACAGGCGATATGCAGGATAAGCCACATCAGACCAAAGTTAAATTGGCAACGTTAAAACAAGAAGTTGGAACATCCGGATCAGAGCGAACAATGTTTTCAGCTATCCTATTACAAGGCATAGCAAGCCTGAACGGATTAAAGATTGTTCAGCAATATGAGATTGCAACTACAAAGATGTATTATGAACTACGCTTCCTCCTACTGCGACGGCTGGGTATCAACTTGGTCCGGAGTCTCCTCCTCTTCTTGAAGCGGCTGGAAGTCAGGAACGCACCAGTTGATTTTCGTTAAGGCACGAAAGTACATCTCTTCATTGATGAGTTCAGACGGATTGATATCTGGAGCGAAGGTATGAGGGCGCACTGGTGGGATTAGATTGACGGTATCATAAACCGGCCGCTCCACCCGCTCGTTCTGTAAATCATACCCCGGATGATACCTGGATAAATCTGATTCGGCCGCAAGTTTGCTGGCGAGAGGACGCATCTCCTTCGTCAAGGCATGGAGATCCTTTGCAGTAAAAGCTGATCCGTCTTCTTTAGTGTCAGGATACCCACTCAAGGCTTCTTCCGGATCAAAATCTGGGACCCAAGCTTTAGCTCTGGTAAGCGCCATGAGAGAACCGGCTCGAGCAGCAGATTTTTTCACTTCCTCTAAGCGCACTGGCAAGACAGACAACTTCTCTAATGTGCCTTGGATAGTGGTTGGAGCCGGTTTATTGAAAGATGTTGCACTTATGATCCTTTGAGCGCCGGAATACAGCTGCTCGACCAAAGTATAACATGCCTTTAGTTTTTTCCGTAAATCATCCCCAAGATGGGTGACACGGCGCCCTGCATATGATAATCACAGTTAAACCGGCACGGATGGAGGATTACAAGGATGAAAGTAGGAATACAGATTAAATACTTACCAAAGACAGCAGAAGTCATCAACTCTATTTGACGCTTTAAACTGGTTAATTCTTCAGTCACCGGATTAAGGGCTTCCTCAGCATCCTTTGCCCTTTTCTCCAGATCTTTTTTCTGAACCTCGAAGGTGGTCCGTTCCTCTTCAAAGAATTTCTTCAGTTGTTCAGCAGTCTTTAAGCTCAGGGCCAAGTCTTTTTTGGCCTTAGAAGCAGCAGATTCCGTTTCAGCGAGCCTGTTCCGAAGTTCAGTAATTTCTTCTGCCCTCCGGTTCAAATCAGCCTGCAAAGAAAATCAAGTGAAATGAAAGCAAAAGTCAGACAAGTCTCAAGCACACAAGAAGTTGTCTACTTGACACTTGGGGGCTAATGGGCAGTTGAAGTGTCAAATGATAGCAATTTAAAGACAAGTCTCGAGCACACAAACAAGTTGTCTACTTGACACTTGGGGGCTAATGGATGGTTGAAGTATCAAAGGAGAACGCATACAAGTATCAAGCACATAACCAAGTTATCTACTTGATACTTGGGGGCTAATGTAAGATCAGTTGTCTAAGTTATAAGTTCCGGTTTACCTTCTACGCGCAGCTAGACCGGAACTTGGGGGCTACTATGATATAGATAGAAGCACATTAAAAGCAAAAAATCAAAAGCAAAGGATTACCTCATACTTGTCCTTCATCAGGTTAACCAAGCCCGCTTCATAATCTCGACTAGTATGGAGCCGGTTCAAGTACCCGGAATAGAGCTCCTGGGCACTCATATCGGCGAAGCTAGATAGCTCGGTACTCCATTTACCCTTTTCTTGATGCAGCTTTTCCGCTTTAGCCGTATGTTTGGCTAAGACAGTGGGCTCAGCAGGAGCGGTGTAAGCTGTGTGAGTTATTTGAACTTTCGGTGAAGAAGTTGTTGGTGGCGGGATCGCAGTGTGAACCGGGCTAGCAGGAGCCGGACTAGTCCGAGGAGGATCGGCCCGGGCAGAACTTGCCGGTTCAGTGACGTTCTCAATGTTGGGATTTTCAGGTGCAGTAGTATGATCCATAGGAGCAGGATCTTCAAGTGGAATTGTGGGCTCGTCTTCCGGAGGGATAGCTGAATCCGGATCAACCGCCGGATCATCAATGGCAGTCTCAGCAGTGGGTTTGTTGGCCTTCGGTTTTTTGCTAGGCTTTGGCTTGCTGAAAGAAGTTGGAAAAACAAGTTAGAACTGTAAAGCAAAGTGCAATCATAAACCGGATAAATTAAAAGACTTACCCTGGGACAGTTTTCAGGGGTGGAAGTTGTGTGGCAGTTGATTCACCGGAAGAAGATAACGGAGTATCCTGATAATCAGGGTCAGACGGTCTAAGCGGTTTGCGTATAAGCCCGGCCTTGGGATGAAGAAGGGTTGGAGAGAGTATAACCTCAGAGCGACGCCTCCGAGCCGGAGTAAGAGAGATTCCAGATGATTCAACTGCAAGACCGCTATGGCGGGTAGTCCGGCGAAGGGCTTCATGTTGCTGTTTCTTCAAAAGAAAATTGGGATCCAATTGAGCATAAGGGTGAGAAAACTGATATTTCCGGACTGTCCGACGACTTTTTTGTGGAAGTGGTTCTGAATCGGAAGAAAGGATAGTTACCTCAATTTCGGCCGGTTTATCTCCTTCAGCCAACTCCTGTGAAAAGTTACCGTTAAATACAGATATGGGTAAAAGTGAACAAATCAAGGCCGGATTCACTCATACCTCAGAGTCCGGATCATCATCCTCAGCATGAGAACCGGAGCCACCAGCCGCTTTTCTCTTCTTGGTAGCGAAGGCTTTCCGACGTGGCTGTTTTCCGGCCTTCTCCTGAGGTTTCCTCTTCCAAAAGGGATCATCAGCCTGTCCAAAAGGTGAAAGATAATTGAAAGAATAATTTAAAGGAACGGATTACAAACATATGAAAGAAAGTAAGACATACCGCAGGCAGCTTGTTCTTTTTGTAATATGGGGCCAATCCGGTTTGGCCGCATTCTTCTAAGGTGAGGTTAAGCATTTTCTTAGCAGACTCAGTGACTTCCGATTCAGAAAGTTTGTCCTTAGAAAAACGTTGAGGATCATCCGGTTTACCAGAATACTTATACATCAAGCTTGGGCGCCGGCTCAAAGGAAGGATACTCCAAGAGAGCCAGCAGCGCATAAAATCCACTCCGGTTAAGCCATTGGCCATAAAGGCCTTTAGCCTGGCAAGTTGCGAGGCAAACCGGGGCCGCTCTGCGGAGCTGAGGCGCTGTGGCAGGGGGTGGTCCTCCGGAAGACGGTGCTCGCGATAACCCGGCAATGGGTTTTCCCCTTCAGGTGAAGTGTCAATACAATAAAACCAAGACTTATTCCAGTCCTTGGGGTGTGTGTGGAGAGCGGCATGAGGAAAGACTGCATCTTTTCTTTTCTGAGTACTGACTCCGCCCAGTTCTTGATGAGGTCCGCTGGTAAACTCAGTTCGCCGGTTCAGGTGGAAGAAGTTCCGGAACAGGTCAACAGACGGCTCTTCTTGCAAATACACCTCTGAGAAAACTTGAAAATCACAGATGTTGGAAATGGAATTGGGCCCTATATCCTGAGGGTGAAGCTGGAAAGCGGCAAGTACATCCCGGAAGAACTTTGAACCGGGGGGGAGTGAAACCTCGAGCAATGTGATCGAAGAAAACAATAATTTCCCCCTCTTTGGGCTTAGGAGGGCATTCATCTCCTGGAGCCCGCCATTTTAAAACGGACTGAGGGCCCAGAGTACCAACTGCAACCGCTTTAGCTAAATCTTCTTCCGTGATAACGGAAGGAACCCAGTTGCAAGAGACGAACTGTTTGGCCATAGCAACAGAAGAACAAATGCTGAAAGGGTAAAGGATAAACCCGGATTATTCGAGTACAGTGGCATAAACCGGAAGATATATACAAAGATCACGCGACAGTTTAGACAAAGGGACTAATGATATGGCTAACCCGGCAATAAACCGAAAAATGTATTATGGCCGGTTCAGGACAACAAAAGAGGGAAAAGCTAAACCGTCGTGTTCGCTATTGAATTTTTTTCAGAAGCAGTATATGACTGTTTAAATCGGAGAATACTTTACAGATCTACAAAGGTGAAGAAACAGGTTTTCACAGACAACTAAAGTAAAACAGATCTGAGCACCCAGGAAAAAGAAAAACAAATGCAAGGATATTACGGGAAGAACTACAAGGGTCCTATACAGAACGGATAAATCTACAGGTTGAATATGAATGACGAGATCTAAAGCATACCGCAGCGGAATAGAGGCAAGTTTTAAAGGGCAAGATCTAAAGGTAAAAATTACTGAGAACTCGGTGCCTAGGATGAACAAGATGAAGCTTTCACTGAGGTTTTAATGGCGAAGGTGCGAGAAGAACATTAGAGCTTTAGATCTACGGCAAAGAAGATGAAGTACCTGAGAAGCGGCGGCAGAGGTTCTCTGGTCGCGCTCAGGTTGATGTAGCGGCCGGCGAAGACTTGGATTCGACGGTCGACGGCGGCGGCTTGAGCTCGACGGGCGACGACGGAGTTTTGAGCTCGGGTGACGGAGGAAGAAGAACGAATAGAAGAAGATAAAGGACGGAGGCAGCGGTATTTATAGAAAGGCAGAGCTGAAACGACAAGTGCGAGATTTGAGGAGGTAGAAGATTGGATAAAGATCCTCTGTCACCTCGATTCTCGAGACGACCCTTAAACAAAGCCGATAGATAGCTGGGTGCGTTAAATGCGGAAGTGATGTCACGGTCAGATTAAGCGATTCTCGAGGATGACGTCAGGGCCGGTTTACAAAAATGAGAAGACACAAGAAGGAAGATTATGCAAGACTGGGAAGATTGATGTGAACAAGTTCAAATCATTCTGGGGCCTAATGTCAGGGATATTACTAGCAGGTATGAACCGGCTAGAGTAAACCGGATTACTATAATATACTTATCATTGTAATATTTAGTGAAGGCTACGGTCCATGAGATCTTAGGGCCCATGTATAGAGTTACGGTTTGTAAACCGCCTGATCATTTAACTTGAGAGATAAGGAAGAAAGAGCAGAGACCGAGGCGGACACGAGTATGAGCCGGCCTCGGGACTCTATAAACCGGACCGGGCGTCGCCTCTATATAAAGGGACGACCCGGCGACGGTTCAAGGGACAAGCAAGAAACAACCCGTCGAGACACAGGCAAGCGATCTGCTCCCTGTTCATCGACGCCCAAGCAATACCAAACCAAACTAGACGTAGGCTTTTACCTTCATCGAAGGGGCCGAACTAGTATAAACCCTCTGTGTCCTTTGTGTGCTTTTAACCCCTTCAAGCTAACCCGTGCGATGGTTCCATCATCAAGTCCGTTAAACCGGACATCTGCCGTGTTATTTCCACGACACGGAGGTTCCGACGCCTTTTTGTTTCTTTTGGTCATAGGAAATCCGTACTATTAAGAGGGAACCCACATCGGAAGGTAATGGGTGAATCAAGTCACGTACACACATACTTTGCACCCACTATATTACCTCCGTTCGTGGAGAGAGAGGTCCCATTTCATTCCTCCTTTTTTGTGTAGACTCATCCACAGCGGTAGTACCGCCCTAGTTGGCGGTTGTACCGGTGGCCGGTAGTTCCGGTCAAACCACCGCCCCAAGTACCGCTTAGGGGTGATACCTTCTGTACTGGGTGCGGTGGTAGACCGGTGGTGGCCCGGAAGTACCGGTGTTCTTCTCGCAAGACCGGTACTACCGGAGTTCCGAGCGGTAGTACCGCTCTGACTGCCACCACGCAGAAACTATCTGCCTGGCGGTAGTTCCGGCCCAACCACCGTCTCAACTACCGCCCCTACTTGAAACCTTCTGGTTTCCAAGCGGTAGTTGACCGGAGGTGGGGCGGTAGTTCCGGTTTTCTTCGGAAGACCGGTACTACCGGGTGAGCCACCGGAAGTACCGCCCTAGTGGCAAGGGCGCAGGTTTCCTCACTCACCGGTACTACCGGTTGGGCTAGCGGAACTACCGGTCCTATGTAAATCTGCACATAACGGTTGGATTGGTGGAGACCCTATTTAAGGAGCCCCTTCTCCCACCTCCACCTTATCTCTTGCCTCTCTCTCTCCACCATTAATGCCATTGAAGCTTTCTTGCCCGATCTCTCTCCCTAGCCAACCAAACTTGTTGGTTTGCTAGGGTTTGAAGGAGGAGACCTAGATCTACACTTCCACCAAAGGAAACTTGATTCCCCCATACTTTCTTGTGTGGATTTTGTTACTCTTGGGTGTTTGAGAACTCTAGACGGAAGAGGTCACTTCGGAGCCACAATCCATTGTGGTGAAGCTCCGGGGTTTCGTTGGGAGCCTCCAATTAAGTTGTGGAGAGAGCCCCAACCTTGTTTGTAAAGGTTCGGTTGCCGCCTTCAAGGGCACAACTAGTGGATTCACGGCACCTTGCATTGTGTGAGGGCGTGAGGAGAATACGGTGGCCCTAGTGGCTTCTTGGGGAGCATTGTGCCTCCACACCGCTCCAACGGAGACGTACTTCCCCTCAAAGGGAAGGAACTTCGATATCACATCCTCGTCTTCACCGTCTCCACTTGTGGTTATTTCTTACCTTTACTTGTGCTAGCATTACTTGTTTCTCTCCTATAGTGTGCTTGTGTAGTTGTTACCTTTACTTTCGGTTAGTTGTCATCTTAGTAGCTTAACTAGACAACTTACTTTGACGCTTAATTTAAAGTGGTTAAGAAAAGCTAAAAATTGTTAGTTGCCTATTCACCCCCCCCCTCTAGTCAACCATATCGATCCTTTCACCCCCCTACTGGGCGTGCCCCCCTGCCTCGTGGATAGCCCATAGCCCCCCATTGCTTGGCCCCGACTCCAACACCTCCTATATATACTGAAACCTCCGAAAATTAACCTAGATCGGGAGTTCTGCCGCCGAAAGCCTCTGTTGCCATCGAAAACCAATCTAGACCCGTTATGGCACCCTGCCAGAGGGGGGGGATCCCTCTCCGGTGGCTATCTTCATCATACCGGCGCTCTCCATGACGAGGAGGGAGTAGTCCACCCTCGGGGCTGAGGGTATGTACCAGTAGCTATGTGTTTGATCTCTCTCTCTCTCTCTCTCTCTCTCTCTCTCTCTCTCTCGTGTTCTTGAGATGGCACGATCTTGATGTATCCCGAGCTTTACTATTCTAGTTGGATCTTATGATGCTTCTCCCCCTCTACTCTCTTGTAACGGATTGAGTTTTCCCTTTGAAGTTATCTTATCGGATTGAGTCTTTAAGGATTTGAGAACACTTGATGTATGTCTTGCACGTGCTTATCTGTGGTGACAATGGGATATCATGTCTTGATGTATGTTTTGGTGATCAACTTGCGGGTTCCGTGTCCTTGGGAATCTATGCATAGGGGTTGGCACACGTTTTCGTTTTGACATTCCGGTAGAAACTTTGGGGCACTCTTTTAAGTTCTATGTGTTGGTTGAATAGATGTTTCTGAGATTGTGATGCATATCGTATAATCATGCCCACGGATACTTGAGGTGACAATGGAGTATCTAGGTAACATTAGGGTTTTGGTTGATTTGTGTCCTAAGGTGTTATTCTAGTATGAACTCTATGATAGATTGAACGTTACTACTGACTCTTGAATAGATCGATCAGAAAGAATAGATTTGAGGTGGTTTCAAACCCTACCATAATCTCCTCGTTTGTTCTCCGCTGTTAGTGACTTTGGATTGACTCTTTGTTGCATGTTGAGGGCTAGTAATATGATCCAATTATGTTATCCTTGTTGAGAGAACTTGCACTAGTGAAAGTATGAACCCTAGGCCTTGTTTCCTATCATTGCAACACCGTTTATGCTCACGTTTACCACTTGCTACCCTGCTGTTTTTATATTTTCTTATTACAAAAACCAATATCTACCATCCATATTGCACTTGTATCACCATCTCTTCGCCGAACTAGTGCACCTATACAATTTACCATTGTATTGAGTGTATTGGGGACACAAGAGACTCTTTGTTATTTGGTTGCAGGGTTGCTTGAGAGAGACCATCTTCATCCTACGCCTCCCACAGATTGATAAACCTTAGGTCATCCACTTGAGGGAAATTTGCTACTGTCCTACAAACCTCTGCACTTGGAGGCCCAACAACGTCTACAAGAAGAAGGTTGTGTAGTAGACATCATCTCACTACCGCCACCCACCAAGAAGCAAAGGAGGAGACCGGACAGGAAATGCCCTAAAGGCGCCAGAGCTGCTTCCAGCAGCTAGCCGCCTCTAAATCCCCGGGTGGTAGACAGAATACCTGTCGAAGGTAAGAATCGTTTCCATGTCGCGGACAAGCCAATCCTACCTGCCAAAGCGCTAGATCACATACTGAGCAATGATCTAAGGAGACTCCATGAAGATGTGCTGGCCAGTGAGAAAAGCCTTCTGATCACGGAAAAACCAGGATACCCGCTCTACGCGGCTCAGGTGCTGGGTGGGAAGTTGTACGTTGACACCTAGCCTGCGAATCAGTTCATCCTGCGATTTGACTACATCTACGACATGTTCCACATGACCAAGCTGGATTTCTAGTTCATCCACATGTATGCGATGTATCTCAACTACTTCATCAGGATTGAGAACATACAATATATCTGCGTCGCGGACCCGTTCTATATGCACGAGAGCTTCTTGGCGGTTTGCAAAGAGCATCGTGACTATGCGAGCAAGTACCTCGGCGAATTCATGATCGCTAATAAGGACAAGGAAGCGATTATCCTTACTTATCATCCCACGTAAGTCATCCACCCATATCCTTTCATAAGTATTAATTATTCCTTTGCAAGCATGGAGGCAAAGATGAGGTGTACTTAATTTACGCAACGGGGGCGGCGTCGTGCTCGCCGTTCTGTAACCAGAATACTCACATGCTATGTACTTGGACTCATCAAAGAACATCAAGCAAAAGAGTGTTCTCGATGGTGCCATGTTTACCTTCAGCCTGTCTGGTGGATATATCAAGGTGAAAAGGCACAGGAAGAACGGGCTGGTTTTCCGCCATAAGATCGACTTCTGTTGCATCCAGCAACCGCACACCATTCAGGCTGATGGATTCTGCCTCATGCATCACCTACTCGAGTACAGAAGGGATAATCAATGCCTTCTCATGTCACCTACTATCGAAGATGCCGATATTATCAGCTGGGCCACAAGCATAGGAAAGACACCGGATCATCGAATCCGAGCTGAGTTTTATCACGTATAGTGTTAAGTTGCCCAAGTGATGATGAAACAGGTCCTCAAACCAATAGGGATGTTCTACCATGGGCCAACAATGATGCAGGGTGATGTTCAAGCACGGCTACTCGCTCAACGTCTGGACCTTAAGCCTTTCACGAAGCTTGGGGGTTTTCCTCCCTGACTATGAAGATTGGACCACCGACATGGAGGAACGATCACTCTAGTTAATTAGTTTGGGTATGAGGAACTTCGTCATTTATGTTTACTATAAGTTGCTTGTATTTTGCTAATTATGCCTCTTTGTTTTCTTAAGTACATTATGTTTCATATTATCGTTCAATTGATCAACTGATGATGCAGGTATATAGATCGGAGATGGCGAAGGACTGCTACGTCGTGTTCGTTGGGAGGGTTCCAGGAGTCTACGACAACTGGCCAGACGCTCAGGCCCAGGTGGACAAGTACCCGGGTGCTAGCCACAGAGGGTTCGACAGCATAGCCGAAGCGGAAAGTAGTTACTTGAGGTGGACACTCCGGCATGAGCGGGGGCGGGACCGCCGATGCCTCAAGTACTACAGAGTCACGCTCTTGCTCATGTTGATCGCTCTTCTCTTCTACATCATGGTTTAGATAGAGATTATGAAACTTGTGTGTGTGCCATGACCATGCATTTGCACTTATTCGAGACATGACATGATCACTCTTGTGTATCGCTATTTTCGAGATGTGATGATATTTGTGTTGAATAATGATGATGATGATGATGATGATGATGGTATGACGAGAGTACTGTATGTCTATGATATGATGAGAATAGTGTATGTTTAGTATGATATGATGAAACTACTGTATGGAGCCTATATAAATACATCACAAATACGTAGAGGGGTGTAAATCTGTGAAAGCGGGAACACTAGCACTAGCGCTTGAAAGCATCTACTAGCAGCACTTGATTAGCAGCAGCGCTTCATATGAACAAGCGATACAGATAGTTGTCAGTGGCGCTGGTCAGGGAAGCGCTACTGTTAACAATACTTACTAGTAGCGCTGCCCATACCAGCGCTACTGCTACAACTTAGCTGTAGCGCGGTAGCAGTAGCGCTGGACCCAGCACTACTACTATGCATATTTCAAGCGCTACTACTAGG
Source organism: Secale cereale (assembly GCA_902687465.1). Classification (NCBI taxonomy): domain Eukaryota; kingdom Viridiplantae; phylum Streptophyta; class Magnoliopsida; order Poales; family Poaceae; genus Secale; species Secale cereale. Next base: position 688,804,433 of record LR738712.1, read on the forward strand.
GTTTTCCCTAGTAGTGGAAATAAATGTTTTGAGTGGAAAGATGGATGATCTTATGAGATTAATTGCTAGCAAGGGTTCTCCTATAGATCCTAATGATATGCATTTGTCTACCTTGATTGAGAATAATAATGAATCTATGGATGTGAATTTTGTTGGTAGGAACCATTTTGGTAATAACGCGTATAGAGGTAATTTCAACCCTATATCGTTTCCTAGTAATTCCTCTAATAATTGTGGTAACTCCTACAACAATTCTTATGGAAATTATAATAAAATGCCTTATAATCTTGAGAGTACAACTAAGTAATTTATAAATTTCCAAAAGGTTTTCAATGCTACGGTAGAAGAAAAATGCTCAAGATAGATGATTTGGCTAGGAACGTTGATAGAATTTCTCATGAGATAGATTCTTTGAAAATTTGATATATGCCACAAAATCATGATATTAATGAATCTCTAATATTTATGCAAATTTATGTTAATGAGAGTAAAGAGAGAGCGGCTAGGTTGCGTGCTAAAAGAGAATTGCTAGAAAAGACGAGTTCTTCTAGTTTATGCGATAACAATGATGAAGATCTTAAGATGCTTGGCTTAGATCCTATTGAATCTTTATTTGCTAATATACATCTTGAAAAATAAGGGACTGGAGGTGAGCCAACTTTAGATAAAAGGCGTCCCGATAATTAGGAGAATAATGATCTTAGTGAAAAAAGTGGGATTGGAGAGGTCAAACCTTTAGCTAGCAATGAACCCATTATTTTGAATTTCAAGGAATTTAATTATAATAGTTGCTCTTTGATAGATTGTATTTCCTTGTTGCAATCCATGTTAAATTCTCCTCGTGCTTATAATCAAAATAAGGCTTTTACAAAACATATTGTTGATGCTATGATGAAATCTTTTGAAGAAAAACTTGAGTTGGAAGTTCAATCCCTGGAAAGCTTTATGATGATTGGGAACCTACTATTAAAATCGAGATCAAATATTATGAATGCAATGCCTTGTGTGATTTGGGTGCTAGCGTTTCAACAATTCCCATAACTTTATGTGATGTTCTAGGTTTCCATAAACTTGATGATTGTTCTTTAAATTTGCATCTAGCGAATTCCACTATTCAAAAATCTATGGGAAGGATTAATGATGTTCTTATTGTTGCAAATAGGAATTATGTGCCCGTAGATTTTATTGTTCTTGATATAGAATGCAATCCAACATGCCCTATTATTCTTGGTAGACATTTCCTTAGAACGATTGGTGCAATTATTGATATGAAAGAAGGAAACATTAGATTTTAATTTCCATTAAGGAAGGGCATGTAACACTTTCCAGTAAATAAAAAATAAGTTACCATATGAATCTATTATGAGGGCTACTTATGGGATGAATACCAAAGATGGGAATACCTAGATCATTGCTTTTTACCTAGCTAGGGCGTTAAACAATAGAGTTTGTTGGGAGGCAACCCAATTTTATTTTTCTTTTAATATTTTTATTTCTGTTCTTAAATAAATTTATCATCTAGCCTCTGGTTAGATGTTTTTTCATGTTTTAATTTAGTATTTTTGCCAAGTAAGACCTTTGGGATGATTTGGAAGATAGTAGATTGGTTTTGCTGAAAAATAGAAACTTTTACGTCCAGTGCCAGAATTCTTTCTGATTGTTGGAACGTGAAAAAACTCTGAATGCTTTACACATTTCTTATCTACCAATTGCCCATGTTGTCCTAATTTTTCAGAATTTTTAGAGATATAGAGGTTTCACTTTAATTCTCATCTTTACAGACTGTTTTGTTTTTGACAGATTTTGTTTTCATTGTGTTGTTTGCTTATTTTGATGCATCTAGGGCTAGTATCAGGGGGTATGAACCATGGAAAAGTTGCAATACATTATATATAACACCAATATAAAATAATAATGAGTTCACAACAGTTTCCACGAGTAAGGTTGGATTGGTTTTACTAATGGATCTCATGAGTTTTCTGTTGAGTTTTGTGTTGTGAAGATTTCAAGTTTTGGGTAAAGATTTGATGGACTATGGAATAAGGAGTGGCAAGAGCCTAAGCTTGGGGATGACCAAGGCACCCCAAGGTAATATTCAAGGACAACCAAGCATCTAAGCTTGGGGATGCCCCGGATGTCATCCTCTCTTTTGTCTTCAATCCATTGGTAAATTTACTTGAGGCTATATTTTTATTCACCACATGATATGTATTTTTCTTGAAGCGTCTTGTATGATTTGAGTCTTTGCTTTTTAGTTTACCACAATCATCCTTGTTGTACACACCTTTTGAGAGGGACACACATTAATCGTGAATTTATTAGAATACTCTATGTGATGCACTTATATCTTTTGAGCTAGGGTAGTTGCTCTAATGCTTCACTTATATCTTTTTGAGAACGATGGTGATTTTATTTTGAAGAAATTGATGAACTCTCATGCTTCACTTATATTATTTTGAGAGTCTAATAACAGCATGGTAATTTTCTTGGGTTGTGAATTTAGTCCTAATATGATAGGCATCCAAGGGGGATATAATAAAAAAATTCATAAAGAGCATTGAATATATGAGAAGTTTGATTCCTTGCAATTGTTTTGAGATATGAGGATGGTGATATTGGAGTTATGCTAGTAGTGAATTGTGTAGTTAAATAAATACTTGTGTTAAGGTTTGTGATTCCCATAGCATGCACGTATGGTCTTCTAGTTATGTGACAAAGTTGGAGCGCAATTTATTCTTGATTGTCTTCCTTTGCGTGAAAGTCGGGAGCGCGTGATGGTTAACTCCTACCAACCTTTCCCCTAGGAGCATGCATAGTAGTACTTTGCTTTGAGAGCTAATAAACCTTTTGCAATAAGTATGTGAGTTCTTTATGACTAATGTTGAGTCCATGGATTATACGCACTCTCACCCTTCCACCTTTGCTAGCCACTCTAGTACCGCGCAACTTTTGCCTGTGCATTAAACCCACTTTATACCCTTCCTCAAAGCAGCCACCATACCTACCTATTATGGCATTTTCATAGCCATTCTGAGATATATTACCATGTAACTCCACCGTTCCGTCATATGAGTTTGAGTTACCTTGAGTTGTAATTTTGAGTTGTAAGCAAATAAAAGTGTGATGATCAATATTATTAGGACATTTTCCCATGTGAGGTTATAAATAAAAGAGGCCAAAGATCCCAAATAATAAAAGAGGCCAAAGAGCCCCCAAAAAAGGAGAAAAGAAGTCTCCAAAAAAGGGGAGGAGTCTAAAAAAACAAAAACAAAATGAGAGAAAAAGAGAGCAGGGATAATGCTACTATACTTTTCCACACTTGTGCTTCAAAGCAGCACCATGATCTTCATGATAGAGAGTCTTCTATTTTTACACTTTCATATATTACTAGTGGGATTTTTTTGTTATAGAACTTGGCTTGTATATTCCAACGATGGGCTTCCTCAAATGCCCTAGGTCTTCATGAAAAAGCAAGTTGGATGCACACCCACTTAGTTTTCTTTTTGAGCTTTCATACACTTATAGCTCTAGTGCATCTGTTACATGGCAATCCCTACTCACTCACATTTATATCAATTGGACATCTTCATAGTACATTAATTTTCCTAGTTGATGTGAGACTTTGTCCCTACTTTTGTCTACAACCACCTTCTATTCCACCTATAGTGTTATGTCCATGGCTCACGCTCATGTATTGCGTGAAGAGTTAAAAAGTTGAAGCACGTTAAAAAGTATGAAACAATTGCTTGGCTGACACCAGGGTGGTCATGATTTATACTTTGTTTTAAGAAGAGGGGGCATAACAAGACTATATGATTTTGTAGGGATAACTTTCTTTAGCCATGTTATGTTTGAAGCTTCATGATTTTGCTTTCTAGTATGCTTGAAGTATTATTGTTTTTATGTCAATGAACTTCTGTTTTTAATCATATGGATCTGGACATTCATGCCAAAATAAGAAGAAATACATTGCTAAATATGTTAGGTAACATTCCACATAAAAAATGTTTTTATCATTTACCTACTCGAGGACGAGCATGAATTAAGCTTGGGGATGCTTGATACGTCTCCAACATATCAATAATTTTTTATTGTTCCATGCTATTATATTATCAACTTTGGATGTTTTATATGCATGAATATGCTATTTTATATTATTTTTGGGACTAGCCTATTAACCTAGTGCCTAGTGCCAGTTTCTGTTTTTTTCCTTGTTTTTGAGTTTCGTAGGAAAGGAATATCAAACGGAGTCCAAACGGAATAAAACTTTCACGATGATTTTTTCTGGACAAAATCACACCTACGTGACTTGGAGTAGGGGCCAGGAAAGCCATGGGGTGGCGACAATCCGTAGGGGCACGTCCCCTGGGCTTGTAGTCCCCCTATGACTCCCCTGCACCGCCTTTTTGCCCTATATATTCTCTAAAATTCCAGAAACCCTAGAGGCATTCACGAAAATACTTTTCCACCGACGCATGACTCTGTTCCCGCGAGATCCCATCTTGGGGCCTTTTTCCGGTACTCCGACGGAGGGGGATTCGATCATGGAGGGCATCTACATCAACCTTGTTGCCCCTCCGATGATGTGTGAGTGGTTTACCACTGATATACGGGTCCATAGATACTAGCTAGATGGCTTCTTCTCTCTCTCTTTGATCTTCAATACAATGTTCTCCTCGATGTTCTTGGAGATCTATTCGATGTAATCTTCTTTTACAGTGTGTTGGTCGAGATCCGATGAATTGTGGATTTATGATCACATTGTCTATGAATATTATTTGAGTCTTCTCTGAACTCTTTTATGCATGATTAAGATAGCTTTGTATTTCTCTTCGATCTATCTATTTGGTTTGGCCAACTAGATTGGTTTTTCTTGCAATGTGAGAGGTGCTTTGTGATGGGTTCAATCTTGCGGTGTCCTCACCAAGTGACATAGAAGGGGTAGCAAGGCATGTATTGTGTTATTGCCAGGATAAAAAGATGGGGTTTCTATCATATTGAATGAGTTTATCCCTCTACATCATGTCATCTTGCTTAAGGCGTTAATCTATTTTTGACTTAATACTCTAGATGCATGATGGATAGCAGTCAATGAGTGGAGTAATAGTAATAGATGCAGGTAGGAGTCGGTCTACTTGTCACGGACATCATGCCTATATTCATGATCAATGCCTTACATATCGTCATAACTTTGCGCTTTTCTATCAATTGCTCGACGGTAATTTGTTTACGCACCGTATGCTTTCTTCGAGAGAGAAGCCTCTAGTGAAACATATGGCCCTCGGGTATATTTTCCTTCATATTCAGATCTATAAAACAAAAAACCAAAAAATATCTTTCTGCAATTATTTTGTGTTTACTTTATTTAGCTTTTTACTTTCGTTTTAAATCTATCTCTATCAGATCTCACTCTTGTTCGTGAACGTGAAGGGATTGACAACCCCTTTTCCGCGTTGTGTGCAAGTGTTTGTTAGTTTGTGCTGGTGCATAGATTGGAGACTTGCTTGTGCCTCCTACTGGATTGATACCTTGGTTCTCAACTAGGGGAAATACTTATCTCTACTTTGCTCCATCACCCTTTCCTCTTCAAGGGAAAAATCAACGCAAGCTCAAGAAGTAGCACGTCTCGAGGCGGAACCAGAGGCGGAGTAATTTTGCTCTCCGTTGGAGCGATTCTGTCGGGGACACTTCCCTCTGGGAGGGGGAAATCGAAGCCATCGTCATCACCAATGTTCCTCTCATCGTGGGAGGTTTCATCTTCATCAACATCTTCACCGGCACCATCCTCATCTCAAAACCCTAGTTCATCTCTTGTGTTCAATCTTTGTTTCCAACCTTAGATTGGTACCTGGGGTGGTAATAGTGTTGATTACATATTGTAGTTGATGCTAGCTAGTTTAATTGGTGGAAGATCCTTATGTTCATATTCTTAAACACATATTTATATACTCTGATCATGAACAATATTATGATTTGTGAGAGTTCTATTTGTTCTTCAGGACATGGGATAAGCCTTATCATTAGTAATCATGTGAAGTTGATCATTGTTCAATGTTTTGATGATATGTTGTTTTGTTCTTCCTCTATTGGTGTTGTGTGAACATTGACCACATGACACGTCGCCATGTTTGGTCCTAGGGGGTGGCATCATGGAATCAGTTTGTAGATGATGGGTTGTTTGAGTGACTTAAGCCTAAACCCAGTTTACAAATTGTTCCATGAGGGGATGTTTTGGATCCACATATTTAATGCTATGGTTAGGTTTATCTTTAATTACTTCTCTTGTATTTTTGGGTGCTTGCATGGAGGGTATAATCATAAGTGGGTGTTTGTTCAAGTAAGAATAACACTTTAGCTCTGGTCCACCCACATAACAACTTATCAAGGCAATGAACGTAAGTCGATGAATCGCGGTGAAAGTAACTAGACAGAATCCCCATGTGTCCTCAAGAGCGTTTTAATCACTATAAGAAGTTCACCCCGATTGTCCTTAGAAAAATTAAGGGTTGGGCCACTTGTTGCACCTTTCTATTTTTGTTATTTGTTACTTACTACCAATTATCTTGCTATCAAACTATCTATCAAAACTATTTTACAACACTTGCAGAGAATATCTTGCTGAAAACCGCTTACCGATTCCTTCTGCTCCTCCTTGGGTTCGACACTCTTACTTATAGGACTGGGGTCGATCCCCTATAATTGTGGGTCATCACGCAACCATCAACACAAGCGTCCTAGCTATATACATTTACTTTGCATGACTATACACCTAGCCTGTCGGCAACGGTGTAGCCATGGTAGTCATAGCGCATTTTCATGGACACGCGCTACGGCTATACACATAGCAGTAGCGCCTCACATAAGCACGCACTACTGTTAACTATTTGTAGCGCCTCTTCTTAACCGGCGCTACTGTTAAGCCTCCATGTATAAGATTTTCCCTAGTAGTGATAAAGTCGGCTTTAGTGCACAGTAACCACACCCCTCTAATGTATCATTCACACATTGTAAATCCAGACATAACCCACTTACTGCCATGTCATACAACTTGCTTTTTTAGATGTTGGTCCAAACCCAGGGATCTATGAGCAAAAAGTGAAGCATATGAAAAATGTGAAGTCACTGGAAACTGATGATCACTTTGAGTCAACGCGTGAACATGATTGTTTCAACCCTGACTGTTGACGGTGTCGACGAATAGAGAGAGGACACTCTGAACATAGTGTTTCAACTCCGACTGGTGTTGATGCTAACGAATGGAGATGGCATGCAACTTGGAGACATCATCGCTCATCATTGTGTTGACTAGATGACGGTGGGAAGCGCAGTGATGTCTTGACATCACTTCTTGTTATGTGTCGGAAAATTGAAAGAACAACTCATGTGAGATCCCACCTTACTGCCATGTCATACATCTTGTTGTTTTCAACAATGTAGCCGACACATAATTCTTCATCTTTCTATTCTAGGTGGGGCCACCGCGTACCAAGTATTATAAAAGAGTCGCCGCTCCCCTCAACCCTCAATGTTCCCGCAAACATCCCC
>LR738712.1:688812097-688888691 GCA_902687465.1 Secale cereale
GCCGAAAGCCTCGCCACAAACTTCTCGTTCTCTACCTTCAATCTTGACTTTGACACCACCTCCATCCCGATCTAAGTTCTGTTGAAGTCACTTCTTCCTTGCATCTTCAAAGAAACCAATCTCCTACTTTAATCATGTCGATAGAACATAGATCCACCCGTAACTATGGTTGCGATCACAAGGCGGACAACCACATAACAAATTGCCTCTGCAATCGAATTGATGAGTTCAAGGCGGTAATCCAATGGCGGGTTGACTCGTCGATGATTAGATCTTTGATTCCAAGATGGCTAATCCCATGGCAGGTTAGCTCACCGTTGATCATATTACGAAACTAACAGAGGACATCACCTCATATCTCTTCGGCAACTATAAACTAGGTAAGATCCTTACTCTTTTTGCATCTCTTTGTTCGTGTTGTGGAATATTGCAACGACTTGTGATGGAGGCAGTGAAGAGTAAAGTTGACGATGACGCATAAGGGGAATAGGCTGGCAGAGTAATTTTTTCTAGCATTAGAACACCTATTCTATCCAATTCTTTTGTTTTTTGGGTCTTTGTTTCACTCTCTCCCCTTCTACCTAGGGAAAAGCGGCAATGAGGCTACCCCTAGTGGATTTTGTTGAAATCTTGAGTTCTGTCGCCCCCCCCCCCCCCTCCGCGTCCACCGTTCCCACGATGGGTGGGGGAACCATGTTTCTTTAGTAATTAATAATCTTGCCCCAGTTCTTCCTTGCTATTGTCACTTCGAAGATTCGACAGCCTCGTGGGCTCATCATCCGGTCAGGGCAGCAAGATTTGTTTTTTAGTTTTTTATGGAAGTTATTGCCTCTTGGAGGCAAGCAATCGAGGGGAAATCAATGGTGGCTTTGGAGCGGTGGTGGTTCAAAGTTAGCGGATCTAGTGTTCCTCTAGAACATCATTGCGGCGATATGTAGATAGGTCTGAGCCCAAGTCGACGCAGGGTTGTTGCACAACCAATGTGCCTCACTACTTGCAACATGCATATTCTTTGTCTCTCAAATCCTTTCTGCCAATGGTACTTACTTAGTTTCGGCAGTAGAGACTTGGCTTCCCTTCCAATGAGCACCTCGATGGTAATTGAGGTTTGTGGCAGCCGTTGTGGTGTGTGCAAGGACACCTAAAGCACGTAATGTTAATTTTCTATTTTGTGGGTCTTTCCTGTAAGAAAATCAAAATCACATGCCTTGTTTCGGTCTCTAGTAGTCTTTAGTGTGTTTTCTGTGCACTTGTTAGTTGATAACGAAGATGCATGATTACTACAAAAAATTCTGATAATTCAGAACCTAAACCATCTCATGTATAAATTTGGCTTGAGTGCAAGGTAACCACGCCCCTCAAATGTATCATTCACACATTGTAAATCCAAACATGGCCCACTTGGAAAGATAGCAACTAGTGGCCTCCAACTGAGGAATGCCCATAAAAATCCAAAGTCCATGCAACAATAATTAAAAATCCAAAAATGACGTAGTAATAAATGAAAATCCAAATTTGGTATCATAATAAATGAGAAGACCAAAGATGGCACAACATAAATGAAAATAAAAAATGGCATAGCAGTAAATCAAAATCCAAAGATAGCAAGTAATAAATGAAAATGTAAATATGGCAAGCAATGAATGAAAATCCAAAGATAGGGTTATCTTTGGATTTTCATTTATTGTTTGCTATCTTTGGATTTCATTTATTGTTTTCCATCTTTGGGATTTCATTTACTGGTGTGCCATCTTTGGATCTTCATTTATTGGTTTGCCAATTTTATATTTTCATTTATAGTTCCGCCATGTTCTCATTTGAAAATCCAAAATTAGAAAGAAACTAACTCAGCACATCATCTGAAGTTCTGAACACATCCATAGTGACCAATCAAGAAATTTCCAAAATATTTCCTCTATCTGAGAATTAAAAGGATACAAGTAATTAATGAATCTAAGAACAAAAATGGTTGAAAGGCAAACTCTGACTAGCTCATGTGATTTGCATTTATTTTTAGGGTCCTCTTTGAAAACCGCATCCCACCAATGCCCTATAAAAGGCTCTAGGTTTGTGCATTTTCAGGTATCGAGTGAGTTGCCAGACAAACAAGAGAGGGTTTCTTCTGTTTGTGTTAGTGTGTGTGTTGTGCTCGTGTGGCAATGGAAGGAGGAGCCATCTCGGCGGCCGCGGGAGAGGCTGCTGATGGCGCGGGAATGCACAAGGGCCCACTTCAGCCACAGTCGCAGCCCACCATTATTGCCTGCCTGGCCGATGCTGACAAAGGTAGCTCTTCTCACTCCAGCCAACGGCTGGCAATGGCGTTGCGCTTGTGCTTGCCATGAGCAAGAGCTCCGAGCCACCCGGTGTATTCCTAAAGCTTTGAAACTATATTTCTAGGATGTCTGTTTATTTCGGACCATGTACTGTTTACTCATGCACATGAGTGCTATGACCAGTTCGCCTACATTAAAATATATTTCTAGAAAACAAAACTAATTTGAAATGGATTTTTTTTTTATCTGCAGAGTCATGTGCGACTGAAATAGTTCCTCAGGTCATCACAGTTCAAGTTGGAGAGGTAAATTTTCCTAGTCTTACAATGCTCCTAGAGACACTGCAGTGCTCTATTAATATTTTGTCGTATTATCTGGATACTAGATATTAGAATATCCAATTGAAGTTGTTCCTTTTAGAAAAGTAAAGTTCATTTTGTGATATGTGGTGTTAAATTTTAGAAAAAAAATTGAGCAAAGTTGCCCCAAGTGGACGCTATGTGTGCTGTACATATGTATATTAAAATGACTTGCACTTGATATATATTTTTAAGCGGGAGGGACGTTTTGGCTCTGGGTAGATGGGATGTAAACTGATCGGATCGGATTAGTAATGATTTTTCCCATATACTTTACCATGTTTATTTTTTCGGATTCGAAGCAGAGTGGATAATGACCGGATCCAGATCGGACTCGGACTAGAAACGGAGAAAAATATATCGGGATAGCAATGCTTATTTGGGTAAAATTTGGAGATAACATTTGGCTCTTTCTTGATTTATTATTCAGCAAAAAATTTGAACCGGTTATGTCTATATCCATCCTACAATATGTTGAAGAGAGCTTGGTGTTGTCCCTCTCTTTCCCCCTTTTTTGGTTGTCCTTCGCATCTTTTCCATAAGTTCTCTATTCCACCCCATATTATGCATGTATTGTAAAATTCTAATACGGAACCCATGTTTTCAGGATGTAGCAATGGAAGTCATGTCGTACGGTGGGAATGGTTGGGCAGTTTTTATTATGTCTGCCGAGGGCGCCGTATCCAATGTGACACTGCATCAACCAGCTTCTCCGCTTGAAACAGTTATTCATGAGGTTTGCTCTATTGTTTTAGCTTTGGAATCTGTACACTAGAAATCCATTTTTTTCTGGTATGTTTTAGAAATTATACTACTTCAGCTCCAACCAAATTAAGAGAACTATAAAAGCAAAATGAAACGTGAGATAGTAGTTAGAGAGATTGTCCAATTGTTTCCTTTACCAGCACAATGGCGTTTTGTAGTTCTGGTCTTCTAAAAATGAAATATCATTGTTTGGCCTCTAGATTTGTTCCCAACTCTATCTAATCCTTCGCATGTAATATGCAGGGTTGTTTTGACATTGTCTCTATGACCGGCTCGTATCTGCCGTCAAAAACTAATGGAGTGAGCTCTCTACAAGGTGGGTTCGCTATTTCACTTCTCGGTGCTGATGGCCGCATCTTCGGCGGTGGGTTAGCAGGACCTCTGATTGCAGCATCACCTGTTCAGGTTACCATCTTTCACTTGTATCTTGCTCCATATATACCCATAGCAGATTACCAAAAGACCAACTAAGATCTGTGTTCCATATATACCAATAGCTTCCATTGTACCTTGCTCTGTTTGTTTAGTATTTAAGTCTGTATGTGCTTCCTACGTTTCGAAAACAAAATGTCTGCTGCCAAATGAGTTACATTGTATACAAATTAATACTCCTACTGAAAATCATGATGTGCTTCTTTTTATGTTACATAGCTTGTTTGGGAAATAACATCGTTTCACGAAAACACACATATGTCGCAATTGAGAACCTTGTGCTTTCTCTTAATGGTTTGCATTTTGTTGTGCTGATGCGCAGGTGATCATAGGAAGGTTTGCAGCTGGTGAAGAAGGGGAGATGAAACAGGATGTGGTCAGTGGAAGGTTTGGAGCTGATGAAAAAGAGGAGATGAAACAGGATGTGGCCAGTGGAACTCCAGGTGCTACTGAACCGGGCGATTCTCAGAGTGGATCCTCTAGTGATCCAGCAAGCCCATCAAACTAGAGTGCCGCTCGCACATTCCAAATGCCAGCCAGCTTGTTTTTTCTACTATTTCCATATGCTTAGCCTTTCGCTCGTATCTCGCTCCAAACGAGTAGCTTCTGCTCCTCCCTGTTGAACTTTTCAGTCTAGTTATATACCATGGATGGACCCTGGATGTGGTCAAGTTATATGTTTTTGTAATTGGACGATGCTTTATGATAATACAGTTATGAAATGTTTCATGGTCATATTCCAAGCATGTAACGGGTATCAATTCTGAAATGCTTAGATGACCCCTAGCTCCAAATGCTTAGCCTTTTTAGTATCATTTGCAAGTAACAACTAGCTAACTACTCCCAAGTCAAGAGAAACTATCCGGTGGAAACAATCTTTCAAAAATTCTGAAGAAACTTCTGTTTCCTATCAATTTCACTCAGGGGGCTACAAGAAAAATCAAACTCAGCAATAACAAAAAGTGAAGCGCGCAAAAAAAGTGTAGTCACTGGGAAATGATGCTGAATTTGAATCGACACGTGGACATGATGTTTCTACCTTGACTGGTGCTGATGCTGACGAATGGAGAGCAGACACTGCAAAGCTGGGATGCAGGTTGGAGACAGCATCGCTCCTCAACCTGCTGTCTGGATGATGGCGTAAAGCGCAGTGATGTGTTGGCATCATTTCTTGTTAGGCGTACACTATTTTCTTAATGGAGGTTAGGCGTAGGCTTCACGATTGATACAAGTACATACATGGGGATAGTTTCAAGCTGCTATCTCTTCCTCTTGAGCATTTCCAGTATCAGTTCCGGTTTCCTGCAAATCTCCCCTTCCGCCCAGCCAGGCGAGAAGGAGGCATCGGTAACTTTGCCAAGTCCCTTCCCCTTGCCTGAATACCTCATGATCTTCAGCCTCTTCCTCCCCAAACCAGCGGAGACCCTGAGCGATTCACCATTACTCTGGCCGCGGTCAGTCGTGCTTGACCTGACAGTCCCTCTACCCGACACCACTGGCGCCACGGACATCCTTGAAATGTTGAATTCCTCGAGCGCAAAGGCCCTCTCGGCATCGCTGGTGCAGTTAGGATCCTTCCCTGGCCTGTCTAGAGACAGCTCATCTGCCTTGGAAACCGATCGACGTCCAGCGTGCCGCAAGCCTGCGCTGCTGGATCTTGGCGATCTCCGGATTGCCGTGATTGCAGCTGAAATGCGGCCGTGTGGGTGATTAACCGCCGCTTGGAGAAGCAGATGATGCTTTTCAAGGAAGGAGCTGTCGCTGATGAGCCGGCCCGTCGTCAGGCACGTGACTGCGTTGAGCCAGAGTTTCTCAAGCTGATCAATGGTGTCTCCTTGACGTATTATGCAGTACAATGTGCTAGATAGGGTGAGCCATTCAGTAAATTGATCCCCAATTATCTGCACGGATGATGTGATGTTTATCATGCATTTAGCATTTCACACAAAGTATATGCTTGTATTAACAGTTCAACACATATGAAGATGATGCCCTTCGAGACTGGGGAGATGGCACAAACCTCAAAGAGTAGAAGAATGTCTTCCGTCGATGTAAGATGTCCAACAAAATCAGATAAAGATAAGAAATACCTGAAGCATAACAGAAGGAAGAGATGTAAATAGAACTAAGTGCAGCGTGCTGCTATCGAAATTAATCTGCAATATTGTGAATCTGGCTACTTACCTGCTTGTGACTTGGTGTTGTGCAGCTGGATTTTCTTTGAAAGCAAGACCTGATAGCTTCATAAACCTGCATATATATATTACATAGAGATTAGAGATTACTGAGCTTGGCATCTTTTTGAGGTAGGCAGGATAACTAGATGTGTTTCGTCTAGAAGTGTCATTCAGCGCACCTGTTAGCAAGCTTCAAGATACCCAAGAAAAGGTTAGGTCCTCTGCATCCAGCAGGATCCTCATTTGTCGTTACTTCTGTCTCTTTGTTAGCATAGTTAAAAACTTGGGCATTCTCTAGTAGTCCAATAACTACGTTGCCAAGAACAGATAGGATAGTAATGTTTTTAGACTTATTCTCTAAGCAATACTTGAGATTGGCTTGGATTGAGGACATGTTTTCATCAACTATGTGGATCAAATATTCAAAAAAGTGCTCTAGGAAAACCATGTAAGCAGGCTCTGCACAATAACTGGAGTTTGTACAAAAGGATCGATAAACCTCAATAACCAGCTCCACCTCTAAGTCTTGTGTCATGTTAAGGTAACCCTCCAAACTATTTTCAGCATTCCAATGAGCAGATATACTCCCAGGGGATACAAGAGCAAAAAATGGGTAACAGAAGAACTGACAGAGTATATCATGGCCACTTGCACCACAGCCAACCTTCAAGTAAGAGATAATTTGCTCATTCAAGCGCTTTGACACTTTGTTCCAAACCACCAACCATTTTATTCTTAGTCGACTATCTACTGGACGTATGATCTGCATATACAGAAAAGCAACGACAGCATGAAAGTTCTCCAGTAGATCGGGTGGACAGATAATTGAAGCCAATTGCTCGGCATCTCCAGGTGACAATTCTCTGGTAAACTGAGCTCGATTGACAGAGATACTGCAATCAAGTAAACTGCTGGAGAAACCAACTCCAGGTAAGCAAGTGGCTTGATTCTTGGATGAGATAACTTCGGACTGCATTCTGCATATTCAATCTCCTTTATTTGTTCGATGTCTAAGCATAACTCGTACTTTCCAGAAACCAACAGAAAATTATCCAGTTCCTCTACAGTACACTTCACAAACTGAAGACAAAACTGTACCAACACTTCGGAACTGTTACTCTTTTGCTTTCCTACCATATCCAGAAACACCTTCTTTACAAACTTGCATACCTTAGTAATGCATATCATGACATTGTCATCAGCAAACTTTGAGTTACACTGAACTCGAACTCCCTGTAGAAGCAACCTGAAAGTTTGTGTTGTGGAGTCCATAATAGTTGCGACCATGTCAGCAGTCATGTTATGAAGTAGTTCTGGATTCACAATTGAGCCAAGGATCTCCAACTGAAAATCAAAGCTGGTAATATCCCATGGTAACCATTTGATCTGATGAACATGAAACAAGGTCTTGAGATGCGTACAAGTTTGAGATAGCAAGTTCTGATTCAGTGGAACACACACATTCTCTTCGGGTGTGATCAAATGCCTAACTCTTACTGAAATAAAGTCATGAAACAGATTGATGCAAAATGACCAGTGGCTTGTTCTGATTAGCAAGTCCAATGGAGAAAATTATCTTGAGTACTGGCCCAAAAGCAGCCTCCAGAATGGATAAATGGTTAATCAAATCACCAAGTTTATACAAAAGGTAATGCCATGTACTCAAGCAGGAGGAACTTAAAGCAGTATTATGACTTCTTGACAGAAGTCCACATAAAGGCATCATAATTAGCCTTATCTTTTTCATCTGAGCACTAGCTTGTGCTCTGGGTTCAATAGGAGACATCACTGTCCCCTGATCCATATTTTCTAAAGCTTGTGGCCCAAAAAATGCATCCACCAAATTTCTCCAGGTAACCTGCGATTCTGAAAATATCATCATATTATACTGGAATATATTTGTTTTTAAAGAAAACAACTGTACTTAAGGAAATGGTTTAACTCACCATTGTGGTTATCTGAACTTGAGGATCAGGATCAGTAAATAACTGCTCAGGGACCTTAAGGATTTTGTTAAGTAGATGTCTAGTGCTCACTGCACTTGCGCCAAGTAAGGATATGAACCATCCCCATGACTTCACAGCTTGAATTTTCTTTGAAGGGTCATTGAGCATATTAAGCATAGAAGAGAGTAGCTTTTGCTCAAGATCCAAAGCTACTTCCTGCGCAGCAAGTATAAAGTAAAACTCAAATGAGGAACTGTTAATACATACTCCCTCCGTCCCAAAATAAGTATCTCAACTCTAGTACAACTTCGTACTGAAGTTAGTGCAAAGTTGAGACACTTATTTTGGGACAGAGCGAGTAGATGATTTGAAATTAGAATATTAGATTACGCTAGCAAGGAAAACGGTACAACAAGAGGTTGGTCAATAACTTTTGTAATAACACAAGGAACATTGCAACAGGGAAAGTAGCAGGAGATGGCTAAATCATTTAATGATAAACATCTCAGAATCACAAAAACGATGTGAAAATACTGCATGTCAAATGTAGCACAAACATTAATGCAACTGAGAAGCTTTACTGTACTGTGCCAGATATAAATTGGCCTAGGTTAACCTGTTTGTGACCTACTGTCTGTTTTCTTAAATGATTTCTATAATCATATCAGACTAAATAAAATTGCAGGCTATTTCAGTGCTCTACACAGATAAGCAAATGTTGGCTTTTCCCCCTATGAAGCTCCCAGAGCATTTTGTATGACTCAATCCAAAACATTTTCAACGGTTAACAGCCAAGTGTGTGGCAATTAAGTCTGATATCTGACTTACGGTTATAAAGACACAATTTGGGTACTATAGTTCGCAATGAGGAAAATAATGTCACCAGTTAGAAACATTTATTTCCAAATAATTATAGGAGTCATTATTCAATTACCTTAGAGAGAGAAGATTGAGGAGGTAGAATAACTGATGACACCTTAATGAGGCATCGTTCAGCCATATCCCTTTCCGGCTTGTCAGCACTTAAGAGTCTTCGGTATATTGGGGGAACCCATATGCTTGATAGGTCCCTCATTTCTTTTGGATGTTGACTTGCAAGTTTCATGGTAGCCTTGAGTAAGAATTTTCAAACACGGCCTTAGTTCAAGTATTAGTAACAGGTAATACATAAAACCAGAAGAAGGAACAAGAATCAAGTGCACACTTTACACTCATGCCAAAAGCTCCTACTAAAATGTAAAACCATCCGACTTTGATGATTTTCTAACTTGTGTGACAACATAAAAAGAACAAATGAGCATGGAAAAATCTAATGAGATCATCTATGAACATTTTTTTCCATCTATGCTGAAGACGTGAAATATAAGAGTAACGGCACAATTACACATATATTATAGTATATTAACATATTTCTCAAGCAAGAGTGTTGCAGTTATAAGTGATGATAAACTTCTACCGATTACAGAAAATGTAATAAGATGCCAACTATATTGGTTACTGGCAATACAATATGCTGCAAATAAATAATTCACATGAACTATTTTGTTGCTATTGCCATAATTCCTGAACAGCTTTGATGGTCCAGCAAACATAATATGAGATATAATTATTCTGTTCACTAAATCAAAGATAGGCATACTATGAGATTAGTTTGTTTCACCAAACAAAAGACAGGTAATGCAACAGAGCACAGTTTAAGTGGGAAGAATAACCTGAGCAGCCTCGAATGTTGTAGACAAAGAACCAAATGGATTATCAAGGGCATAAACAATAGCATTGAGCAAGGGAGTTGCTCTATCCTCTACCACGGAAGCCTCCAATTGTTGAACAGAAATGCATCAGACTGCGAGGTTACAAATAGCCTGAGAAGAAATACAAACCCAATTACTGAACGAGCTCACACATTCTCCACAGTAAAACTGAACAAAAGAAGAACCTGGAAGCAGAAGAATGGTGAGCAGAACAAACCTTCATCTTGGTAGTCATGATCAGCTGAACCAAAGTAGCCAATACCAATTGAGCCGACTGTCCTGCAGGGTACGAAAATATATATATCATAACTGTTCCTTCAAACCAGCAAGTAATTTGATGGTTCTGTTAGATGAAAGGCTCAGCGCCCTGCTTTATACAAAGTAATTTGATGGTTCAAGGGCATGCATGAGCAAGTATAGAACATTCGGTTCGAGGGCAATAAAAAAATAAGAGATAGCAATGGATAGTGATTTAAAATAGCAAAATGGACAGTCTCTTAAATTGTAGAAAATCCAATAAATTATCAGCTCTAACTTGTAACATATGTAGCCGGAGTGCCTTATTGGAAAAAGGCCAATATGTCAGCCTGATACTGCAAGATCATAGGAAAATGGATTTTGACCCAAAAGCTTATTATCGATACATTTAGTGGATGGATAATGGAAGTGAATAAAACAGGAGAACAAGGACATCGACGAAGCAGAAGGACATAGCGAGTGTTAGCCGCAAGCCCGCAAGGGCAATGCTGGAATGAACAATGTACAAGAGTCTGACAGCTAAATCGATCTTCGGGACATCTTCATTCTGCCTCGGTTTCTTCCAACCCTAGCCCGGCAGAACCAGAGCAGCACACTCAACTGATGAAACGGGTGCGGGTGCCGTGCTGCTACCTGATATGGTGGAGACGAGGACGGGGTGGTAGAGCACGAAGCCGAGGCACTTGAGCGCGGAGGCGGCGACGGCCTCGTCATGGTCCGCGGCGTCGCGGAGGAGGAGCGGGAGCAGGGCGGAGGGGGAGGCCGCCGCGAGGTCGGCCGCGGCGGAGGGGTCGTCGGCGCACGCGCGCTGCAGGTGGAGGAGGCGCGCGTACGCGGCCGCGCGGTCGGGCTCCGCCGCAATCTCCGCCACCTGCCGCGCCACCGGCGGCGGCGGCATGGAGGTTGGTGCGGTGCGGAGGAGGCGCGAAACGGGAGAACGTTTTGGGAATTTGGGGTCGTTGGTTGAGCCGTCGGAGATGCGTATGCGGCAACGGGCATTAAGCAACACAGCAGGGAAAGCTGGATTTCGTTTGGAGGGGCAGGCGGTTTCAGAGCGTACGTATAGACAGAAAAAACATAGAGCTAAATCTAAGTTTCAGAATTATGTTTTCTTTCAGACAATAGTTTATGAACAATGTTATACTCCTAGACATTTCAAATGGTTACAAGTTTCAGAACAATGTTATACTCCTAGACATTTCAAATGGTTACGACATATTTTAGAGTGTAGATTCCCTCATTTTACTTCGTATGTAGTCACATGTTGAAATCCCTAGAAAGACAAATATTTAGGAACGAAGGGAGTAGAACAGTTCAATCATCAGGCCAAATGTTAAATTTGACTGTGAAATTTTGAATTAGTTTTGTAGGGCTTGCCCCTCTCCGAAAAAAGAGTGAGCCCTTCCAGGAATTCTCAGTGGCCCATGAGGGCCAAAGAGGGGGTTTGGAAATAGTTTTCAACCAGCAATTGACGCGCCTCGGTATAACTTCACTAGCTGCGTCATTGACCCAAGCGCAAAGATGCCTTCTCCCGTCGGCCCGCACCCCCTTCTTATACCCAGCTCGTCCCCTCCCGCCCCCTCCGCGAGCGAGGTGGGACTAATCGCAAGACCAGCAAAGCCAACCGACGTAGTACCGCGTACGTGCCTCACGGACGGTCTAGCGAGCGTGGGCAGCTTCTCCGCTCGCGCGTGGGCTGCCGAGTACCGTGGGCTGAGACTGGAAAAGATTGTATATAAATCTGGCCCAGATTAAGTTGGTCGTTGTCACATGCAGCCTAGGCCGGCCGGTGGATCGATGAGGATATGGCTGCTCCAAGCCGCGCGCAGAGCAGAGCACGACGGCCAGCCATCGATCGCTGTCGTAGAAGGATAGGCAATTTTTATATCCTTGTGATCATTATACAACAGATAACTTTTGGTACCGGCCGCAGATGGAGCCCATCACCCGGCGGCCACTTTCTGTTATATATTGCTTTATTTATTCCCAAATACCATTAGTAACATTGTATGGGATAGTTCAGTACTACATGGATGGGTTACGTGGGTTTACTGATAAGTCTAGGCGAGATTAGCTTAGTCATTGTCAGTCAGTTGCAATTTGCAAACCCACCTCTGCAGGGGTGCAATGCAAGCTGCACAAGCACGACAGCATTTGCCGTCGTCGTCGTAGGGTCTGTTTGGTTCCAATAAGTCACCTGACTTATAAGTCAGGTGACTTAAAATCAGTGACTTATAAGTCACGCTTGTTTGGTTGTCACGTGACTTATAAGTCACCTGACCACACCTTCTCATCCTGTTTTTTTTTTCTGAAAAGGTGGACCTAAAACCGAAAAGGTGGACCTAAAGCCGAAAAGGTGGTGGGACCAATACAAAAGGGGATGACTTATAAGTTTTAAGTTGGGGTGGAGCAACTTATGACTTATAAGTTGGGATGACTTATAAGTTGGTCTGTTTGCCAAAATAAGTTACTTTTTTCACTTTTCGACTTATAAGTTGGTGCTTATTTGGAACCAAACAGGCCCGTAGATTGCCCGGGCGTGCTCAAGTGGGAACCTCTTCAGCACGTCATCCTCCTATAGGGCCAGCTGCTGATCAAGCCGGTGTTATCATATTCCTATCCAGATGGAGCTGGAGGAGGGAGACGTAGGCAGGGGCGTACGTGTGGCCATCTCTGTCATCCATTCCAGTTCGGGCTGTGCCTTGGCTTTTTGTTCAATAGTTCTGTTGCCTCTCAACTTTCGGAAAAGAACTTTCGGTTCAGTCCGTAGATGGAGCTATCACTACCCAGTGCCCTTTTTTCGAAAAACTTCCAATCTATTCATCTAAAATCATGACAGTGCAAAGAATAACAAAAGTAATAAATTTACAACCATGTTCGTGGACCACCTAGCAATGACTACAAATACTAGAGCGAGCAGAAGGCGCGTCGCCGTCATCTACCCTCCCTCGATGAAGTCAGGCAAACCTTATTATACTCCCTCCGTCCCAAAATAAGTGACGCAAAAGTGACTCAACTTTGCACTAATTTAGTACAAAGTTGAGTCACTTTTGCGTCACTTATTTTGGGACGGAGGGAGTAGTATACAGTAGGGAAGTCGTCGTGGTAAGGACTCATAGGAGCAACGCACCAGAGTAACAACCATCGTCGATGAAGAAAGTCGTATATCAGAAGGGTCAAACCTATAAACACTCAAACAAAGACCAGATCCGAACAGATCCATCGAAGACGAGCACCGACCGAATCCCGTGAGATCCGACGGAGACAAACCTCCACACGCCCTCCGACGGTGCTAGACGCACCATCGGGACGTGGATAGAACGTGGGGAGACATTATCCCTACTAAGGGACATTGTCGCCGCCAGACAGCCCCAACCAATACGCCGAATCAAACAAAAATGACGTATGTATTTTTCTTTTGTGAGGGAATGTACGTAACTTATTGGTAACGTTGGTAGTTTTAAGTTTACCTACCTTGCAAAAAAAGTCGTACTTCTGTCCACTCGCACGCCTCATTAAACCCATTAACAGTCACGGTAAGGGCGCCTCCTCCTGATGTGACAAATAACACGGAAGGGGAAGCGGGTTTCCGTTTGGAGGGGGTAGCGGTTTTCAGAGCGTACGTAGACAGAAAAAACACAAGATACATCTGAAGTTTCAGAATCATGCTAGTAGAAAAGCACAATCAGGTCAAAAGTAAACTTTAAGTTACTTTCTTTTTTCTTTAGAGGAAATTTTTGAATTAGTTTTGTAGGGCTTTCCCCTCTCCGAGGAGAGGGAGTGATGTCTACTACGCAACCTTCTCCTTGTAGACGTTGTTGGGCCTCCAAGTGCAGAGGTTTGTAGGACAGTAGCAAATTTCCCTCAAGTGGATGACCTAAGGTTTATCAATTCGTGGGAGACGTAGGATGAAGATGGTCTCTCTCAAGCAACCATGCAACCAAATAACAAAGAGTCTCTTGTTTTCCCAACACACCCAATACAATGGTAAATTGTATAGGTGCACTAGTTCGGCGAAGAGATGGTGATACAAGTGCAATATGTATGGTAGATATAGGTTTTTGTAGTAAGAAAATATAAAAACAGCAAAGTAGCAAGTGGTAAACGTGAGCATAAACGGTGTTGCAATGATAGGAAACAAGGCCTAGGGTTCATACTTTCACTAGTGCAAGTTCTCTCAACAAGGATAACATAATTGGATCATATTACTAGCCCTCAACATGCAACAAAGAGTCACTCCAAAGTCACTAATAGCGGAGAACAAACGAAGAGATTATGGTAGGGTACGAAACCACCTCAAAGCTATTCTTTCTGATCGATATATTCAAGAGTCTGTAGTAACGTTCAATCTATCATAGAGTTCGTACTAGAATAACACCTTAAGACACAAATCAACCAAAACCCTAATGTCACCTAGATACTCCATTGTAACCTCAAGTATCCGTGGGCATGATTATACGATATGCATCACACAATCTCAGAAACATCTATTCAACCAACACATAAAACTTCAAAGAGTACCCCAAAGTTTCTACCGGAAAGTCAAGACGAAAAAGTGTGTCAACCCCTATGCATAGATTCCCAAGGTCACGGAACCCGCAAGTTGATCACCAAAACATACATCAAGTGAATCACGTGATATCCCATTGTCACCATAGATAAACACATGCAAGACATGCATCAAGTGTTCTTGAATCCTTAAAGACTCAATTCGATAAGATAACTTCAAAGGGAAAACTCAATCCATTACAAGAGAGTAGAGGGGGATGATGACCCACAAGTGTAGGGGATCTATCGTAGTCCTTTTGATAAGTAAGAGTGTCGAACCCAACGAGGAGCAGAAGGAAATGATAGGCAGTTTTCGGTAAGGTATTTTCTGCAAGCACTGAAATCATAGGTAACAGATAGTTTTGTGATAAGGTAATTGGTAGCAAGTGACAAACGGTAAAAGTAAATAAAGTGCAGCAAGGTGGCCCAATCCTTTTTGTAGCAAAGGACAAGCCTGGACAAAGTATTATATAAAGAAAAGCGCTCCTGAGGACACGTGGGAATTATCGTCAAGCTAGTTTTCATCACGATCATCTGATTCGCGTTCAGTACTTTGATAATTTGATATGTGGGTGGACCGGTGCTTGGGTGCTGCCCTTACTTGGACAAGCCTCCCACTTATGATTAACCTCTAATGCAAGAATCCGCAACTACAAAAGAAGTATTAAGGTAAACCTAACCATAGCCTGAAACATATGGATCCAAATCAGCCCTTACGAAGCAACGCATAAACTAGGGTTTAAGCTTCTGTCACTCTAGCAACCCATCATCTACTTATTACTTCCCAATGCCTTCCTCTAGGCCCAAATAATGGTGAAGTGTCATGTAGTCGATGTTCACATGACACCACTAGAGGAGAGACAACATACATCTCATCAAAATATCGAACGAAGACCAAATTCACATGACTACTAATAGCAAGACTTCTCCCATGTCCTTAGGAACAAAAGTAACTACTCACAAGACATAATATTGTTCATGATCAGAGGGGTATTAATATGCATAATGGATCTGAACATATGATCTTCCACCAAATAAACCGACTAGCATCAACTACAAGGAGTAATCAACACTACTAGCAACCCACAGGTACCAATCTGAGGTTTGGGTACAAAGATTGGATACAAGAGATGAACTAGGGTTTGAGAGGAGATGGTGCTGGTGAAGATGTTGATGAAGATAGCCCTCCCCAAGATGGGAGAGTTGTTGGTGATGACGGCGGTGACAATTTCCCCCTCCCGGAGGGAAGTATCCCCGGCAGAACAGCTCTGCCGGAGCCCTAGATTGGTTTCCGCCTTGGTTCCGCCTCGAGATGGCGGCGTCTGGTCCCGAAAGGCTCATTATGATTTTTTTTCCAGGTCAAAACACCTCATATAGGAGAAGATAGGCATCGGGGGCCTTCCGGCTGGCCCACGAGGCAGGGGGCGCGCCCTGTGAAGGGGGCGCGCCCCCATCCTCGTGGGCAGCCGGTGGCCCCCCTCGTGGACTTCTTTCGCCAGATATTTTTTATATTTTCTGAAACTGCGTTCTGTTGAGTTTCAGAGCTTTTGGAGTTGTGCAGAATAGGTTTCCAGAGTTTGCTTATTTTCTAGCCCAGAATTCCAGCTGCTGGCATTCTCCCTCTTCATGTAAACCTTGTAAACTAAGAGAGAAAAGGCATAAGTATTGTGACAAAACATGTAAGAACATCCCATAATGCAATAAATATAAACATATAAGCATGATGCAAAATGGACGTATCAACTCCCCCAAGCTTAGACCTCGTTTGCCCTCAAGCGAAAGCCGATATCGAAAAATATGTCCACATGTTTAGAGATAGAGGTGTCGATAAAAACAAAATACGGACATGAGGGCATCATGATCATTCTCATAACAGCAACTTTTATAAATATAGTCATATGATTCTTATGCTAAAGTAACAATTAATCCACAATATCAAGTATGAATCATAAACTTCATTGGAAACTAACAAACTTTGATCTCGGTAATTGAAGCAATTGCAATTTATCGTAATATCGGAAAGAGTCAATATAAGAGCTTTTCAGCAAGCCTACATACTCAACTATCATATAGTCTTTCACAATTGCTCACACCCACGCAATACTTATGGTTATGGAGTTTTAATCGGACACAGAGAAAGATAGGGGCTTATGGTGTTGCCTCCCAACCTTTTACCTAAAGGGTAATGTCAACAGTAATAGATCATGAAAACTTACATCCAAGTGAGCATATATATCAGGATCTTTCCAACACAATGTGCTTGCCAAAGGATAAAATGTAAAAAGGAAAGGTGAATTTCACCTTGACTCTTATAAGACACGAATAATAGATAGGCCCTTCGCAAAGGGAAGCAGAGGTTGTCATGTGTTCTTATGGTTGGATGCACAAAGTCTTAGCATAGAAGAACTTCGCTTTATATTGCCACTTGTGATAAGTACCTTTATTATGCAGTCCGTCACTTTTATTACTTCCATATCACAAGATCGTATAAATCTAATTTCTCCCACACTAATAAATCATACATATTTTAGCGAATTTGCAACATGACGACTTACTTGGAAGGATCTTTCTCAATCCATGGGTAGGTATGGTGGACTCTCATGGCAAAACTGGGTTTAAGGATATATGGAAGCACAAGTAGTATCTCTACTTAGTGCTAGGAGTTTTGGCTAGCATGAGGGGGAAAGGCAAGCTCAACATGTTGGATGATCCATGACAATATACTTTATTTCGGATATACGAAGACATAACCCATTATGTTGTCTTCCTTGTCCAACATCAACTCTTTAGCATGTCATATTTTAATGAGTGCTCACAATCATAAAAGATGTCCAAGATAGTATATTTGTATGTGAAGCTTCTCTTCTTTTATTACTTCCTATTAATTGCAACGATGACCAAAACTATGTTTGTCAACTCCCAACAACTTTTATTTATCATACTCTTATATGTGAAGTCATTACTTCCCAAAAGATCGATATGATCTCTTTGATACTCTTTTATGTTTTCTTTCTTTTTGTTATGACCCAAATGAGGAAATCAAGCCCTTGACTCAACACTAATCTTTATTATATAGCTCACGGACTCGATTACAAAGGATAAAGCTCACAAAGCAAAAGCTCACAACTAGATCATGCTAACTTTATTCTACTAGATCAAGATACTACCAAAAGGATCGAACTAAGTAAAACGGTAAAGGTAGGAGTGATGGTGATACGATACCGGGGTCACTCCCCCAAGCTTGGCAGTTGCCAAGGGGAGTGCCCATACCCACATGATTATGTCTCCTTCTTCGAGGGTGGTGAGGATGTCTTCTTCCTCAACTTGCGCTTAAGGACAGAATTTTGCTCCTTTAGATCACTGATCTCTTGCTCAAGATTTAATATCCTTTTGCATAGTGCCTGCTTGTTTTCTTGCAAGAGGTAAAAAGGAATAAATTCGATCTTAGGTTTCTTTACTCTGTATGGGAGGCTTGACTTTTTGAACTCCACGTGCATGTCTCCAGGTTGAGGTAGTGGGACTTCGTCTTCATCTGAGCTAGTCCAATCCTTCCTCTTTGAATCATGGTCTTCTTCTTTTTCTGTGCTCCAACCATAATGCTCCCAATCCCCATAGACTTTGGGATCAGCAAGGGAATCAGCCACATAGCTTTCTCCCTCCGAATCCTGGGAAGACATGCTGCTTTATCTGCGACAAAAACAACTCGAAACAAGAATAGAGGATTTTTGCGTGATACAGAGGTCAAAACCTTCGGGAGTATATATAATGAATTTTTACCGACCAAAAGGAGTAACCCACAAGAAAACGGAGTCCGGGGGACACACGAGGTGCCCACGAGGCAGGGGCGCGCCCTGTGAAGGGGGGCACCTTCCACCCTCGTGGACGCCTCGTGTCTCTTCCGGACTGCGGTTTATTTTTCTATTTTTCTAAATATTCCAAAACGGAGAAAAATTGCCTTTAGAACTGTTTTGGAGTCGATTTACTTACCGTATCACATACCTCTTCCTTTTCGGAGGCTGAATCGTTCTGGAAAGTGTCCCTTATGTATTCCTTCGGGGTTATAGTTTCAATAATATTGGTTTCAACATTTATAGGATTACTTGAGATATAATGTTTGATTCTTTGACCGTTCACCACCTTCGGATTTGTGCCTTCGAAATTGTTGATTTTTATGGCACCGGAATGATAGACCTCCTCGATAACGTAAGGTCCTTCCCACTTGGAGAGAAGTTTTCCTGGAAAAAATCTTAAACGAGAGTTGAATAGCAAGACATAATCCCCTACGTTAAACTCACGCTTTTGTATCCTTTTGTCATGCCATCTTTTAACTTTTTCTTTAAACAGCTTGGCATTCTCATAGGCCTGGGTTCTCCATTCATCGAGACAACTAATATCAAATAGCCTCTTTTCACCGGCAAGTTTGAAATCACAATTGAGCTCTTTAATAGCCCAATATGCCTTATGTTCTAGCTCAAGAGGTAAGTGACAAGCTTTTCCATATACCATCTTATATGGAGACATACCCATAGGATTTTTGTATGCAGTTCTATAGGCCCATACTGCATCATCAAGTTTCTTGGACCAATTCTTCCTAGACCTATTAACTGTCTTTTGCAAGATTAGTTTCAACTCCCTATTACTTAATTCTACTTGACCACTAGTCTGTGGGTGATAGGGGGATGCAATTCTATGGTTGACATCATACTATGCAAGCATCTTACGGAAAGCACCATGAATAAAGTGTGAACCACCATCAGTCATTAGATATCTAGGGACTCCAAACCTCGGAAATATAACTTCTTTAAGCATCTTAATAGAAGTGTTATGATCAGCACTACTAGTTGGAATAGCTTCTACCCACTTAGTAACGTAATCAACAATAACTAAAATATGTGTGTATCCATTAGAGGCAGGAAACGGTCCCATATAATCAAAGCCCCAAACATCAAATGGTTCAATAACAAGTGAATAATTCATAGGCATTTCTTGACGTCTACTAATATTACCAATTCTTTGACATTCATCACAAGATAAGACAAACTTACGGGCATCCTTAAAGAGAGTAGGCCAATAAAAAATGTATTGCAATACCTTGTGTGCAGTTCTATCTCCTGCATGGTGTCCTCCATAAGCTTCGGAGTGGCACATGCGTAGGATATGTTCCTGTTCATACTCAGGTACACAACGTCTAATAATACCGTCTACTCCTTCTTTATAAAGATGTGGGTCATCCCAGAAGTAATGTCTCAAATCATAGAAGAATTTTTTTTCTTTTGCTGGTATGTGAAGCTAGGAGGTATAAACTTAGCAACAATGTAATTAGCATAATCAGCATACCATGGAGCAGTACGAGAAGTATTTACGATAGCTAGTTGTTCATCAGGAAAGCTATCATCAATAGGTCGTGGGTCATCAAGTATGTTCTCTAACCTAGACAAGTTATCTGCTACAGGGTTCTCAGCTCCCTTTCTATCAATAATATGCAAGTCAAATTCTTGTAGCAAGACAAGCCATCTAATAAGTCTAGGTTTAGCATCTTTCTTTTCCATAAGGTATTTGATACCAGCATGATCTGTGTGAATAGTTACTTTAGAATCAACGATATAGGGTCCAAACTTATCACAAGCAAATACAACTGCTAAAAATTCTTTCTCAGTGGTAGCATAATTTCTTTGGGCACTATCTAGAGTTTTACTAGCATATTGGATAACATTCAATTTCTTATCAACTCTTTGCCCTAAAACAGCTCCTACAACATAATCACTAGCATCGCACATAATCTCAAAGGGTAAATTCCAGTCAGGAGGTTGGACAATAGGTGCGGAGATCAATGCTTTCTTAAGTATTTCAAATGCTTCTAGACAATCATCATCAAAGACAAAAGGAATATCTTTTTGTAAGAGATTAGTCAGAGGCCTGGAGTTTTGGAGAAATCCTTTATGAACCTCCTGTAAAACCCGACATGACCAAGGAAACTTCGTATACCTTTGATGTCCTTAGGGCATGGCACCTTTCAATAGCATCAACTTTAGCTTTGTCAACTTCAATACCTCTTTCAGAAATTTTATGTCCCAAGACAATGCCTTCATTAACCATAAAGTGGCACTTCTCCCAATTCAAGACAAGGTTAGTGTCTTCACATCTCTGCAAAACTCGATCAAGGTTGCTTAAGCAATCATCAAAAGAAGTTTCGTAAACAGAGAAATCATCCATGATAACCTCAACAATCTTTTCACAAAAATCAGAGAATATAGCCATCATGCATCTTTGAAAGGTAGCAGGTGCATTACATAAACCAAATAGCATACGTCTATAAGCAAAGGTACCGAAAGGACAAGTAAAAGTGGTCTTTTCTTGGTCCCCTTTTGACACAGGTATTTGAGAGAAACCAGAATAACCATCTAAAAAGCAGAAATTAGTATGTTTGGATAACCTTTCTAGCATTTGATCAATAAATGGCAAGGGGTAATGATCTTTCTTAGTAGCTTTGTTTAACTTACGGAAATCAATCACCATCCTATAACCTTGTGACACCCCGAGACCGGTGCGCCAGGTGTCAGCCAATTATTCATCGTCGTTGCCTTGTCATCTGCTTGCGTGTTGCATCTTGCCATGTCATCATGTGTGTTGCATCATCATGTTTTCAAAACATGCATCCGTTCGAGTCCGCCCGTCCTCTCCGTTGTCCGTTCTGAGCCCAGACACACTCACACGCGCCCGCGGTACCTTCGAATATGTATTTTATGAGTGGCCAGAAAATGTTCTCGGAATGGGTTGAAACTTGGCATGTGGTCTTATTATAGCATAGGTAGACCGCCTGTCAATTTTCGTCGCATTCGGAGTCCGTTTGATAGCCCAACGGATATATATAGCGGCACTAGTCGCCGGTTATTTCGTCGGATGTTTTCGGTCTCCGAAACTGCCGCCGGGCCTCTCTTCTCTCCCCCAAGACCTCTCCTACACAGCCCACTACCTCCACCTAGGCCCATCCTACCCCCCCTCTCGACCGGTGCCGTCCGATCGAGATCGGAGGGCTCAAAAACCCCCCAAGATACCTAACCCTAGCCCCCTTCCCTATATAATCAGTCCCTCATGCCATTTTTGGCCTTCCCGAACCTTCCACCTCAAATTCCGTGCCTCCCCACTCCTCAGCCGCCACCCAGCCGACCCTCTCCTCAAAATCCGGCACCGGCCAGCCGGATTCCGCCACGTGGCGCGCCCCTATTGGGCCAGCCACCGCGCCGGCGCGCCCCAGCCAACAGGGAGCGGCCACGTCGCCTCCCTGCCCCGCTCCCACAGCCGCGGCACGTCCGAGCCCGGTCCAGGCCCGCCCCGAGCACCTGATCAGGCCGAGCCGCCCTGCTCCTCCCGCTTCGCTCCGCAGGGCGTGCGCCGCCCCGCTCCCGTACCTCCGCCGCCGATCTGCAACACCATCGTCGCCGACCGCGCCTCCTCGCTCGCCTGCGCCCCACCTCGCTTCCTCTGTCCAGAGCACCGCCCCGCCGTGCCTCTTCGCCGACCACCGCCGCGTTGCCGTATCCCGGCCAGAGGGCTCGTCCCCGAGCCGTGCCTCGCCGCCCGGCGTCAAGCCCGCCGTCGCCAGCCTCTGCGCCGCCGCCCTAGGCCTTGCTCCGGCCAGATCCGGGCTGGGCACCGCCGGATCCGAGCCTGGATCCATCCTCTGCGCCCGACCCGCTCCGTCTCTGGCCCACTTACAGTGGGACCCGCGCCGCCGCCGACGGACATGTCCGGGTGGCGACGTACATGTCCGCCCTCCTTCTCTCTGCCATGTGGACCCCCAGCCCCGGACGTGTCCGAATCTGACATGGACATGTCCATTTCCCCGAGGTGGTTTTTCTCTCTAAGTCCCAGACAATTGCATATATTGTTGCATCTTTGCATGACTGTAATTAATTGTGTGCTTGTCCAAATTGAGTGAATTATGTGTCAAAATGATCGTGGTGATATGCTCTACACTTTGTTCTATTGTGCCATGCCTGTTTGACTTCATCTTGAAGCTCTAATCTCTGTTGCAAGAGTGCTACTTGTTATAACCTGATGCTATGTTTGCTTGATGCCCTAGTCAAATCCATGCTTGTTTTGGAGTGGCCAATGATCATGTCTTGTTGTCCATGTTTTTGTCTATCCATTCATGCCCTTACTTGCTCATATGGTCTGTTGTAGCTTATTTATTTCTTGCCCTCATGTTGCTATAAATTTTACCTGTCAGACTTTTATCAGCATGTTCAATTTGGTGAAGCTTGTTGCTATTGATCCATGCCTCCTATGGAGTTGCTCCAATGGAGTTGTTTGTTGTAGGATATGTCTACTACATGTCCATGCTCTCTATATACTTAGTTGAGTTGATATGCATGTTGTTTTGTGCCTCCGAAGGCAGCATTGTGATGATGTTTTTGTCTTCCCAGATTTTGACTAAGTCTAGATAATTTTATTGCAACTTGCCATGCTTAGTTAATTGTGTTCCAGCAAGCTTTTGGGTGTGTTCTAAGTTCATACTTGTTAATTAACTTGTCTACTTCACATACATGCTTCTTGTCATCATGTTTGGGTGCTGTAGAGTATATATTTACCTTGCTCTAAAGTTGTTATGTGGCTGTTAACTTCAGCTTGTTGTTATATCTTGTTTCATGTGCATCTTTTAGCCCGTTGCTCCGTTTTGAGTGTGTCCTACATGAAACTTGTGTGATCTTGCATGTAGAATCATAATATCATGTTGTTTTCATGTTTGGAGTATGTTTGCTTGATGTTTTGGTGCATCTTGCACCGTTGCCTTGCTTGTCTTGTTTTACTCATATCTTAAAGGCCGTAGCTCCGAATTAAACAAACTTTATATGAAACTTGACTAGAATTTCGTGTAGACCATCATGGTGCATGTTAACCTGCTGTTTAACAACTTTAACTTAAGGTTTGTTCAGATCTGGACTAATTTCAAATTATGCATATGAGGACTTACCGGATTTGCTATATGTTGGTTCCGTCCTCATTTAAACTTGTTGGGTGATGTTGTTCTTGTGTGCTTCATTCCTTGCCATGTCTTGCATCATATATAGACTTGTCTTGAATCATACTTGGTTGAGCATCTTGTCATGTTCTTGTGTTGTGTGTTTACCGTATTGCTCGCTTCTTATCGATAGTGCTTGTTCCGTTGCGATCGTGGGGATTCGTTCGTCTTCACGTGGTTCGCCTTCCAGGCTTCTTCTTCGTCTTCTTCACGGACTCATTCTTCTTCCTTGCGGGATCTCAGGCAAGATGACCATCACCTTGGATACCTGTACTATCATTGCCATGCTTAGTTGACTCGATGCTATCATTATATGTTGCGCTACCCATCATTATTGTCAGCCCCTCTCCTTGGTTCCATGAAACCTCTAACCTTGACACCTTTCTAGCAAACCATTGTCTGGCTATGTTACGCGCTTGCTCAGCCCCTCTTATAGCGTTGCTAGTTGCAGGTGAAGATGAAGATCGTTCCATGTTGGAACTTATTGTTGCAATATCACAATATCTATTATTATTATTAACACACCTATATACTGGGCATGGGTGGAAGGCTTGGCCTTTTGCTCGGTGTTTTGTTCCACTCATGCCACCTTAGGAGCCGATAAACCGGCATTATGTTCCTTCATTTTGCGTTCCTTACACGGTTGGGTATATGGGGACCCCTTAACAGTTCGTCTTTGAATAAAACTCCTCCAGCAAGGCCCAACTTTGGTTTTAATTTGCCTCATAAAATAAAAACTTAATTAATTTATTGCATAGGGGGTCATGTACCTCGGTTCTTAATTCTACATAACAGGGGGGCCAGTGCTGATGGTGTTGGTCCCAAATGGGGGTTATGCGGGGCCACCACGGGGAAACTCGAGGATTGGTTTTACCTGTAGGATCGCCCATCCGGTCGTGGCCTGAGACGAGATACGCGCGGCTACTATCAGGGTGTCGACACACCGGGAGGTCTTACTGGACTTGTTTTACCATTGTCGAAATGTCTTGTGCACCGGGATGCCGAGCCTGATCGGATTTCCTTAAGATAAGGGGTTGATAATATTATTATTACTTCTGCTGATCGTGAGAGCTTGTGATGGGCTAAGTTGGGACACCCCTGCAGGGTTATGATCTTTCAAAAGCCGTGCCCGCGGTTATGTGGAAGATTGGAATTTGTTAATGTCCGGTTGTAGAAAACTTGACAGAGGATCCGAGATAAAACACACAACTGTGTGAGTAACCGTGACTGTCTCTTTTCACTTTGAGAAGAGAACATGGTGGGGTTATGTTTGACTCGTAGGTAGTTCAGGATCTTTAGCGATCATTACTAGTTTGCGACCGTTTGCGTAGATGCTCATCTTATTCTTGTACTCGTAAGTTAGCCACCATATTTTGCTTAGCCGCTGCTGCAACCTCACCACTTTACCTCTTCCTACCTATTAAGCTTTGATAGTCTTGTTACCCATGGTTATGGGATTGCTGAGTCCTCGTGGCTCACAGTTACTACAACAGCAGTTGCAGGTGCAGGTTTCCGATGCCTTGACGTGAGAGCGATGTGTTCTTTTGTTGGAGTTCTTCTTTATCTTCTTCTTCAGTCTTGGGTTAGGTTCCGGGTCGGCAGCCTGGGATAGCAGATGGATGTCGTTGAGCTTTTCATGTTTGCATCCGTAGTCGGATGCCTTGTATTGATGTTGTTGTATTCATTGTGACTTGTATGTATTGATGTATCCCCCATGTATGTAAGTAATGGTATGATGTAATGATATCCATCTTGCTAAGCGCCCGAAATGCGGTTGTGCCCCAATCACGTAAGTGTCATGTGATCGGGATAGAATCGCATCTTGGGCCTGACAAGTTGGTATCAAAGCCTCGACCGACCATAGGAGCCCCCTTGATTGATCGTAGTTTGGCCGTTGTTGAGTCTGGCAGAAAACTTTTTCGGAGTCTAGTTATATCGGAGAGTAGGAATTCTTTTTACTCCACTGCCCCTTCGTCGCTCTGGTGAGGAATCTTGACGTAAGTGTTTTGAATTGCCCCTCTTCCCCTTCAAATTTTTTTTAGGATCACGTGGTTAGTTTTCGTTCGTTGCGTTGTTAGTTCTTTCATCTGGTGCATCTCTCGTCAAGTGGATTCGACCCTCTTCTTCTTTGCAAGTCCAACCCTCGGTCCTTTTCAACCGACGGTGTTTTCCCCGTCCGTTGTGGTATTTCTTTTCCCACCCTCCCATCCTTTTGTTTCTCGGAGCCGGAGTCCTTAATCGAGTATCCATCCTACTCGTGTGAAGTCTTTGATTTCTTTCATCAATTATTCCAAACTGGTGAATTCTCGTCTAACTCGTCATCATTCTTCTCTTTTCTTTTCCGATGAATTCTTCTCTCGTTTGATATTCTTCATCTCTTTTCTTTTCCGGTGTAATCAATTCAAGTTTTTGGTGTTGATCTTATCTTTTCCCTCGGCTCAGATGTTTCCCTTGCTCATTCGTCTCTCGCCGTTTGATTATCCGGAGTTCTGCAGGCATCTCAGATTCTTCTGTGTTCCAATTAATTCGAGGTTGTCACCTCATTCGAGTTTTTCAATCGTTCCGGCGCATTTTCTCTTTTCGATCCTTTTCAACGGTGTTCTCTCTTCGGTGGGCTCATAACCCACAGGTTTTTCCCAGGATCTTACCTGACTCTTCTAATTTTCCGGAGTGTTTTGAAATTCTTTTCAAGTGTGACGTAAGTATGGATTCCATCAGTCATATGCCTTCTTCAAGATCGTTTTAATTCTTTCATCATGGGTTCAACCTTTCTTCTTGTCATTTTTCCGGAGTATTTCAGGAAGTCTTTTCATTGTGTTCCTCCGAAGGCCATCATTTCAGAAGATTTCTTAATTCTTAGTTTTCAACTTCATCCTCCAAATATTCTTCTTTGATGCCTCTTCGTTCGTCTCACATTCGTCCGGTGCTTCATTCAAGTATTCTTAATCAGTTCACGATATCTTCGTTCTCGTCATTTGAATTTTTCCTCAAGTGCTTAAGTCTTCCCGGCGATTCATCGCATTCACTCAATTTCATTTCCTTAAGGTGGCTTGTTCTTTTCATCATTCGATTTTATTTCTTCCCGGTGGTTCATTTATTTTCTTCACTCGGCTTTAATTCTTTACGGTGATTCGTTCAACAATTCTTTTCCGGTGCTATCATATCAATCCATTCATTTTTATTTCAATCCTACCGGCGTTTCGAGAAGATTGTCTCAAGTTCACGATATATCCCTCTTTAATCATTTCAACGAGAATAAGTAGTATGCGAATCCATTGCTTCTCATCAATTTAATTGGTGGAGGATAAGCATAACATAATTCTTATTTCTTTTTCAACAAGTTGATTTATTCCTTCCTTCGGAGTTTATTCTTGATGAATAAATTCTAGTACCAAGTGCTTTAATCTTTTCTTTTCCGGAGTTCAAGTTCTCGGCTATCTCGTCGGAACCACCATCTAAATCATCGCACGACTTTAATCATATTCTTTTCATCTGCATTTCTATATCATCATCCTTTCATTACCGGAGTTCTTCATGTTGGTTCATCACGATTAAATTCATTCTTCAAATATTCATCTAATTCTTCCGGAGCAGCTCAAGCATTCTTATTCTTGCCTCTCGAGTGCAATTAATTCTCCGTATTCGTTTGAACTGGAGTTTTCATTTCTTCATTCTAGTCTATTCAATATTTGGTTGCGGCATAATTTCACCTCAAGTTTTGAGATGTTTTCATAAGTCCACGACAATCTTATTCTTTTGTTGTTGATTTTCTCAACAACTCCGTTCAAGTCTTTCTCTTATAACTTCTCGCTCGCCTGCGTGTTGGGGAACGTAGCAGAATTCAAAAAATTTCCTACGCTTCACCAAGATCAATCTAAGGAGTCATCTAGCAACGAGCATAATGGAGTGCATCTACATACCCTTTTGTAGATCGCGTGCGGAAGCGTTCGAAGGAACGTGGATGACGTAGTCGTACTCTTCGTGATCCTCGTCACCGATGATCCCAGCGCCGAACGGACGACACCTCCGCGTTCAACACACGTATGGTACATCGACGTCTCCTCCTTCTTGATCCAGCAAGGGCGGAGGAGAGGTTGTCGGAGATCCAGCAACACAACGGCGTGGTGGTGGATGTAACAGGAAAACCTGCAGGGCTTCGCCGGCGCCCTACGAGAGGAGTAGGAAGTGTGACGGGAGGGGGGAGAGGCGCCAGAGGCTTGGGTGCAGCTGCCCTCTCCCCCCCACTATATATAGGGGCCAGGGGGGCGCCGGCCCTAGGGAGATCAGATCTCCAAGGGGGCGGCGGCCGGGGGGGTAGACTTGCCCCCCAAGGCATAGGGGGCGGCCCCTCCCCCTAGGGTTTCAACCCTAGGCGCATGGAGGGGGGCCCATGTGGTGCGCCAGCCCACCAGGGGCTGGCCCCTTCCCCCTTGCGGCCTATGGGACCCACCGGGATGGGTGGCCCCACCCGGTGGACCCTCGGGACCCCTCCGGTGGTCCCGGGACACTCCCGGTGACCCCCGGAATTCACCTGATGGCCGAAACTGGACTTCCTATATATTATTATTTACCTCCGGACCATTCCGGAACTCCTCGTGACGTCCGGGATCTCACCCGGGACTCCGAACAACATTCGGGTTTCCATGTGCATGTATCTCTACAACCCTAGCGTCACCGAACCTTAAGTGTGTAGACCCTATGGGTTCGGGAGACACGTAGACATGACCGAGACGACTCTCCGGTCAATAACCAACAGCGGGATCTGGATACCCATGTTGGTTCCCACGTGTTCCTCGATGATCTCATCGGATGAACCACTGTGTCAAGGATTCACTCAATCCCGTATGTTATTCCCTTTGTCCATCGGTACGGTACTTGCCCGAGATTCGATCGTCGGTATGCCCGATATCTTGTTCAATCTCGTCATGGCAAGTCTCTTTACTCGTTCCGTAATCCATCATCCCGTGACTAACTCCTTAGTCACTTTGAGCTCATTATGATGATGTCTTACCGAGAGGGCCCAGAGGTACCTCTCCGTCATACGGAGTGACAATATTCCAGTCTCGGTTCGTACCAACTCAACAGACACTTTCGGAGATACCCGTTGCGTACCTTTATAGCCACCCAGTTACGTTGTGACGTTTAGCACACCC
Source organism: Secale cereale (assembly GCA_902687465.1). NCBI lineage: Eukaryota > Viridiplantae > Streptophyta > Magnoliopsida > Poales > Poaceae > Secale > Secale cereale. The sequence goes on from LR738712.1 coordinate 688,840,782, forward strand.
AAAGTATTCCTACGGTATCCGGGAGTTGCACAACCTCATGGTCTAAGGAATAAATACTTGACACTTGAAAAGCTTAAGCATTACGAACTATACGATCTCGTGCTAGGCTCAGGATTGGGTCTTGTCCATCACATCATTCTCCTAATGATGTGATCCCGTTATCAATGACATCCAATGTCCATGGTCAGGAAACCGTGACCATCTATTGATCAACGAGCTAGTAACTAGAGGCTTACCAGGGACACGTTGTGGTCTATGTATTCACACATGTATCGTTGTTTCCGTACAATACAATTCAAGCATGAATAACAGAAAATTATCATGAACAAGGAAATATAATAATAATACTTTTATTATTGCCTCTAGGGCATATTTCCAACAGTCTCCCACTTGCACTAGAGTCAATAATCTAGTTACATTGTGATGAATCGAACACCCATAGAGTTCTGGTGTTGATCATGTTTAGCCCGTGGAAGAGGTTTAGTCAACGGGTCCGCAACATTCAGATCCGTATGCACTTTACAAATATATATGTCTCCATCTTGAACATAATTTCGGATGGAGTTGAAACGGCGCTTGATGTGCTTGGTCTTCTTGTGAAACCTGGGCTCCTTGGTAATGGCAATAGCTCCAGTGTTGTCACAGAAGAGAGTCATCGGGCTTGACGCGCTTGGAATGACTCCTAGGTCGGTGATGAATTCCTTCATCCAGACTCCTTCTTGCGCTGCTTCGCAAGCAGCTATGTACTCCGCTTCACATGTAGAATGTGCCACGACGCTCTGCTTGCAACTGCACCAGCTGACTGCTCCACCATTCAAAATATACACGTATCCGGTTTGTGACTTAGAGTCATCCAGATCTGTGTCGAAGCTAGCATCGACGTAACCCTTTACGACGAGATCTTCGTCACCTCCATAGACGAGAAACATATCCTTAGTCCTCTTCAGGTACTTTAGGATGTTCTTGACCGCTGTCCAGTGTTCCATACTGGGATCACTTTGGTACCTCCCTACCAAACTTATGGCAAGGTTCACATCAGGTCTGGTACACAGCATGGCATACATGATAGAACCTATGGCCGAGGCATAGGGAATGACACTCATCTTTTCTCTATCTTCTGCCGTGGTCGGGGACTGAGCCTTGCTCAATCTCATACCTTGCAAAACAGGCAAGAACCCCTTCTTTGACTGATCCATATTGAACTTCTTCAATATCTTGTCAAGGTATGTGCTTTGTGAAAGACCAATGAGGCGTCTTGATCTATCTCTATAGATTTTGATGCCTAATATGTAAGTAGCTTCTCCAAGGTCCTTTATTGAAAAAATCTTATTCAAGTAGGCCTTTATACTTTCCAAGAATTCTATATCATTTCCCATCAGCAATATGTCATCCACATATAATATGAGGAATGCTACAGAGCTCCCACTCACTTTCTTGTAGATACAGGCTTCTCCCCAAGTCTGTATAGAACCAAACGCTTTGATCACATCATTAAAGCGAATATTCCAACTCCGAGATGCTTGCACCAGCCCGTAGATCGAGCGCTGGAGCTTGCATACCTTGTTAGCATTTTCTGGATCGACAAAACCTTCCGGCTGCATCATATACAGTTCTTCCTTGAGGAAGCCATTAAGGAATGCCGTTTTGACGTCCATTTGCCATATCTCATAATCATAGAATGCGGCAATTGCTAACATGATTCGGACTGACTTCAGCATCGCTACGGGAGAGAAAGTCTCATCGTAGTCAATCCCTTGAACTTGTCGATAACCCTTAGCGACAAGCCGAGCTTTATAGATGGTCACGTTACCATCCGCGTCTGTCTTCTTCTTAAATATCCATTTATTTTCTATGGCATGCCTATCATCGGGCAAGTCCACCAAAGTCCATACTTTGTTTTCATACATGGATTCTATCTCGGATTTCATGGCTCCAAGCCATTTATTGGAATCCGGGCCCGCCATCGCTTCTTCATAGTTCGAAGGTTCACCGTTGTCTAACAACATGATTTCCATGACAGGGTTGTCGTACCACTCTGGTGCGGAACGTGTCCTTGTGGACCTTCGAAGTTCAGTAGTAACTTGATCTGTATCTTCATGATCATCATCATTAACTTCCTCCCTTGTCGGTGCAGGCACCTCAGGAACAATTTCCCGCGCTGCGCTACTTTCTGGTTCGGGAGGGGTGACTGTCACCTCATCAAGTTCTACCTTCCTCCCACTCACTTCTTTCGAGAGAAACTCTTTCTCCAAAAAGGATCCATTCTTGGCAACAAAGACTTTGCCTTCGGATCTGTGGTAGAAGGTGTACCCAATCGTTTCCTTTGGGTATCCTATGAAGACGCATTTTTCTGATTTGGGTTCGAGCTTTTCAGGTTGAAGTTTCTTGACATAAGCATCGCAACCCCAAACTTTTAGAAACGACAACTTAGGTTTCTTGCCAAACCAAAGTTCATTCGGTGTCGTCTCAACGGATTTCAACTAAGCCCTATTTAAAGTGAATGCGGCAGTCTCTAAAGCATAACCCCAAAAAGATAGCGGTAAGTCGGTGAGAGACATCATAGATCGCACCATGTCCAACAGGGTACGATTTCGACGTTCGGACACACCGTTACCCTGAGGTGCTCCGGGCGGTGTCAATTGTGAAACAATTCCACAGTTCCTAAGGTGTGTGCCAAATTCATGACTTAAATATTCACCCCCACGATCCGATCGCAAGAACTTTATTTTTCTGTCACGTTGATTCTCAACCTCATTATGAAATTCCTTGAACTTTTCAAAGGTCTCAGACTTGTGTTTCATCAAGTAGATATACCCATATCTACTCAAGTCGTCTGTGAGGGTGAGAACATAACGATAGCCTCCGCGAGCCTCAACACTCATTGGACCGCACACATCGGTATGTATGACTTCCAATAAGTTGGTTGCTCGCTCCATTATTCCGGAGAACGGAGTCTTGGTCATCTTGCCCAAGAGGCATGGTTCGCACGTGTCAAATGATTCATAATCAAGAGACTCCAGAAGTCCATCTGCATGAAGCTTCTTCATACGTTTGACACCAATATGACTAAGGCGGCAATGCCACAAGTATGTGGGACTATCATTGTCAACTTTACATCTTTTGGCATTCACACTATGAATATGTGTATCATCACGATCGAGATTCATCAAAAATAAACCATTGACCAGCGGGGCATGACCATAAAACATATCTCTCAAATAAATAGAACAACCATTATTCTCGGATTTAAATGAGTAGCCATCTCGCATCAAACGAGATCCAGATACAATGTTCATGCTCAAAGCTGGTACTAAATAACAATTATTAAGGTTTAAAACTAATCCCGAGGGTAGATGTAGAGGCAGCGTGCCGACGGCGGTCACATCAACCTTGGAACCATTCCCGACGCGCATCGTCACCTCGTCCTTCGCCAGTCTCCGCTTATTCCGCAACTCCTGCTTTGAGTTACAAATATGAGCAACTGCACCGGTATCAAATACCCAGGAGCTACTACGAGCGTTGGTATGGTACACATCAATAACATGTATATCACATATACCTTTGACGTTGCCGGCCTTCTTGTCCGCTAAGTATTTGGGGCAGTTCCGCTTCCAGTGACCTGTTCCCTTGCAATAAAAGCACTCAGTCTCAGGCTTGGGTCCATACTTTGGCTTCTTCCCGGCAACTGGCTTATCGGGCGCGGCAACTCCCTTGCCGTCCTTCTTGAAGTTCTTCTTACCCTTGCCCTTCTTGAACTTAGTGGTTTTATTGACCATCAACACTTGATGCTCTTTCTTGATCTCCACCTCCGCCGATTTCAGCATTGAATACACCTCGGGAATGGACTTCTCCATCCCCTGCATATTGAAGTTCAACACGAAGCTCTTGTAGCTAGGTGGGAGCGACTGGAGGATTCTGTCAACGACCGCTTCATCTGGGAGATTCATTCCCAACTGAGACAAGCGGTTGTGCAACCCAGAAATCTTGAGTATGTGCTCACTGACAGAACTGTTTTCCTCCATCTTACAGCTGTAGAATGCGTTGGAGACATCATATCTCTCAACTCGGGCATGAGCCTGGAAAACCATTTTCAGCTCTTGGAACATCTCATATGCCCCGTGGTGCTCAAAACGCTTTTGAAGCCCCGATTCTAAGCTGTAGAGCATGCCGCACTGAACCAGGGAGTAATCATCACAACGCGACTGCCAAGCGTTCATAACATCTTGGTTTGCCGGGGCGGGAGCGTCACCTAGCGGTGCTTCTAGGACATAAGTTTTCTTGGCAGCTATGAGGATGATCCTCAGGTTACGGACCCAGTCCGTATAGTTGCTACCATCGTCTTTCAGCTTGGATTTCTCTAGGAACGCGTTGAAGTTGAGGGTGGCATGAGCGTGGGCCATTTGATCTACAAGACATATTGTAAAGAATTTAGACTAAGTTCATGATAATTAAGTTCATCTTAATCAAATTTTAATGAACTCTCACTCAGATTGACATCTCTCTAGTTATCTAAGTGATACATGATCCGAATCGACTAGCCCGTGTCCGATCATCACGTGAGACGGACTAGTCATCAACGGTGACCATCTTCATGTTGATCGTATCTTCTATACGACTCATGTTCGACCTTTCGGTCTTCCGTGTTTCGAGGCCATGTCTGTACATGCTAGGCTCGTCAAGTGAACCCTAAGTGTATTGCGTGTGTAAATCTGGCTTACACCCGTTGTATGCGAACGTTAGAGCCTATCACACCCGATCATCACGTGGTGCTTCGGAACAACGATCCTTAGCAACGGTGCACAGTTAGGGGGAACACAATTCTTGAAATTTTAGTGAGAGATCATCTTATTTACTACCGTCGTTCTAAGTAAACAAGATGCATAAACATGATAAACATCACATGCAATCAAATAAAGTGACATGATATGGCCAATATCATCTTGCTCCTTCGATCTCCATCTTCGGGGCACCATGATCATCTTTGTCACCGGCTCGACACCATGATCTCCATCATCGTGTCTTCATGAAGTCATCACGCCAACTATTACTTCTACTACTATAGCTAACGTTTAGCAATAAAGTAAAATAATTACATGTCGTTATTCAGTGACACGCAGGTCATACAATAATTAAGACAACTCCTATGGCTCCTGCCGGTTGTCATTATCATCGACATGCAAGTCGTGATTCCCTATTACAAGAACATGATCAATCTCATACATCACATATATCATTCATCACATCTTCTTGGCCATACCACATCACATAGCACATGCTACAAGAACAAGTTAGACGACCTCTAATTGTTGTTGCAAGTTTTTACGTGGCTTCTATAGGTTTTCTAGCAAGAACGTTTCTTACCTACGCCAAAACCACAACGTGATTTGTCAATTTCTATTTACCCTTCATAAGGACCCTGTTCATCGAATCCGATCCGACTAAAGTGGGAGAGACAGACACCTGCCAGCCACCTTATGCATCTAGTGCATGTCTGTCGGTGGAACCAGTCTCACGTAAGCGTACGTGTAAGGTCGGTCCGGGCCGCTTCATCCCACGATGCCGCCGAATCAAGATTGGACTAGTAACGGCAAGAAAATTGAGCAAACTCTACGCCCACAACTTGTTTGTGTTCTACTCGTGCAAGATGCTACGCAAAGACCTAGCTCAGATGCCACTGTTGGGGAACGTAGCAGAATTCAAAAAAATTCCTACGCTTCACCAAGATCAATCTAAGGAGTCATCTAGAAATGAGCATAATGGAGTGCATCTACATACCCTTTTGTAGATCGTGTGCGGAAGCGTTCAAAGGAACGTGGATGAAGTAGTCGTACTCTTCGTGATCCTCGTCACCGATGATCCCAGCGCCGAACAGACGGCACCTCCGCATTCAACACACGTACGGTACAACGACGTCTCCTCCTTCTTGATCCAGCAAGGGCGGAGGAGAGGGTGTCGGAGATCCAGCAGCACGACGGCGTGGTGGTGGATGCAACAGGAAATGTGACGGGAGGGGGGAGAGGCGCCAGAGGCTTGGGTGCGGCTGCCCTCTCCCCCCGCTATATATAGGGGCTAGGGGGCGCCGGCCCTAGGGAGATCAGATCTCCAAGGGGGCGGCGGCCAGGGGATAGACTTGCCCCCCAAGGCATAGGGGGCGCCCCCTCCCCCTAGGGTTTCAACCCTAGGCGCATGGAGGGGGGCCCATGTGGTGCGCCAGCCCACCAGGGGCTGGCCCCTTCCCCCTTGCAGCCTATGGGACCCACCAGGATGGGTGGCCCCACCCGGTGGACCCCCGGGACCCCTCCGGTGGTCCCGGGACACTCCCGGTGACCCCCGGAATTCACCCGATGGCCGAAACTGGACTTCCTATATATTATTCTTTACCTCCGGACCATTCCGGAACTCCTCGTGACGTCCGGGATCTCATCCGGGACTCCAAACAAGATTCGGGTTTCCATGTGCATGTATCTCTACAACCCATCACCGAACCTTAAGTGTGTAGACCCTACGGGTTCGGGAGACACGTAGACATAACCGAGACGACTCTCCGGTCAATAACCAACAGCGGGATCTGGATACCCATGTTGGTTCCCACGTGTTCCTCTATGATCTCATCGGATGAACCACTGTGTCAAGGATTCACTCAATCCCGTATGTTATTCCCTTTGTCCATCGGTACGGTACTTGCCCGAGATTCGATCGTCGGTATGCCCGATACCTTGTTCAATCTCATCATGGCAAGTCTCTTTACTCGTTTCGTAATCCATCATCCCGTGACTAACTCCTTAGTCACTTTGAGCTCATTATGATGATGTCTTACCGAGAGGGCCCAGAGGTACCTCTCCGTCATACAGAGTGACAATATCCCAGTCTCGGTTCGTACCAACTCAACATACACTTTCGGAGATACCCGTTGCGTACCTTTATAGCCACCCAGTTACGTTGTGACGTTTGGCACACCCAAAGTATTCCTACAGTATTCGGGAGTTGCACAACCTCATGGTCTAAGGAATAAATACTTGACAATGGAAAAGCTTAAGCATTACGAACTATACGATCTCGTGCTAGGCTCAGGATTGGGTCTTGTCCATCACATCATTCTCCTAATGATGTGATCCCGTTATCAATGACATCCAATGTCCATGGTCAGGAAACCGTGACCATCTATTGATCAACGAGCTAGTAACTAGAGGCTTACCAGGGACACGTTGTGGTCTATGTATTCACACATGTATCGCTGTTTCCGTACAATACAATTCAAGCATGAATAACAGACAATTATCATGAACAAGGAAATATAAAAATAATACTTTTATTATTGCCTCTAGGGCATATTTCCAACACTGCGCCCCGCCTCGCTTCCTCCGTCTAGAGCGCCGCCCCGCCGAGCCTCTTCGCCGACCGCCGCCGCGTTGCCGTATCCCGGCCAGAGGGCTCGTCCCCGAGCCGCGCCTCGCCGCCCGGCGTCAAGCCCGTCGTCGCCGGCCTCTGCGCCGCCGCCCTAGGCCTTGCTCCGGCCAGATCCGGGCTGGGCGCCGCCGGATCCTCGCCCGGATCCATCCTCTGCCCGACCCGCTCCGTCTCTGGCCCACTGACAGTGGGACCCGTGCCGCCGCCGACGGACATGTCCGGGTGGCGACGGACATGTCCGCCCTCCTTCTCTCTGCCATGTGGACCCCCAGCCCCGGACGTGTCCGAATCTGACATGGACATGTCCATTTCCCCGAGGTGGTTTTTCTCTCTAAGTCCCAGAAAATTGCATATATTGTTGCATCTTTGCATGGCTGTAATTAATCATGTGCTTGTCCAAATTGAGTGAATAATATGTCAAAATGATCATGGTGATATGCTCTACTCTTTGTTCTATTGTGCCATGCCAGTTTGACTTCATCTTGATGCTCTAATCTCTGTTGCAAGAGTGCTACTTGTTATAAACAGATGTTACTTGTTATTTTGTTGCCATGTTTGAGATATGACAACTTGGTGCATGTTTATCCAAATGATGCATATGATATGTCAAAATGTTCATTGTGAAGTGTACTACATGATGGTTGTTGTAGCATGCCTGTTTGGGTTCATATTGCCATGTTAATCTCTGTTGCAAAAGTGCATTTGGCTATTAAGTGCTGGAACTTGTTATGAGATGTTGATTTCAATTGCTCTTTGCTATTGATGTGTTTGTCCTCGTGCCACATGTCTAGATGTTTTAGAAGGACGATATTATGGTCTTTGTTGTGGTGCATTTAACTTTCCATGATATGCCTCGAGGTGACTTAAACATGCTTGTAAAAATGCCATGTTGTCATTGCTGTTTTATACTTAGTGAAAAAACTGCCAAGTCTGGAATCTATTATAACCTGATGCTATGTTTGCTTGATGCCCTAGTCAAATCCATGCTTGTTTTGGAGTGGCCAATGATCATGTCTTGTTGTCCATATTTTTGTCTATCCATTCATGCCCTTACTTGCTCATATGGCCTGCTGTAGCTTATTTATTTCTTGCCCTCATGTTGCTATAAATTTTACCTGTCAGACTTTTATCAGCATGTTCAATTTGGTGAACCTTGTTGCTATTGATCCATGCCTCCTATGGAGTTGCTCCAATGGAGTTGTTTGCTGTAGGATATGTCTACTACATGTCCATGCTCTTTATATACTTAGTTGAGTTGATATGCATGTTGTTTTGTGCCTCCGAAGGCAGCATCGTGATGATGTTTTTGCCTTCCCAGATTTTGACTAAGTCTGGATAATTTTATTGCAACTTGCCATGCTTAGTTAATTGTGTTCTAGCAAGATTTTGGGTGTGTTCTAAGTTCATACTTGTTAATTAACATGTCTACTTCACATACATGCTTCTTGTCATCATGTTTGGGTGCTGTAGAGTATATATTTACCTTGCTCTAAAGTTGTTATGTGGCTGTTAACTTCAGCTTGTTGTTATATCTTGTTTCATGTGCATCTTTTAGCCCGTTGCTCCGTTTTGAGTGTGTCCTACATGAAACTTGTGTGATCTTGCATGTAGAATCATAATATCATGTTGTTTTCATGTTTGGAGTATGTTTGCTTGATGTTTGGGTGCATCTTGCACCGTTGCCTTGCTTGTCTTGTTTTGCTCATATCTTCTAGGCCGTAGCTCCGAATTAAACAAACTTTATATGAAACTTGACTAGAATTTCGTGTAGATCATCATGGTGCATGTTAACCTGCTGTTTAACAAATTTAACTTAAGGTTTGTTCAGATCTGGACTAATTTCAAATTATGCATATGAGGACTTACCGGATTTGTTATATGTTGGTTCCGGCCTCATTTAAACTTGTTGGGTGATGTTGTTTTTGTGTGCTTCATTCCTTGCCATGTCTTGCATCATATATAGACTTGTCTTGCATCATACTTGGCTGAGCATCTTGTCATGTTCTTGTGTTGTGTGTTTACCGTATTGCTTGCTTCTTATCGTTAGTGCTTGTTCCGTTGCGATCGTGGGGATTCGTTCGTCTTCACGTGGTTCGTCTTCCAGGCTTCTTCTTCGTCTTCTTCACGGACTCATTCTTCTTCCTTGCGGGATCTCAGGAAAGATAACCATCACCTTGGATACCTTTACTATCATTGCCATGCTTAGTTGCCTCGATGCTATCGTTATATGTCGCGCTACCCATCATTATTGTCAGCCCCTCTCCTTGTTGCCATGAAACCTCTAACCTTGACACCTTCCTAGCAAACCATTGTCTGGCTATGTTACCCGCTTGCTCAGTGATGGGCCTCGAACCCCTCGTTGGTTACCCCAAGTGGAAGGTGTAAGATGCAGTAAGTAGAAGTGTTTTCCCTTAGCAAAGATACCAAGGATCGAATCCCCAGAGACTCCTAGGTTCAACAAGTAGGTGTCAATTGCTACGGTGCCAGATTAGTAGCAATCAATGTGGACCTGCACACAGATACAAATAACTTTGCTCCCAACGAGTACAGAGAGGTTGTCAATCCCTCCGGCCTTGTAGTTCACAAAGGATTAAAAGCAATGATAGTAGTGATAGATAGTGTTTTGCAATAGTAAGTAAATAGCGAAAAGTAAATAGTGGATGTGATCAATGATGGTAATATGGACCGGAGTCTCATGATGTTCACTAGTGATGTCTCTCTCCCAAAAGACGATAAAACAGCTATGTGAGGTAAACAAATTACAGCTGGGCAATTGACAGGACCACAAGCGCAAACCAATGCTGACTACATTGCAAGAAAGGTTGAGGTTCAAAGCATGCGCGGTACGCCAAAGTAAGTAGACCGAAATCCATCAATATCTACTACTAATCATCCACCTTGAGATATCTATCCAGAACATCTCGCTTGTATTAAGTTGCGAGTCCCACCCATAGTGTAAACTCAATGCAACAGACAACTGCATTAAAAGAACTTTGCGTAAAGTAAACAATCCTTGCACCCGCGGGCACAAGCACCGTTGTTTTCCCCCTTGTGGCAACAGCACATCCCCTAGACTCATGTTTCTGTCACTCAAGCTAGTCATCGAGGGGCATGAACCCACAATCGAGCATAACGTTCCCTCTTGGAGTCACTACCTATTACTCGGCCAAAGCAATAAATAACAACGGAGAACATGCAAGAATTACTTATGAACAAAAATATAAAAGAGGTAAATCAAATATATTACTCAAGATCAATCTGAACATAATCTCATAATCCATCGGATCCCAGCAAACTCAACATAGCAACAGCATAAGGATTACATAGGTGCCTCGATCATGTAGGGCAGCTCACGAGGACTAATTAGTGAAGCACAAGAACGGGAGGAGAACATCACATAGCTACTGGTCATGGACTCATGGTCCAAGGGAGACTACTCACTAATCATCCACCTTGAGATATCTATCCAGAACATCTCGCTGGTATTAAGTTGCGAGTCCCACCCATAGTGTAAACTCAATGCAACAGACAACTGCATTAAAAGAACTTTGCGTAAAGTAAACAATCCTTGCACCCGCGGGCACAAGCACCGTTGTTTTCCCCCTTGTGGCAACAGCACATCCCCTAGACTCATGTTTCTGTCACTCAAGCTAGTCATCGAGGGTCATGAACCCACAATCGAGCATAACGTTCCCTCTTGGAGTCACTACCTATTACTCGGCCAAAGCAATAAATAACAACGGAGAACATGCAAGAATTACTTATGAACAAAAATATAAAAGAGGTGAATCAAATATATTACTCAAGATCAATCTGAACATAATCTCATAATCCATCGGATCCCAGCAAACTCAACATAGCAACAGCATAAGGATTACATAGGTGCCTCGATCATGTAGGGCAGCTCACGAGGACTAATTAGTGAAGCACAAGAACGGGAGGAGAACATCACATAGCTACTGGTCATGGACTCATGGTCCAAGGGAGACTACTCACGAGTCATCCGGGAGGCGTCCATGGTGGTGGAGAAGCTCCTGGTGGTGATCCTCCCCTCCGGCAGGGTGCCGGGAAGAGTTCTCCTGGTGCTCCCGATCTTGGAAGCGGCGGCGGCGGCGGAACAGAGATGGGATCGCGAAAAGAGTTCCCGTTCTGAGGGTTACGGAGGACCCTTTAAATATATGCCAAAGTAGGGCATCGGGGGAGCTTCGGGGGGCCCAGGCGCCCCCCCGGCGTGGCCCAGGGGGGGCGCCGCCAGGGCGCCTGGAGCCCTGGTGGCCCCCCTGGGCTGCCCTTCGGACGCAGTGTTGTTTCCGGAACGCTGATTTTTTATATAATTTTTCTGGATTTTTCTGGGCAGTTCTCGAAACGTGAAAACCTGAATTACAAAAACAGCCGAAAACAGAAACTGGCACTGGGGTGCACTGGATTAGCAAGTTAGTCCAAATATGATCAAAAGTGTATGGAAGTGTATGAATATCATAGCAATATCACCCAAAAGTGGCATGGAGCAAGCAGAAATTATAGATACGTTTTGGACGTATCAACATCCCCAAGCTTAATTCCTGCTCGTCCTCGAGTAGGTAAATGATAACAAGAATAATTTATGTGGTGACATGCTATTAACCATATAGGACTTTTTCATAGTCATATGACAAAAGCTTACTGAGACAATGACTCTAAAGTAATTAAGTTGCCTCAAGAGAAAATCACAAATGACTGAAAGTTTTACAATATGAAACTGAAACATCAAAAAGATTTGCAATGAACATGATGTGCAAATATGATAAAGTGATATCTAGCTTGCCCCCTTTAGTGATGCAAAACATAAATGCAGGGGCACCTTCAAGGTTTAAGTGATGACTAGATACAATCATTTCAGAATAAACGATATCACAATCATGCAAAAGACAATGCTACTTTGGGACAATGCACATTACACTCAGAATGACAATCATGCTCTCAGTAGTTGGTGCTTTAACATAAAGGTAAAAGAATGGTTATGTGCTAGAGCTTTTTATTTTGAAAACATGGAAGCAATTGTGTCAACGGTAGTAGTACTTCATATGTGTCATGCATAAGACATCCTATAAGTTGCAAGCCTCATGCATCGTATACCAATAGTGCTCGCTCCTTGTCCTAATTAGCTCGGATCTCCATGGGTTATCATTGCATTACATATGTTTCAACCAAGTGTCACAAAGGGGTACCTCTATGCCACCTGTACAAAGGTCCAAGGAGATAAATCGCATTTGATTTCTCGTTTTTCATAGATATCAACTTGAGGACATCCATACCGGGACAACATAGAAAATAGATGATGGACTCCTCTTTAATGCATAAGCATATTCTCATGAGAGATTGAGGATTAAGGTCCAAGCTAAAACTTCCACCATGATACATGGCCTTGGTTGGCGGCCCAATGTTCTTCTCTAACAATATGCATATTCATTCAACCCACGACAAATCATCCTTACTTCAGACAAGACGAACATGCATAGCAACTCACATGATATTCAACAAAAGTGTGACAGTTGATGGCGTCCCCAGAAACATGGTTACCGCTCAGCAAGCAACTTATAAGAAATAAGATACATAAGCAACATATTCTTTACCACAATAGTTTTTAGGCTACTTTCCCATGAGCTATATATTGCATAGTTAGTTTGCTTAGTACAGGTGGAGGTTAGCAAAAGACTGGGAGCGACCAACTAAGAGAGCAATGACGGTCATAATCATGCAGAGTGACAAAGCAATATTGAATCAGGCATGGTGGTTATATCACTACTCAGAAACAAAAGATCATCAAGGCTTGACAGACTTTCTTTACAGTCTTAAATATGCGTGAGCATACGCCAAGTCAATCAAAATAAATTCTCAAAGTAAGATATTACTAAACCATACCATATCATAGGCAAACAAATCATGTTGGTACTCCAATAACACATTGGACCCCCCCAGCTATTTGAGATTAACCATAAGAAAACCTGAACTACTAAGCACCATCATGCAAGTAGCATATTTATCATAGACACATTAACCAATGCAACGGAAGCAAACTCTCTTAATAAGGTGAGCATGGTAATTATAGAGAGTTCAAGCAACCAACTAAACAGAAGCTCTTTGAAAAGATAAGCATGAATACTTAAGAGCAGAGCATGATAGTAGCTATTAAAAGATAAAGAACACACACATCATAGATAGACATGAAAATTCTATGTTATGTTCGAGGTAGAGGTGGAGCGTGTTTCTCTCCCACATAAAGGAATGCTGGGTTCCGACTCGTTATGAAAAACTAAAAAGAAAACTAAAAGCAAGACGCTCCAAGCATAGCACATAACACATGAAGTGATAAAAATATAGCGAAACGAAAGACGAACTGATAATGTTGATGGAGAAGGGGATGCACGGGGGCATCCCCAAGCTTAGACGCTTGAGTCTCCTTGAATATTTCTTGGGGGTGCACGGGGGCATCCCCAAGCTTGAGCGCTTGACACTCCTGAATCTTTTTATCATCTTCCCTCGCACACTTGAAAACTCCCTTCATACACAACTCATCATAATCTGATTAGCGAGGTTAGTACCCTTAATAAAATAATTATACCTTGCTGGAAATAAGGATATTCTTGAAGTTCTACTGTTTCTCAAGATTGCCAAATGGTTTTTTTGCAAAGAAAAAGCAAGCTCTTGATTTGCAAAGTGAAGGTAAGGCAAAACAGGACAGAATCTGTGAAAAACAGAACTGCAGGCAGTAATTGATCTGTTAGGGATACTTCTGCAACTCAAATAAAAAAACTCAGAACAGACGCACGAAAGACAATTATATAGAGAACGCTGTCGAAAAAATTCAGACCAAAAAGATGATCTGGTGATTTTATACGAATTTTTCTATCCAAGGACAGAATCTGTTTCCTGGACAGCACCTCACAACTTTTGAACTTTCTAGCAATCAGAGGCTATACTTGGCATAAAGCTGAAAAGTAAAGATACAATGATGTTGCTACAGTAGTAACAAACATCAAGACCACTAAAACTGAAAGAACAAACCGAAAGCAAAGATAACAAGGGTTGTCTCCCTAGAGCTCTTTCTTTATAGCCACAAAGATAGGCTTAAGACTTTAATGATGCTCTCGTAGGAATAAGAGTTGAAGAACAAAAGAGAGCATCAAGAAGCAAATACCAAACACATTTAAGCCTAACATGCTTCCTATGCATAGGAATATTGCAATACAATAATTCATTGAAGCACAAAGCAATAAGCATAGGAAGACAAAACAAGTGCAGCTTCAAAACCTTCAACATAAAGAGAGGGAACTTGATATTATTGAAATATCTATAAGCATATGTTCCCTTCTCATAATAATTTTCAGTGGGATCACGAATAAACTCAACAATATAAGCATCACATAAAGCATTGTTACCATGATCCACATGCAAAAAGGTACTCTTACTCTCCACATAAGCATCATGAAGAGGATAAAACTTAGTATAAAAGAGAGACATAAGGTCTTGCCAATCAAGCAAGTGCGAGTTATCGAGAAGCTTATACCAATCTGAAGCTTTATCTATAAGTGATACGGCGAACAATTTGACAAACTCCCTTGATACACCTGCAAGCTTAAATAATGAACATAGTTGTGACAGATATAGCAAGTGTTCACCGGGATGTCTGTCTCCTGCATAACGATTAGCCAAAACATAATCGATAATACCAGCTGGTATTTTGTAGGGCACAATTTCAGTAGGGGGAGGAGCAACAACCACAGGTGTAGGGCGTCTTCCCGCAAGCAACGATCCAATAGCAAGGTTGTCCATAAGCATAATTAGTGAAATACATAAAGTAAACTGGAAGGTAAATTAACAAGACTAAAAGCAAAGGTAAAAGATAGCATGCAACTCCCCTATCCTGAAGAGTGGAGTCCCCGGCAACGGCGCCAGAAAATACTCCTTGATGGGCCTCGAACCCCTCATTGGTTACCCCAAGTGGAAGGTGTAAGATGCAGTAAGTAGAAGTGTTATACCTTAGCAACGATACCAAGGATCGAATCCCCAGAGACTCCTAGGTTCAACAAGTAGGTGTCAATTGCTACGGCACCAGATTAGTAGCAATCAACGTGGACCTGCACACAGATACAAATAACTTTGCTCCCAACGAGTACAGAGAGGTTGTCAATCCCTCCGGCCATGTTCTTGTGTTGTGTGTTTACCGTATTGCTTGCTTCTTATCGTTAGTGCTTGTTCCGTTGCGATCGTGGGGATTCGTTCGTCTTCACGTGGTTCGTCTTCCAGGCTTCTTCTTCGTCTTCTTCACGGACTCATTCTTCTTCCTTGCGGGATCTCAGGAAAGATAACCATCACCTTGGATACCTTTACTATCATTGCCATGCTTAGTTGCCTCGATGCTATCGTTATATGTCGCGCTACCCATCATTATTGTCAGCCCCTCTCCTTGTTGCCATGAAACCTCTAACCTTGACACCTTCCTAGCAAACCATTGTCTGGCTATGTTACCCGCTTGCTCAGTGATGGGCCTCGAACCCCTCGTTGGTTACCCCAAGTGGAAGGTGTAAGATGCAGTAAGTAGAAGTGTTTTCCCTTAGCAAAGATACCAAGGATCGAATCCCCAGAGACTCCTAGGTTCAACAAGTAGGTGTCAATTGCTACGGTGCCAGATTAGTAGCAATCAATGTGGACCTGCACACAGATACAAATAACTTTGCTCCCAACGAGTACAGAGAGGTTGTCAATCCCTCCGGCCTTGTAGTTCACAAAGGATTAAAAGCAATGATAGTAGTGATAGATAGTGTTTTGCAATAGTAAGTAAATAGCGAAAAGTAAATAGTGGATGTGATCAATGATGGTAATATGGACCGGAGTCTCATGATGTTCACTAGTGATGTCTCTCTCCCAAAAGACGATAAAACAGCTATGTGAGGTAAACAAATTACAGCTGGGCAATTGACAGGACCACAAGCGCAAACCAATGCTGACTACATTGCAAGAAAGGTTGAGGTTCAAAGCATGCGCGGTACGCCAAAGTAAGTAGACCGAAATCCATCAATATCTACTACTAATCATCCACCTTGAGATATCTATCCAGAACATCTCGCTTGTATTAAGTTGCGAGTCCCACCCATAGTGTAAACTCAATGCAACAGACAACTGCATTAAAAGAACTTTGCGTAAAGTAAACAATCCTTGCACCCGCGGGCACAAGCACCGTTGTTTTCCCCCTTGTGGCAACAGCACATCCCCTAGACTCATGTTTCTGTCACTCAAGCTAGTCATCGAGGGGCATGAACCCACAATCGAGCATAACGTTCCCTCTTGGAGTCACTACCTATTACTCGGCCAAAGCAATAAATAACAACGGAGAACATGCAAGAATTACTTATGAACAAAAATATAAAAGAGGTAAATCAAATATATTACTCAAGATCAATCTGAACATAATCTCATAATCCATCGGATCCCAGCAAACTCAACATAGCAACAGCATAAGGATTACATAGGTGCCTCGATCATGTAGGGCAGCTCACGAGGACTAATTAGTGAAGCACAAGAACGGGAGGAGAACATCACATAGCTACTGGTCATGGACTCATGGTCCAAGGGAGACTACTCACTAATCATCCACCTTGAGATATCTATCCAGAACATCTCGCTGGTATTAAGTTGCGAGTCCCACCCATAGTGTAAACTCAATGCAACAGACAACTGCATTAAAAGAACTTTGCGTAAAGTAAACAATCCTTGCACCCGCGGGCACAAGCACCGTTGTTTTCCCCCTTGTGGCAACAGCACATCCCCTAGACTCATGTTTCTGTCACTCAAGCTAGTCATCGAGGGTCATGAACCCACAATCGAGCATAACGTTCCCTCTTGGAGTCACTACCTATTACTCGGCCAAAGCAATAAATAACAACGGAGAACATGCAAGAATTACTTATGAACAAAAATATAAAAGAGGTGAATCAAATATATTACTCAAGATCAATCTGAACATAATCTCATAATCCATCGGATCCCAGCAAACTCAACATAGCAACAGCATAAGGATTACATAGGTGCCTCGATCATGTAGGGCAGCTCACGAGGACTAATTAGTGAAGCACAAGAACGGGAGGAGAACATCACATAGCTACTGGTCATGGACTCATGGTCCAAGGGAGACTACTCACGAGTCATCCGGGAGGCGTCCATGGTGGTGGAGAAGCTCCCGGTGGTGATCCTCCCCTCCGGCAGGGTGCCAGGAAGAGTTCTCCTGGTGCTCCCGATCTTGAAAGCGGCGGCGGCGGCGGAACAGAGATGGGATCACGAAAAGAGTTCCCGTTCTGAGGGTTACGGAGGACCCTTTAAATATATGCCAAAGTAGGGCATCGGGGGAGCTTCGGGGGGCCCAGGCCCCCCCCCGGCGCGGCCCAGGGGGGGCGCCGCCAGGGCGCCTGGAGCCCTAGTTCCCCCCTCCCAGGCTGCCCTTCGGACGCAGTGTTGTTTCCGGAACGCTGATTTTTTATATAATTTTTCTGGATTTTTCTGGGCAGTTCTCGAAACGTGAAAACCTGAAATACAAGAACAGCCGAAAACAGAAACTGGCACTGGGGTGCACTGGATTAGCAAGTTAGTCCAAATATGATCAAAAGTGTATGGAAGTGTATGAATATCATAGCAATATCACCCAAAAGTGGCATGGAGCAAGCAGAAATTATAGATACGTTTTGGACGTATCACTCAGCCCCTCTTATAGCGTTGCTAGTTGCAGGTGAAGATGAAGATCATTCCATGTTGGAACTTATTGTTGGAATATCACAATATCTATTATTATTAACACACCTATATACCGGGCATGGGTGGAAGGCTTGGCCTTTTGCTCGGTGTTTTGTTCCACTCATGCCACCTTAGGAGGCGATAAACCGACATTATGTTCCTTGATTTTGCGTTCCTTACACGGTTGGGTATATGGGGACCCCTTGACAGTTCGTCTTTGAATAAAACTCCTCCAGCAAGGCCCAACTTTGGTTTTAATTTGCCTCATATAATAAAAACTTAATTAATTCATTGCATAGGGGGTCATGTCCCCGGGTTCTTAATTCTACATAACAGGGGGGCCAGTGCTGATGGTGTTGGTCCCAAACGGGGGTTATGCGGGGCCACCACGGGGAAACTCGAGGATTGGTTTTACCTGTAGGATCGCCCATCCGGTCGTGGCCTGAGACGAGATACGCGCGGCTACTATCAGGGTTTCGACACACCGGGAGGTCTTGCTGGACTTGTTTTACCATTGTCGAAATGTCTTGTGCACCGGGATGCCGAGCCTGATCGGATTTCCCTAAGATAAGGGGTGATAATATTATTATTACTTCTGCTGATCATGAGAGCTTGTGATGGGCTAAGTTGGGACACACCTGCAGGGTTATGATCTTTCGAAGCCGTGCCCGCGGTTATGTGGCAGATTGGAATTTGTTAATGTCCGGTTGTAGAAAACTTGACAAAGGATCCGAGATAAAACACACAATTGTGTGAGTAACCGTGACTGTCTCTTTTCACTTTGAGAAGAGAACACGGTGGGGTTATGTTTGACTCATAGGTAGTTCAGGATCTTTAGCGATCATTACTAGTTTGCGACCGTTTGCGTAGATTCTCATCTTATTCTTATACTCGTAAGTTAGCCACCATATTTTGCTTAGCCGCTGCTGCAACCTCACCACTTTACCTCTTCCTACCTATTAAGCTTTGATAGTCTTGTTACCCATGGTTATGGGATTGCTGAGCCCTCGTGGCTCACAGTTACTACAACAGCAGTTGCAGGTGCAGGTTTCCGATGACTTGGCGTGAGAGCGATGTGTTCTTTTGTTGGAGTTCTTCTTCTTCTTCTTCTTCTTCTTCAGTCTTGGGTTAGGTTCCGGGTCGGCAGCCTGGTATAGCAGATGGATGTCGTTGAGCTTTTCATGTTTGCATCCGTAGTCGGATGCCTTGTATTGATGTTGTTGTATTCATTGTGACTTGTATGTATTGCTGTATCCCCCATGTATGTAAGTAATGGTACGATGTAATGATATCCATCTTGCTAAGCGCCCGAAATGCGGTTGTGCCCCAATCACGTAAGTGTCACGTGATCGGGATAGAATCGCATCTTGGGCCTGACAAACCTGTAACTATTCTTTGTGGGATCAATTCATCTTTATCATTAGGGACAACAATCATACCTCCTTTCTTAGGAACATAATGTACAGGACTTACCCACTGACTATCAGCAACTTGATAGATAATACCTGCCTCTAGAAGATTTAGTATTTCCTTTCTTACCACTTCTTTCATCTTAGGATTTAATCATCGCTGATGATCAATAACCGGTTTAGCATTTTCTTCCAATTTTATATTGTGTTGGCATATAGTGGGACTAATGCCCTTAAGATCATCCAGAGTATATCCAATAGCAGCACGATGCTTCTTCAGAGTTTTCAATAATTTTGTCTTCTTCCTGCTCTGAAAGGTTAGCACTAATAATAACAGGATATATCTTCTTTTCATCAAGATAAACATACTTAAGGTTATCAGGTAAAGGTTTAAGTTCAAACACAGGTTCACCCTTGGGTGGAGGAGGACCCCCTAGGATTTCAACAGGCAAGTTGTTTTTCAATACGGGTCCCTGTGTAAGGAATATTTCATCTATCTTCCTTCTTTCATTCATATGCATATCATTTTCGTGGTCTAGCAAGTATTGTTCTAAAGGATCATTAGGTGGCACGGCAATAGAAGCAAGACCAATAATTTCATCTTTACTGGGTGGTGCCTTTTCAAGGACTTTATATAGTAAAGAATCCACTATTTCGGAAGAGATTACAATTGATTATGAGAAAAAAGTTGATGTCTATGATGATTATTGTGTTGACTTGTATGCTATTAAGAATAATGATAACCATGAAACTTGTCATCATGATTTTAGTTTTCAATTGGATTATGCTTCACATGATAGTTATTTTGTTGAGTTTGCTCCCACTACTATTGATGAGAATAGAATAGCTTATGTGGAGAGTAGTAAAATTTCTATGCAAGTAGATCATGAAAAGAATGCTTTATGTGCTGGTTATATGGTTGAATTCATTCATGATTCCACTGAAAATTATTATGAGAGAGGATCATATGCTTCTACATATTGCAATAATATCAAGTTTCCTCTCTATGTGCTTAAAGTTTTGAAGTTATGCTCGTTTTCCCTTCCTATGCTAGTTGATTATCGTTCCCAAAAGTTGTTTGATTAAAAAATCCCTATGCATAGGAAGTGGGTTATACTTAAATGTGCTAGTTATATTCTTCGTGATGCTCTCTTTATGTTTCAATTCTTATCTTTTATGCGAGCATCATTGAAATCATCATGCCTAGCTAGGGGCGTTAAACGATAGCGCTTGTTGGGAGGCAACCCAATTTTATTTTCTTTGTTTTTGCTTATATTTAGGAATAAATATTGCATCTAGCTTCTATTTAGATGTGGTTTTGTGTTTTAATTAGTGTTTGTGCCAAGTAGAACCTTTGGGAAGACTTGTGTCAAGTTTATATGATCTTGCTGTGAAAAACAGAATCGTTAGCGCTCGCTAGAATGATCACCATATTTTACTGGAGTGTGCTATTTAGTTGATTTTTTTGCAGATGATTAATAGAAAAATTCCCCACGTTTACCAATTTATTTCAATTTTTTTGGAGTTACTTTCATAAACTAGTGGGAATTTTTATTATAGAACTTGGCTTGTATATTCCAACAATGGGCTTCCTCAAATGCCGTAGGTCTTCATGAGCAAGCAAGTTGGATGCACACCCACTTAGTTTCTTTTGTTGAGCTTTCATACATTTTTAGCTCTATTGCATCTGTTGCATGGAAATCCCTACTCACTCACATTTATATCTATTGATGGGCATCTCCATAGCCTGTTGATACGCCTAGTTGATGTGAGACTATCTCCCTCCTTTTTGTCCTCTCCACAACCACCTCTCTATTCCACCCATGTGCTATGTCCATGGCTCACGCTCATGAATTGCGTGAAAGTTGAAAGGTTTGAAAAAATAGAGTATGAAAACAAGTGCTTGGCTGAAATCGGGGTTGTGCATGATATGAATATTTTGTGTGATGAAGAGGGAGCATAGCCAGACTATATGATTTTGTAGGGATAACTTTCTTTAGCCATAGTATTTAGAGAAGACATGATTGCTTTGTTAGTATGCTTGAAGTATCATTATTTCTTATGTCAATATAGACTTCTGTCTTGAATCTTTCAGATCTGAACATTCATGCCATAATTAAGAGAATTGCATTGAAAATTATGTTGGTTAGCATTCCACATCAAAAATTCTGTTTTTATCATTTATCGACTCGAGGACGAGCAGGAATTAAGCTTGGGGATGCTGATACGTCTCCAACGTATCTATAATTTTTTATAGTTCCATGGTATTATATTATCCTTCTAGGATGTTTTATGGGCTTTTATATACACTTTTATATTATTTTTGGGACTAACCTATTAACCCAGAGCCCAGTGCCAGTTTCTGTTTTTCTCCTATTTTAGGGTTTCGCAGAAAAGGAATATCAAACGAAGCCCAATTGACCTGAAATTTAACGAATGAAGTTTTTGGACCAGAAGAAGCCCACAGAGTGCCGGAGGGGGATGAGAAGACCCACGGGCTGCCCACGAGGGTGGGGGCGCGCCCCCTGTAAGGGCATCTCCTGCCTGAGGTTTTGGTGATGGTGACAATCCTTGTGTGGACTAATCGTGTGTTCAGGTTGATAACATGTGGCACAAGACGGTTAGGCCTTCCCTCTTGAAGGAAAAGATCGAAGACGGAGGTTCCGATGCCTTTTTGTTTCTTTTGGTCATAGGAAATCCGTACTATTAAGAGGGAACCCACATCGGAAGGTAATGGGTGAATCAAGTCACGTACACAGATACTTTGCACCCACTATATTACCTCAGTTCGTGGAGAGAGAGGTCCCATTTCATTCCTCCTTTTTTGTGTAGACTCATCCACAGCGGTAGTACCGCCCTAGTTGGCGGTTGTACCGGTGGCCGGTAGTTCCGGTCAAACCACCGCCCCAAGTACCGCTCAGGGGTGATACCTTCTGTACTGGGTGCGGTGGTAGACCGGTGGTGGCCCGGAAGTACCGGTGTTCTTCTCGCAAGACCGGTACTACCGTAGTTCCGAGCGGTAGTACCGCTCTGACTGCCACCACGCAGAAACTATCTGCCTGGCGGTAGTTCCGGCCCAACCATCGCCTCAACTACCGCCCCTGCTTGAAACCTTCTGGTTTCCAAGCGGTAGTTGACCGGAGGTGGGGCGGTAGTTCCGGTTTTCTCCGGAAAACCGGTACTACCGAGTGAGCCACCGGAAGTACCGCCCTAGTGGCAAGGGCGCAGGTTTCCTCACTCACCGGTACTACCGGTTGGGCTAGCGGAACTACCGGTCCTATGTAAATCTGCACATAACGGTTGGATTGGTGGAGACCCTATTTAAGGAGCCCCTTCTCCCACCTCCACCTTATCTCTTGCCTCTCTCTCTCCACCATTAATGCCATTGAAGCTTTCTTGCTCGATCTCTCTCCCTAGCCAACCAAACTTGTTGATTTGCTAGGGTTTGAAGGAGGAGACCTAGATCTACACTTCCACCAAAGGAAACTTGATTCCCCCATACTTTCTTGTGTGGATTTTGTTACTCTTGGGTGTTTGAGCACTCTAGACAGAAGAGGTCACTTCGGAGCCACAATCCATTGTGGTGAAGCTCCGGGGTTTCGTTGGGAGCCTCCAATTAAGTTGTGGAGAGAGCCCCAACCTTGTTTGTAAAGGTTCGGTTGCCGCCTTCAAGGGCACCACTAGTGGATTCACGGCACCTTGCATTGTGTGAGGGAGTGAGGAGAATACGGTGGCCCTAGTGGCTTCTTGGGGAGCATTGTGCCTCCACACCGCTCCAACGGAGATGTACTTCCCTTCAAAGGGAAGGAACTTCGATATCACATCCTCGTCTTCACCGTCTCCACTTGTGGTTATTTCTTACCTTTACTTGTGCTAGCATTACTTGTTTCTCTCCTATAGTGTGCTTGTGTAGTTGTTACCTTTACTTTCGGTTAGTTGTCATCTTAGTAGCTTATCTAGACAACTTACTTTGACGCTTAATTTAAAGTGGTTAAGAAAAGCTAAAAATTGTTAGTTGCCTATTCACCCCCCCCCCTCTCGTCAACCATATCGATCCTTTCAATTGGTATCAGAGCCTCGTCTCTTTTTAAGGACTTTACCGTCCAAAGAGTATGGGTGACAACGTAGTCGAGACGGAGGACCATTCCGTCGGAACTCCGTCCTTGCCTACGTCAGATGGGGGAACCTCGGTCACTCGTGAGGAGTTCAATGTGGCCTTAACCACATTGAAAGAGTCACTAGCGAGCGAGGTCAAAGGCATGTTTAAAGATTTGCTTGAAGGGCTTAAAGTATCCACCGCACCGTTAGAAGTGGTTCGTCCCGCTACTAACGTGTCGGAGGCTAATCCCGACAAGGGAGAAGCTGGTAGTGAACAAGCCCCTGTTACGAAGAATGGGAGTGGAATCTTTGCCCACTCCGCTCCTCCTACTCACTATGGAGGACCCGTTCCTACACCGCATTTAAATTCCGTTGGGCCACCTCCCAAGTTTATAAAAAATTCTGATTTTGCTACTTGGGTGTTTCGCTTCAAACGTCATATAAATCATTGTTATACTAATCTTTGGAGAATCATTGAGCAAGGTTTTTATCTGCATGATCCCGACAACATGACTCCAAGAGAAACTGCGGATCATCAGTTCAACGAGTCCGCTCTTTGCATTCTTCAAGATGCTATTCTTCCAGAAGACATTGCACATCTTCGACCCTTCACTGTGGCCAAGGAAGCTTGGGAACATGCTGGCACTATGTACAAGGGAAGCACTAGCATTCAACGCTCTAACTATGAAGTTGTGCAAGATGAAGCCGATGAGTTTGCTATGATCGAAGAAGAAGATCCTCGTGAACTTTATCGGAGATTAACCACCCTTGCGGTCTCTCTTCGAGATCATGGCAGTAAGGACACGGATGACAACTGGATCAAGCGCAAGTTCCTCAATACCATGATGCCCTATCATAAGGCCATGTCCTCTGTCATTCGTCAGAGACCGGATTTCCACCACTTGTCATCTCATGAAGTGTTGGATGAGTTCGTTGCCATGAGGATCTTGGACATGACCGCCGACAATGCGGTCTTAAGAGCTCAACGATCAAAGAAGCCTAATCTTGCCCTGAAGGCCAAGGCTTGTGTGGAAGAAGAGGAGGTGGAAGATGATGATGAGTGTAGCCCCGAGGACACCAAATATGCCTATCATGAGCACATGGCTCTTGCTTCAAGGCAATTCTGGGGCAAGAAGAACACATGACCCAACTTCAACAGGAACAACTCAAGTGGAAACAAGGACAAGCAACGAGTAAGGACATGCTTCAACTGTGGCAATGTAAGCCACTTCGTTGCAGATTGCCCATATGAGAAGAGAGAAGACTTTGGAGGCAAGCTTATCCGGAAGGACAAGTCAAAGTCCTATCCCAACAATAACAACTTCAACAAGAAGACTCCTCCTAAAGGGTTGGTGGCCCAAGAAGAATATGTTGAGGATGGTGATAATGATGAAGATGATGAGATGGTCACCATGGCCACAATTGCAATTGCCACTACTCCGCACTCATCTCTCTTCAACTCACCAAATGAGAACATCACCGCCAAGTGTCTCATGGCCAAGGCCACCAACAAGGTAACCCCAAACATCAATACTACTATCTCTTATAATCCTTCATTGACGAATTGTATTGATGAGAGTGAGGGTGCTAAGGAGGGAGAGAATGAATTTGAGTTGTTCATGAAAAATCTCAAGGGCAAACCCAAGAAGCATTTTGTTGCTCTCTTGGAACAACTCGGTGAGGCCAACGACATGATCGAGGCTCACGAGGAAACCATTACTAAAATGGAAGGACATAGTCAAGACTATGCCGATGAGATATCGGATCTCTCTAACGCCCTAGAGGAAGAGCGTGGTCTTCGTTTGGCTCTTGAGGAGTCACACAACGATGGTCATGCTAAATTAAAGAAAGATCTTGATCATGCTTTAGTTGTCGCTCGTGTGCTTAATTCCGAGAAGGCAAAACTGGAGGTTGACCATGAGAAACTCAAAGAAGAGTTTTCCATACTTGACAAGGCTCACAAGGCTTTGAAAGGTATGCATGCTACTCTCAAGGAGTCTCATGATCAACTCCAAGTTTCGCTAACTAAAGAAAAGGCTATCTTTCCTCGCATGGTATTAATTGATAATGCAAATGCTACTAACCCGTGTTGCGAGCATGTGCATCTTGTTGAAGAGAATGCCGAGTTGAAGAAGCAACTTGAGAAAGGCCTTGTGACATGCATACAAGGTGAGAAGAACCTCAACAACCTTTTGAGCAATCAAAAGGAGGTTGTGGCAAAGGAAGGAATTGGGTTTGTTCCTAAGCCCAAGAAGAAGAAGAATGACAAGACCAAGAAACCACCCCCTCTCCGACAATATTTTGTGAAAGAAGGAGAGGGCACATCAAAGAAGAAGAAAGTGGTGAAAAGTGGTGGTGTCAAGAAAAACTCCACCATACCATCAAACATGGCCGGCGATTTTAATCCTTCATATGTTTTATGTCGTGCTAGTGATGGTCATGTGATTGCTAAATTTGTTGGTTCTTCTTATGAGTACATTGAATGGTCCATTTGGGTTCCTAAGACCCTTGTTACTAACCTCAAAGGACCCATTACCAAATGGGTACCTAAATCCAAGCATTGATCTCTTGTAGGAGTTTGCTTCTGGTGGGGAATCATGGTTGCTCGATAGCGGAGCCACAAATCATATGACCGGAAGCAAAGACTTGGTGGTGGACGTGCATCTAGGTTCATCTATGGCCACCAACGTCGAATGGGGTGATGCTTCATCGTCTAAGGTATTGGGGCTTGGCAAGGTTGCTGTCTCTCATGATCTCACGATCGAGAAAGTCATGCTTGTTGAGTCCCTTGCATACAATTTACTTTCTGTTCGCCAACTTGCACTCATGGGCTTTGCTACATTCTTTGATATTGATACCGTGGCCCTCTTGTGGAGCAAGACTCTTAAAGTAGCCTATGTTGGGCATGTCGAGAACGGCCTTTATGTGGTTAACTTCTCGAAGCAACCCACTAAGGTCGCGACATGCTTAATGGCTAAAGTTGATGTGGGATGGCTTTGGCATCGCCGTTTGGCCCACGTCAATATGAGATCTTTGCAAAGTCTTCTCAAGGGGGACCATGTCCGTGGACTAACAAATGTTAGCTTTGCCAAAGATCGTGCTTGCAGGGCTTGCATTGAAGGAAAGTTACATGAGACGGCTCACCCTCCCACGACTATCATCTATTCAAAGAGACCCCTAGAGCTCCTTCACATGGACCTCTTTGGGCCTCCATCTTTTGATAGTCTTCGGGGTAGAAAGTACTGCTTGGTGATTGTGGATGATTACTCAAGATACACCTGGGTATACTTCTTCAAGAAGAAGAGTGAGACCCAACAAACCATCATCAACTTTGCAAATGAAGCTAAACGACACCATGAAGCAAAGATTTTGATGATCAGAAGTGACAACGGCACTGAGTTCAAGAACTACACCTTGGATGAGTTTCTCAGTGATGAGGGGATCAAACATCAATATGCAGCCCCATATACCCCTCAACAAAATGGTGTAGCGGAGATAAAGAACCGAACTCTGATGGATGCGGCAAGAACCATGATGGCGGAATTCAAATCTCCATACAACTTTTGGGCCGAAGCCATCAACACCGCTTGCCATGCATCAAATCGGCTCTATCTCCGCAAAGGCTTGAACAAAACTCCATATGAAATACTTACCGGTAACAAGCCCAATCTCAAGTACTTCCGGGTATTCGGGTGTAAGTGTTTCATTCTCAAGAAAGGTGTTCGCTTGACTAAATTTGAATCTAGAGATCACGAGGGCATATTTGTTGGTTATGCTACAAACTCTCATGCTTACCGTGTCCTCAACAAGTCCAATGGACTCATTGAGGAGACGAGTAACGTAGAGTTTTATGAAAATAACGGCTCCCAAGTGGACCAAAGTGGTACTTGTGATGTAGGTGATGAAATTCCTCCTCAAGCCATAAGAAGAATGGGTGTTGGATATATCCTACCCATTGAGGAACCCCTTGAGGCCGAAGGAGAAGGACAATGTTCCACTCAAGTGGAACCATCACCAACCCAAGACCCACACGCTTCCGAAGAACAAAGTGAAGGCCCTCAACCTGACGAACAAGGCCAAGTGCAATATCAATAACAAGATGGTGGAGAGCCACCAAATGATGCACAAGGCCAAGTTCTGTCCTCCGAGCAAGATCAAGATCAAGAGGAAGCTCAAGATCAAGATCTAGCTCCTGACGACGCTCAAGATGATCAACTCAATGCTCCTCAGTTAACTCTTGAAGAGCAATTGGAGCGTCGTGCTGCAAAAGTTGCCTCCAGGCTTGCTTCCAACGAACATCACATGGAGAACATTCTAGGAAGCATCAAAAGGGGGGTAAGCACTCGTAGACAATTAGCAAACTATTGTGCTCATCAAGCTTTTGTCTCCTGTGTTGAACCTTAGAAGGTTTATGAGGCGCTCGAAGACCCTGATTGGCTCAATGCCATGCATGAAGAACTCCATAACTTTGAGCGCAACAAGGTGTGGCGTCTGGTGCCAAGACCAAAGGAGAACCATAATGTCATTGGAACCAAGTGGATCTTTAAGAACAAACAAGATGCTCATGGCATTGTCATCCGCAACAAGGCGCGTCTGGTGGCTCAAGGCTACTCCCAAGTCGAGGGTATCGACTACGGTGAAACCTTTGCCCCCGTTGCTCGTCTTGAATCCATTCGTTTGTTGCTTGCCTATGCTTCCCATCATAACTTTAAATTGCAACAAATGGATGTGAAAAGTGCATTTATTAATGGTCCTATTAATGAGTTGGTGTATGTTAAACAACCCCCGGGGTTTGAGGATCCTAAGCTCCCCAATCACGTGTACCAACTCGATAAGGCACTCTATGGCCTTAAACAAGCCCCACGTGCGTGGTATGAGCATCTTACCGAGTTGTTACAAGATCGTGGGTTTGAAATTGGGAAAATCGACCCCACTCTTTTTACAAAGAAGTTCAAAGGGGAGTTGTTTGTATGCCAACTATATATTGATGATATTATCTTTGGTTCTCCTAACAAAGCTTTCAATGATGAGTTTGCCGCACTCATGACCACACATTTTGAGATGTCCATGATGGGAGAGTTGAAGTATTTCCTTGGGTTTGAGATCAAACAAAGAAGAGAAGGCATCTTCATCAAACAATCCAAGTATACTCAAGACATGCTCAAGAGGTTCAATCTAAGTGATGTCAAGCCGGCTACTACTCCAATGCCAACCAAATGCCAACTTGACATTGATCCCAATGGTAAAGCGGTGGATCAAAAGGTATATCGCTCTATGATCAGTTCCTTGCTTTACCTTTGTGCATCTAGACCGGATATTATGTTGAGTGTAGGAATTTGTGCACGGTTTCAAGCCTCTCCTAAGGAAAGTCACTTTGTGGCTGTCAAGTGAATCTTTCGATATTTGGCTCATTCCCCAAACTTTGGCTTATGGTATCCGAGAGGAGCAAACTTCAACCTTGTAGGTTCTCGGATTCTGACTGGGCGGGGGACAAAGTGGATAGGAAGTCCACTTCTGGAGGGTGCCAATTTCTTGGTTTCTCTCTTGTTAGTTGGACTTCTAAAAAGCAAAGTTGTGTGTCTCTCTCGTCCACCGAAGTAGAGTATGTGGCTGCTGGCAGTTGTTGTGATCAACTCTTATGGATGAGGCAAACTTTAAAGGATTACGGTGTCACTTGTGACAAAGTGCCTCTTTGGTGTGACAATGAAAGTGCCATCAAGATTTCTCTCAACCCGGTGCAACACTTCAAGACGAAGCATATAGAGATTCGGTATCACTTCCTCCGGGATCACATAAGGCAAGGAGAGATCGAGCTTCACTACGTCAACACTCATGATAACCTTGCAGATATCTTCATGAAGCCATTGGATGAAGCAAGATTTCGTGAGTTAAGGCATGAGCTAAATATCATCGATTTGAGCAACGTGGCTTGAGTCTTTGCACACACTCCTCACACTCAACATATTGTCTAGTCTAGGTGTAGGCATGGAAATAGGGGGAGTGGTGTTCTCTCAATGAACTCATCCTCCCCCCATTATGCATAAATTGATATGCTTTTTACATTCGTCATTTGTGATGACACTTGTGTTTCAAAGACGAGTTTTGGTTATGGGCCCAAGGATAATTCTTCGCGGTGCCATGCCAATTGACTCTAACATTGGTGGCTCCGGCCACCGCCCTCCGGTTTGGTTGGTCTCTGGCTTTCGTGTTTTTCTCGTACTTCAATGACTTGCTCCATCCTAAGCCATCTCATCCAAGCCATCTACTCCAAATGTACACAAGCTTGTTATCATGGAGTGAGTGGGCACTCCCAGGCGGTACAACCGGTGGTTCAAGCGGTTCTACCGCTTGATCACCTGGTTACAGCCGAGCGGTTGTACCAGTCTAGAGCAGGCGATTCTACCGCTGGTGCTCTGACCTGTGCTCCTGGCCGGTACTACCGGTGTTGATTAGCGGAACTACCGCCTGGCGCGGAAGTACCGCTCCAACCATGTAGCAGCCGGACCGGTACTACCGGTGCTGATCTGGGCGGATATATAAGGCACGGGCTGAAGAGGTTTTCCCCTTCAACCGTTCACTCTTTCTCCCTAGCCGCCGGTTGCTCCGCTCACTGCCCCGTAGCGCCCTCCGGCTCTACGGATCCGTCGGCCCTTCATCGGATCTGCTCCGTGGAGGCCGCCTCTTCCTCGATCTCCTCCCATGGATACCGGTATTGCCCTACTTCTTCTTTTGTTAGGGTTCTTCTTGAATCCTTCTTCTAGGGCAATGCGTGTATTCCCTCATTTTTGGCTAAATGTTTTGAGGGAGAGGTCTGTATAGATTCCTATTCTCTTGTGCCGTAGTCAGAAATAGACATCGTGCATGTAGTTTTGAGATCGGGTAGTTCCCCTCCTCTTGGAAGATCCGCTCTCAGCGGTACTACCGGTCACACGACCGATACTACCGCCGGTCCGGAACTACCGGTGCTGATACCGGAACTACCAGTTGCTCTGAATTTATATGCATTGTTTCTATTCTCCTTACGTACTTGTGAATTATCCTTCTGCTCTTGTCTACATTCCTCTCATCTTTTCTGGGTTGCTATGTGTTCTCCGTGTGCGTTTGCAGGAGGCTCTAGCTCTCGCTCTGGTCAGTTTGCCAAAAGGAAGGCCCGTAGGGGCAAGAGGCCATCAGATGATGAAGATGTTCCCGAGGTTGTGATTCCCTCCAAAACAACTCACCGGGAAAAGTCAGTGGTGCCAAGCAGCGTGTAGCGCTTCCTATGTACAAATGGAAGCTTTCGGACTGGGAGAAGTTTCGGTTTCAAGACCCCTACACCGCACCACCTCCTCCACGTTGGAATAATCCTCACTTCCGCAATGAGATGCAGTTGAGGATTGTGGATGAAATCTTCGAGCACCACAAGAACAAGTTCACCCGTATGTGGTCCATTGACCTTGCAAAGTGGAGAAGCAGCCCCAATTACTTTGGAGAGGCTCTGGAAGTCTGTGAGGAGTTTGATTTGGTCAAGCTCATGGAGCTGCGATGTGACTTTGATGTGGAACTCATCCATCAGTTCTATGCTACTGTCCACTTCGGCAGTGACGATCAGCGTCACCTTTCATTTATGTGCCGGGATGAGTTCTTCCGTGTTCCCTGGAGTGCCTTCTGCAATGCTTTGGGCTATGATGACACTGGCTTGGAAGGCCAAGGTGGTCTCCGTCCTCACGACCGAGCCAATCCCATGGACAAAGTGAAGCTAGCACCTCTGTATATCCCTGGTCATGGCATAATAGGTAAATCCAATGACCTTCTGCCAGTTTATGACATTCTTCACCGTGTGTTCCAGTGTGTGCTGCTGCCCAAAGTTGGGAACCAGGATGATATCTATGGTTATCTGGTAGATCTACTTGTGGCAATGAAGACCAAGCGAGGCAAGGGCATCACTTTTGATGTGTCCAAATGGATGTGGGAGGAGATGTACAACTGTGTTTGGTACCGCAAGGTACCAATCTACGCTCCCTTTGTGATGCGCTTCCTTTACTCGGTTCGGGAAGTTCGGAGGCCTGGAGAGCCTCTTTCTTCTCCGGATAGGCTCACGGTGCATGAGGTCAAGGTGCTGAGACACAAGAAGCATAAATCTCCTAGATTCGCCGTGGGAAATGAGGAAGATGTCTTTGCCACCTCGGATGATGATGAATTTGAGTTAGAGGCTGGGGCCAAGCCCTCTTGGGTGGAGAAGCTTACTGCCAAGGTCAAGAAGACCTTCTGCCTGCAAGCCGACGTCCAGAAGAAGATCTACAAGGCTCATGTGAATGAGAAGATGGCGCGCCGCCGGCAGATCCAGTTGATGAAGCACCTCAATGTGCCTAATGTGAAGAGTGGCTCCGAGAAGAGCATCACTCCTGAGGATAAGTGGTGTCTGGCCAACAGCCAGTGGTCTGATGATGAGCCTACTACCTCCACGACTTGAGTGACTGTGGATGCAATGGAGACTGAGGCTGAGGCTGCTAAGGACGATGAGGACATGGAGGACTCTAACGATGGTGACTCGGATGATTCTCTGGCGACAGGCGAGAAGCTATACTGAGCCCTGGGGCGTTAGTCTCGCTCTTTTCCTTTTTGGTGCTTGATGCCAAAGGGGGAGAGTTGAGTATTGCTATAGGTCACGGGAGTTCCATGGGTGTTTCTTGGTGTTCTTTTTCTTCTCTGTGAACTTCCATAGCATGGTGTATGACATGTTATCTAAGTTTTCTATGCTCTATCTTAGCTCTATGAATTTCGTTCGTTCCTGTGAACTTCAGTTGCATGGTGTAAGACATGTGCCCTTATCTTAGTTATCCATGCACTTTCGTTTTAAGCTCTTTGCAATCATATGCTCTATTGTATATTTGTTTTGTTTTTGGTCGCTGGTTGGTTTATAAAACCTAGGGGGGCATAGATCCTAGTGTGAGCATTTTTGCATTCCAAAAGCAAACTCTAATAAGTGCTCACACTCAGGGGGAGTTCTACCTTCATTCTATAGACCCCCGTGATTGTCTCGTGGTTGTCATCATTCACCAAAAAGGGGGAGATTGTAAGGGCATCTCCTGCCTGAGGTTTTGGTGATGATGACAATCCTTGTGTGGACTAATCGTGTGTCAATATTACTCAGGTTGTTAACATGTAGCACAAGACGGTTAGGCCTTCCCTCTTGAAGGAAAAGATCGAAGACGGAGTGTCAGGGATATTACTAGCAGGTATGAACCGGCTAGAGTAAACCGGATTACTATAATATACTTATCATTGTAATATTTAGTGAAGGCTATGGTCCATGAGATCTTAGGGCCCATGTATAGAGTTACGGTTTGTAAACCGCCTAATCATGTAACTTGAGAGATAAGGAAGAAAGAGTAGAGACCGAGGCGGACACGAGTATGAGCCGGCCTCGGGACTCTGTAAACCGGACCGGGCGTCGCCTCTATATAAAGGGACGACCCGGTGACGGTTCAAGGGACAAGCGAGAAACAACCCGTCGAGACACAGGCAAGCGATCTGCTCCCTGTTCATCGATGCCCAAGCAATACCAAACCAAACTAGACGTAGGCTTTTACCTTCATCGAAGGGGCCGAACTAGTATAAACCGTCTGTGTCCTTTGTGTGCTTTTAACCCCTTCAAGCTAACCCGTGCGATGGTTCCATCATCAAGTCCGTTAAACCGGACATCTGTCGTGTTATTTCCACAACAGTTGGCGCCCACCGTGGGGCCTCCGCACGATGGTTTCGAGTTCTTGAAGGGCAGCTTTGAAGGGCTCAAGGGCTACGTGGTCGGCCGGATGACCAAGAGTCGCCGCGGCCGGATCTACATCGATGACGCAGGTTGGGGACCGGAGTCCGATTCAATCGAATACGGGTACCGGGTTCCCTTCGGCGGCATCCACGTCTTCATCGGCAAGATCGGCGAATCGGGACCTGAGCCGAACATCTTCCCCAACACCGTCGAGCCGGCTCAGCGTGCGAGATCGGCCCGGATTCAGCCCGCCACGAAGCACGTCTTCGTTGGAGCAGTTCACGGGATCCAAGCCGAGGACGGATCGGAGTCCGGTGGCGAGACAGTTATCTATTTCGATGATGAATCTTCATCCGGAGAGACTGAGTCTTTGTATCAGTTGCGGGACGGCCGGTCTGAGGGTGAGTCTGACGGAGACAGTATTCCGGGCCCCTTTGACCCGCCAAACCGGGTGGCTGTCTTTATGGCCGGTTCACAACCTACGCCACAGTCCACGGTGATCGGGGCGACGGCAGAAGCTGGTGTAGGGAGGAGTGGCCAGGCCCTCTCACCCACTGTCGTTCTATCCACTTTAGTCGAGGAGTTCACAGCCCGAGCCATGGCAGAGGTAGCTCCAGCAGACAAAGCGCAACATAATGCAGATCTCCTTCAGTTAAAAGGCCGGATTGATCAAGCAAGGGAAGATCTGAAAACAGAGAAGGCTGTGATAGCAATAAGGCAGGCAGAGTTGAATGATCAGGCTTTTCATCTAAGGATGGAGCAGGCCTCTGCACGGGGAGTAAGGAGTCGGAAATACCAGTCTCGTCTACCGTCGGTTTACCAGGCGACAGATCTTTTCAGAACACCCGGGGCGGGGACCGGCACTGATCTGGCTCTAAACCGGAGAGCGCCCCCAGGAAGGGATGAGCCGGTTCAGCAACCTACTACGGAACAAGATCGGCGGATCACGTCCGCGCCTCACGTTCCGACCCCTCCGGGCCATTATTCAAATCCCTTGGACAACATCGTTGCTGCTGCTTCACGCTTGGCCGCTTTACCCATTTAGGGGACATCGCCTGTGGCGTTGGAGGCACGCAGGGTTAAGGATCTACTTAACACGACATTGATACAACAGCAAGCGTATTCTCATAGCCGGGAGAGGCCCCATTCAACACCACGCCCCAGCCGGAGTTACACTAGGCATTGGGAGGAACCAGAAGTGTCTAGCAGTGAACGCCGGCGACACCGGCCCAGACAGAATAATCCGGCAGGCGCGGATGCACAAGCTCAGGATGCAAATCGGGTTAGATCGGTAGCTCGGGAGGAGATCCGTCAAACGACGCCGGTTCATACAACCACAGCAGAGACAGGAGTCACAACGAGTTCCTTTGGGGTGCAATGTCTTATCCCCGCTTTACGGAGAGTGAAGCTGCCCAAGGATTTCAAAGGTCCGCGTAAAGTGCCTAATTACACAGCAGATTTGGCTCCAGAAGCTTGGGTTGAGAGTTACGAGATGGCCATGGAGATGATGGATGTAGATGAAGCAGCTTGTGCAAAGTACTTTACTATGATGCTTGAAGGTACAACCCGAACCTGGCTAAAGGGTTTACCCCCTAATTCCATCGGGTCATGGGGAGAGCTACGTCGCCATTTTATCAAAAAAATTCAAAGATACGTGCAAGCAGCCGATGTCAATAGTGGATCTAGCAGCATGTGTGCAAGGAGAACAGGAATCTACAAGTGCATGGGTGCGGCGAGTATCAGAAATCTTGCATTCTTCGAATGGTATTAATCCCAGTACGGCAATAGTGACTTTGGAAAACAATTGCCGGTTTGAGTCTCTAAAGCTAAAACTAGGATGGCTTAAATGGGATTGTAATGATATGGGAACTCTCATGAGCGCTCTGGTGAAGTATGGGGACTCTGACAACACTAAGTATCCAGAAGCGGAGGGAGACAAAGCAGGGAAAGTTAACAAGCCCGGTAAACCGGCGCAAGTTAATCCGGCTACTACAAGCTTCTTAGGCAAGCGAAAGGCGAAAGGTGGCTCTGATTTCGTGGCCAATACCCAAGTTCAAGGGGGTTTTCAGCGCAATAGGGGCAAACCACCTCCTCAAACCGGCGGAGGGGATGTTAGTTGGGACCAGGAGTTAAGCCAGCCTTGTCCAAAGCATAGCACAAGGGAAAGACCAGCAAAACACACTATAGGAGAATGCAGGCCCTTGATGGAAGCCATAATGGGCCGCTTCAACTCTAATAACAGGCCCCCCAACGGCGGTTCAGGCCCGGGGTTCTACGGTCCGGGTCACCAGGGGAACGGCTCCGGATCAGGATTTCGGAGCAACAGCAGTGGTTATCATAACCGGGGCAATAATCAATATGGTCAAGGTAGTTATAATAACCAGGGTAATCAGCCGCATGGTCAAGGTGGTTACAATAACCAAGGCAGCCAACAGCAGGGCCAAGGTAATCACAATAACCAGGGTAATCAACAACGTCAGCAACAGCAGCAGCAATCCGGATATCAGAGTAATCCGAAGGAGTTGAGTAGTGGGCAATATCATGTGTTCACCACGAGTCTGTGTAAACGAGATCAAAAGGTTTTGAAGCGGGCGGTCCACGCGGTTGAACCGGCGACGCCGCAATTCCTGCGCTGGTCAGAGCAGCCCATTGTATGGAGCAGGGAGGATCACTCGATGCGGGTGGATAATCCGGGCCACTTGGCCTTGGTGGTAGCACCACAGGTGGGTGGTTATAAGTTCACTAAAGTTCTTATGGACGGCGGTAGCAGCATCAATATCTTGTATTATGAGACCTTCCGTCGAATGGGCTTGACGGATAAGAAGCTAAGGCAGTCAAACACGGTGTTCCATGGGGTGCTTCCAGGTAAGTCAGCTTACCCAGTTGGGAAAATTGACTTAGAAGTTACCTTTGGAGATGAGCATGATTCCAGGTCAGAGATGATAACTTTCAAAGTCGTCAAGATCCGGAGCCCTTATCACGCTCTATTCGGGAGGACGGTTTATGCCAAGTTTATGGCTAGGTCGTGTTATGTTTATCTGCAGCTCAAGATGCCGGGTCACAAAGGCACGATCACGGTTCATGGAAGTCGCAAGATAGCATTGGAGTGTGAAGAGGGAGACGCTGCTTACGCGGAGGCAGTATGTGCCACAGAAGAGTTGAAGTTTTATAAGGATAATGTTGATCCGGCAGATATGACCCCGTTGAAGAAGCCAACTACAGAGCATGATCCGGCGTTGAAATTTAAATCGGCGGAGGAGACCAAGCAAGTTGATTTTGTGCCAGGCGATTCATCCAAGCAGTTCACGATCAGCGCTAACCTTGATCCCAAATAGGAAAGCGCGCTCATTGAGTTCATCCGTGAGAACCGGGATATCTTTGCATGGAAACCTTCTGACATGCCAGGTATACCGAGGGAACTCGCTGAGCACAGTCTTAATATTGATCCGAAGTTTAAACCGGTCAAGCAGTATCTGCGCCGCTTCAACCAAGAGAGGCGCAAGGCTATAGGAGAGGAGGTGGCCAGGCTTTTGGCTGCAGGGTTCATAGTGGAAGTTTTTCACCCAGAATGGTTGGCTAATCCGGTGCTAGTGCTAAAGAAGAATGGAAAATGGAGAATGTGTGTGGACTACACGGACCTCAATAAAGCTTGTCCAACGGATCCTTTTGCTCTCCCTCGCATTGATGAGATCATCGATGCTACAGCGGGATGTGAGCGGCTAAGTTTTTTGGATGCATACTCAGGATATCACCAGATCAAGATGGCAGTTAAGGACCAAGAGAAGACAGCTTTCATAACTCCTTTTGGTGCTTTTTTTTATGTATCTATGCCTTTTGGGCTCAAGAGTGCCCAAGCAACTTATCAGCGTTGCGTACAGAACTGTCTTAAGGGGCAGATAGGAAGAAATGTTCATGCCTATGTGGATGATATCATGGTGAAGTCAAGGAAGGAAGAGACACTGATAGAGGACCTCAAGGAGACCTTTGAAAATCTTCGGACCTATAAGATGATGCTTAATCCGGAGAAGTGTGCTTTTGGTGTTCCGACGGGCAAGCTCCTTGGGTTTTTGGTGTCAAACAGAGGAATAGAAGCTAATCCGGAGAAGATCAAGGCAATCACATCTTTAACAAAACCGGTTTGCATTAATGATGTTCAGCGTATCGCTGGCCGGATCACAGCATTGAGCCGGTTCATTAGCCGTTTGGGGGAGAAGGCGATTCCGCTTTATCAGATGCTGAGAAAGACGGATCGATTTATATGGAGTGATGAGGCAAATACTGCGTTTGAGGATTTGAAGCGACAGCTAGCGAGGCCACCAGTCCTGGCTGCCCCTGTTGATAATGAGCCTTTGCTGTTATATGTCGCCGCCGACGCACGGGCAGTTAGTGTGGCAATCGTGGTTGAACGCAAGGAAGCAGGGAAGGAATATCCGGTTCAGCGTCCAGTTTATTACGTGAGTGAAGTACTCATTGAGTCTAAGCAGAGGTACCCACATTGGCAGAAGCTGGTGTATGGTGTGTTCATGGCAAACCGGAAGTTGAAGCACTATTTCCAAGGCCATCCAATAACTGTTGTTAGTTGAGCACCATTGGGGGACATAATCCAGAACAGGGAAGCTACAGGTAGAGTGGCGAAGTGGGCTATTGAGCTCAGCCCACATGAGCTGAAATATGTGCCACGCATCGCTATCAAATCTCAGGCATTGGTGGATTTCATCAATGATTGGATAGAACTGCAAATACCAGAGGAGAAGCCGGATCTTACATACTGGACGATTCACTTTGACGGTTCAAGACAGTTAGAAGGCTCGGGGGCTGGAGTTGTTTTAACTTCCCCGCGAGGTGATAAGTTTTGTTACGTCCTCCGTTTATTGTTTCCTTGTACTAATAATGCAGCGGAATATGAAGCGTTACTTCATGGCTTACGGATGGCAAAAGAGATGAATTTGAGCCGGGTCAAGTGCTTCGGCGATTCAGATTTGGTGGCACAACAAGTTTCAGGCAAGTGGGATTCGAGAGATCCTCTCATGGCAGCTTACAGACGAGAAGTGGAAGCAGTTGCTGGGTATTTCAAAGGGTATCAAGTGGACCACATAGACCGGCGAAGGAATGAAGCGGCTGATGCTTTAAGCTGGCTGGGTTCTGAACGTAAACCGGTACCACTAAATACTTTTTTGGATGAGCTGCACAGTCCGTCAGTACAAGTACCATCAGAGGAAGACCTGGTTGTTCCTGATCCAGAGGCACAGCTAGTTGCAGCACTTCATGTTATTCCGGATTGGACGCTGCCCTATTTGGCGTATATGAGCCGAGGAAAGCTACCGGATGACGAGATAGAGGCACGACAGATAGTCCGGCGTTCTAAGTCCATGACAATTGCAAACGGGGAGCTTCATCATCGCAGCGTCTCTGGAGCATTTCAGCGGTGTGTATCAGCTGAGGAAGGTTGTGATATTCTTCGCGAGATCCATGAAGGGGATTGTGGTCATCATGCCGGTTCAAAATCATTGGTGGCTAAAGCCTTTCGACATGGGTTCTATTGGTTGACAGCTCATGCTGATGCGGCGGATCTAGTCCGGAAGTGTGATGCTTGTCAGAAGTTTTCGCGACGTGCTCTTGTTCCGGCACAGGAGCTCCGGATGATACCAATAACCTGGCCGTTTGCGACTTGGGGGCTCGATATGGTTGGACCCTTTAAGCGATCCCAAGATCAGAAAACTCATCTGCTGGTGGCGGTGGATAAGTTTACAAAGTGGATTGAGGCAGAGCCTGTGAGCAAGTGTGATGCGGCCACAGCAGTCAAATTCATCAAAAAGGTAATTTTCCGGTTTGGCTTTCCACACAGCATCATCACAGACAATGGCACCAATTTATCTAAAGGAGAGATGGAAGAATTTTGTAAAAGAGAGCATATTCGCCTGGATGTGTCTTCCGTAGCGCACCCTCAATCCAATGGTCAAGCTGAAAGAGCAAACCAGGAGATTTTGCGAGGTATCAAGCCCCGGCTTATGACTCCCTTGCAAAGAACCCCAGGATGTTGGGTTGAGGAGTTACCATCTGTCCTTTGGAGTATCAACACTACGCCAAACCGGTCCACAGGTTACACACCTTTCTTTATGGTATATGGTGCTGAAGCAGTCCTTCCAAGCGATATCCGTCATGATTCACCAAGGGTGACAGCCTATGTTGAAGCGACCAACGAGCAGGCGAGACAAGACAGTTTGGACCGGCTGGATGAAGAGCGTGATATAGCAGCAGCACGGTCTGTGATCTATCAACAAGACTTGCGCAGATATCACAGCCGCCGGATCAAGAGCAGGACATTCCAGGAGGGAGACTTAGTACTCCGGCTCATCCAAGATCAAACAGCCATGCACAAGCTATCCCGCCTTGGGAAGGGCCCTTTGTGGTCAGCAAGAATCTGCACAACGGTTCATATTACTTGGTGGACGTTCGAGAACACAAGGACTCACGGACATCGGAAGAAGAAACGAAGAGGCCGTGGAACATCGCCCTCTTGCGGCCCTACTATACCTGAGCCATGAGCTCCACTGTATCCTATGTATATATTACGATTAATGAATAAACCGGCACCCTCGGTAAACCGGGGGCTCAGCCTTTTTTCCAATACAAATATCTTATGGGGACAACCATACATGTATTATCATATGTCATATTTCAAACAAATCGATCGGTTTAAACTGATTTTGCAGAGCATATGCACTCAGGAGCAATAGTTCACTGAAGAGCTTTTTTCAAGCATAAGGTCGTATCAGGACCAAAGAGGACAATTCATAGAGGCCCTCTGGATGGTAAGCCATCCAGTGATTGGCTCAAGTTTTTCCTATG
Source organism: Secale cereale (assembly GCA_902687465.1). Taxonomy (NCBI): domain Eukaryota; kingdom Viridiplantae; phylum Streptophyta; class Magnoliopsida; order Poales; family Poaceae; genus Secale; species Secale cereale. The sequence continues at coordinate 688,881,057 of LR738712.1, forward strand.
GTTCTACGGGAACCATAGAGGCCCTCTGGATGGTAAGCCATCCAGTGATTGGCTCAAGTTTTTCCTATGGTTCTACGGGAACCATAGAGGCCCTCTGGATGGTAAGCCATCCAGTGATTGGCTAAAGTTTTTCCTATGGTTCTACGGGAACCATAGAGGCCCTCTGGATGGTAAGCCATCCAGTGATTGGCTAAAGTTTTTCCTATGGTTCTACGGGAACCATGGAGGCCCTCTGGATGGTGACAACCGTCCAGTGATTGGCTAAAGTTCTTCCTATGGTCCTACGGGAACCATAGAGGCCCTCTGGATGGTACCCGCATCCCGTGATTGGCTAAAGTTTTATATGGCCAACGGGGGGCAGGATTGTACCCAAATTCTAGCCTAACCCCTGTTGGTCATATCCGGTTCCTATGGATGGTACCCACATCCATCGACCGGCCCTCTGGATGGTAAGCCCATTCCATTGATTGGCTGAACTTGCCTTGAGCCTGGCAGCTCGTAAAAAGCCTCGACTACACAGGTTTTTATTTGCAAATTTGCATTTCTAGTCTTTATGTTTTATGGTTCTTTAATTCGGAGTGGGACAATTCAAGAAGTTGACCACATATCTACAAAGTTAAAAGTCTGGGTCATGAACACCAGCATGAGTTACAAGTCTGGGTCATGAATACCAGCATGAGTTAAACCGGTGTTCATTATAACCCGGATCAGCCATTAGGCAAAAGCCAAGTATATCTACAAATGTCTGGACAAGGTTCCAGCGGGATCTAAACCGGTATCTTTTATCAAACCCGGAATTATTATCGGGACTATCAAAGTTTCCCTCAACAATTTTAAATTTTACCGGATTAAAAATATCAAGTATGCTTGATAGCAGGTATGAAGTTATTTTTGATACAAACAAAACACTTATTTGATATATGTTATGAGAGCATTTTTGGTCCAGCGGTAAAACCGCTAGGACATATTTTCAGTATTATTTATGCAGGGACAGGCGATATGCAGGATAAGCCACATCAGACCAAAGTTAAATTGGCAACGTTAAAACAAGAAGTTGGAACATCCGGATCAGAGCGAACAATGTTTTTAGCTATCCTATTACAAGGCATAGCAAGCCTGAACGGATTAAAGATTGTTCAGCAATATGAGATTGCAACTACAAAGATGTATTATGAACTACGCTTCCTCCTGCTGCGACGGCTGGGTATCAACTTGGTCCGGAGTCTCCTCCTCTTCTTGAAGCGGCTGGAAGTCAGGAACGCACCAGTCGATTTTCGTTAAGGCACGAAAATACATCTCTTCATTGATGAGTTCAGACGGATCGATATCTGGAGCGAAGGTATGAGGGCGCACTGGTGGGATTAGATTGACGGTATCATAAACCGGCCGCTCCACCCACTCGTTCTGTAAATCATACCCCGGATGATACCTGGATAAATCTGATTCGGCCGCAAGTTTGCTGGCGAGAGGACGCATCTCCTTCGTCAAGGCATGGAGATCCTTTGCAGTAAAAGCTGGTCCGTCTTCTTTAGTGTCAGGATACCCACTCAAGGCTTCTTCCGGATCAAAATCTGGGACCCAAGCTTTAGCTCTGGTAAGCGCCATGAGAGAACCGGCTCGAGCAACAGATTTTTTCACTTCCTCTAAGCGCACTGGCAAGACAGAGAACTTCTCTAATGTGCCTTGGATAGTGGTTGGGGCCGGTTTATTGAAAGATGTTGCACTTATGATCCTTTGAGCGCCGGAATACAGCTGCTCGACCAAAGTATAACATGCCTTTAGTTTTTTCCGTAAGTCATCCCCAAGATGGGTCACACGGCGCCCTGCATATGATTATCACAGTTAAACCGGCACGGATGGAGGATTACAAGGATGAAAGTAGGAATACAGATTAAATACTTACCAAAGACAGCAGAAGTCATCAACTCTATTTGACGCTTTAAACCGGTTAATTCTTCAGTCACCGGATTAAGGGCTTCCTCAGCATCCTTTGCCCTTTTCTCCAAATCTTTTTTCTGAACCTCGAAGGTGGTCCGTTCCTCTTCAAAGAATTTCTTCAGTTGTTCAGCAGTCTTTAAGCTCAGGGCAAGTCTTTTTTGGCCTTAGAAGCAGCAGATTCCGTTTCAGCGAGCCTGTTCCGAAGTTCAGTAATTTCTTCTGCCCTCCGGTTCAAATCAGTCTGCAAAGAAAATCAAGTAAAATGAAAGCAAAAGTCAGACAAGTCTCAAGCACACAACAAGTTGTCTACTTGACACTTGGGGGCTAATGGGCAGTTGAAGTGTCAAATGATAGCAATTTAAAGACAAGTCTCAAGCACACAAACAAGTTGTCTACTTGACACTTGGGGGCTAATGGATGGTTGAAGTATCAAAAGAGAACGCATACAAGTATCAAGCACATAACCAAGTTATCTACTTGATACTTGGGGGCTAATGTAAGATCAGTTGTCTAAGTTATAAGTTCTGGTTTACCTTCTACGCGCAGCTAGACCGGAACTTGGGGGCTACTATGATATAGATAGAAGCACATTAAAAGCAAAAATCAAAAGCAAAGGATTACCTCATACTTGTCCTTCATCAGGTTAACCAAGCCCGCTTCATAATCTCGACTAGTATGGAGCCGGTTCAAGTACCCGGAATAGAGCTCCTGGGCACTCATATCGGCGAAGCTAGACAGCTCGGTACTCCATTTACCCTTTTCTTGATGCAGCTTTTCCGCTTTAGCCGTATGTTTGGCTAAGACAGTGGGCTCAGCAGGAGCAGTGTAAGCTGTGTGAGTTATTTAAACTTTCGGTGAAGCAGTTGTTGGTGGCGGGATCGCAGTGTGAACCGGGCTAGCAGGAGCCGAACTAGTCCGAGGAGGATCGGCCCGGGCAGAACTTGCCGGTTCAGTGACGTTCTCGATGTTGGGATTTTCAGGTGCAGTAGTATGATCCATAGGAGCAGGATCTTCAAGTGGAATTGTGGGCTCATCTTCCGGAGGGATAGCTGAATCCGGATCAACCGCCGGATCATCAATGGCAGTCTCAGCTGTGGGTTTGTTGGCCTACGGTTTTTTGCTAGGCTTTGGCTTGCTGAAAGAAGTTGGAAAAACAAGTTAGAACTGTAAAGCAAAGTGCAATCATAAACCGGATAAATTAAAAGACTTACCCTGGGACAATTTTCAGGGGTGGAAGTTGTGTGGCAGTTGATTCACCGAAAGAAGATAACGGAGTATCCTGATAATCAGGGTCAGACGGTTTAAGCGGTTTGCGTATAAGCCCGGCCTTGGGATGAAGAAGGGTTGGAGAGAGTATAACCTCAGAGCGACGCCTCCGAGCCGGAGTAAGAGAGATTCCAGATTATTCAACTGCAAGACCGCTATGGCGGGTAGTCCGGCGAAGGGCTTCATGTTGCTGTTTCTTCAAAAGAAAATTGGGATCCAATTGAGCATAAGGGTGAGAAAACTGATATTTCCGGACTGTCCGACGACTTTTTTGTGGAAGTGGTTCTGAATCGGAAGAAAGGATAGTTACCTCAATTTCGGCCGGTTTATCTCCTTCAGCCAACTCCTGTGAAAAGTTACCGTTAAATACAAATATGGGTAAAAGTGAACAAATCAAGGCCGGATTAACTCATACCTCAGAGTCCGGATCATCATCCTCAGCATGAGAACCGGAGCCACCAGCCGCTTTTCTCTTCTTGGTAGCGAAGGCTTTCCGGCGTGGCTGTTTTCCGGCCTTCTCCTGAGGTTTCCTCTTCCAAAAGGGATCATCAGCCTGTCCAAAAGGTGAAAGATAATTGAAAGAATAATTTAAAGGAACGGATTACAAACATATGAAAGAAAGTAAGACATACCGCAGGCAGCTTGTTCTTCTTGTAATATGGGGCCAATCCGGTTTGACCGCATTCTTCTAAGGTGAGGTTAAGCATTTTCTTAGCAGACTCAGTGACTTCCGATTCATAAAGTTTGTCCTTAGAAAAACGTTGAGGATCATCCGGTTTACCAGAATACTTATACATCAAGCTTGGGCGCCGGCTCAAAGGAAGGATAATCCAAGAGAGCCTTTAGCCTGGCAAGTTGCGAGGCAAACCGGGGCCGCTCTGCGGAGCTGAGGCGCTGTGGCAGGGGGTGGTCCTCCGGAAGACGGTGCTCGCGATAACCCGGCAATGGGTTTTCCCCTTCAGGTGAAGTGCCAATACAATAAAACCAAGACTTATTCCAGTCCTTGGGGTGTGTGTGGAGAGCGGCATGAGGAAAGACTACATCTTTTTTTTTCTGAATACTGACTCCGCCCAGTTCTTGATGAGGTCCGCTGGTAAACTCAGTTCGCCGGTTCAGGTGGAAGAAGTCCCGGAACAGGTCAACAGACAGCTCTTCTTGCAAATACACCTCTGAGAAAACTTGAAAATCACAGATGTTGGAATTGGAATTGGGCCCTATATCCTGAGGGTGAAGCTGGAAAGCGGCAAGTACATCCCGGAAGAACTTTGAACCGGGGGGAGTGAAACCTCGAGCAATGTGATCGAAGAAAACAATAATTTCCCCCTCTTTGGGCTTAGGAGGGCATCCATCTCCTGGAGCCCGCCATTTTAAAACGGACTGAGGGCCCAGAGTACCAACTGCAACCGCTTTAGCTAAATCTTCTTCCGTGATAACGGAAGGAACCCAGTTGCAAGAGACGAACTGTTTGGCCGTAGCAACAGAAGAACAAATGCTGAAAGGGTAAAGGATAAACCCGGATTATTCGAGTACAGTGGCATAAACCGGAAGATATATACAAAGATCACGCGACGGTTTAGACAAAGGGACTAATGATATGGCTAACCCGGCAATAAACCGAAAAATGTATTATGGCCGGTTCAGGACAACAAAAGAGGGAAAAGATAAACCGTCGTGTTCGCTATTGAATTTTTTTCAGAAGCAGTATATGACTGTTTAAATCAGAGAATACTTTACAGATCTACAAAGGTGAAGAAACAGGTTTTCACAGACAACTAAAGTAAAACAGATCTGAGCACCCAGGAAAAAGAAAAACAAATGCAAGGATATTACAGGAAGAACTACAAGGGTCCTATACAGAACGGATAAATCTACAGGTTGAATATGAATGACGAGATCTAAAGCATACCGCAGCGGAATAGAGGCAAGTTTTAAAGGGCAAGATCTAAAGGTAAAAATTACTGAGAACTCGGTGCCTAGGATGAACAAGATGAAGCTTTCACTGAGGTTTTAATGGCGGAGGTGCGAGAAGAACTTTAGAGCTTTAGATCTACGGCAAAGAAGATGAAGTACCTGAGAAGCGGCGGCGGAGGTTCTCTGGTCGCGCTCAGGTTGATGCAGCGGCCGGCGAAGACTTGGATTCGACGGTCGATGGCGGCGGCTTGAGCTCGACGGGCGACGACGGAGTTTTGAGCTCGGGTGACGGAGGAAGAAGAACGAACAGAAGAAGATAAAGGACGGAGGCAGCGGTATTTATAGAAAGGCAGAGCTGAAACGACAAGTGCGAGATTTGAGGAGGCAGAAGATTGGATAAAGATCCTCTGTCGCCTTGATTCTCGAGACGACCCTTAAACAAAGCCGATTGACAGCTGGGTGCGTTAAATGCGGAAGTGATGTCACGGTCAGATTAAGCGATTCTCGAGGATGACGTCAGGGCCGGTTTACAAAAATGAGAAGACACAAGAAGGAAGATTATGCAAGACTGGGAAGATTGATGTGAACAAGTTCAAATCATTCTGGGGCCTAATGTCAGGGATATTACTAGCAGGTATGAACCGGCTAGAGTAAACCGGATTACTATAATATACTTATCATTGTAATATTTAGTGAAGGCTACGGCCCATGAGATCTTAGGGCCCATGTATAGAGTTACAGTTTGTAAACCGCCTGATCATGTAACTTGAGAGATAAGGAAGAAAGAGCAGAGACCGAGGCGGACACGAGTATGAGCCGGCCTCGGGACTCTGTAAACCGGACCGGGCGTCGCCTTTATATAAAGGGACGACCCGGCGACGGTTCAAGGGACAAGCAAGAAACAACCCGTCGAGACACAGGCAAGCGATCTGCTCCCTGTTCATCGACGCCCAAGCAATACCAAACCAAACTAGACGTAGGCTTTTACCTTCATCGAAGGGGCCGAACTAGTATAAACCCTCTATGTCCTTTGTGTGCTTTTAACCCCTTCAAGCTAACCCGGGCGATGGTTCCATCATCAAGTCCGTTAAACCGGACATCTGCCGTGTTATTTCCACGACACGGAGGTTCCGACGCCTTTTTGTTTCTTTTGGTCATAGGAAATCCGTACTATTAAGAGGGAACCCACATCGGAAGGTAATGGGTGAATCAAGTCACGTACACAGATACTTTGCACCCACTATATTACCTCCGTTCGTGGAGAGAGAGGTCCCATTTCATTCCTCCTTTTTTGTGTAGACTCATCCATAGCGGTAGTACCGCCCTAGTTGGCGGTTGTACCGGTGGCCGGTAGTTCCGGTCAAACCACCGCCCCAAGTACCGCTCAGGGGTGATACCTTCTGTACTGGGTGCGGTGGTAGACCGGTGGTGGCCCGGAAGTACCGGTGTTCTTCTCGCAAGACCGGTACTACCGGAGTTCCGAGTGGTAGTACCGCTCTGACTGCCACCACGCAGAAACTATCTGACTGGCGGTAGTTCCGGCCCAACCACCGTCTCAACTACTGCTCCTACTTGAAACCTTCTGGTTTCCAAGCGGTAGTTGACCGGAGGTGGGGCGGTAGTTCCGGTTTTCTCCGGAAGACCGGTACTACCGGGTGAGCCACCGGAAGAACCGCCCTAGTGGCAAGGGCGCAGGTTTCCTCACTCACCGGTACTACTGGTTGGGCTAGCGGAACTACCGGTCCTATGTAAATCTGCACATAACGGTTGGATTGGTGGAGACCCTATTTAAGGAGCCTCTTCTCCCACCTCCACCTTATCTCTTGCCTCTCTCTCTCCACCATTAATGCCATTGAAGCTTTCTTGCCCGATCTCTCTCCCTAGCCAACCAAACTTGTTGATTTGCTAGGGTTTGAAGGAGGAGACCTAGATCTACACTTCCACCAAAGGAAACTTGTTTCCCCCATACTTTCTTGTGTGGATTTTGTTACTCTTGGGTGTTTGAGCACTCTAGACGGAAGAGGTCACTTCGGAGCCACAATCCATTGTGGTGAAGCTCCGGGGTTTCGTTGGGAGCCTCCAATTAAGTTGTAGAGAGAGCCCCAACCTTGTTTGTAAAGGTTCGGTTGCCGCCTTCAAGGGCACAACTAGTGGATTCACGGCACCTTGCATTGTGTGAGGGCGTGAGGAGAATACGGTGGCCCTAGTGGCTTCTTGGGGAGCATTGTGCCTCCACACCGCTCCAACGGAGACGTACTTCCCCTCAAAGGGAAGGAACTTCGATATCACATCCTCGTCTTCACCGTCTCCACTTGTGGTTATTTCTTACCTTTACTTGTGCTAGCATTACTTGTTTCTCTCCTATACTGTGCTTGTGTAGTTGTTACCTTTACTTTCGGTTAGTTGTCATCTTAGTAGCTTATCTAGACAACTTACTTTGACGCTTACTTTAAAGTGGTTAAGAAAAGCTAAAAATTGTTAGTTGCCTATTCACCCCCCCCCTCTAGTCAACCATATCGA
>LR738712.1:688888897-688899983 GCA_902687465.1 Secale cereale
GTGCCCCCCTGCCTCGTGGACAGCCCGTAGCCCCCCTTTGCTTGGCCCCGACTCCAACACCTCCTATATATACTGAAACCTCCGAAAATTAACCTAGATCGGGAGTTCCGCCGCCGAAAGCCTCTGTTGCCACCGAAAACCAATCTAGACCCGTTATGGCACCCTGCCGGAGGGGGGGGGGTCCCTCTCCGGTGGCTATCTTGATCATCCCGGCGCTCTCCATGACGAGGAGGGAGTAGTCCACCCTCGGGGCTGAGGGTATGTACCAGTAGCTATGTGTTTGATCTCTCTCTCTCTCTCTCTCTCTCTCGTGTTCTTGAGATGGCACGATCTTGATGTATCCCGAGCTTTACTATTCTAGTTGGATCTTATGATGCTTCTCCCCCTCTATTCTCTTGTAACAGATTGAGTTTTCCCTTTGAAGTTATCTTATCGGATTGAGTCTTTAAGGATTTGAGAACACTTGATGTATGTCTTGCACGTGCTTATCTGTGGTGACAATGGGATATCATGTCTTGATGTATGTTTTGGTGATCAACTTGCGGGTTCCGTGTCCTTGGGAATCTATGCATAGGGGTTGGCACACGTTTTCGTTTTGACATTCCGGTAGAAACTTTGGGGCACACTTTTAAGTTCTATGTGTTGGTTGAATAGATGTTTCTGAGATTGTGTGATGCATATCGTATAATCATGCCCACGGATACTTGAGGTGACAATGGAGTATCTAGGTGACATTAGGGCTTTGGTTGATTTGTGTCTTAAGGTGTCATTCTAGTACGAACTCTATGATAGATTGAACGTTACTACTGACTCTTGAATAGATCGATCAGAAAGAATAGATTTGAGGTGGTTTCGAACCCTACCATAATCTCCTCGTTTGTTCTCCGCTGTTAGTGACTTTGGATTGACTCTTTGTTGCATGTTGAGGGCTAGTAATATGATCCAATTATGTTATCCTTGTTGAGAGAACTTGCACTAGTGAAAGTATGAACCCTAGGCCTTGTTTCCTATCATTGCAACACCGTTTATGCTCACGTTTACCACTTGCTACCTTGCTGTTTTTATATTTTCTTATTACAAAAACCAATATCTACCATCCATATTGCACTTGTATCACCATCTCTTCGCCGAACTAGTGCACCTATACAATTTACCATTGTATTGAGTGTGTTGGGGACACAAGAGACTCTTTGTTATTTGGTTGCAGGGTTGCTTGAGAGAGACCATCTTCATCCTATGCCTCCCACAGATTGATAAACCTTAGGTCATCCACTTGAGGGAAATTTGCTACTGTCCTACAAACCTCTGCACTTGGAGGCCCAACAACGTCTACAAGAAGAAGGTTGTGTAGTAGACATCAGCTCACTACCGCCACCCACCAAGAAGCAAAGGAGGAGACCGGCCAGGAAATGCCCTAAAGGCGCCAGAGCTGCTTCTAGCAGCTAGCCGCCTCTAAATCCTCGGGTGGTAGACAGAATACCTGTCGAAGGTAAGAATCGTTTTCATGTCGTGGACGAGCCAATCCTACCTGCCAAAGCGCTAGATCACATACTGAGCAATGATCTAAGGAGACTCCATGAAGATGTGCTGGCCAGTGAGAAAAGCCTTCTGATCGCGGAAAAACCAGGATACCCGCTCTACGCGGCTCAGGTGCTGGGTAGGAAGTTGTACGTTGACACCTAGCCCGCGAATCAGTTCATCCTGCGATTTGACTACATCTACGACATGGTCCACATGACCAAGCTGGATTTCTAGTTCATCCACATGTATGCGATGTATCTCAACTACTTCATCAGGATCGAGAACATACAATATATCTGCGTCGCGGACCCATTCTATATGCACGAGAGCTTCTTGGCGGTTTGCAAAGAGCATCGTGACTATGCGAGCAAGTACCTCGGCAAATTCATGATCGCTAATAAGGACAAGGAAGCGATTATCCTTACTTATCATCCCACGTAAGTCATCCACCCATATCCTTTCATAAGTATTAATTATTCCTTTGCAAGCATGGAGGCAAAGATGAGGTGTACTTAATTTACGCAGCGGGGGCGGCGTCGTGCTCGTCGTTCTGTAACCAGAATACTCACATGCTATGTACTTGGACTCAACGAAGAACATCAAGCAAAAGAGTGTTCTCGATGGTGCCATGTTTACCTTCAGCCTGTCTGGTGGGTATATCAAGGTGAAAAGGCACAGGAAGAACGGGCTGGTTTTCCGCCATAAGATCGACTTCTGTTGCATCCAGCAACCGCACACCAATCAAGCTGATGGATTCTGCCTCATGCATCACCTGCTCGAGTACAGAAGGGATAATCAATGCCTTCTCATGTCACCTACTATCGAAGATGCCGAGATTATCAGCTGGGCCACAAGCATAGGAAAGACATCGGATCATCGAATCCGAGCTGAGTTTTATCACGTATAGTGTTAAGTTGCCCAAGTGATGATGAAACAGGTCCTCAAACCAATAGGGATGTTCTACCATGGGCCAACAATGACGCAGGGTGATGTTCAAGCACGGCTACTCGCTCAACGTCTGGACCTTAAGCCTTTCACGAAGCTTGGGGGTTTTCCTCCCTGACTATGAAGATTGGACCACCGACATGGAGGAACGATCGCTCTAGTTAATTAGTTTGGGTATGAGGAACTTCGTCATTTATGTTTACTATAAGTTGCTTGTATTTTGCTAATTATGCCTCTTTGTTTTCTTAAGTACATTATGTTGCATATTATCGTTCAATTGATCAACTAACGATGCAGGTATATAGATCGGAGATGGCGAAGGACTGCTACGTCGTGTTCGTTGGGTGGGTTCCAGGAGTCTACGACAACTGGCCAGACGCTCAGGCCCAGGTGGACAAGTACCCGGGTGCTAGCCACAGAGGGTTCGACAGCATAGCCGAAGCGGAAAGTAGTTACTTGAGGTGGACACTCCAGCATGAGCGGGGGCGGGACCGCCGATGCCTCAAGTACTACAGAGTCGCGCTCTTGCTCATGTTGATCGCTCTTCTCTTCTACATCATGGTTTAGATAGAGATTATGAAACTTGTGTGTGTGCCATGACCATGCATTTGCACTTATTCGAGACATGACATGATCACTCTTGTGTATCGCTATTTTCGAGATGTGATGATATTTGTGTTGAATAATGATGATGATGATGATGATGGTATGACGAGAGTACTGTATGTCTATGATATGATGAGAATAGTGTATGTTTAGTATGATATGATGAAACTACTGTATGGAGCCTATATAAATACATCATAAATACGTAGAGGGGTGTAAATCTGTGAAAGCGGGAACACTAGCAGTAGCGCTTGAAAGCATCTACTAGCAGCGCTTGATTAGCAGCAGCGCTTCATATGAACAAGCGATACAGATAGTTGTCAGTGGCGCTGGTCAGGGAAGCGCTACTGTTAACAATACTTACTAGTAACGCTGCCCATACCAGCGCTACTGCTACAACTTAGCTGTAGCGCGGTAGCAGTAGCGCTGGACCCAACACTACTACTATGCATATTTCAAGCGCTACTACTAGGGTTTTCCCTAGTAGTGGAAATAAATGTTTTGAGTGGAAAGATGGATGATCTTATGAGATTAATTGCTAGCAAGGATTCTCCTATAGATCCTAATGATATGCATTTGTCTACCTTGATTGAGAATAATAATGAATCTATGGATGTGAATTTTGTTGGTAGGAACCATTTTGGTAATAACGCGTATAGAGGTAATTTCAACCCTATGTCGTTTCCTAGTAATTCCTCTAATAATTGTGGTAACTCCTACAACAATTCTTATGGAAATTATAATAAAATGCCTTATGATCTTGAGAGTACAACTAAATAATTTATAAATTTCCAAAAGGTTTTCAATGCTACGGTAGAAGAAAAATGCTCAAGATAGATGATTTGGCTAGGAACGTTGATAGAATTTCTCATGAGATAGATTCTTTGAAAATTTGATATATGACACAAAATCATGATATTAATGAATCTCTAATATTTATGCAAATTTATGTTAATGAGAGTAAAGAGAGAGCGGCTAGGTTGCGTGCTAAAAGAGAATTGCTAGAAAAGACGAGTTCTTCTAGTTTATGCGATAACAATGATGAAGATCTTAAGATGCCTGGCTTGGATCCTATTGAATCTTTATTTGCTAATATACATCTTGAAAAATAAGGGACTCGAGGTGAGCCAACTTTAGATAAAAGGTGTCCCGATAATTTGGGGAATAATGATCTTAGTGAAAAAAGTGGGATTGGAGAGGTCAAACCTTTAGCTAGCAATGAACCCATTATTTTGAATTTCAAGGAATTTAATTATGATAGTTGCTCTTTGATAGATTGTATTTCCTTGTTGCAATCCATGTTAAATTCTCCTCGTGCTTATAATCAAAATAAGGCTTTTACAAAACATATTGTTGATGCTATGATGAAATCTTTTGAAGAAAAACTTGAGTTGGAAGTTCAATCCCTGGAAAGCTTTATGATGATTGGGAACCTACTATTAAAATAGAGATCAAAGATTATGAATGCAATGCCTTGTGTGATTTGGGTGCTAGCGTTTCAACAATTCCCAAAACTTTATGTGATGTTCTAGGTTTCCATAAACTTGATGATTGTTCTTTAAATTTGCATCTAGCAAATTCCACTATTCAAAAATCTATGGGAAGGATTAATGATGTTCTTATTGTTGCAAATAGTAATTATGTGCCCGTAGATTTTATTGTTCTTGATATAGAATGCAATCCAACATGCCCTATTATTCTTGGTAGACATTTCCTTAGAACGATTGGTGCAATTATTGATATGAAAGAAGGAAACATTAGATTTTAATTTCCATTAAGGAAGGGCATGTAACACTTTCCAGTAAATAAAAAATAAGTTACCATATGAATCTATTATGAGGGCTACTTATGGGATGAATACCAAAGATGGCAATACCTAGATCGTTGCTTTTTACCTAGCTAGGGCGTTAAACAATAGAGTTTGTTGGGAGGCAACCCAATTTTATTTTTCTTTTAATATTTTTATTTCTGTTCTAAATAAATTTATCATCTAGCCTCTGGTTAGATGTTTTTTCATGTTTTAATTTAGTATTTTTGCCAAGTAAGACCTTTGGGATGATTTGGAAGATAGTAGATTGGTTTTGCTGAAAAATAGAAACTTTTACGTCCAGTGCCAGAATTCTTTCTGATTGCTGGAACGTGAAAAAACTCCGAATGCTTTACACATTTCTTATCTACCAATTGCCCATGTTTTCCTAATTTTTTAGAATTTTTAGAGATACAGAGGTTTCACTTTAATTCTCATCTTTACAGAATGTTCTGTTTTTGACAGATTCTGTTTTCATTGTGTTGTTTGCTTATTTTGATGCATCTAGGGCTAGTATCAGGGGGTATGAACCATGGAAAAGTTGCAATACATTATATATAACACCAATATAAAATAATAATGAGTTCACAAAAGTTTCCACAAGTAAGGTTGGATTGGTTTTACTAACGGATCTCATGAGTTTTCTGTTGAGTTTTGTGTTGTGAAGATTTTAAGTTTTGGGTAAAGATTTGATGGACTATGGAATAAGGAGTGGCAAGAGCCTAAGCTTGGGGATGACCAAGGCACCCCAAGGTAATATTCAAGGACAACCAAGCATCTAAGCTTGGGGATGCCCCGGATGTCATCCTCTCTTTTGTCTTCAATCCAATGGTAAATTTACTTGAGGCTATATTTTTATTCACCACATGATATGTATTTTTCTTGAAGCGTCTTGTATGATTTGAGTCTTTGCTTTTTAGTTTACCACAATCATCCTTGCTGTACACACCTTTTGAGAGGGACACACATTAATCGTGAATTTATTAGAATACTCTATGTGATGCACTAATATCTTTTGAGCTAGGGTAGTTGCTCTAATGCTTCACTTATATCTTTTTGAGAACGATGGTGATTTTATTTTGAAGAAATTGATGAACTCTCATGCTTCACTTATATTATTTTGAGAGTCTAATAACAGCATGGTAATTTTCTTGGGTTGTGAATTTAGTCCTAATATGATAGGCATCCAAGGGGGATATAATTAAAAAATTCATAAAGAGCATTGAATATATGAGAAGTTTGATTCCTTGCAATTGTTTTGAGATATGAGGATGGTGATATTGGAGTTATGCTAGTAGTGAATTGTGTAGTTAAATAAATACTTGTGTTAAGGTTTGTGATTCCCATAGCATGCACGTATGGTCTTCTAGTTATGTGACAAAGTTAGACCGCAATTTATTCTTGATTGTCTTCCTTTGCGTGAAAGTCGGGAGCGCGTGATGGTTAACTCCTACCAACCTTTCCCCGAGGAGCATGCATAGTAGTACTTTGCTTCGAGAGCTAATAAACCTTTTGCAATAAGTATGTGAGTTCTTTATGACTAATGTTGAGTCCATGGATTATACGCACTCTCACCCTTCCACCTTTGCTAGCCACTCTAGTACCGCACAACTTTTGCCCGTGCATTAAACCCACTTTATACCCTTCCTCAAAGCAGCCACCATACCTACCTATTATGGCATTTTCATAGCCATTCTGAGATATATTACCATGTAACTCCACCGTTCCGTCATATGAGTTTGAGTTACCTTGAGTTGTAATTTTGAGTTATAAGTAAATAAAAGTGTGATGATCAACATTATTAGGACATTGTTCCATGTGAGGTTATAAATAAAAGAGGCCAAAGATCCCAAATAATAAAAGAGGCCAAAGAGCCCCCAAAAAAGGAGAAAAGAAGTCTCCAAAAAAAGGGGAGGAGTCTAAAAAAACAAAAACAAAATGAGAGAAAAAGAGAGAAGGGATAATGCTACTATACTTTTCCACACTTGTGCTTCAAAGCAGCACCATGATCTTCATGATAGAGAGTCTTCTATTTTGACACTTTCATATATTACTAGTGGGATTTTTTTGTTATAGAACTTGGCTTGTATATTCCAACGATGGGCTTCCTCAAATGCCCTAGGTCTTCATGAAAAAGCAAGTTGGATGCACACCCACTTAGTTTTCTTTTTGAGCTTTCATACACTTATAGCTCTAGTGCATCTGTTACATGGCAATCCCTACTCACTCACATTTATATCAATTGGACATCTTCATAGTACATTAATTTTCCTAGTTGATGTTAGACTTTGTCCCTACTTTTGTCTACAACCACCTTCTATTCCACCTATAGTGTTATGTCCATGGCTCACGCTCATGTATTGCGTGAAGAGTTAAAAAGTTGAAGCACGTTAAAAAGTATGAAACAATTGCTTGGCTGACACCAGGGTGGGCATGATTTATACTTTGTTTTAAGAAGAGGGGGCATAACAAGACAATATGATTTTGTAGGGATAACTTTCTTTAGCCATGTTATGTTTGAAGCTTCATGATTTTGCTTTCTAGTATGCTTGAAGTATTATTGTTTTTATATCAATGAACTTCTGTTTTGAATCATATGGATCTGGACATTCATGCCAAAATAAGAAGAAATACATTGCTAAATATGTTAGGTAACATTCCACATAAAAAATGTTTTTATCATTTACCTACTCGAGGACGAGCAGGAATTAAGCTTGGGGATGCTTGATACGTCTCCAACATATCAATAATTTTTTATTGTTCCATGCTATTATATTATCAACTTTGGATGTTTTATATGCATGAATATGCTATTTTATATTATTTTTGGGACTAGCCTATTAACCTAGTGCCTAGTGCCAGTTTCTGTTTTTTTTCCTTGTTTTTGAGTTTCGTAGGAAAGGAATATCAAACGGAGTCCAAACGGAATAAAACTTTCACGATGATTTTTTCTGGACAAAATCACACCTACGTGACTTGGAGTAGGGGCCAGGAAAGCCACGGGGTGGCGACAATCCGTAGGGGCACGTCCCCTGGGCTTGTAGTCCCCCTATGACTCCCCTGCACCGCCTTTTTGCCCTATATATTCTCTAAAATTCCAGAAACCCTAGAGGCATTCACGAAAATACTTTTCCACTGACGCAGGACTCTGTTCCCGCGAGATCCCATCTTGGGGCCTTTTTCCGGTACTCCGACGGAGGGGGATTCGATCATGGAGGGCATCTACATCAACCTTGTTGCCCCTCCGATGATGTGTGAGTGGTTTACCACTGATATACGGGTCCACAGATACTAGCTAGATGGCTTCTTCTCTCTCTCTTTGATCTTCAATACAATGTTCTCCTCGATGTTCTTGGAGATCTATTCGATGTAATCTTCTTTTACAGTGTGTTGGTCGAGATCCGATGAATTGTGGATTTATGATCACATTGTCTATGAATATTATTTGAGTCTTCTCTGAACTCTTTTATGCATGATTAAGATAACTTTGTATTTCTCTTCGATCTATCTATTTGGTTTGGCCAACTAGATTGGTTTTTCTTGCAATGTGAGAGGTGTTTTGTGATGGGTTCAATCTTGCGGTGTCCTCACCAAGTGACATAGAAGGGGTAGCGAGGCACGTATTGTGTTGTTGCCAGGATAGAAAGATGGGGTTTCTATCATATTGAATGAGTTTATCCCTCTACATCATGCCATCTTGCTTAAGGAGTTAATCTATTTTTGACTTAATACTCTAGATGCATGATGGATAGCAGTCAATGAGTGGAGTAATAGTAATAGATGCAGGTAGGAGTCGGTCTACTTGTCACGGACGTCATGCCTATATTCATGATCAATGCCTTACATATTGTCATAACTTTGCGCTTTTCTATCAATTGCTCGACAGTAATTTGTTTACGCACCGTATGCTTTCTTCGAGAGAGAAGCCTCTAGTGAAACATATGGCCCTCGGATATATTTTCCTTCATATTCAGATCTATAAAACAAAAAACCCAAAAATATCTTTCTGCAATTATTTTGTGTTTACTTTATTTAGCTTTTTACTTTCGTTTTAAATCTATCTCTATCAGATCTCACTCTTGTTCGTGAACGTGGAGGGATTGACAACCCCTTTTCCGTGTTGTGTGCAAGTGTTTGTTAGTTTGTGCTGGTGCATAGATTGGAGACTTGCTTGTGCCTCCTACTGGATTGATACCTTGGTTCTCAACTAGGGGAAATACTTATCTCTACTTTGCTCCATCACCCTTTCCTCTTCAAGGGAAAAATCAACGCAAGCTCAAGAAGTAGCACGTCTCGAGGCGGAACCAGAGGCGGAGTAATTTTGCTCTCCGGTGGAGCGATTCTATCGGGGACACTTCCGTCTGGGAGGGGGAAATCGAAGCCATCGTCATCACCAATGTTCCTCTCATCGTGGGAGGTTTCATCTTCATCAACATCTTCACCGGCACCATCCTCATCTCAAAACCCTAGTTCATCTCTTGTGTTCAATCTTTGTTTCCAACCTTAGATTGGTACCTGGGGTGTTAATAGTGTTGATTACATATTGTAGTTGATGCTAGCTAGTTTAATTGGTGGAAGATCCTTATGTTCATATTCTTAAACACATATTTATATACTCTGATCATGAACAATATTATGATTTGTGAGAGTTCTATTTGTTCTTCAGGACATGGGATAAGCCTTATCATTAGTAATCATGTGAAGTTGATCATTGTTCAATGTTTTGATGATATGTTGTTTTGTTCTTCCTCTATTGGTGTTGTGTGAACATTGACCACATGACACGTCGCCATGTTTGGTCCTAGGGGGTGGCATCGTGGAATCAGTTTGTAGATGATGGGTTGTTTGAGTGACTGAAGCCTAAACCCAGTTTACAAATTGTTCCATGAGGGGATATTTTGGATCCACATATTTAATGCTATGGTTAGGTTTATCTTTAATTACTTCTCTTATATTTTTGGGTGCTTGCATGGAGGGTATAATCATAAGTGGGTGTTTGTTCAAGTAAGAATAACACTTTAGCTCTGGTCCACCCACATAACAACTTATCAAGGCAATGAACGTAAGTCGATGAATCGCGGTGAAAGTAACTAGACAGAATTCCCATGTGTCCTCAAGAGCGTTTTAATCACTATAAGAAGTTCACCCCGATTGTCCTTAGAAAAATTAAGGGTTGGGCCACTTGTTGCACCTTTATATTTTTGTTATTTGTTACTTACTACCAATTATCTTGCTATCAAACTATCTATCAAAACTATTTTACAACACTTGCAGAGAATATCTTGCTGAAAACCGCTTACCGATTCCTTCTGCTCCTCCTTGGGTTCGACACTCTTACTTATAGGACTGGGGTCGATCCCCTATAATTGTGGGTCATCACGCAACCATCAACACAAGCGTCCTAGCTATATACATTTACTTTGCATGACTATACACCTAGCCTGTCGGCAACGGTGTAGCCATGGTAGTCATAGCGCATTTTCATGGACACGCGCTACGGCTATACACATAGCAGTAGCGCCTCACATAAGCACGCACTACTGTTAACTATTTGTAGCGCCTCTTCTTGACCGGCGCTACTGTTAAGCCTCCATGTATAAGATTTTCCCTAGTAGTGATAAAGTCGGCTTTAGTGCACAGTAACCACACCCCTCTAATGTATCATTCACACATTGTAAATCCGGACATAACCCACTTACTGCCATGTCATACAACTTGCTTTTTTAGATGTTGGTCCAAACCCAGGGATCTATGAGCAAAAAGTGAAGCATATGAAAAATGTGAAGTCACTGGAAACTGATGATCACTTTGAGTCAACGCGTGAACATGATTGTTTCAACCCTGATTGTTGACGGTGTCGACGAATAGAGAGAGGACACTCTGAACATAGTGTTTCAACTCCGACTGGTGTTGATGCTAACGAATGGAGATGGCATGCAACTTGGAGACATCATCGCTCATCATTGTGTTGACTAGATGACGGTGGGAAGCGCAGTGATGTCTTGACATCACTTCTTGTTATGTGTCGGAAAATTGAAAGAACAACTCATGTCAGATCCCACCTTACTGCCATGTCATACATCTTGCTTTTTTCAACAATGTAGCCGACACATAATTCTTCATCTTTCTATTCTAGGTGGGGCCACCGCGTACCAAGTATTATAAAAGAGTCGCCGCTCCCCTCAACCCTCAATGTTCCCGCAAACA
>LR738712.1:688900159-688957896 GCA_902687465.1 Secale cereale
CCCGTCGCCGCCGAAAGCCTCGCCACAAACTTCTCGTTCTCTACTTTCAATCTTGACTTTGACACCACCTCCATCCCGATCTAAGTTCTGTTGAAGTCACTTCTTCCTTGCATCTTCAAAGAAACCAATCTCCTACTTTAATCATGTCGATAGAACATAGATCCACCCGTAACTATGGTTGTGATCACAAGGCGGACAACCACATAACAAATTGCCTCTGCAATCGAATTGATGAGTTCAAGGCGACAATCCAATGGCGGGTTGACTCGTCGATGATTAGATCTTTGATTCCAGGATGGCTAATCCCATGGCAGGTTAGCTCACCGTTGATCATATTACGAAACTAACAGAGTACATCACCTCATATCTCTTCGGCAACTATAAACTAGGTAAGATCCTTACTCTTTTTGCATCTCTTTGTTCGTGTTGTGGAATATTGCAACGACTTGTGATGGAGGCAGTGAAGAGTAAAGTTGACGATGACGCATAAGGGGAATAGGCTGGCAGAGTAATTTTTTCTAGCATTAGAACACCTACTCTATCCAATTCTTTTGTTTTTTGGGTCTTTGTTTCACTCTCTCCCCTTCTACCTAGGGAAAAGTGGCAATGAGGCTACCCCTAGTGGATTCCCCCCCCCCCTCCGCGTCCACCGTTCCCACGATGGGTGGGGGAACCATGTTTCTTTAGTAATTAATAATCTTGCCCCAGTTCTTCCTTGCTATTGTCACTTCGAAGATTCGACAGCCTCGTGGGCTCATCATCCGGTCAGGGCAGCAAGATTTGTTTTTTAGTTTTTTATGGAAGTTATTGCCTTTTGGAGGCAAGCAATCGAGGGGAAATCAATGGTGGCTTTGGAGCGGTAGTGGTTCAAAGTTAGCGGATCTAGCGTTCCTCTAGAACATCATTGCGGCGATATGTAGATAGGTCTGAGCCCAAGTCGACGCAGGGTTGTTGCACAACCAATGTGCCTCACTACTTGCAACATGCATATTCTTTGTCTCTCAAATCCTTTCTGCCAATGGTACTTACTTAGTTTCGGCAGTAGAGACTTGGCTTCCCTTCCAATGAGCACCTCGATGGTAATTGAGGTTTGTGGCGGCCGTTGTGGTGTGTGCAAGGACACCTAAAGCACGTAATGTTAATTTTCTATTTTGTGGGTCTTTCCTGTAAGAAAATCAAAATCACATGCCTTGTTTCGGTCTCTAGTAGTCTTTAGTGTGTTTTTCTGTGCACTTGTTAGTTGATAACGAAGATGCATGATTACTACGAAAAATTCTGATAATTCAGAACCTAAACCATCTCATGTATAAATTTGGCTTGAGTGCAAGGTAACCACGCCCCTCAAATGTATCATTCACACATTGTAAATCCAAACATGGCCCACTTGGAAAGATAGCAACTGGTGGCCTCCAACTGAGGAATGCCCATAAAAATCCAAAGTCCATGCAACAATAATTAAAAATCCAAAAATGACGTAATAATAAATGAAAATCCAAATTTGGCATCATAATAAATGAGAAGACCAAAGATGGCACAACATAAATGAAAATAAAAAATGGCATAGCAGTAAATCAAAATCCAAAGATAGCAAGTAATAAATGAAAATGTAAATATGGCAAGCAATGAATGAAAATCCAAAGATAGGGTTATCTTTGGATTTTCATTTATTGTTTGCTATCTTTGGATTTCATTTATTGTTTTCCATCTTTGGGATTTCATTTACTGGTGTGCCATCTTTGGATTTTCATTTATTGTTTTGCCAATTTTATATTTTCATTTATAGTTCCGCCATGTTCTCATTTGAAAATCCAAAATTAGAAAGAAACTAACTCAGCACATCATCTGAAGTTCTGAACACATCCATAGTGACCAATCAAGAAATTTCCAAAATATTTCCTCTATCTGAGAATTAAAAGGATACAAGTAATTAATGAATCTAAGAACAAAAATGGTTGAAAGGCAAAGTCTGACTAGCTCATGTGGTTTGCATTTATTTGTAGGGTCCTCTTTGAAAACCGCATCCCACCAATGCCCTATAAAAGGCTCTAGGTTTGTGCATTTTCAGGTATCGAGTGAGTTGCCAGACAAACAAGAGAGGGTTTCTTCTGTTTGTGTTACTGTGTGTGTTGTGCTCGTGCGTCAATGGAAGGAGGAGCCATCTCGGCGGCCGCGGGAGAGGCTGCTGATGACGCGGGAATGCACAAGGGCCCACTTCAGCCACAGCGGCAGCCCACCATTATTGCCTGCCTGGCCGATGCTGACAAAGGTAGCTCTTCTCACTCCAGCCCACGGCTGGCAATGGCGCTGCGCTTGTGCTTGCCATGAGCAAGAGCTCCGGGCCACCCGATGTATTCCTAAAGCTTTGAAACTATATTTCTAGGATGCCTGTTTATTTCGGACCATGTACTGTTTACTCATGCACATGAGTGCTATGACCAGTTCGCCTACATTAAAATATATTTCTAGAAAACAAAACTAATTTGAAATGGATTTTTTTATCTGCAGAGCCATGTGCGACTGAAATAGTTCCTCAAATCATCACAGTTCAAGTTGGAGAGGTAAATTTTCCTACTCTTACAATGCTCCCAGAGACATTGCAGTGCTCTATTAATATTTTGTCGTATTATCTGGATACTAGATATTAGAATATCCAATTGAAGTTGTTCCTTTTAGAAAAGTAAAGTTCATTTTGTGATATGTGGTGTTAAATTTTAGAAGAAAAAAAACTGAGCAAAGTTGCCCCAAGTTGACGCTATGTGTGCTATACATATGTATATTAAAATGACTTGCACTTGATATATATTTTTAAGCGGGAGGGACGTTTTGGCTCTGGGCAGATGGGATGTAAACTGATCGGATCGGATTAGTAATGATTTTTCCCATATCCTTTACCATGTTTATTTTTTCGGATTCGAAGCAGAGTGGATAATGACCGGATCCGGATCGGACTCGGACTAGAAACGGAGAAAAATATATCGGGATAGCAGTGCTTATTTGGGTAAAATTTGGAGATAACATTTGGCTCTTTCTTGATTTATTATTCAGCAAAAAATTTGAA
Organism: Secale cereale; assembly: GCA_902687465.1. Classification (NCBI taxonomy): domain Eukaryota; kingdom Viridiplantae; phylum Streptophyta; class Magnoliopsida; order Poales; family Poaceae; genus Secale; species Secale cereale. The sequence continues at coordinate 688,903,218 of LR738712.1, forward strand.
CCGGTTATGTCTATATCCATCCTACAATATGTTGAAGAGAGCTTGGTGTTGTCCCTCTCTTTCCCCTTTTTTTTGTTGTCCTTCGCATCTTTTCCATAAGTTCTCTATTCCACCCCATATTATGCATGTATTGTAAAATTCTAATACGGAACCCATGGTTTCAGGATGTAGCAATGGAAGTCATGTCGTATGGTGGGAATGGTTGGGCAGTTTTTATCATGTCTGCCGAGGGCGCCGTATCCAATGTGACACTGCATCAACCAGCTTCTCCGCTTGAAACAGTTATTCATGAGGTTTGCTCTATTGTTTTAGCTTTGGAATTTGTACACTAGAAATCCATTTTTCTCTGGTATGTTTTAGAAATTATACTACTTCAGCTCCAACCAAATTAAGAGAACTATAAAAGCAAAATGAAACGTGAGATAGTAGTTAGAGAGATTGTCCAATTGTTTCCTTTACCAGCACAATGGCGTTTTGTAGTTCTGGTCTTCTAAAAATGAAATATCATTGTTTGGCCTCTAGATTTGTTCCCAACTCTATCTAATCCTTCGCATGTAATATGCAGGGTTGTTTTGACATTGTCTCTATGACCGGCTCGTATCTGCCGTCAAAAACTAATGGAGTGAGCTCTCTACAAGGTGGGTTCGCTATTTCACTTCTCGGTGCTGATGGCCGCATCTTCGGCGGTGGGTTAGCAGGACCTCTGATTGCAGCATCACCTGTTCAGGTTACCATCTTTCACTTGTATCTTGCTCCATATATACCAATAGCAGATTACCAAAAGACCAACTAAGATCTGTGTTCCATATATACCAATAGCTTCCATTGTACCTTGCTCTGTTTGTTTAGTATTTAAGTCTGTATGTGCTTCCTACGTTTCGAAAACAAAATGTCTGTTGCCAAATGAGTTACATTGTATACAAATTAATACTCCTACTGAAAATCATGATGTGCTTCTTTTTATGTTACATAGCTTGTTTGGGAAATAACATCGTTTCACGAAAACACACATATGTCGCAATTGAGAACCTTGTGCTTTCTCTTAATGGTTTGCATTTTGTTGTGCTGATGCGCAGGTGATCATAGGAAGGTTTGCAGCTGGTGAAGAAGGGGAGATGAAACAGGATGTGGCCAGTGGAAGGTTTGGAGCTGATGAAAAAGAGGAGATGAAACAGGATGTGGCCAGTGGAACTCCAGGTGCTACTGAACCGGGCGATTCTCAGAGTGGATCCTCTAGTGATCCAGCAAGCCCATCAAACTAGAGTGCCGCTCGCACATTCCAAATGCCAGCCAGCTTGTTTTTTCTACTATTTCCATATGCTTAGCCTTTCGCTCGTATCTCGCTCTAAATGAGTAGCTTCTGCTCCTCCCTGTTGAACTTTTCAGTCTAGTTATATACCATGGATGGACCCTGGATGTGGTCAAGTTATATGTTTTTGTAATACAGTTATGAAATGTTTCATGGTCATATTCCAAGCATGTAACGGGTATCAATTCTGAAATGCTTAGATGACCCCTAGCTCCAAATGCTTAGCCTTTTCAGTATCATTTGCAAGTAACAACTAGCTAACTACTCCCAAGTCAAGAGAAACTATCCGGTGGAAACAATCTTTCAAAAATTCTGAAGAAACTTCTGTGCGAAAGAAAAATCAAACTCAGGGGGCTACAAGAAAAATCAAACTCAGCAATAACAAAAAGTGAAGCGCGCAAAAAAGTGTAGTCACTGGGAAATGATGCTGAATTTGAATCGACACGTGGACATGATGTTTCTACCTTGACTGGTGCTGATGCTGACGAATGGAGAGCAGACACTGCAAAGCTGGGATGCAGGTTGGAGACAGCATCGCTCCTCAACCTGCTGTCTGGATGATGGCGTAAAGCGCAGTGATGTGTTGGCATCATTTCTTGTTAGGCGTACACTATTTTCTTAATGGAGGTTAGGCGTAGGCTTCACGATTGATACAAGTACATACATGGGGATAGTTTCAAGCTGCTATCTCTTCCTCTTGAGCATTTCCAGTATCAGTTCCGGTTTCCTGCAAATCTCCCCTTCCGCCCAGCCAGGCGAGAAGGAGGCATCGGTAACTTTGCCAAGTCCCTTCCCCTTGCCTGAATACCTCATGATCTTCAGCCTCTTCCTCCCCAAACCAGCGGAGACCCTGAGCGATTCACCATTACTCTGGCCGCGGTCAGTCGTGCTTGACCTGACAGTCCCTCTACCCGACACCACTGGCGCCACGGACAGCCTTGAAATGTTGAATTCCTCGAGCGCAAAGGCCCTCTCGGCATCGCTGGTGCAGTTAGGATCCTTCCCTGGCCTGTCTAGAGACAGCTCATCTGCCTTGGAAACCGATCGACGTCCAGCGTGCCGCAAGCCTGCGCTGCTGGATCTTGGCGATCTCCGGATTGCCGTGATTGCAGCTGAAATGCGGCCGTGTGGGTGATTAACCGCCGCTTGGAGAAGCAGATGATGCTTTTCAAGGAAGGAGCTGTCGCTGATGAGCCGGCCCGTCGTCAGGCACGTGACTGCGTTGAGCCAGAGTTTCTCAAGCTGATCAATGGTGTCTCCTTGACGTATTATGCAGTACAATGTGCTAGATAGGGTGAGCCATTCAGTAAATTGATCCCCAATTATCTGCACGGATGATGTGATGTTTATCATGCTTTTAGCATTTCACACAAAGTATATGCTTGTATTAACAGTTCAACACATATGAAGATGATGCCCTTCGAGACTGGGGAGATGGCACAAACCTCAAAGAGTAGAAGAATGTCTTCCGTCGATGTAAGATGTCCAACAAAATCAGATAAAGATAAGAAATACCTGAAGCATAACAGAAGGAAGAGATGTAAATAGAACTAAGTGCAACGTGCTGCTATCGAAATTAATCTGCAATATTGTGAATCTGGCTACTTACCTGCTTGTGACTTGGTGTTGTGCAGCTGGATTTTCTTTGAAAGCAAGACCTGATAGCTTCATAAACCTGCATATATATATTACATAGAGATTAGAGATTACTGAGCTTGGCATCTTTTTGAGGTAGGCAGGATAACTAGATGTGTTTCGTCTAGAAGTGTCATTCAGCGCACCTGTTAGCAAGCTTCAAGATACCCAAGAAAAGGTTAGGTCCTCTGCATCCAGCAGGATCCTCATTTGTCGTTACTTCTGTCTCTTTGTTAGCATAGTTAAAAACTTGGGCATTCTCTAGTAGTCCAATAACTACGTTGCCAAGAACAGATAGGATAGTAATGTTTTTAGACTTGTTCTCTAAGCAATACTTGAGATTGGCTTGGATTGAGGACATGTTTTCATCAACTATGTGGATCAAATATTCAAAAAAGTGCTCTAGGAAAACCATGTAAGCAGGCTCTGCACAATAACTGGAGTTTGTACAAAAGGATCGATAAACCTCAATAACCAGCTCCACCTCTAAGTCTTGTGTCATGTTAAGGTAACCCTCCAAACTATTTTCAGCATTCCAATGAGCAGATATACTCCCAGGGGATACAAGAGCAAAAAATGGGTAACAGAAGAACTGACAGAGTATATCATGGCCACTTGCACCACAGCCAACCTTCAAGTAAGAGATAATTTGCTCATTCAAGCGCTTTGACACTTTGTTCCAAACCACCAACCATTTTATTCTTAGTCGACTATCTACTGGACGTATGATCTGCATATACAGAAAAGCAACGACAGCATGAAAGTTCTCCAGTAGATCGGGTGGACAGATAATTGAAGCCAATTGCTCGGCATCTCCAGGTGACAATTCTCTGGTAAACTGAGCTACGATTGACAGAGATACTGCAATCAAGTAAACTGCTGGAGAAACCAACTCCAGGTAAGCAAGTGGCTTGATTCTTGGATGAGATAACTTCGGACTGCATTCTGCATATTCAATCTCCTTTATTTGTTCGATGTCTAAGCATAACTCGTACTTTCCAGAAACCAACAGAGAATTATCCAGTTCCTCTACAGTACACTTCACAAACTGAAGACAAAACTGTACCAACACTTCGGAACTGTTACTCTTTTGCTTTCCTACCATATCCAGAAACACCTTCTTTACAAACTTGCATACCTTAGTAATGCATATCATGACATTGTCATCAGCAAACTTTGAGTTACACTGAACTCGAACTCCCTGTAGAAGCAACCTGAAAGTTTGTGTTGTGGAGTCCATAATAGTTGCGACCATGTCAGCAGTCATGTTATGAAGTAGTTCTGGATTCACAATTGAGCCAAGGATCTCCAACTGAAAATCAAAGCTGGTAATATCCCATGGTAACCATTTGATCTGATGAACATGAAACAAGGCCTTGAGATGCGTACAAGTTTGAGATAGCAAGTTCTGATTCAGTGGAACACACACATTCTCTTCGGGTGTGATCAAATGCCTAACTCTTACTGAAATAAAGTCATGAAACAGATTGATGCAAAATGACCAGTGGCTTGTTCTGATTAGCAAGTCCAATGGAGAAAATTATCTTGAGTACTGGCCCAAAAGCAGCCTCCAGAATGGATAAATGGTTAATCAAATCACCAAGTTTATACAAAAGGTAATGCCATGTACTCAAGCAGGAGGAACTTAAAGCAGTATTATGACTTCTTGATAGAAGTCCACATAAAGGCATCATAATTAGCCTTATCTTTTTCATCTGAGCACTAGCTTGTGCTCTGGGTTCAATAGGAGACATCACTGTCCCCTGATCCATATTTTCTAAAGCTTGTGGCCCAAAAAATGCATCCACCAAATTTCTCCAGGTAACCTGCGATTCTGAAAATATCATCATATTATACTGGAATATATTTGTTTTTAAAGAAAACAACTGTACTTAAGGAAATGGTTTAACTCACCATTGTGGTTATCTGAACTTGAGGATCAGGATCAGTAAATAACTGCTCAGGGACCTTAAGGATTTTGTTAAGTAGATGTCTAGTGCTCACTGCACTTGCGCCAAGTAAGGATATGAACCATCCCCATGACTTCACAGCTTGAATTTTCCTTGAAGGGTCATTGAGCATATTAAGCATAGAAGAGAGTAGCTTTTGCTCAAGATCCAAAGCTACTTCCTGCGCAGCAAGTATAAAGTAAAACTCAAATGAGGAACTGTTAATACATACTCCCTCCGTCCCAAAATAAGTATCTCAACTCTAGTACAACTTCGTACTGAAGTTAGTGCAAAGTTGAGACACTTATTTTGGGACAGAGCGAGTAGATGATTTGAAATTAGAATATTAGATTACGCTAGCAAGGAAAACGGTACAACAAGAGGTTGGTCAATAACTTTTGTAATAACACAAGGAACATTGCAACAGGGAAAGTGGCAGGAGATGGCTAAATCATTTAATGATAAACATCTCAGAATCACAAAAACTATGTGAAAATACTGCATGTCAAATGTAGCACAAACATTAATGCAACTGAGAAGCTTTACTGTACTGTGCCAGATATAAATTGGGAAAACTTTGTTTTTGCCACTCTAGTTTTTGCCCACTTTGCTTATGCCACTCTAGAATTTGACATTTCACTTTTGCCACTCTTAGCTTTTGACAATATATCACTTTTGCCATTCCGTGGCAAAATCAACATTTTTAGAGTGGCAATTGTGATGCATGTCAAAAGCTAAGAGTGGCAAAAGTGAAATAAAAAATTATCATTTTTGCCATGGAATGGCATTTGTGATGTATTGTCAAAAGCTAAGAGTGGCAAAAGTGAGATGTCAAATTCTAGAGTGGCATAAACAAAGTGGGCAAAAACTAGAGTGGCAAAAACAAAGTTTTCCCATATAAATTGGCCTAGGTTAACCTGTTTGTGACCTACTGTCTGTTTCCTTAAATGATTTCTATAATCATATCAGACTAAATAAAATTGCAGGCTATTTCAGTGCTCTACACAGATAAGCAAATGTTGGCTTTTCCCCCTATGAAGCTCCCAGAGCATTTTGTATGACTCGATCCAAAACATTTTCAACGGTTAACAGCCAAGTGTGTGGCAATTAAGTCTGATATCTGACTTACGGTTATAAAGACACAATTTGGGTACTATAGTTCGCAATGAGGAAAATAATGTCACCAGTTAGAAACATTTATTTCCAAATAATTATAGGAGTCATTATTCAATTACCTTAGAGAGAGAAGATTGAGGAGGTAGAATAACTGATGACACCTTAATGAGGCATCTTTCAGCCATATCCCTTTCCGGCTTGTCAGCACTTAAGAGTCTTCGGTATATTGGGGGAACCCATATGCTTGATAGGTCCCTCATTTCTTTTGGATGTTGACTTGCAAGTTTCATGGTAGCCTTGAGTAAGAATTTTCAAACACGGCCTTAGTTCAAGTATTAGTAACAGGTAATACATAAAACCAGAAGAAGGAACAAGAATCAAGTGCACACTTTACACTCATGCCAAAAGCTCCTACTAAAATGTAAAACCATCCGACTTTGATGATTTTCTAACTTGTGTGACAACATAAAAAGAACAAATGAGCATGGAAAAATCTAATGAGATCATCTATGAACATTTTTTTCCATCTATGCTGAAGACGTGAAATATAAGAGTAACGGCACAATTACACATATATTATAGTATATTAACATATTTCTCAAGCAAGAGTGTTGCAGTTATAAGTGATGATAAACTTCTACCGATTACAGAAAATGTAATAAGATGCCAACTATATTGGTTACTGGCAATACAATATGCTGCAAATAAATAATTCACATGAACTATTTTGTTGCTATTGCCATAATTCCTGAACAGCTTTGATGGTCCAGCAAACATAATATGAGATATAATTATTCTGTTCACTAAATCAAAGATAGGCATACTATGAGATTAGTTTGTTTCACCAAACAAAAGACAGGTAATGCAACAGAGCACAGTTTAAGTGGGAAGAATAACCTGAGCAGCCTCGAATGTTGTAGACAAAGAACCAAATGGATTATCAAGGGCATAAACAATAGCATTGAGCAAGGGAGTTGCTCTATCCTCTACCACGGAAGCCTCCAATTGTTGAACAGAAATGCATCAGACTGCGAGGTTACAAATAGCCTGAGAAGAAATACAAAGCCAATTACTGAACGAGCTCACACATTCTCCACAGTAAAACTGAACAAAAGAAGAACCTGGAAGCAGAAGAATGGTGAGCAGAACAAACCTTCATCTTGGTAGTCATGATCAGCTGAACCAAAGTAGCCAATACCAATTGAGCCGACTGTCCTGCAGGGTACGAAAATATATATATCATAACTGTTCCTTCAAACCAGCAAGTAATTTGATGGTTCTGTTAGATGAAAGGCTCAGCGCCCTGCTTTATACAAAGTAATTTGATGGTTCAAGGGCATGCATGAGCAAGTATAGAACATTCTGTTCGAGGGCAATAAAAAAATAAGAGATAGCAATGGATAGTGATTTAAAATAGCAAAATGTACAGTCTCTTAAATTGTAGAAAATCCAATAAATTATCAGCTCTAACTTGTAACATATGTAGCCGGAGTGCCTTATTGGAAAAAGGCCAATATGTCAGCCTGATACTGCAAGATCATAGGAAAATGGATTTTGACCCAAAAGCTTATTATCGATACATTTAGTGGAAGGATACTGGAAGTGAATAAAACAGGAGAACAAGGACATCGACGAAGCAGAAGGACATAGCGAGTGTTAGCCGCAAGGGCAATGCTGGAATGAACAATGTACAAGAGTCTGACAGCTAAATCGATCTTCGGGACATCTTCATTCTGCCTCGGTTTCTTCCAACCCTAGCCCGGCAGAACCAGAGCAGCACACTCAACTGACGAAATGGGTGCGGGTGCCGTGCTGCTACCTGAGATGGTGGACACGAGGACGGGGTGGTAGAGCGCGAAGCCGAGGCACTTGAGCGCGGAGGCGGCGACGGCCTCGTCATCTTCGGCGGCGTCGCGGAGGAGGAGCGGGAGCAGGGCGGAGGGGGAGGCCGCCGCGAGGTCGGCCGCGGCTGAGGGGTCGTCGGCGCACGCGCGCTGCAGGTGTAGGAGGCGCACGTACGCGGCCGCGCGGTCGGGCTCCGCCGCAATCTCCGCCACCTGCCGCGCCACCGGCGGCGGCGGCGGCATGGAGGTTGGTGCGCTGCGGAGGAGGCGCGAAAGGGAAGAACGTTTTGGGAATTTGGGGTCTCGTTGGTTGAGCCGTCGGAGATGCGCATGCGGCAACGGGCATCCCTTACGCCAACACGGCAGGGGAAGCGGATTTTCGTTTGGAGAGGAAGCGGTTTCCAGAGCGTACGTAGACAGAAAAAACAGAGAGCTACGGAGTACATCTAAAGTTTTAGAATCATACTACAGAAAAGTTACATCGTCAGGCCAAGAATAAAAATTTGAATTAAACTATTTAGAGGAAAAAATTTGAACTTATTTTGTAGGGCTTTCCCCTCCATAGAGAGGGAGCCCTTCCAGAAATTCTCAGTGGCCCATGAGGGCCAAAGAGGGGGTTTGGAAATAGTTTTCAACCAGCAATTGACGCGCCTCGGTATAACCTCACTAGCTGCGTCATTGCCCCAAGCGCAAAGATGCCTTCTCCCGTCCGCCAGCAGCCCCATCTTATACCCAGCTCGTCCCCTCCCGCCCCCTCCGCGAGCGAGGTGGGACTAATCGCAAGACCAGCAAAGCCAACCGACGTAGTACCGCGTACGTGCCTCACGGACGGGCTAGCGAGCGTGGGCCGCTTCTCCGCTCGCGCGTGGGCTGCCGAGTACCGTGGGCCAGATTAAGCTGGTCATTGCCGCTTGTTACGCCGGCCAGTGATCGATGATGACATGGCTGCTCCAAGCCGCGCGCAGAGCAGAGCACGACGGCCAGCCAACGATCGCCGTCGTAGAACGACACGCAATTTTTATATCCTTGTGATCATTATACAACAGTGAACTTTTGGTCCCGGACGCGGAAGCAGCCATCACCCAGCGGTCACTTTCTGTTATATATTGCTTTATTTATTCCCAAATACCATAACATTGTATGGGATAGTTCAGTACTACTACATGGATGGGTTACGTGGGTTTACTGATAAGTCTAGGCGAGATTAGCTTAGTCATTGTCAGTCGGTTGCAATTTGCAAACCCACCTCTGCAAGGGTGCAATGCAAGCTGCACAAGCACGATAGCATTCATCGTCGCCGTCGTAGGGCCTGTTTGTCATGTGACTTATAAGTCACGTCTCACGTGACTTATAAGTCACCTGACCACACCTTCTCGCCCTGTTTTTTTTCTGAAAAGGTGGACCTAAAACCGAAAAGGTGGACCTGAAGCCGAAAAGGTGGTGGGACCAATGCAAAAGGGAATGACTTATAAGTTTTAAGTTGGGGTGGAGCAACTTATGACTTATAAGTTAGGGTGACTTATAAGTTGGTCTGTTTGGCAAAATAAGTCACTTTTTCACTTTTCGACTTATAAGTTGGTGCTTATTTGGAACCAAACTGCCACGTAGATTGCCCGGGCGTGCTCGAGTGGGAACCTCTTCAGCACGTCATCCTCCTATAGGGCCAGCTGCTGATCAAGCCGGTGTTATCCTATTCCTATCCAGATGGAGCTGGAGGAGGGAGACGTAGGCAGGGGCGTACGTGTGGCCATCTCTGACATCCATTCCAGTTCGGGCTGTGCCTTGGCTTTTTGTTCAATAGTTTTGTTGCCTCTCAACTTTCGGAAGAGAACTTTCGGTTCAGTCCGTAGACAGAGCTATCACTACCCAGTGCCCTTTTTGTTTGAAAAACTTCCAATCTATTCATCTAAAATCATGACAGTGCAAAGAATAACAAAAGTAATAAATTTACGACCATGTTCGTGGACCACCTAACAATGACTACAAATACTAGAGCGAGCAGAAGGCGCGCCGCCATCATCTCCCCTCCCTCGATGAAGTCAGGCAAACCTTATTATAGTACACAGTAGGGAAGTCGTCGTGATAAGGCCTCATAGGATCAGCGCACCAGAGTGACAACCATCGTCGATGAAGAAAGTCGTATATCAAAAGGGTCAGACCTATAAACACCCAAACAAAGACCAGATCCGAACAGATCCATCGAAGACCAGCACCGACCGAATCCCGTGAGATCCGACAGAGACAAACCTCCACACGCCCTCCGACGATGCTAGATGCACCATCGGGATGTGGATAGAACGTGGGGAGACATTATCCCTACTAAGGGACATTGTCGCCGCCAGACAGCTAGCCCCAACCAATACGCTGAATCAAACAAAAACGACGTACGTATTTTTCTTTTGCGAGGGAATGTACATAGCTTATTGGTAACGTTGCTAGTTTTAAGTTTACCTACCTTGCAAAAAAAGTCATTCTTCTGCCCACTCGCACGCCTCATTAAACCCATTAACAGTCACGATAAGGGCGCCTCCTCCTGATGTGACAAATAACACGGAAGGGGAAGCGGGTTTCCGTTTGGAAGGGGAAGCGGTTTTCAGAGCGTATGTAGACAGAAAAAAAAACGTGAGATACATCTGAAGTTTCAGAATCATGCTAGTAGAAAAGCACAATCAGGTCAAAAGTAAAATTTAAGTTACTTTATTTTTTCTTTAGAGGAAATTTTTGAATTAGTTTTGTAGGGCTTTCCTCTCTCCGAGGAGAGAGGGTGATGTCTACTACGCAACCTTCCCCTTGTAGACATTGTTGGGCCTCCAAGTGCAGAGGTTTGTAGGACAGTAGCAAATTTCCCTCGAGTGGATGACCTAAGGTTTATCAATCTGTGGGAGGCGTAGGATGAAGATGGTCTCTCTCAAGCAACCCTGCAACCAAATAACAAAGAGTCTCTTGTGTCCCCAACACACCCAATACAATGGTAAATTGTATAGGTGCACTAGTTCGGCGAAGAGATGGTGATACAGGTGCAATATGGATGGTAGATATTGGTTTTTGTAATAAGAAAATATAAAAACAGCAAGGTAGCAAGTGGTAAATGTGAGCATAAATGGTGTTGCAATGATAGGTAACAAGGCCTAGGGTTCATACTTTCACTAGTACAAGTTCTCTCAACAAGGATAACATAATTGGATCATATTACTAGCCCTCAACATGCAACAAAGAGTCACTCCAAAGTCACTAATAGCGGAGAACAAACGAATAGATTATGGTAGGGTACGAAACCACCTGAAAGCTATTCTTTCTGATCGATCTATTCAAGAGTCTGTAGTAACGTTCAATCTATCATAGAGTTGTACTAGAATAACACCTTAAGAAACAAATCAACCAAAACCCTAATGTCACCTAGATACTCCATTGTCACCTCAAGTATCTGTGGGCATGATTATACGATATGCATCACACAATCTCAGAAACATCTGTTCAACCAACACATAGAACTTCAAAGAGTACCCCAAAGTTTCTACCGGAAAGTCAAGACGAAAACGTGTGCCAACCCCTATGCATAGATTCCCAAGGTCACGGAACCCGCAAGTTGATCACCAAAACATACATCAAGTGAATCACGTGATATCCCATTGTCACCACAGATAAACACATGCAAGACATGCATCAAGTGTTCTCAAATCCTTAAAGACTCAATCCGATAAGATAACTTCAAAGGGAAAACTCAATCCATTACAAGATACTAGAGGGAGATGATGACCCACAAGTGTAGGGGATCTATCGTAGTCCTTTCGATAAGTAAGAGTGTCGAACCCAACGAGGAGCAGAAGGAAATGATAGGCAGTTTTCGGTAAGGTATTTTCTGCAAGCACTGAAATTATTGGTAACAGATAGTTTTGTGATAAGGTAATTGGTAGCAAGTGACAAACGGTAAAAGTAAATAAAGTGCAGCAAGGTGGCCCAATCCTTTTTGTAGCAAAGGACAAGCCTGGATAAACTCTTATACAAAGAAAAATGCTCTTGAGGACACGTGGGAATTATCATCAAGCTAGTTTTCATCACGATCATCTGATTCGCGTTCAGTACTTTGATAATTTGGTATGTGGGTGGACCGGTGCTTGGGTGCTGCCCTTACTTGGTCAAGCCTCCCACTTATGATTAACCTCTAATGCAAGCATCCGCAACTACAAAAGAAGTATTAAGGTAAACCTAACCATAGCTTGAAACATATGGATCCAAATCAGCCCTTACGAAGCAACGCATAAACTAGGGTTTAAGCTTCTGTCACTCTAGCAACCCATCATCTACTTATTACTTCCCAATGCCTTCCTCTAGGCCCAAATAATGGTGAAGTGTCATGTAGTCGATGTTCACATGACACCACTAGAGGAGAGACAACATACATCTCATCAAAATATCGAACGAAGACCAAATTCACATGACTACTAATAGCAAGACTTCTCCCATGTCCTCAGGAACAAAAGTAACTACTCACAAGACATAATATTGTTCATGATCAGAGGGGTATTAATATGCATAATGGATCTGAACATATGATCTTCCACCAAATAAACCAACTAGCATCAACTACAAGGAGTAATCAACACTACTAGCAACCCACAGGTACCAATATGAGGTTTGGGTACAAAGATTGGATACAATAGATGTTGTTGAGAGGAGATGGTGCTGGTGAAGATGTTGATGAAGATAGCCCTCCCTAAGATGGGAGAGTTGTTGGTGATGACGGCAGTGACAATTTCCCCCTCCCGGAGGGAAGTATCCCCGCCAGAACAGCTCTGCCGGAGCCCTAGATTGGTTTCCGCCTTGGTTCCGTCTCGAGATGGCGGCGTCTGGTCCCGATAGCCTCCTTATGATTTTTTTTTCTAGGTCAAAACACCTCATATAGGAGAAGATGGGCATCGGGGGCCTTCCGGCTGGCCCACGAGGCAGGGGGTGCGCCCTGGGAAGGGGGGCGCGCCCCCCACCCTCGTGGGCAGCCGGTGGCCCCCCTCGTGGACTTCTTTCGCCAGATATTTTTTATATTTTCTGAAACTGCATTCTGTTGAGTTTCAGGGCTTTTGGAGTTGTGCAGAATAGGTTTCTAGAGTTTGCTCATTTTCCAGCCCAGAATTCCAGCTGCTCGCATTCTCCCTCTTCATGTAAACCTTGTAAAATAAGAGAGAAAAGGCATAAGTATTGTGACAAAACATGTAAGAACAACCCATAATGCAATAAATATAAACATATAAGCATGATGCAAAATGGACGTATCAACTCCCCCAAGCTTAGACCTCGCTTGCCCTCAAGTGAAAGCCGATATCGAAAAATATGTCCACATGTTTAGAGATAGAGGTGTCGATAAAAACAAAATACGGACATGAGGGCATCATGATCATTCTCATAATAACAACTTTTATAAATATAGTCATATGATTCTTATGCTAAAGTAACAATTAATCCACAATATCAATTATGAATCATAAACTTCATTGGAAACTAACAAACTTTGATCTCGGTCATTGAAGCAATTGCAATTTATCGTAATATCGGAAATAGTTAATATAAGAGCTTTTCAGCAAGCCTACACACTCAACTATCATATAGTCTTTCACAATTGCTCACACTCACGCAATACTTATGGTTATGGAGTTTTAATCGGACACAGAGAAAGATAGGGGCTTATGGTGTTGCCTCCCAACCTTTTACCTAAAGGGTAATGTCAACAGTAATAGATCATGAAAACTTACATCCAAGTGAGCATATATATCAGGATCTTTCCAACACAATGTGCTTGCCAAAGGATAAAATGTAAAAAGGAAAGGTGAATTTTACCTTGACTCTTATAAGACAGGAATACTAGATAGGCCCTTCGCAGAGGGAAGCAGAGGTTGTCATGTGTTCTTATGGTTGGATGCACAAAGTCTTAGCATAGAAGAACTTCGCTTTATATTGCCACTTGTGATAAGTACCTTTATTATGCAGTCCGTTGCTTTTATTACTTCCATATCACAAGATCGTATAAAGCTAATTTCTCCCACACTAATAAATCATACATATTTTAGCGAATTTGCAACATGACAACTTACTTGGAAGGATCTTTCTCAATCCATGGGTAGGTATGGTGGACTCTCATGGAAAAACTGGGTTTAAGGATATATGGAAGCACAAGTAGTATCTCTACTTAGTGCTAGGAGTTTTGGCTAGCATGAGGGGGAAAGGCAAGTTCAACATGTTGGATGATCCATGATAATATACTTTATTTCGGATATACGAAGACATAACCCATTAGGTTGTCTTCCTTGTCCAACATCAACTCTTTAGCATGTCATATTTTAATGAGTGCTCACAATCATAAAAGATGTCCAAGATAGTATATTTGTATGTGAAGCTTCTCTTCTTTTATTACTTCCTATTAATTGCAACGATGACCAAAACTATGTTTGTCAACTCCCAACAACTTTTATTTATCATACTCTTATATGTGAAGTCATTACTTCCCATAAGATCGGTATGATCTTCTCTTTGATACTCTTTTATGTTTTCTTTCTTTTTGTTATGACCCAAGTGAGGAAATCAAGCCCTTGACTCAACACTAATCTTTATTATATAGCTCACGGACTCGATTACAAAGGATAAAGCTCACAAAGCAAAAGCTCACAACTAGATCATGCTAACTTTATTCTACTAGATCAAGATACTACCAAAAGGATCGAACTAAGTAAAACGGTAAAGGTAGGAGTGATGGTGATACGATACCGGGGTCACTCCCCCAAGCTTGGCAGTTGCCAAGGGGAGTGCCCATACCCATATGATTATGTCTCCTTCTTCTGGGGTGGTGAGGATGGCTTCTTCCTCAGCTTGCGCTTAAGGACAGAATTTTGCTCCTTTAGATCATTGATCTCTTGCTCAAGATTTAATATCCTCTTGCATAGTGTCTGCTTGTTTTCCTGCAAGAGGTAAAAAGGAATAAATTCGATCTTAGGTTTCTTTACTCTGTCTGGGAGGCTTGACTTTTTGAACTCCACGTGCATGTCTCCAGGTTGAGGTAGTGGGACTTCGTCTTCATCTGAGCTAGTCCAATCCTTCCTCTTTGAATCATGGTCTTCTTCTTCTTCCGTGGTCCAACCATAATGCTCCCAATCCCCATAGACTTTGGGATCAGCAAGGGAATCAGCCACATAGCTTTCTCCCTCCGAATCCTGGGAAGACATGCTGCTTTACCTGCGACAGAAACAACTCGAAACAAGAACAGAGGATTTTTGCATGATACAGAGGTCAAAACCTTCGGGAGTATATATAATGAATTTTTACCGACCAAAAAGAGTAACCCACAAGAAAACGGAGTCCGGGGGACACACGGGGTGCCCACGAGGCAGGGGGCGTGCCCTGGGAAGGGGGGCGCGCCCTCCACCCTCGTGGACGCCTCGTGTCTCTTCCGGACTGCGGTTTATTTTTCTATTTTTCTAAATATTCCAAAACGGAGAAAAAATGCCTTTAGAACTGTTTTTGAGTCGGTTTACTTACCGTATCACATACCTCTTCCTTTTCGGAGGCTGAATCATTCTGGAAAGTGTCCCTTATGTATTCCTCCAGGGTTACGGTTTCAATAATATTGGTTTCAACATTTATGGGATTACCTGAGATATAATGTTTGATTCTTTGACCGTTCACCACCTTTGGATTTGTGCCTTCGAAATTGTTGATTTTTATGGCACCGGAACGATAGACCTCCTCGATAACGTAAGGTCCTTCCCACTTGGAGAGAAGTTTTCCTGCAAAAAATCTTAAGCGAGAGTTGAATAGCAAGACATAGTCCCCTACGTTAAACTCACGCTTTTGTATCCTTTTGTCATGCCATCCTTTAACTTTTTCTTTAAACAGCTTGGCATTCTCATATGCCTGGGTTCTCCATTCATTGAGACAACTAATATCAAATAGCCTCTTTTCATCGGCAAGTTTGAAATCATAATTGAGCTCTTTAGTATCCCAATATGCCTTATGTTCTAGCTCAAGAGGTAAGTGACAAGCTTTTCCATATACCATCTTATATGGAGACATACCCATAGGATTTTTGTATGCAGTTCTATAGGCCCCTACTGCATCATCAAGTTTCTTGGACCAATTCTTCCTAGACCTATTAACTGTCTTTTGCAAGATTAGTTTCAACTCTCTATTACTTAATTCTACTTGAACACTAGTCTGTGGGTGATAGGGGAATGCAATTCTATGGTTGACATCATACTATGCAAGCATCTTACGGAAAGCACCATGAATAAAGTGTGAACCACCATCAGTCATTAGATATCTAGGGACTCCAAACCTCGGAAATATAACTTCTTTAAGCATCTTAATAGAAGTGTTATGATCAGCACTACTAGTTGGAATAGCTTCTACCCACTTAGTAACGTAATCAACAACAACTAAAATATGTGTGTATCCATTAGAGGCAGGAAACGGTCCCATATAATCAAAGCCCCAAACATCAAATGGTTCAATAACAAGTGAATAATTCATAGGCATTTCTTGACGTCTACTAATATTACCAATTCTTTGACATTCATCACAACATAAGACAAACTTACGGGCATCCTTGAAGAGAGTAGGCCAATAAAAACCGGATTGCAATACCTTGTGTGCAGTTCTATCTCCCACATGGTGTCCTCCATAAGCTTCGGAGTGGCACATGCGTAGGATCTGTTCCTGTTCATGCTCAGGTACACAACGTCTAATAATACCATCTACTCCTTCTTTATAAAGATGTGGGTCATCCCAGAAGTAATGTCTCAAATCATAGAAGATTTTTTTTCTTTTGCTGGTATGTGAAGCTACGAGGTATAAACTTAGCAACAATGTAATTAGCATAATCAGCATACCATGGAGCAGTACGAGAAGTATTTATGATAGCTAGTTGTTCATCAGGAAAGCTACCATCAATAGGTTGTGGGTCATCAAGTATGTTCTCTAACCTAGACAAGTTATCTCCTACGGGGTTCTCAGCTCCCTTTCTATCAATAATATGCAAGTCAAATTCTTGTAGCAAGACAACCCATCTAATAAGTCTAGGTTTTGCATCTTTCTTTTCCATAAGGTACTTGATACCAGCATGATCTGTGTGAATAGTTACTTTAGAATCAGCGATATAGGGTCCAAACTTATCACAAGCAAATACAACTGCTAAAAATTCTTTCTCAGTGGTAGCATAATTTCTTTGGGCACTATCTAGAGTTTTACTAGCATATTGGATAACATTCAATTTCTTATCAACTCTTTGCCCTAAAACAGCTCCTACAGCATAATCACTAGCATCGCACATAATCTAAAAGGGTAAATTCCAGTCAGGAGGTTGGACAATAGGTGCGGAGATCAATGCTTTCTTGAGTATTTCAAATGCTTCTAGACAATCATCATCAAAGACAAAAGGAATATCTTTTTGTAAGAGATTAGTCAGAGGCCTGGAGATTTTGGAGAAGTCCTTTATGAACCTCCTGTAAAACCCGGCATGACCAAGGAAACTTCGTATACCTTTGATGTCCTTAGGGCATGGCACCTTTCAATAGCATCAACTTTAGCTTTGTCAACTTCAATACCTCTTTCAGAAATTTTATGTCCCAAGACAATGCATTCATTAACCATAAAGTGTCACTTCTCCCAATTCAAGACAAGGTTAGTGTGTTCACATCTCTGCAAAACTCGATCAAGGTTGCTTAAGAAATCATCAAAAGAAGTTTCGTAAACAGAGAAATCATCCATGAAAACCTCAACAACCTTTTCACAAAAATCAGAGAATATAGCCATCATGCATCTTTGAAAGGTAGCAGGTGCATTACATAAACCAAAAGGCATACGTCTATAAGCAAAGGTACCGAAAGGACAAGTAAAAGTGGTCTTTTCTTGGTCCCCTTTTGACACAAGTATTTGAGAGAAACCAGAATAACCATCTAGAAAGCAGAAATGAGTATGCTTGGTTAACCTTTCTAGCAGCAAGGGGTAATGATCTTTCTTAGTAGCTTTGTTTAACTTACGGAAATCAATCACCATCCTATAACCTGTAACTATTATATGTGGGATCAATTCATCTTTATCATTAGGGACAACAGTCATACCTCCTTTCTTAGGAACACAATGGACATGACTTACCCACTGACTATCAGTAACTGGATAGATAATACCTGCCTCTAGAAGATTTAGTATTTCCTTTCTTACCACTTCTTTCATCTTAGGATTTAATCGTCGTTGATGATCAATAACCGGTTTAGCATTTTCTTCCAATTTTATCTTGTGTTGGCATATAGTGGGACTAATGCCCTTAAGATCATCCAGAGTATATCCAATAGCAGCACGATGCTTCTTCAGAGTTTTCAATAATTTTTTCTTCTTCCTGCTCTGAAAGGTTAGCACTAATAATAATAGGATATACCTTCTTTTCATCAAGATAAACATACTTAAGATTATCAGGTAAAGGTTTAAGTTCAAACACGGGATCACCCTTGGGTGGAGGAGGATCCCCTAGGATTTCAATAGGCAAGTTGTTTTTCAATACGGGTCCTTGTGTAAGGAATATTTCATCTATCTCCCTTCTCTCATTCATATGCATATCATTTTCGTGGTCTAGCAAGTATTATTCTAAAGGATCATTAGGTGGCACGGCAATAGAAGCAAGACCAATAATTTCATCTTTACTGGGTGGTGCCTTTTCAAGGGGTTGTCTACGGAATTTAGCAAAGTTAAAATCATGAGACATATCCCCTAACCCAACAGTAACAATATCTTTCACGCGGTCTATCTTGGCATTAATAGTGTTCAAGAAGGGTCTACCAAATATAACCCTAACCCAACATTTATTATGATGAAAGCATGCCTCCTATTTATGATGATTATATTTATGAAAGTGGATTTGGAGAGGTCGTGACTTTATTTAGTGATGAATCCACTATTTCGGAAGAGGTTCCAATTGATTATGAGAACAAAGTTGCTGTCTATGATGAGTGATGACTTGTATGCTATTAAGAATAAGGATAACCATGAAACTTGTCATCATGATTTTAGTTTTCAATTGGATTATGCTTCACATGATAGTTATTTTGTTGAGTTTGCTCCCACTACTATTGATGAGAATAGAATTGCTTATGTGGAGAGTAGTAAAATTTCTATGCAAGTAGATCATGAAAAGAATGCTTTATGTGCTGGTTATATGGTTGAATTCATTCATGATGCTACTGAAAATTATTATGAGAGAGGATCATTTGCTTCTACATATTGCAATAATATCAAGTTTCCTCTCTATGTGCTTAAAGTTTTGAAGTTATGCTCGTTTTCCCTTCCTATGCTAGTTGATTATCGTTCCCAAAAGTTGTTTGATTACAAAATCCCTATGCATAGGAAGTGGGTTATACTTATATATGCTAGTTATGTTCTTCATGATGCTCTCTTTATGTTTGAATTCTTATCTTTTATGCGAGCATCATTGAAATCATCATGCCTAGCTAGGGGCGTTAAACGATAGCGCTTGTTGGGAGGCAACCCAATTTTATTTTCTTTGTTTTTGCTTCTGTTTAGGAATAAATATTGCATCTAGCTTCTGTTTAGATGTGGTTTTGTGTTTTAATTAGTGTTTGTGCCAAGTAGAACCTTTGGGAAGACTTGTGTCAAGTTTATACGATCTTGTTGTGAAAAACAGAATCGTTAGCGCTCGCTAGAATGATCACCAGATTTTACTGGAGTGTGCTATTTAGTTGATTTTTTGCAAATGATTAATAGACAAATTCCCCACGTTTACCAATTTATTTCAGTTTTTTAGAGTTATAGAAGTATGCGAAAACTACAGATTACTACAGACTGTTCTGTTTTTGATAGATTCTGTTTTTCGTGTGTTGTTTGCTTATTTCAATGCATCTATGAGTAGTATTGGGAAATATGAACCATAGAGAAGTTGGAATACAGTAGGTTTAACACCAATATAAACAAAGAATGAGTTCACAACAGTACCTAAGTGGTTGTTTTGTTTTCTTATACTAACGGAGCTCACGAGATTTTTGTCTAAGTTTTGTGTTGTGAAGTTTTCAAGTTTTGAGTATTGCTTTGATGGACTATGGAACAAAGAGTGGAAAGAGCCTAAGCTTGGGATGCCCAAGGCACCCCAAGGTAAAATTCAAGGACAACCAAAATCCTAAGCTTGGGGATGCCCCGGGAAGGCACCCCCTCTTTCGTCTTCATCTATCGGTAACTTTACTCGATGCTATATTTTTATTCACCACATGATATGTGTTTTGCTTGGAGCGTCAATTTATTTTGCTTTGTTTTGCTTGCTGTTTGAATAATACCCCAAGATCTAAAATTATTAAATGTTAGAGAGTCTTCACATAGTTACATAATTATTCAACTACTCATTGATCTTCACTTATATCCTTTGGAGTAGTTTTGTCATTTGCTCTAGTACTTCACTTATATCTTTTAGAGCACAGTGGTAATTTTATTTTGTAGAAATTGTTGATCTCTCATGCTTCACTTATATCCTTTTGAGAGTCTATTAGAACAACATGGTAATGTGCTTTGGCTATAAAACTATCCTTCACATGATAGGCATCCAAGATCAATATAGTAAAAACTTTCATTCTAAGTGCATTGAATATGATGAGAAGTTGGATGCTTGATAATTGTTTTGAGATATGAGGATAGTGATATTAGAGTCATGCTAGTGGAGTTATTATGAAATTGAGAAATTCTTGTGTTAAGGTTAGTGATTCCCGTAGCATGCACGTATGATGAACCGCTATGTGACGAAGTTAGAGCATGAGGTATTTGTAAAGTGTCAACCTTTGTGTGGAGGTCGGGGGCGCGCGATGGTTAACTCCTACCAACCTCCTCCCTAGGAGCATGCGTTGATTGCTTTGTTTTGATGACTCGTAATTTTTTGCAATAAGTATATGAGTTCTTTATGACTAATGTTGAGTCCATGGATTATACGCACTCTCACCCTTCCACCATTGCTAGCCTCTCTTGTACCGCGCAACTTTCGCCGGTACCATACACCCACTATATATCCTTCCTCAAAACAGCCACCATACCTACCTATCATGGCATTTCCATAACCATTCCGAGATATATTGCCATGCAACTTTCCACCGTTCCGTTCATATGACACGCTTCATATTGTCATATTGCCATGCATGATCATGTAGTTGACATCGTATTTGTGGCAAAGCCACCATGCATAATTTTTCATACATGTCACTCTTGATTCATTACATATCCCGGTACACCGCCGGAGGCATTCATATAGAGTCATATTTTGTTCTAGTATCAAGTTGTAATATCGAGTTGTAATTCAAAATAAGTGTGATTATCATCATTATTAGAGCATTGTCCCATGTGAGGAAAGGCCAATAAAAAAAGATGGCCCAAAAAAATAGAGAGGGGCTATATATAAAAAAAGGAGATAAAGCCCCTCCGGAAAAAAATGAGAGAAAAGAGAGAAGGGACAATTGCTACTATCCTTTTCCACACTTGTGCTTCAAAGTAGCACCATGTTCTTCATGATAGAGAGTCTCATGTTTAGTCACTTTCATATACTAGTGGGAATTTTCATTATATGACTTGGCTTGTATATTCCAACGATGGGCTTCCTAAAATGCCCTAGGTCTTCATGAGCAAGCAAGTTGGATGCACACCAACTTAGTTTCTTTTGTTGAGCTTTCATACATTTTTAGCTCTATTGCATCCGTTGCATGGCAATCCCTACTCACTCACATTGATATCTATTGATGGGCATCTCCATAGACCGTTGATACGCCTAGTCGATGTGAGACTATCTCCCTCCTTTTTGTCTTCTCCACAACCACCTCTCTATTCCACCCATAGTGCTATGTCCATGGCTCACGCTCATGTATTGCGTGAAAGTTGAAAGGTTTGAAAAAATAGAGTATGAAAACAAGTGCTTGGCTGAAATCGGGGTTGTGCATGATATGAATATTTTGTGTGATGAAGAGGGAGCATAGCCAGACTATATGATTTTGTAGGGATAACTTTCTTTAGCCATAGTATTTTGAGAAGACATGATTGCTTTGTTAGTATGCTTGAAGTATCATTATTTCTTATGTCAATATAGACTTTTGTCTTGAATCTTTCAGATCTGAACATGCATGCCACAATTAAGAGAATTGCATTGAAAATTATGTTGGTTAGCATTCCACATCAAAAATTCTGTTTTTATCATTTACCGACTCGACGACGAGCAGGAATTAAGCTTGGGGATGCTGATACGTCTCCAACGTATCTATAATTTTTTATTGTTCCATGCTATTATATTATCCTTCTAGGAGGTCTTATGGGCTTTTATATACACTTTTATATTATTTTTTGGGACTAACCTATTAACCCAGAGCCCAGTGCCAGTTTCTGTTTTTCTCCTGTTTTAGGGTTTCGCAGAAAAGGAATATCAAACGAAGCCCAATTGACCTGAAATTTAATGGATGAAGTTTTTGGACCAGAAGAAGCCCACGGAGTGCCGAAGGGGGATGAGAAGACCCACGGGCTGCCCACGAGGGTGGGGGGGGGCGCCCCCCTACTGGGCGTGCCCCCTGCCTCGTGGACAGCCCGTAGCCCCCCTTTGCTTGGCCCCGACTCCAGCACCTCCTATATATACTGAAACCTCCGGAAATTAACCTAGATCAGGAGTTCCGCCGCCGAAAGCCTCTGTTGCCACCGAAAACCAATCTAGACCCGTTATGGCACCCTACCGGAGGGGGGGATCCCACTCCGGTGGCTATCTTCATCATCCCGCGCTCTCCATGACGAGGAGGGAGTAGTCCACCCTCGGGGTTGAGGGTATGTACCAGTAGCTATGTGTTTGATCTCTCTCTCTCTCTCTCTCTCTCTCTCTCTCTCTCTCTCTCTCTTGTGTTCTTGAGATGGCACGATCTTGATGTATCCCGAGCTTTGCTATTCTAGTTGGATCTTATGATGCTTCTCCCCCTCTACTCTCTTGTAATGGATTGAGTTTTCCCTTTGAAGTTATCCTATCGGATTGAATCTTTAAGGATTTGAGAACACTTGATGTATGTATTGCACGTGCTTATCTGTGGTGACAATGGGATATCATGTCTTGATGTATGTTTTGGTGATCAACTTGCGGGTTCCGTGACCTTGGGAATCTATGCATAGGGGTTGGCACACGTTTTCGTCTTGACTTTCTGGTAGAAACTTTGGGGCACTCTTTTAAGTTCTATGTGTTGGTTGAATAGATGTTTCTGAGATTGTGTGATGCATATCGTATAATCATGCCCACGGATACTTGAGGTGACAATGGAGTATCTAGGTGACATTAGGGTTTTGGTTGATTTGTGTCTTAAGGTGTTATTCTAGTACGAACTCTATGATAGATTGAACGTTACTACTGACTCTTGAATAGATAGATCAGAAAGAATAGCTTTGAGGTGGTTTCGTTTGTTCTCCGCTATTAGTGACTTTGGATTGACTCTTTGTTGCATGTAAAGGGCTAGTAATATGATCCAATTATGTTATCCTTGTTGAGAGAACTTGCACTAGTGAAAGTATGAACCCTAGGCCTTGTTTCCTATCATTGCAACACCATTTATGCTCACGTTTACCACTTGCTACCTTGCTGTTTTTATATTTTCTTATTACAAAAACCAATATCTACCATCCATATTGCACTTGTATCACCATCTCTTCGCCGAACTAGTGCACCTATACAATTTATCATTGTATTGGGTGTGTCGGGGATACAAGAGACTATTTGTTATTTGGTTGTAGGGTTGCTTGAGAGAGACCATCTTCATCCTACGCCTCCCACGGATTGATAAACCTTAGGTCATCCACTTGAGGGAAATTTGCTACTGTCCTACAAACCTCTGCACTTGGAGGCCCAACAACGTCTACAAGAAGAAGGTTGTGTAGTAGACATCAGCTCACTACCGCCACCCACCAAGAAGCAAAGGAGGAGACCGGACAGGAAATGCCCTAAAGGCGCCAGAGCTGCTTCTAGCAGCCAGCCGCCTCTGAAGCCCCGGGTGGTAGACAGAATACCTGTCGAAGGTAAGAATCGTTTCCATGTCACGGACGAGCCAATCCTACCTGCCAAAGCGCTAGATCACATACTGAACAATGATATAAGAAGACTCCATGAAGATGTGCTGGCCAGAGAGAAAAGCCTTCTGATCACGGAAAAACCAGGATACCCGCTTTACGCGGCTCAGGTGCCGGGTGGGAAGTTGTACGTTGACACCTGGCCCGCGAATTAGTTCATCCTGCGATTTGACTACATCTACGACATGTTCCACATGACCAATCTGGATTTCTAGTTCATCCACATGTATGCTATGTATCTCAACTACTTCATCAGGATCGAGAACATACAGTATATCTGCGTCGCAGACCCGTTCTATATGCACGAGAGCTTCTTAGCGGTTTGTAAAGAGCATCGTGACTATGCGAGAAAGTACCACGGCGAATTCATGATCGCTAATAAGGACAAGGAAGCGATTATCCTGCCTTATCATCCCACGTAAGTCATCCACGCATATCCTTTCGTAAGTATTAATTATTCCTTTGCAAGCATGGAGGCTAAGATGAGGTGTACTTAATTTGCGCAGCGGGGGCGGCGCCGTGCTCGTCGTTCTATAACCAGAATACTACCATGCTATGTACTTGGACTCATCGAAGAACATCAAGCAAAAGAGTGTTCTCGATGGTGCCATGTTTACCTTCAGCCTATCTGGTGGATATATCAAGGTGAAAAGGCACAGGAAGAACGGACTGGTTTTCTGCCATAAGACCGACTTCTGCTGCATCCAGCAACCGCACACCATTCAGGCTGATGGATTCTACCTCATGCATCACCTGCTCGAGTAGAGAAGGGGTAATCAACGCCTTCTCATGTCACCTACTATCGAAGATGCCGAGATTGTCAGCTGGGCCACAAGCATATGAAAGACACCGGATCATCGAATCCGAGCTGAGTTTTATCACGTTCAGTGTTGACTTGCCCAAGTGATGATGAAATAGATCCTCAAACCAACATGGATGTTCTACCATGGGCCAATAATGACGCGGGGTGATGTTCGAGCACGACCACTCGCTCAACGTCTGGACCTTAAGCCTTTCACGAAGCTTGGGGTTTTTCCTCCCTGACTATGAAGATTGGACCGCCGACATGGAGGAGCGATCGCTCTAGTTAATTAGTTTGGGTATGAGGAACTTCGTCATTTATGTTTACTATAAGTTGCTTGTATTTTGCTAATTATGCCTCTTTGTTTTCTTAAGTACATTATGTTGCATATTATCGTTCAATTGATCAACTGACGATGCAGGTACATGGATCGGAGATGGCGAAGGACTGCTACATCGTGTTCGTTGGGAGGGTTCCAGGAGTCTACGACAACTGGCCAGACGCTCGGGCCCAGGTGGACAAGTACCCGTGTGCTAGCCACAGAGGGTTCTACAGCATAGCCGTAGCGGAAAGTAGTTACTTGAGGTGGACACTCCGGCATGAGCGGGGGCGGGACTGCCGATGCCTCAAGTACTACAGAGTCGCGCTCTTGCTCATGTTGATCGCTCTTCTCTTCTACATCATGGTTTAGATAGAGATTATGAAACTTGTGTGTGTGTGCCATGACCATGCATTTGCACTTATAAGAGACATGACATGATCACTCTTGTGTATCTCTATTTTCGAGATGTGATGATATTTGTGTTGAATAATAATGATGATGATGATGATGGTATGACGAGAGTACTGTATGTCTATGATATGATGAGAATAGTGTATGTTTAGTATGATATGATGAAACTACTGTATAGAGCCTATATAAATACATCACAAATACGTAGAGGGGTGTAAATCTGTGAACGCGGGAACACTAGCAGTAGCGCTTGAAAGCATCTACTAGCAGCGCTTGATTAGAAGC
Source organism: Secale cereale (assembly GCA_902687465.1). Classification (NCBI taxonomy): domain Eukaryota; kingdom Viridiplantae; phylum Streptophyta; class Magnoliopsida; order Poales; family Poaceae; genus Secale; species Secale cereale. The sequence goes on from LR738712.1 coordinate 688,928,992, forward strand.
AACGCTTCATATGAGCAAGCACTATAGATAGTTATCAATGGCGCTGGTCAGGGAAGCGCTACTATTAACAATACTTACTAGTAGCACTGCCCATACCAGCGCTACTGCTACAACTTAGCTGTAGCGCGGTAGCAGTAGTGTTGGACCCAGCGCTACTGCTATGCATATTTCAAGCGCTACTACTAGGGTTTTCCCTAGTAGTGGAAATAAATGTTTTGAGTGGAAAGATGGATGATCTTATGAGATTAATTGCTAGCAAGGGTTCTCCTATAGATCCTAATGATATGCATTTGTCTACCTTGATTGAGAATAATAATGAATCTATGGATGTGAATTTTGTTGGTAGGAACCATTTTGGTAATAACGCGTATAGAGGTAATTTCAACCCTATGTCGTTTCCTAGTAATTTCTCTAATAATTGTGGTAACTCCTACAACAATTCATATGGAAATTATAATAAAATGCCTTATGATCTTGAGAGTACAATTAAGTAATTTATAAATTTCCAAAAGGTTTTCAATGCTACGGTAGAAGAAAAAATGCTCAAGATAGATGATTTGGCTAGGAACGTTGATAGAATTTCTCATGAGATAGATTCTTTGAAAATTTGATCTATGCCACAAAATCATGATATTAATGAATCTCTAATATTTATGCAAATTTATGTTAATGTGACGCCCGAGACCGACGTCCCAGAAGATTCCAGAAGATTCCAGAAGGTTCCAGATGTTCCGGGTTGCCCGTGGGTTTCTTTTGAGCTTGTGTTATTTATTTTTGCATTGCATCATGTCATCATGCCATCATGTCATTTTTATTTTTGCATCTCAACCAATAATCCGTGTGGACCTTCGGTCCATTTAAATCGAGGGAAGGTTGTCTTCTCTTTATAACATATAAAAGCCTCCCAATATTTTAGGGAGCTATATTAAAAATATTCCAATTGTTTGGGATCACCGTAACACACTTGCAATTTTTCTCCATGCATTCCTATCTCAATTCTTTGCCTCAAACCTTGCAAATATTTCTTTCCGTTGTTTCGAGGCTCTTCCAAAAACCCTCCTCCTATTTTATTTAAATCCCTGACATTTTGTGAGCCCGGGGATTTTGACCTCGTGTGCTAATTCTGCCCCTAACCCCTTTATCTTTTCTTTCTTTCTTTGTATCTATTTTCTTTTCTTTTCTCTCTTTATTAAGAGACAACCCGCCTCTTGGGCCTCCCTAGGCCTTCCCTGGCCCATCTTCCTTCTCCTCCAGCTGCTAGGCCCGTTGGCCCAGCCTCCCTCACCAGACTCGCCCCGCATACCAGAGCCTCTTGGGCCAGAAGGCCTGCTCGGGCCTCCCAACACCACCGTAACCCTAGCCGCACGTTCGTCCCTCCCAGCCGCCGCCAATTTCTTCCTTCGCTCTCTCGCACCCGACCCTTCTCTCCCGTCGATCTCTCCTGACCCGAACCATTTTTCCCTTCGATCTCGATCTCTCCCCCTCGTCAGTACCCCGTCGCCCCGTTCTCCTCCTCGCCAGGGCCTCGCCGCCCCGTGGCCCCTCCGGCCTCCTCCGCCCTTTCCCCGTCGCCCAGCGGCCAGAAGCCGGCCAGGATCCAGCGCCGCGGCCAGGCCTTCCTCCCTGGCCCGTGGTCTCCCTCGCCCTCCGCGCCTGCACGCCCCGAGGCCGGGTCGGCCAGGCCCCCGCCTCTGCTCCCTCGGCCCCGTCCTCCTCAGCAGCGCCGTCCTGCTGCCAGCCACCCCGAGCGACGGCCTCCCTCCGCGGCGCCCCGAGCCCAGCAGCGTCCCGGCGCCCCGAGCCCAGCAGCGTCCCGGCGCCCCAGAGCCTCCTCTTCAGCGCCTCGGGCCCCGCCGTGGTTTTCCATCTCCGTCGCCCCATGGATCCTCCGCGCCTCGCCGTGCCGCTGCCTTGGCTCCTTTCCGCTGCTGCTGCTGTATTCTTTTCGCCAAGACGGCTGCTGCCTGGCCTCGTCGTCCCGAGACGTGCTGTAGTTTTTGTTTAGTTTTGGTGTTGCTCTGTGTTGTTGTTTGACAGGAGACCCGTGTACCCTTTTGGAGACGTGAACGACTACGGAATGTGAACATCTACACGACGCGCAAGTACCTCTACATGACACGACCAAGTACCCCTACGGCGAGTACCACTACCGTCGACAAGTTCGGAGACCACAAGTACATCTACGAACGCCGACGCGACAAGTACCCCTTCGATGCGCCGAGACCAAGTTCCACTACGTCCACGACGACCTTATGACAAGTACCACCTACACGATGACGGATGAACATCTACAAACGTGTACCGCGACGACCGAGTACATCTACGGCCCGAACGTCTACCATCGCCCGAGTACAACTACTTCCACTACTACGGCTACTTCCACTACGATCTCGAACCGTCCCGAAACGAGTGTTTTCGAAGGTATAACCCCGAGACGTGACCCCGTGAGATGCTTGCTTGTGTTGTTTGAAATGCCTCCCGTGTGTGCTCCGTGCCCGTTCCGCCCTCTTGTCATGTTCCTCGGTTGCCTCGCCACCGACTCGTGGGAACCCGGCAACGGGATCACCCCATCATCTTGTTCAACTCGTTCACTCCACCTTTTGTTTTGCACCGGTCCTTCACCGAGATACCGGAACCGATATGATGCGTTGCATCATTTTCGGATCGTTGTCGTGGCACCCTTTTTCCACCACGGTGACAAACAATTCATGTCTTCCTCTTAAGTCAACCCTTTTAATAAAACTTGCATAAACTTGATCATGTCATCCGCATCATGTTAACAACATTATATATGTGTGAATTGTTGTTTGCTTATAATTATTAAACATGCTCATGGGGATTTTTTTCCGGACTTGTTGTTGTTATTCTCCGGCCCCATTTAAAATGTCTTAATAGTGTAGTTTCTTTATGCTTCACCTCTTGCCATGTTAAAAACAATTAATCTTGTCTTGTAATTAAATGTGAGTCAACTAAATAATTAATGTGGTGTTTCGTCAATATGCAACTCGTTGCATATTGATCTCCACTTAACTTGTAGTATTTGTTTGTGCACTTTGCCATGCCATGCAAATTAAACCGGACATGCATCATGCTTGCTTGTGCATCGTATGCCATGTTTATGTTTTGTGTGTTTACCGTGTTGTTCTTTCCGGTTGCTTCTCTTGTTAGCTTCGGTTTCGTTCCGGAGTTGTGAGGATCCGCTCGACTGTTGCTCCGTCTTCTTCTTGGTTCCGTTCTTCTCCCTTGTGGAATCCCAGGCAAGATGACCAAACCCGGATACCATTACTATCTTTGCCTATTGCTAGTAGATCCGCTCTATAGTTTTGCCTCGATGCCCATGTCTTTCTTGTCAGCCTCCTACTTGTAACCAATTGCCATGTTTAACCAACCTACCTACGCAAACCGTTGCTTGGCTAAGTACGCTTCGCTCAGCCCTCTTATAGCATTGTTAGTTGCAGGTGAAGATTGAAGATGCTTGCTTCATGTTGAAGTTTGGTTGGGTTATATCACACTATATAAATGCTAAATGAAATCATGTATATACTGGCAGGGTGGAAGGCTAAGCCTTTTGCTTGGTGTTTTGTTCCACTCTTGCCGTTAGGAACCGTATAAGCCGGTGTTATGTTCCTTGATTATGCGTTCCTAACACGGTTGGGGTGTATGGGACCCCCTTGATAAACCGCTAAGTGCTAAGTCTTTTCCAGCAAGTCCCAACATTGGTACTATTTGCCTCATAATAACAACTTAATTAAATAATTAAATTGCATAGGGGGTCGCGTCCCCGAGGATTCTTATTTCTACATAGCAGGGGGGGCCAGCGCTGATGGTGTTGGTCCCAAACGGGGGTCCTGCAGGGCCGCCTTGGGGCAACCCGAGGTATCTGGTATAACCTGTAGCATCACCCATCCGGTCGTGTCCTGAGACTTAGATACGCGCGGCTACTATCAGGGTGTCGACACGCCGGGAGGATTTGCTGGATTAGCCTTACCTTAGTTCGGTTTAACTTGAGCACGGGATTCCGAGAATACTCGGGTCTTCCCACCTATGGAGTTGCGAATTCGCGGATCGTGGGCTTGTGATGGGCCAAGTTGGAACACCCCTGCAGGGTTTGAATTTTCGAAAGCCGTGCCCGCGGTTATGTGGCAGATGGGAGCTTGTTAATTCCGGTTGTAGATAACTTGACACAATGTTCTAATACACTACCAGCGTGTGTACCGTGACTGTCAATTTCCGAATAGGGATTCGGGAGTTGAACACGGTGGGGTTATGTTTGACCGGCTTTAGCTAGGATCACTTCGTGATCATCTTTCGACCGATGCTCTTCTCTTCTCGCTCTCTTTTACGTAAGTTAGTGCTAGTTGCTGCTGCAGACTCTTGTTTGTTTTCCTTCACCTCATATTCTTTCTTCAGCCTTGTCCTCACCCAAGGCTTAAATAGTCTTGTTACCCGGGAACGGGATTGCTGAGTCCTCTGTGGCTCACAGTTACTTCACCACACCAGATGCAGGTTCAGCCGAGCTTGATGCAGGAGCTGGTTCAGTGCTTCACCAGGAGCTCGTTGAAGAGTGTGTCCGTCTGCTTGTGACTTTCGGTGTTCAGTAGTGGTTTCTACTAGGATTCGATCCTGACCTGTGGCTTTATGTTGTTTTGGTATCTTTCTTTTGGTTCTTCACCCGTAGTCGGGTTGTGATGTTCTGAATGATGATTGTTTATGTAATGTATTGTGTGAAGTGGCGAGTGTAAGCCAACTATCTCCTTTTGCATTTTAATCCCTCTTTTACATGAGTCGTGCAAAGATACCAAACTTGAGATCATTCTAGGATGGGCTTATACCTTTAAGTCGTGCCTCGACACGTAGGAGGTATAGTCCCATCCTGGGCATTACAAGTTGGTATTCAGAGCCTTCTCCGACCTAGAAGCCCCCACTGTTTGATCGAATCGTTGACGGTTGAGTCTAGGCACACACTGAAAATATTTGAGTCCTATATATATATATCGGAGAGTAGGATTTCTTTGCTTCTCATCCCCTTTCACTCTGGTGAGGACTCCTGACGATTACTCTTGCCTCTTCTACTTTCAAAAATTGCACCAAAATTTTTTTTAGATCCCGCGAGTATTCTGGGATTGTTTCGATGTTCTTGTGACAAGGATATTGTTCTCGATGCCTCCTGTTACCGAGGAGATGAGCTTCGGGGTATCATTGACACAAGCATATCGCGGCAGTACTAAATACTTAAGACGGCCGACATCGAAAATCTCTCCTATACGGCCAGTGGCAAGATAACCCCGACATCACCCAGTACTGGGGAGGTAGTTCGAGAGTATTGCCATAGCTTGTTATAGTGGATGCTTTTCGAAGGTCCGAGGTAAACAGTTTCCGAGAAAGACTGGTTATGTGTTGAAGGATGGATACACCTGGATGTAGGTTTAGAGTTGATTGCGCGGTGCTTCCCGTGTATCCCCAACACCTGATTGCATAACTGGAAACTTTCGGAAATCTATAGGTGGGTTCATCTAGTAGTTCTAGGCATTCTTCCAACGGATGCTCGATATGAAGTTTGGGGTTCTACATTGAGTGAAGTGGTTTTATGAACTTGTTCTGATCGGGAGTTGCATCTTAAAGGGTCCTTGGCTATGCTGATCCGGGGATTGCAAAACCCTTTTGTAACATGTTCCATGAGCTTTCAGCACGAAGATGCGGAACGAAGCTTCTATCTTGTATTTGTTCTATCTGATCCTTGTTCCTTTTATTTACTTTTTGTTCTCTCAACTGGCTTCTCGTCAAGTTGATGTACCTGCAGAATTCATTCGTTCAATTCTCTGTTCGAATGATATTGTGAAGATCATGCTGCATATCTATCCTTTGTTTTCGTTTTGATTCTGGTATTCGAGTTGCTTCGATGTCAAATGTTGATTCCATACCTTTCATAATCGGTGTTCTCATATTTCTATGGGAGTGCTATTCCTCTTGACCATCAAGATGGTCATGTTAATTCTTTTTCAACCGGTGTCCATTTCATTCATCTCAAGTTGTCTTTGTTTTCCCCACCCTCCCACCCTTTTTTCTTCTTCTTGGAGCTGGAATTCTAAATGAAATATCCATTTTATTAATGTGATGTTTCTTCTTTCTTTTCCTTCAATGCTCTTATCCGGTGATTTATCGTGAAGATGTTCAAGAACTCCAAGTTCATCATTCTTTGTTCTCTAATTCTTCCGGTGGATGTAATTCAAGATTTTGGTGTTGATCTTATCATTTTCCTCTTTTCATAATGCTTTCTTATTCCGGAGCGCCAATTAATCATTCTCCTCTTGTTATTCATATCCGGAGTGCTGAAGATTCATAATTCCATTCTTAATCCGTTCAAGCTATTTTGAGGATTGTTATCTTATTCAAGCCATTTAATTCAGCCGGTGCAATATCTCTTAAGCAATCTTTTCAACGGTGAATTCTTTTGAGTGGGCCCTAACCCACAGGTCTTTTCCAGGATCTTACCTGACTCTTCTTTCTCCGGAGAATTCTTTCAAAGTGTGACGTAAGAATGATTTCCATCAGTCACATGTCTTCTCCAAGTTTACTTTCAAATTCTTTTGTCGTTGGTTCAACCTTTTTAATTCTTCATTCCGGAGTGCTCAACAATTCTTCATGGCATTTCCCGTCTTCATTCTCAACATTTGAAGACCGGAGAAGTGTTTCTCTTAAATCTTGGCCTGTTCTCTTGAAGATTCGTGGTTCTAGCTGCATGCCTTCCTCATTATTATTTCGATTGTGGGAATTCTTTTATACCCATCCAAAGCATTTCATGAATTCTTTTCTTTGTGATCCTCTGAAGGCCATCATTTCAGAATATTTCTTCGTTCTCAGTTTTCAACTTCGTCCTTCAACTATTCTTCATTGACGTCTCTTCGTTCGTCTCCATATTCTTACGGTGGTTCTTTCAAGTTTACCCTTCCGTTGTTATCGTGTTAATTCATTTGTTCCTTTCACAATCCTACCGGTGGTTCGTTGAATAATTATCCAAGCTTGTGCTAGATCTCTCTTTAATTCTTTGCAACGAGAATAAGTAGTATGCCAAAAACTTGGTTGTCATCAATTTAAATTGGTGAAGGAGATGCATTACATAATTCTTATTCTTATTCCTTCAAGGTAATTTAATTCTTTTGTCCGGAGCTTGTTCATCATATCATATTCTCGATTCTAAGTTGTTCATCTTGTTTCCGGAGCTTCAAGTTATTTCAATTACACCATTTCAAAGCTTCATCTAATTCACCGGAGGCCTTCAATCTTATTCTTTTCATCTTTCACTTCTCTTGCTTTTGTTACCGGAGTTCTTCATGGTAATTCATCATGTTTTAATTCATCCTCGAAGTTTTCATCAAGATTCTTGTTGGAGCTCAAGCATTCTTCATCATGCTTTCAATTGCAATTCTTTCTACCTTATCTTTGAGATGGTGTTATGTCATTCTTGACAATTCCTTCATGTTTTATGATTCACGAGTTTCAAGAATGAGATATTTAAAACCATCATTTTCCTTGTTCAGGAGATCTTTTAAGCCCTTCAATTTATTCATTGGAGTTATCTTGGGTTGTATTTCACCTAAAAGCTTTCCCTAAGGATTGTTGCTATTATGGTGCTTATAAATGACCCAAGTTCTTCATTTTTTTTCATTCCGGTGAATTAAGTTTATCGTCTCCTTGTTGATCTCAATCAATCAATTGTTTAAGTTAGTGGCCGGTTGTCACCTCTTAATTTTGAGATGTTTTCCATAAGCCCACATGAAGCTTATTCTTTTGCTGTTGAGTTTCCAACAACTCCGTTCAGCCCTTCTTCGTAAGGATGTTTTTCAAATTCATTCATGGGAGAAGTTGTCATTTTTCTTCTCCATTCATTTCTTTCATTGATTTATATTCTATTCTTTCATTCCGGAGGCTTTGTGATGTTGCTCTCTCCAAACCATCATATCGTTTTATCGATATCATATTCTCCCTTTCTTGTCTATTTAACCGGAGTGTTGTATTCTTCATTCTAGTTCTATCATCTTATCAAGTTTGCCTCTCTTTTCAACCGGAGTGCTGTCTGAATTCTTTCTTATCCCTTGTGCCATTCTTTTAATTGTTTCGGAGGCAATATGTTGTTGTTTTCATCAAGTATCTTTCCAACTTTCAAAGTTCTTGTTCAATTCCTTCCATTTTCAGACGGAGTGCTGTCCAAATACTGTCATTCTTATTCCTTGGCTATACCATTGTGGTTTCTTATTCTTTTGGGTCGTAAGCTCTTGTTTCATGTCTTTCAACCTTCAAGGTTCTTGTAATGTTCCTCCTGCTTACCGGAGTGCTCTTAACTTCGTTCATCTCCGTTGCTTTCTTTCTTTCAACTTGTTTAACCTCACAAGGTTCCTGGTTTCACTCGTTTCTCGAAGAAGCAACTTTGTTTTACCTCTTCCTCTTCCGTTTTTACCCGGTGATATCTCTAGGATCTCGGGTCGAGATCCTCTGTTAGTGTGGGAGAGTTGTGACGCCCGAGACCGACGTCCCAGAAGATTCCAGAAGATTCCAGAAGGTTCCAGATGTTCCGGGTTGCCCGTGGGTTTCTTTTGAGCTTGTGTTATTTATTTTTGCATTGCATCATGTCATCATGCCATCATGTCATTTTTATTTTTGCATCTCAACCAATAATCCGTGTGGACCTTCGGTCCATTTAAATCGAGGGAAGGTTGTCTTCTCTTTATAACATATAAAAGCCTCCCAATATTTTAGGGAGCTATATTAAAAATATTCCAATTGTTTGGGATCACCGTAACACACTTGCAATTTTTCTCCATGCATTCCTATCTCAATTCTTTGCCTCAAACCTTGCAAATATTTCTTTCCGTTGTTTCGAGGCTCTTCCAAAAACCCTCCTCCTATTTTATTTAAATCCCTGACATTTTGTGAGCCCGGGGATTTTGACCTCGTGTGCTAATTCTGCCCCTAACCCCTTTATCTTTTCTTTCTTTCTTTGTATCTATTTTCTTTTCTTTTCTCTCTTTATTAAGAGACAACCCGCCTCTTGGGCCTCCCTAGGCCTTCCCTAGCCCATCTTCCTTCTCCTCCAGCTGCTAGGCCCGTTGGCCCAGCCTCCCTCACCAGACTCGCCCCGCATACCAGAGCCTCTTGGGCCAGAAGGCCTGCTCGGGCCTCCCAACACCACCGTAACCCTAGCCGCACGTTCGTCCCTCCCAGCCGCCGCCAATTTCTTCCTTCGCTCTCTCGCACCCGACCCTTCTCTCCCGTCGATCTCTCCTGACCCGAACCCTTTTTCCCTTCGATCTCGATCTCTCCCCCTCGTCAGTACCCCGTCGCCCCGTTCTCCTCCTCGCCAGGGCCTCGCCGCCCCGTGGCCCCTCTGGCCTCCTCCGCCCTTTCCCCGTCGCCCAGCGGCCAGAAGCCGGCCAGGATCCAGCGCCGCGGCCAGGCCTTCCTCCCTGGCCCGTGGTCTCCCTCGCCCTCCGCGCCTGCGCGCCCCGAGGCCGGGTCGGCCAGGCCCCCGCCTCTGCTCCCTCGGCCCCGTCCTCCTCAGCAGCGCCGTCCTGCTGCCAGCCACCCCGAGCGACTGCCTCCCTCCGCGGCGCCCCGAGCCCAGCAGCGTCCCGGCGCCCCGAGCCCAGCAGCGTCCCGGCGCCCCAGAGCCTCCTCTTCAGCGCCTCGGGCCCCGCCGTGGTTTTCCATCTCCGTCGCCCCATGGATCCTCCGCGCCTCGCCGTGCCGCTGCCTTGGCTCCTTTCCGCTGTTGCTGCTGTATTCTTTTCGCCAAGACGGCTGCTGCCTGGCCTCGTCGTCCCGAGACGTGCTGTAGTTTTTGTTTAGTTTTGGTGTTGCTCTGTGCTGTTGTTTGACAGGAGACCCGTGTACCCTTTTGGAGACGTGAACGACTACGGAATGTGAACATCTACACGACGCGCAAGTACCTCTACATGACACGACCAAGTACCCCTACGGCGAGTACCACTACCGTCGACAAGTTCGGAGACCACAAGTACATCTACGAACGCCGACGCGACAAGTACCCCTTCGATGCGCCGAGACCAAGTTCCACTACGTCCACGACGACCTTATGACAAGTACCACCTACACGATGACGGATGAACATCTACAAACGTGTACCGCGACGACCGAGTACATCTACGGCCCGAACGTCTACCGTCGCCCGAGTACAACTACTTCCACTACTACGGCTACTTCCACTACGATCTCGAACCGTCCCGAAACGAGTGTTTTCGAAGGTATAACCCCGAGACGTGACCCCGTGAGATGCTTGCTTGTGTTGTTTGAAATGCCTCCCGTGTGTGCTCCGTGCCCGTTCCGCCCTCTTGTCATGTTCCTCGGTTGCCTCGCCACCGACTCGTGGGAACCCGGCAACGGGATCACCCCATCATCTTGTTCAACTCGTTCACTCCACCTTTTGTTTTGCACCGGTCCTTCACCGAGATACCGGAACCGATATGATGCGTTGCATCATTTTCGGATCGTTGCCGTGGCACCCTTTTTCCACCACGGTGACAAACAATTCATGTCTTCCTCTTAAGTCAACCCTTTTAATAAAACTTGCATAAACTTGATCATGTCATCCGCATCATGTTAACAACATTATATATGTGTGAATTGTTGTTTGCTTATAATTATTAAACATGCTCATGGGGATTTTTTCCGGACTTGTTGTTGTTATTCTCTGGCCCCATTTAAAATGTCTTAATAGTGTAGTTTCTTTATGCTTCACCTCTTGCCATGTTAAAAACAATTAATCTTGTCTTGTAATTAAATGTGAGTCAACTAAATAATTAATGTGGTGTTTCGTCAATATGCAACTCGTTGCATATTGATCTCCACTTAACTTGTAGTATTTGTTTGTGCACTTTGCCATGCCATGCAAATTAAACCGGACATGCATCATGCTTGCTTGTGCATCGTATGCCATGTTTATGTTTTGTGTGTTTACCGTGTTGTTTGTTTCTTTCCGGTTGCTTCTCTTGTTAGCTTCGGTTTCGTTCCGGAGTTGTGAGGATCCGCTCGACTGTTGCTCCGTCTTCTTCTTGGTTCCGTTCTTCTCCCTTGTGGAATCCCAGGCAAGATGACCGAACCCGGATACCATTACTATCTTTGCCTATTGCTAGTAGATCCGCTCTATAGTTTTGCCTCGATGCCCATGTCTTTCTTGTCAGCCTCCTACTTGTAACCAATTGCCATGTTTAACCAACCTACCTACGCAAACCGTTGCTTGGCTAAGTACGCTTCGCTCAGCCCTCTTATAGCATTGTTAGTTGCAGGTGAAGATTGAAGATGCTTGCTTCATGTTGAAGTTTGGTTGGGTTATATCACACTATATAAATGCTAAATGAAATCATCTATATACTGGCAGGGTGGAAGGCTAAGCCTTTTGCTTGGTGTTTTGTTCCACTCTTGCCGTTAGGAACCGTATAAGCCGGTGTTATGTTCCTTGATTATGCGTTCCTAACACGGTTGGGGTGTATGGGACCCCCTTGATAAACCGCTAAGTGCTAAGTCTTTTCCAGCAAGTCCCAACATTGGTACTATTTGCCTCATAATAACAACTTAATTAAATAATTAAATTGCATAGGGGGTCGCGTCCCCGAGGATTCTTATTTCTACATAGCAGGGGGGGCCAGCGCTGATGGTGTTGGTCCCAAACGGGGGTCCTGCAGGGCCGCCTTGGGGCAACCCGAGGTATCTGGTATAACCTGTAGCATCACCCATCCGGTCGTGTCCTGAGACTTAGATACGCGGGGCTACTATCAGGGTGTCGACACGCCGGGAGGATTTGCTGGATTAGCCTTACCTTAGTTCGGTTTAACTTGAGCACGGGATTCCGAGAATACTCGGGTCTTCCCACCTATGGAGTTGCGACTTCGCGGATCGTGGGCTTGTGATGGGCCAAGTTGGAACACCCCTGCAGGGTTTGAATTTTCGAAAGCCGTGCCCGCGGTTATGTGGCAGATGGGAGCTTGTTAATTCCGGTTGTAGATAACTTGACACAATGTTCTAATACACTACCAGCGTGTGTACCGTGACTGTCAATTTCCGAATAGGGATTCGGGAGTTGAACACGGTGGGGTTATGTTTGACCGGCTTTAGCTAGGATCACTTCGTGATCATCTTTCGACCGATGCTCTTCTCTTCTCGCTCTCTTTTACGTAAGTTAGTGCTAGTTGCTGCTGCAGACTCTTGTTTGTTTTCCTTCACCTCATATTCTTTCTTCAGCCTTGTCCTCACCCAAGGCTTAAATAGTCTTGTTACCCGGGAACGGGATTGCTGAGTCCTCTGTGGCTCACAGTTACTTCACCACACCAGATGCAGGTTCAGCCGAGCTTGATGCAGGAGCTGGTTCAGTGCTTCACCAGGAGCTCGTTGAAGAGTGTGTCCGTCTGCTTGTGACTTTCGGTGTTCAGTAGTGGTTTCTACTAGGATTCGATCCTGACCTGTGGCTTTATGTTGTTTTGGTATCTTTCTTTTGGTTCTTCACCCGTAGTCGGGTTGTGATGTTCTGAATGATGATTGTTTATGTAATGTATTGTGTGAAGTGGCGAGTGTAAGCCAACTATCTCCTTTTGCATTTTAATCCCTCTTTTACATGAGTCGTGCAAAGATACCAAACTTGAGATCATTCTAGGATGGGCTTATACCTTTAAGTCGTGCCTCGACACGTAGGAGGTATAGTCCCATCCTGGGCATTACAGTTAATGAGAGTAAAGAGAGAACGACTAGGTTGCGTGCTAAAAGAGAATTGCTAGAAAAGACGAGTTCTTCTAGTTTATGCGACAACAATGATGAAGATCTTAAGATGTTAAAGAACACGCGGTGCCCCCATGTTTGGTTTTGGTAATTGATGACAATCTCTATGGACTAATGGTTTCCTTGAGTTATATTTAAAGGGTTTGTCCATAGGCTTTTCTTGGAGTCCATGTGTTAGTTTCAAGGAGAGTTTGTGATGACCAAGGTGCTATTAAGGAATTATCCAAAAATTGGTCCTGTGAGTGTTGAGCTTATTGCAAGCATGTCTTAAAGAAGAAGAGTGTGTTATCATTCATGTTTACCTTTAAGACATCATCCAAATGAAGAGAGTTGGAAAGATTCAAGGTTGATCAAGACTAAGTGAAAGAGTGAATCAAGTTGATCAACACACAAAGCGTAGAAGATATACCGAGAGGGATCAAGTGATCCCATGGTATGGTAAGCATTGTCAATTACGCTTTGTGTATTAACCCATGGTCTTCGTGAGAGTTCTTTGTGGGGTTAGGTTGCGGTGTGCAAGTTCAAGTGATGCATCACGAGGAGATCAGGTGCTTGAAGCTTGCCGTCCATTGTGGTGACAATGGACTTGTGAAGATATACCGAAGAGTGGCTCACCCATAGTGGAGTATGGGGGAGCAATCTACTAGTCTTCACCGAGACAATGCAATCAAGAAAGGTGATCCAACTTGAGGAAGTCAAGATCGTCTACATCTAGCTCAAGTGGACTTTGTGAAAAGCAAAGGTTTGCCCTTGATAGGTTTTCTATTTTACCGGTCTCGTGGTGGTAGTTGGGAGACCGGGTCATAGGATCGTTTGCCGTACTATCAAGGGGGGCTCTCAAGTTGGTAGCTTGATCGTATCGTTAGTAGAGAGCTCAAACCATTGCATCCTTGCATCATGTTTCTTGGTTCTTGTTTGGTTCTCTTTGTGAGTCTTAGAGCTTATGGTCATCTTGATGACACGCTTGAGTTCATCGAAAACGGAGTTCACATGCGTCTTCTATGATGTTTTCGGTGTTGGAGGTTTTACCGGTCTTATCCGAGGAAGGGTTCTCACCATTTTCTTATGGTACTTTTCTAATTTGCTTCTTATTGGTATTTCTATCAAGATTGTGTTAGCCCTTGCCGCTAGCATTCCAACAAACTTGGTTTCGTCGAACTCGGAGTCCGTTTGCAAAAGTTGTGGTCGTTTTGGTGTTCTGAAAAGGCTGCAGCGACACTACCGCGGGTAGGAGCGGAAGTAATTTTTTACTACCGCTTTCGCGAGCGGTATTACTGCTTGGAGCAGTACTACCGCGGCTACTTCCGTGGCTACTTCCGCTCGGGACCAAAAACTCGTCACAAGTCCAGCGGTGGTAGGCACGTATGTAATTTTTTATTACCGCTACCCTTAGCAGTAGTACCGCTACACTTAGCGGTAGTACCGTGAGGTCAAGCGGTACTACCGCTCCGACGGTTCTTCTGGCCTTTTTGCCTCCTCGCTGTTGTTTTTCAAAGGGGTACTACCGCCCTAGCGGTAGTACCGCTCCTTGGAGCGGTAGTACCGCTCTATGCGGGCTGTGAGCATAACGGTTGGATTTTTCCCCACCTATAAAAGGGGGTCTTCTTCCCCAATGAACTTTATCTCTTGAGCTCGTGTTCTTCCCCCATTGTTGAACTTTTTCGAGCTTGCTATCTCTCAATCCCTCCATGGATTCTTGCTAGTTTTGGGAGGAAAAGAGAGAGGAGATCTAGATCCACATTTCCACCAATCACTTTCTGTCAGGGACATTACTAGCAGGTGTAAACCGGCTAGGGTAAACCGGATTATGGTAATATAGTTGTATAATTGTAAGCTCAATAGAGATTACGGCCCATGAAGGCTTAGGGCCCATGTGTAGAGTTACGGTTTGTAAACCGTCTTATCATGTAAACTTGAGACACAAGGAAGAAACAGCAGAGACCGAGGCGGACACAATTATGAGCCGGCCACGGGACTCTGTAAACAGGACCGGGCGTTACCTCCTATATAAAGGGACGACCCAGCGACGGTTCAAGGACAGGAAACAACCTGTCGAGACGCAGGCAAGCGATCAGCTCCCTGTTCATCGACGCCCAAGAAATACCAAACCAAACTAGACGTAGGCTTTTACCTTCATCGAAGGGGCCGAACTAGTATAAACCCTCTGTGTCCTTTGTGTGCTTTTAACCCCTTCAAGCTAACCCGTGCGATGGTTCCATCACTAAGTCCGTTAAACCGGACATCTGCCGTGCTAATTCCATGACAGTTGGCGCCCACCTTGGGGCCTCTGCACGATGGTTTCGAGTTCTTCAAGGGCAGCTTTGAAGGACTCAAGGGCTACGCGGTCGGCCGGATGACCAAGAGTCGCCGCGGCCGGATCTACATCGACGACGCTGGCTGGAGCCCGAAGGCCGATTCAATCGAATACGGGTACCGAGTTCCCTTCGGCGGCATCCGCGTCTTCATCGGCAAGATTGGCAAACCGGGACCTGAGCCGGACATCTTCTCCGACATCATCGAGCCGGCTCAGCGTGCGAGATCGGCCCGGATTCAGCCTGCCATGAAGCGCGTTTTCGTTGGAGCAATACATGGAGTCCAAGCCGAGGACGGATCAGATTCTGGTGGCGAGACAGTTGTCTATTGCAACGATGAATCCTCATCCGGAGAGACTGAATCCTTGTATCTGTTGCGGGACGGCCGATCCGAGGGTATGTCCGATGGAGACAGTATTCCGGACCCCTTTGATCTGCCAAACCGGGTGGCTGTCTTTATGGCCGGATCACAACCTACGCCGCAGGCCACGGTGAACGGGTGATACGTCCAAAACGTATCTATAATTTCTGCTTGCTCCATGCCACTTTTGGGTGATATTGCTATGATATTTATACACTTCCATACACTTTTGATCATATTTGGACTAACCTACTAATCCAGTGCACCCCAGTGCCAGTTTCTGTTTTCGGCTGTTTTTGTATTTCAGGTTTTCACATTACGAGAACTGTCAGGAAAAATCCAGAAAAAATATATAAAAAATCAGCGTTCCAGAACCTACCTTGCGCCCGAAGTACAGCCGGGGGGGGGGGGGCACCAGGGCCCCAGGCGCCCTGGCGGCGCGCCCCCCCTGGGCCCCGCCGGGGGGGCGCCTGGGCCCCCCGAGCCCCGTCTGGTGCCCCCCTTTGGCATATATTTAGAGCGTCCTTCGAAACCCTCGGGACGGGAACTCTTTTTCGCGATTTCATCTCTGTTCCGCCGCCGCCGCTTCCAAGATCGGGAGCACCAGGAGAACTCTTCCCGGCACCCTGCCGGAGGGGAGGATCACCACCGGGAGCTTCTCCACCACCATGGACGCCTCCCGGATGAGTTGTGAGTAGTCTCCCTTGGACCATGAGTCCATGACCAGTAGCTATGTGATGTTCTCCTCCCGTTCTTGTGCTTCACTAATTAGTCCTCGTGAGCTGCCCTACATGATCGAGGCACATATGTAATCCTTATGCTGTTGCTATGATGAGTTTGCTGGGATCCGATGGATTATGAGATTATGTTCAGATTGTGATTGAGTAATATATTTGATCTACCTCTTTTATATTTATGTTCATAAGTAATTCTTGCATGTTCTCCGTTGTTATTTATTGCCTTGGCCAAGTAATAGGTAGTGACTCCAAGAGGGAACGTTATGCTCGATTGTGGGTTCATGCCCCTCGATGACTAGCTTGAGTGACAGAAACATGAGTCTAGGGGATGTGCTGTTGCCACAAGGGGGAAAACAACGGTGCTTGTGCCCGCGGGTGCAAGGATTGTTTACTTTACGCAAAGTTCTTTTAATGCAGTTGTCTGTTGCATTGAGTTTACACTATGGGTGGGGCTCGCAACTTAATACCAGCGAGATGTTCTGGATAGATATCTCAAGGTGGATGATTAGTAGTAGATATTGATGGATTTCGGTCTACTTACTTTGGCGTACCGCCCATGCTTTGAACCTCAACCTTTCTTGCAATGTAGTCAGCATTGGTTTGCGTTCGTGGTCCTGTCAATTGCCCAGCTGTAATTCGTTTACCTCACATAGTTGTTTTATCGTCTTTTGGGAGAGAGACATCACTAGTGAACATCATGAGACTCCGGTCCATATTACCATCATTGATCACATCCGCTATTTACTTTTCGCTTTTACTTACTATTGCAAACATTATCCATCACTACTATCATTTGCGTTTAATCCTTTGTGAACTACAAGGCCGGAGGGATTGCCAACCTCTCTGTACTCGTTGGGAGCATAGTTATTTGTATCTGTGTGCAGGTCCACGTTGATTGCTAATATCTGGCGCCGTTAGCAATTGACACCTACTTGTTGAACCTAGGAGTCTCTGGGGATTCGATCCTTGGCATCTTTGCTAAGGGAAAAACTTCCACAACACTGCATCTCACACCTTCCACTTGGGGTAACCCACGAGGGGTTAGAGGCCCATCAAGGAGTTTTTCTGGCGCCGTTGCCGGGGACTCCACTCTTCAAGATAGGGGAGTTGCACGCTATCTTTTACCTTTTCTTTTTAGTCTTGTTAGTTTACCTTTCAGTTTTCTTTATGTCTTTTCACTAGTTTTGCTTAATGGAAAACAACAAAAATATGAGAGAGCTTTATAAGCTCTACCTTGCTTTGGGACATGATGTGTTTCAAGAGAAAATTAAAAAACCTATGGAACTTTATTATTTGCATAACAATCATGATGGTGGTGATGTTATTAGTATGCATTCTTTGAATATCAATATTGCTAATGACATGGAAAGCTCTAAGCTTGGGGATGACACGTTTGATGAACATGATATTTTTAGTCCCCCGACTTTTGAAGATGATACTTTGCTTCCTATATATGATGATTACAATGATGAATATGATGTTTTCAGTCCACCTACTATTGAGTATAAAATTTATTATGATTATGATATGCCTCCTAAATACAATGATTACCATGATGGTTATGATTGCTTTACTCTCACTATTCCTAATAAGAAAGATTTTGCTTATATGAAGAGTAATGATACCTTTTTGCATGTGGATCATGGTAACAATGCTTTATGTGATGCCTATATTGTTGAGTTTATTCGTGATCCCACTGAAAATTATTATGAGAAGGGAACATATGCTTATAGATATTTCAATAATACCAAGTTCCCTCTCTTTATGTTGAAGGTTTTGAAGCTGCACTTGTTTTGTCTTCCTATGCTTATTGCTTTGTGCTTCAATGAATTATTGTATTGCAATATTCCTATGCATAGGAAGCATGTTAGGCTTAAATTTGTTTGGTATTTGCTTCTTGATGCTCTCTTTTGTTCTTCAACTCTTATTCCTACGAGAGCATCATTAAGGTCTTAAGCCTATCTTTATGGCTATAAAGAAAGAGCTCTAGGGAGACAACCATTGTTATCTTTGCTTTCAGTTTGTTCTTTCAGTTTTTAGTGGTCTTGATGTTGTTTACTACAGTAGCATCATCATTGTATCTTTGCTTTTCAATTTTGTGCCAAGTATAGCCTCTGATTGCAAGAAAGTTCAAAAGTTGTGAGGTGCTGTCCAGGAAACAGATTCTATCCTTGGATAGAAAAATTCGTATAAAATCACCAGATCATATTTTTGGTCTGAATTTTTTCGACAGCGTTCTCTATATAATTTTCTTTCGTGCGTCTGTTCTGAGTTTTTTTATTTGAGTTGCAGAAGTACCCCGAACAAATCAATTACTACCTGCTGTTCTGTTTTTCACATATTCTGTCCTGTTTTGCCTTTCCTTCATTTTGTAAACCAAGAGCTTGCTTTTTCTTTGCAAAAACCTTTTGGCAATCTTGAGAAACAGTAGAACTTCAAGAATATATTTATTTCCAGCAAGGAACAATTATTTTATTAAGGGTACTAACCTCGCTAATCAGATTATGATGAGTTATGTATGAAGGGAGTTTTCAAGTGTGCGAGGGAAGATGATAAAAAGATTCAGGAGTGTCAAGCGCTCAAGCTTGGGGATGCCCCCATGCACCCCCAAGAAATATTCAAGGAGACTCAAGCGTCTAAGCTTGGGGATGCCCCCGTGCATCCCCTTCTCCATCAACATTATCAGTTCGTCTTTCGTTCCGCTATATTTTTATCACTTCATGTGTTATGTGCTATGCTTGGAGCGTCTTGCTTTTAGTTTTCTTTTTAATTTTTCATAACGAGTCGGAACTCAGCGTTCTTTATGTGGGAGAGAAACACGCTCCACTTCTACCTAGAACATAGCATAGAATTTTCATGACTATCTTTGCTGTGTGTGTTCTTTGTCTTTTAATAGCTACTATCATGTTCAGCTCTTAGTATTCATGCTTATCTTTTCAAAGAGCTTTTGTTTAGTTGGTTGCTTGAACTCTCTTTAATTATCATGCTCACCTTATTAAGAGAGTTTCCTTCCGTTGCATTGGTTAATATGTCTATGATAAAGATGCTACGTGCATAATGGCGCTTAGTAGTTCAGGTTTTCTTATGGTTAATCTCAAATAGCTGGGGGATTCCCAATGTGTTATTGGAGTACCAACTTGATTTGTTTGCCTATGATGTGGTATGGTTTAGTAATATCTTCCTTCGAGAATTATTTTGATTGACTTGGCGTATGCTCACGCATATTTAAGACTATAAAGAAAGTCTGTCAAGCCTTGATGATCTTTTATTTCTGAGTAGCGATATAACTTCCATGCCTGATTCAACGTTGCTTTGTCGCTCTGCATGATTATGACCGTCATTGCTCTCTTAGTTGGTCGCTCCCAGTCTTTTGCTAACCTCCACCTGTACTAAACAGACTAACTTTGCAATACATAGCTCAAGGGAAAGTAGCTTAAAAACTATTGTGGTAAAGAATATGTTGCCTATGTATCTTATTTCTTATAAGTTGCTTGCTGAGCGGTAACCATGTTTCTGGGGACGCCATCAACTGTCACACTTTTTTTGAATATCATGTGAGTTGCTATGCATGTTCGTCTTGTCTGAAGTAAGGGTGATTTGCCATGGGTTGAATGGTTGAGTATGCATATTGTTAGAGAAGAACATTGGGCCGCCAACCAAAGCCATGTATCATGGTGGAAGTTTTAGCTTGGACATTAATCCTCAATCTATTATGAGAATATGCTTATGCATTAAAGAGGAGTCCATTATCTATTTTCTATGTTGTCCCGGTATGGATGTCCTCAAGTTGAGATCTATCAAAAACGAGAAATCAAATGCGATTTATCTCCTTGGACCTTTGTACAGGTGGCATAGAGGTACCCCTTTGTGACACTTGGTTGAAACATAAGTAATGCAATGATAACCCATGGAAATCCGAGTTAATTAGGACAAGGTGCGAGCACTATTGGTATTCGATGCATGAGGCTTGCAACTTATAGGATGTCTTATGCATGACACATATGAAGTACTACTACCGTTGACAAAATTGCTTCTATGTTTTCAAAATAAAAAAAAAGCTCTAGCACATAACCATTCTTTTACTTTTTGAGTCTCCACCTTCTTTCTTCAAGCCCCAACTACTGAGAGCATGATTGTCATCCTAAGTGTAATGTGCATTGTTCCAAAGTAGCATTGTCTTTTGCATGATTGTGATATCGTTTATTTTGAAATCATTGTATCTAGTCATCACTTAAACCTTGAAGGTGCCCCTGCATTTATGTTTTGCTTCACTAAAGGGGGCAAGCTAGATATCACTTTATCATATTTGCACATCATGTTCATTGCAAATCTTTTTGATGTTTCAGTTTCATATTGTAAAACTTTCAGTCCTTTGTGATTTTCTCATGAGGCAACTTAATTACTACAGATTCATTGTCTCAGTAAGCTTTTGTCATATGACTATAAAAAGTCCTATATGGTTAATAGCATGTCACCACAGAAATTATTCTTGTTATCATTTACCTACTCGAGGACGAGCAGGAATTAAGCTTGGGGATGTTGATACGTCCAAAACTTATCTATAATTTATGCTTGCTCCATGCCACTTTTGGGTGATATTGCTATGATATTTATACACTTCCATACACTTTTGATCATATTTGGACTAACCTACTAATCCAGTGCACCCCAGTGCCAGTTTCTGTTTTCGGCTGTTTTTGTATTTCAGGTTTTCACATTACGAGAACTGTCAGGAAAAATCCAGAAAAATTATTTAAAAAATCAGCGTTCCAGAACCTACCTTGCGCCCGAAGTACAGCCGGGAGGGGCACCAGGGCCCCAGGCGCCCTGGCGGCGCGCCCCCCCTGGGCCGCGCCGGGGGGGCGCCTGGGCCCCCCGAGCCCCGTCTGGTGCCCCCCTTTGGCATATATTTAGAGCGTCCTTTGAAACCCTCGGGACGGGAACTCTTTTTCGCGATCTCATCTCTGTTCCGCCGCCGCCGCCGCTTCCAAGATCGGGAGCACCAGGAGAACTCTTCCCGGCACCCTGCCGGAGGGGAGGATCACCACCGGGAGCTTCTCCACCACCATGGACGCCTCCCGGATGAGTTGTGAGTAGTCTCCCTTGGACCATGAGTCCATGACCAGTAGCTATGTGATGTTCTCCTCCCGTTCTTGTGCTTCACTAATTAGTCCTCATGAGCTGCCCTACATGATCGAGGCACATATGTAATCGTTATGCTGTTGCTATGATGAGTTTGCTGGGATCCGATGGATTATGAGATTATGTTCAGATTGTGATTGAGTAATATATTTGATCTACCTCTTTTATATTTATGTTCATAAGTAATTCTTGCATGTTCTCCATTGTTATTTATTGCCTTGGCCAAGTAATAGGTAGTGACTCGAAGAGGGAACGTTATGCTCGATTGTGGGTTCATGCCCCTCGATGACTAGCTTGAGTGACAGAAACATGAGTCTAGGGGATGTGCTGTTGCCACAAGGGGGAAAACAACGGTGCTTGTGCCCGCGGGTGCAAGGATTGTTTACTTTACGCAAAGTTCTTTTAATGCAGTTGTCTGTTGCATTGAGTTTACACTATGGGTGGGGCTCGCAACTTAATACCAGCGAGATGTTCTGGATAGATATCTCAAGGTGGATGATTAGTAGTAGATATTGATGGATTTCGGTCTACTTACTTTGGCGTACCGCCCATGCTTTGAACCTCAACCTTTCTTGCAATGTAGTCAGCATTGGTTTGCGTTCGTGGTCCTGTCAATTGCCCAGCTGTAATTCGTTTACCTCACATAGTTGTTTTATCGTCTTTTGGGAGAGAGACATCACTAGTGAACATCATGAGACTCCGGTCCATATTACCATCATTGATCACATCCGCTATTTACTTTTCGCTTTTACTTACTATTGCAAACATTATCCATCACTACTATCATTTGCGTTTAATCCTTTGTGAACTACAAGGCCGGAGGGATTGACAACCTCTCTGTACTCGTTGGGAGCAAAGTTATTTGTATCTGTGTGCAGGTCCACGTTGATTGCTAATATCTGGCGCCGTTAGCAGTTGACACCTAGTTGTTGAACCTAGGAGTCTCTGGGGATTCGATCCTTGGCATCTTTGCTAAGGGAAAAACTTCCACAACACTGCATCTCACACCTTCCACTTGGGGTAACCAACGAGGGGTTAGAGGCCCATCAACGGGGCAGCAGAAGCTGGTACAGGGGGGAGCGGCCATGCCCCCTCGCCCTCTGACGCCCTATCCGCCTTAGTAGAGGAGTTGACAACCCGGGCAGTAGTAGTGGTGGCTCCAGCAGACAAGGCACAACACGATGCAGAACTCCTTCAGTTGAGGGGCCGGATCGAGCAAGCAAGAGAGGATCTGAATGCAGAGAAAGCTATGATAGCGACAAGGCAGGCAGAGCTAGATTCTCAGGCCTTCCAGCTGAGGATGGAACAGACCTCTGCGCAAGGAGTAAGGAATCGAAGGTACCAGTCTCGTCTACCGCCGGTCTATGAGGCGATGAATCTTTTCGGGACGCCGGGAGTGGGAGCCAGCAATGATCCGGAGGTAAACCGGAGGGCAGCCCCAGTGAGGGGTGCGCCGGTTCAACAGCCCACTACGGAGCAAGATCGACGGATTATGCCCACGCCTCACATCCCCACTCCTCCGGGCCATTACTCAAACCCCCTGGATAACATTGTCGCCGCCGCTTCACGCCTAGCTGCTTTACCCATTGAGGGGACATCCCCCGTGGCAATGGAAGCACACAGGGTCAAAGATCTGCTCAACACGGCATTGACACAGCAACAGGCATACTCCTACAGCAGGGAGAGGCTTCATTCAACACCCCTGCCACAGCCGGAGTTATACTAGGCATTGGGATGAACCGGAGGTGTCCAGTAGTGAACGGAGGCGACACCGTCACAGACAGGACAATCCGGCGGGTGCAGAGGCACAAGCCCGGGAGGCGGTAAACCGGGCTAGACCTACGGCCCGCGAGGAGATCCGCCAAACGACGCCGGTTCACACAACCACAGCGGAGACGGGAGTCACGGCGAGTTCTTTTGGAGTGCAGTGTCTTATTCCCGCTTTACGGAGCGTGAAGTTACCCAAGGATTTCAAGGGTCCACGTAAGGTGCCTAACTACACAGCAGATTTGGCTCCAGAGGCTTGGATTGAGAGTTACGAGATGGCTATGGAGATGCTGGACGTGGATGAAGCGGCTTGCGCGAAGTACTTTACCATGATGCTTGAGGGTACAGCCCGGACCTGGTTAAAGGGCTTACCACCTAACTCCATCGGATCATGGGGTGAGTTACGCCGCCTGTTTATCAAAAATTTCAAGGACACGTGCAAGCAGCCGATGTCAGTGGTGGACCTAGCGGCATGTATACAAGGAGAGCAGGAGCCTACGAGTGCATGGGTCCGGCGAGTGTCAGAAATCCTGCACTCTTCAAACGGTATCAGCCCCAGTACGGCGATAGTAACACTGGAAAACAATTGCCGGTTTGAGTCTCTAAAGTTGAAGCTGGGACGGCTCAAACGGGATTGTAATGACATGGGAACTCTCATGAGCGCTTTGGTAAAGTATGGGGACTCCGACAACACTAAATACCCAGAAGCGGATGGAGATAAATCTGGAAAGGCAAATAAACCCGGTAAACCGGCGCAGGCTAATCCGGTCGGAACAAGCTTCTTAGGCAAGCGAAAGGCAGAGGGTGGCTCTGATTTCGTGGCCAATACCCAAGTTCAAGGGAGCTTCCAACGCAACAAGGGTAAACCGCCTGCACAAAACGGCGGGGCGTTCATTAATTGGGAGCGACAATTGAACGAGCCTTGCCCGAAACATGGAACAAAGGAACATCCAGCTAAACATACTTGGGGAGAATGTCGGGCCATGATGGAGACCATGAACCGGGCCAGATCGAACAATGGGCCACCAGGCGGCGGTTCAGGCCCCGGGTTTCATGGTTCGGGTCATTAGGGGAATGGCTCCGGATCAGGATATCATGGCAACAACAATGGCTACAATAACCAAGGCAATCATCAGTATGGTCAGGGCGGTTACAATAACCAAGGCAACCATCAGTATGGTCAGGGCGGTTACAATAGCCAAAACAACCAACAGCAAGGCCAGGGTAATAACAACAATCAAGGCAATCAACAGCGTCAACAGCAGCAGCAATCCGGATATCAGAGTAATCCAAAGGAGCTGAGTAGTGGACAGTATCATGTGTTCACTACGAGTTTGTGCAAACGGGATCAAAAAGTCTTAAAGCGGGCAGTCCACGCGGTTGAACCGGCAATACCACGATTCCTGCGCTGGTCGGAGCAACCTATTGTGTGGAGCAGAGAGGATCACCCGCTGCGAGTTGATAATCCGGCCCAATTGGCCTTAGTGGTAGCACCGCAGGTGGGTGGCTACAAATTCACCAAGGTTCTCATGGACGGCGGCGACAGCATCAATATCTTATATTATGAGACCTTCCGTCGCATGGGGCTGACGGATAAGAAGCTAAGACAGTCAAACACGGTGTTCCATGGAATCGTGCCAGGTAAATCAGCTTACCCGGTTGGGAAAATTGACCTAGGAGTTACCTTTGGAGATGAACAGGATTCCAGATCAGAGACGATAACCTTTGAGGTGGTAAAGATTCGGAGCCCATATCATGCCCTGTTTGGACGGCCGGTTTACGCCAAGTTTATGGCTAGGCCGTGCTATGTTTATCTGCAGCTCAAGATGCCGGGTCACAAAGGAACCATCACGGTTCATGGAAGTCGCAAAATTGCATTAGAGTGCGAAGAAGGAGACGCTGCTTATGCGGAGGCAGTATGTGCTACGGAGGAGTTGAAGTTTTACAAAGACAATGTTGATCCGGCAGATATGTCCCCGTTAAAGAAGCCAACTACACAGCATGATCCGACGTTGAAATTCAAATCTGCAGAGGAAACCAAGCAAGTTGACTTTGTGCCAGGCGATTCGTCCAAGCAGTTCACTATCAGTGCTAACCTTGATCCTAAATAGGAAAGCGCGCTCATCGAGTTCATCCGTGAGAACCGGGATATGTTTGCATGGAAACCTTCTGACATGCCAGGTATACCGAGGGAACTCGCTGAGCATAGTCTTAATATTGATCCGAAGTTCAAACCGGTCAAGCAATATCTGCGCCGCTTCAACGAAGAAAGGCGCAAGGCGATAGGTGAAGAAGTGGCCAGACTTTTGGCCGCAGGGTTCATAGTTGAAGTTTTTTCACCCGGAGTGGTTGGCTAATCCGGTGCTGGTGTTAAAGAAAAATGGAAAGTGGAGGATGTGCGTGGATTACACAGACCTGAACAAAGCTTGTCCAACCGATCCTTTTGCTCTCCCTCGTATTGATCAGATCATTGATGCTACGGCGGGATGTGAGCGGCTAAGTTTTTTGGATGCATATTCATGGCAGTTAAGGACCAGGAAAAGACAACCTTCATAACTCCTTTTGGAGCTTTTTGCTATGTGTCTATGCCTTTTGGGCTCAAGAGTGCCCAAGCGACTTACCAGCGTTGCATGCAGAACTGTCTTAAGGGGCAGATAGGGAAAAATGTTCATGCCTATGTGGATGACATCGTGGTGAAGTCAAGGAAGGAGGAGACGTTGATAGAGGACCTCAAGGAAACTTTTGATAACCTTCGGGCCTATAAGATGATGCTTAATCCGGAGAAGTGTGCTTTCGGTGTTCCGGCGGGCAAGCTCCTTGGATTCTTGGTGTCCAACAGAGGAATAGAAGCCAATCCGGAGAAGATCAAGGCAATCACGTCCCTGACTAAACTGGCTTGTATCAATGATGTTCAGCGTATCCCCGGCCGGATCACAGCATTGAGCTGATTCATCAGTCGTCTGGGGGAAAAGGCAATCCCGCTGTACCAGATGCTCAAAAAGACAGACCGGTTTATATGGAGTGATGAGGCAAACGCTGCGTTTGAGGATTTGAAGCGGCAGCTGGCAGAACCACCGGTCCTTGCTGCCCCCATTGATAAAGAGCCGCTGCTATTATACGTCGCTGCCAATGCACGGGCAGTTAGCGTGGCAATCGTGGTCGAGCGCAAGGAAGCACGAAAGGAGTATCCGGTTCAATGTCCGGTTTATTATGTCAGTGAGGTTCTCATTGAATCCAAGCAAAGATACCCGCATTGGCAGAAGCTGGTATATGGTGTGTTCATGGCAAACCGAAAGTCGAAACATTATTTCCAGGGCCACCCAATAACTGTTGTCAGTTCGGCTCCATTGGGGGATATAATCCAGAACAGGGAAGCCACTGGTAGGGTGGCGAAGTGGGCTATTGAGCTTAGCCCACACGGATTGAAATATGTGCCACGCACCGCAATTAAGTCCCAAGCATTGGTAGATTTCATCAATGATTGGACATAATTGCAGGCACCAGAGGAGAAGCCGGATCATACATACTGGATTATTCACTTTGACGGTTCAAGACAATTAGAGGGCTCGGGGGCTGGAGTTGTATTAACTTCCCCGCGAGGAGACAAGTTTTGTTATGTCCTCCGCCTAATGTTTCCTTGTACTAACAATGCAGCAGAATATGAGGCATTGCTTCATGGCCTACGGATGGCTAAGGAGATGAGCTTGAGCCGGGTCAAGTGTTTTGGCGATTCAGATTTAGTGGCACATCAAGTATCCGGCAAGTGGGATTCTAAAGACCCTCTTATGGCAGCTTACAGACGAGAAATTGAAGCAGTTGCAGGATATTTCAAAGGGTATCAGGTGGATCACATAGACCGGCGAAGAAATGAAGCGGCCGATGCTCTAAGCCGGCTGGGTTCTCAGCGTAAACCGGTGCCACCGAATACTTTTCTGGATGAGCTACACAGTCCATCAGTTCAGGTACCGTCGGAGGAAGACCTGGCCGTTCCTGACCCGGAAGCACAACTAGTTGTGGCACTTCATGTTATTCCGGATTGGACACTCCCTTACTTAGTATATCTAAGCCGTGGAGAGTTGCCAGATGATGAGATTGAAGCAAAACAGATAATCCGGCGATCCAAATCCATGACAATTGTAAACGGAGAACTTCACCACCGCAGTGTTTCTGGAGCATTTCAGCGGTGTATATCATCTGAGGAAGGTTGTGATATCCTTCGAGAGATTCATGAAGGGGATTGCGGTCATCATGCCGGTTCAAAATCCTTGGTGGCTAAAGCTTTTCGACATGGGTTTTATTGGCTGACGGCCCATGCTGATGCGGAGGATCTAGTCCGGAAGTGTGATGTGTGCCAGAAATTTTCACGACGTGCTCTTGTTCCGGCACAGGAGCTGCGGATGATACCAATTACTTGGTCGTTTGCGACTTTGGGGGCTTGATATGGTTGGGCCTTTTAAAAGATCCCAAGATCAAAAAACTCATCTGCTGGTTGCTGTGGACAAGTTTACAAAGTGGATTGAGGCAGAGCCTGTGAGCAAGTGTGATGCGGCAACAACGGTTAAATTCATCAAAAAGGTAATTTTTCGGTTTGGCTTTCCACACAGCATCATCACAGACAATGGCACCAATTTATCTAAAGGAGAGATGGAAGTGTTTTGTCAAAGGGAGCATATTCGTCTAGATGTATCTTCTGTAGCTCACCCTCAAGCCAATGGTCAAGCTGAAAGGGCCAATCAAGAGATTTTGCGAGGTATCAAGCCCCGGCTTATGACTCCCTTGCAAAGAACACCAGGGTGCTGGGTCGAGGAGTTACCTTCTGTCCTCTGGAGCATCAATACTACGCCGAACCGGTCCACAGGTTATACACCTTTCTTCATGGTGTACGGTGCTGAAGCGGTTCTTCCAAGCGATATCCGCCATGATTCACCACGGGTGACAGCTTATGTTGAAGCGGCCAATGAGCAGGCAAGACAGGACAGTTTGGACCGGCTAGATGAAGAGCGTGACATAGCAGCAGTGCGATACGCGATTTATCAGCAGGACTTGCGCAGATATCACAGCCGCCGGGTTAAAACCAGGACGTTCCAGGAAGGGGATTTGGTACTCCGGCTCATCCAATACCAAACAGATATGCCCAAGCTATCCCCGCCTTGGGAAGGGCCCTTTGTGGTCAACAAGAATCTACGCAACGGTTCATATTACCTGGTGGACGTTCGAGAGCACAAGGACTCACGAACATCAGAAGAAGAGACAAAGAGGCCACGGAACATCGCTCTCCTGCGGCCCTACTACACCTGAGCCATGAGCTCTGTTGTATCCTATGTATAAATCATAATTAATGAATAAACTGGCACCCTCGGTAAACCGGGGGCTCTGCCTTTTTTCTTCTACGTATACGTCCTGTGAAATTATTTCTGATATTTCGAGCAAATTATTTTATGCAGAAGGGACCAAACTAGCGAGCTACGGATCACATATGAATTCTCCACAAAATCTTTTTCTGGCCCGGTCTACATAATGTTCTTGTCCTTAGGGATCCATCCTTTGGTGGCAGATGTAATATTCCTGTCCCTTGGAGCACGTCCTTTGATGGCAAAAAGAAAATCTGTTCTTGTCCCTAGGAATCCATCCTTTGATGGCAGATGTAATATTCCTGCCCCTTGGAGCATGTCCTTTGATGGCAAAAGAAAAGTTCTTGTCCCTAGGAATCCATCCTTTGATGGCAGATGTAATATTCCTGTCCCTTGGAGCACGTTCTTTGATGGCAAAAGAAAATATGTTCTTGTCCCTAGGAATCCATCCT
>LR738712.1:688957963-688980410 GCA_902687465.1 Secale cereale
TTCCTGCCCCTTGGAGCACGTCCTTTGATGGCAAAAGAAAAGTTCTTGTCCCTAGGAATCCATCCTTTGATGGCAGATGTAATATTCCTGCCCTTGGAGCACGTCCTTTGATGGCAAAAGAAAAGTTCTTGTCCCTAGGAATCCATCCTTTGATGGCAGATGCAATATTCCTGTCCCTTGGAGCACGTCCTTTGATGGCAAAAGAAAATATGTTCTTGTCCCTAGGGTACTTCCTTTGATGGCAGATGTAATATTCCTGTCCCTTGGAAGATACATACCCTTTGATGGCAAAAGAAAATTTCTTGTCCCTAGGAATCCATCATTTGATGGCAGATGTAATATTCCTGTCCCTTGGAGCACGTCCTTTGATGGCAAAAGAGTACATCCTTTGATGGCAAAGTTCTTGTCCCTAGGAGTACTGTTAGTTATAGCCTTTTGGGTCGCACCCTTTGATTGACACATAGGGAGCCTGGCAGCTCGCAAAAAGCCTCGACTACATGGTCTTATTTGCAAACCTGTGTTTTTGGTGTTTATGATTTTTTTCATGTGTGTTTTTCATGGTTTTTTGATCCGGAGTGGGACAACTTCAAAGTTGACCACATATCTTCAAAATTCTGCACACAGAGCTCCAGCATTATTTAAACTGGTAGTTCTTATAAACCCGGAATAATTGGGTACGCCCCAACGGAGCCAAGAGCTTCCTCAGAAACAACAATGTTCGCCGGATTAAGGATATCAAGCATACTTAATCACAGGTATGAAGTTATTTCTGGTATAAAACAGACACTTGTTTGATATATTTATGAGAGCGCTTTAATCGGTCCAGCGGTAAACCGCTAGGACATCTTTTAAGTGTTATCTATGCAGATACAGATAATATAAAGATCACCATAGCAGACAAGCAAGTAAGATTTGTAAAAGGCCCAATCAAACATCTGACATCCGGATCAGGACGGACAATATTTCAAGCTATCCTATTACAAGGCATAGCAGGCCTGAACGGATTAAAGTTTTTCTCAACAAAAAGGTACAACAGCTAAAAGATAAACTGAGTGGCTTATGTTTCTTCCTGCTGCGAAGGCTGAGGATCAACTTGTTCCGGAGCTTCTTCATCCTCTTGAAGCGGTTGAAAATCAGGGGTGCGCCAATCGATCTTGGATAAAGCACGGAAGTACATCTCTTCAGTAATGAGATTTGACGGATCAACATCTGGGGCAAAAGTATGGGGGCGTACTGGTGGGATTAGATTTTCGGTATCATAAACCGGCCGATCCACCCGCTCATTCTTTAAGTCGTATGCCGGATGATACCTAGACAGATCCGATTCATCAGCAAGCTTGCTAGCAAGCGGACGCATCTCCTTAGTCAGAGCATGAAGATCTTTTCCAGAGAAGGCTAATCCATCCTCCTTGGTGCTGGGATACCCGTTCATGGCTTCTTCCGGATCAAAGTCTGGAACCCATGCCTTGGCTCTGGTTAGCGCCACAAGAGAACCGGCCCATGCAGCAGATTTCTTCACCTCTTCCAAGCGTGCAGGCAAGATAGAAAGCTTCTCCAAAGTGCCTTGGATAGTGGTGGGGGCCGGTCTATTAAAAGACATCGCACTTATAATCCTTTGAGCGCCGGAATACAGCTGCTCAACCAGAGTATAAGAGGCCTTGAGTTTCTTCCGCAAATCATCCCCAAGATGGTGACGCGGCGCCCTGCATATGATTAGCACAGTTAAACCGGAGCGGAATAAAGATTGCAGAGATGAAAGCACATGCAAGTTAAGTATTTACCAAAGACGGCAGAAGTCATAAGCTCTATTTGCCGCTTTAAACCGACCAGCTCTTGTGTCACCGGGTTAAGGGCTTCCTCAGCATCCTTTGCTCTTTTTTCAAGAGCATTCTTCTGCACCTCCCAGGTTGTCCGCTCCGCTTCAAAATATTTCTTCAATTGTTCAGCAGTGGTTAAGCTCAGCGCCAGATCTTTTTTGGCCTTCGCAGCAGCAGATTCAGGATCAGCAAGTCCATTCCGGAGCTCAGTTTTCTGTTCAGCTCTCTAGGTCAAATCAGCCTGCAAAGGAAATCAAGTGGAATAAATGACAAGTTCAGACAAGTCTCAAGCACATAACCAAGTTATCCACTTGACACTTGGGGGCTAATGAGCAATTGAAGCATCAAAAGAAGACAACTAAAGATAAAGTCTCAAGCACATAACCAAGTTATATACTTGACACTTGGGGGCTAATGGGCAGTTGAAGCATCGAAAGAAAGATTCAGACAAGTCCCAGGCACATAAACCAAGTTATGCCCCTGGCACTTGGGGGCTAATGTAAGGTTATTTGCTCACATTTGAAAGTACCGGATCATCTTTCAACAAAGCTAAACCGGAACTTGGGGGCTACCATGATATAGACAGAAATACAAAGAAGGCAAAAGCAAAAGACAAGTAAGATACCTCGTATTTATCCTTCATCAGATTGACCAAGCCCGCTTCATAGTCCCGACTGGTATGAAGCCGGTTCAAATATCCGGAATAAAGCTCCTGGGCACTCAGATCAGCATAATTGGATAAATCGATGCTCCATTTGCCTTTCTCTTGCTGAAGCTTCTCCGCTTTAGCAGTATGCTTGGCTAAAATGATAGGCTCAGCAGGAGCGGTAAAACCTGTACCGGTTATTTGAATATCCGGAGGAGAGGCAGCGGCCGGTTGTGGAGTAGCAGTATGAACCGGACTAATGGGAGCCGGGCTAGTCCGAGGAGGGTTGGCCCGGACAGGACTTGCCGGTTCATGGACATCTTCAGCGTTGGGATTTTCAGGAGCAGTAGCATAATCATGATCCATGGGAGCAGGATCGACAAGCTGAACTGTAGGCTCATTTTCCGGAGGGATGACTGTATCCGAATCAGCTGCCGGATCATCAGTGGCAGCCTCAGCAGCCGTTTTGTTGGCCTTTGCCCTTTTGCTAGGTTTAGGCTTGCTGAAAGGAATTGGAAAAGAAATCAGAGTCATAAAGGCAAAATATCAAGATAAACCGGATGAGATAAAGGACTTACCCAAGGACAGTCTTCAGAGTCGGGACCTGTGTGGCAGTTGATTCGCCAGAAGATGATAAAGGAGTCTCCTGATAATTAGGATCAGACGGTTTAAGTGGCTTGCGAATAAGTCCGGCCATGGGATGAAGAAGAGTTGGAGAAAGTAAAACCTCAGAGCGGCGCCTCCGAGCCGGAGTGAGAGATATTCCGGAAGACTCGACTACATGGCCACTATGGCGTGTAGTCCGGCGGGCCTCATGTTGCTGCTTCTTCAAAAGAAAATTGGGGTCCAGTTGAGCGTAAGGATGAGAAAAAGGATACTTCCGAGATGCCTTACGAATCTTGGGCACCGATGGTTCAGAATCTGAAGAAAGAGTGATTACCTCAATTTCTGCCGCTTTATCTCCTTCAGCCAAATCCTGTGAAAAGACACCGTTAACATAAATCTGGATAAAAGAGATCAAAGCATATCAGGATTAACTCATACCTCAGAATCCGGATCATCCTCTTCAACATGTGAACCGGAGCCAGCAGCTGCCTTTTTCTTTTTAACAGCGCAGGTTTTCCGGCGTGGCTGTTTGCCTGACTTATCATGAGGTTTCCTTTTCCAAAGAGGATCGTCGGCCTGTATACAAGATGAAAGATAAATGGAAGATAATTTAAATGGATGGATTAGAAGCAAGCAGAAGAGATTGAAAGCTTACCGCTGGCAGTTTATTCTTCTTATAATATGGAGCCAATCCGGTTTGGCTACATTCCTCCAAAGGGATGTTGAGCATCTTCTTAGCAGATTCAGTAACTTCCTTCTCAGGAAGCATTATGTTGGTATGGCGCTGAGGATCGTCCGGCTTACCGGTATACTGACACATCAAACCGGAGCGCCGGCTCAGAGGAAGGATACTCCAAGCAAGCCAACAACGTACGAAGTCAACTCCAGTCAATCCGTTTGCCATAAAAGCTTTGAGTTTGGCAAGCTGAGGGGCAAACCGGGGCCGGTCTGAGGAGCTAAGACGCTGCGGCAGTGCATGATCTTCAAGAAGGCGATGTTCGCGATAACCCGGCAGTGGGTTCTCCCCTTCAGGCGAAGTGGCAATAGAACCAAGATTGGTTCCAATCCTTGGGGTGTGTGTGAAGAGCAGCATGAGGAAAAACCGCATCTCTTCTCTTTTGAATACTAACCCCACCCAGTTCTTGATGAGGTCCGGCAGTGAACTCAGTCCGCCGGTTTAAGTGGAAGAAATCCCGGAACAAGTCGACGGATGGTTCCTCTTGAAGGTACACCTCGGAGAAAACTTGGAAATTGCAGATGTTTGATATCGAATTTGGACCTATGTCCTGAGGATGAAATTGAAAAGCGGCAAGCACGTCCCGGAAGAACTTTGAACCGGGAGGACTAAAGCCCAGGGCCATATGATCAAAGAAAACAATAACTTCTCCTTCTTTGGGAGTAGGGGGGCATTCATTTCCAGGGGCCCGCCATTTCAGAATTGCTTGAGGGCCCAGAATGCCAATTGCAGCAGCTTTAGCTAAGTCCTCTTCCGTAATGATGGAAGGGACCCAGTTGCAAGAAACGAATTGCTTGGCAGACATATTGGCAGAAGGAAAGTGCTAAAAAAAGTGAAGTATAAAATTTGGATTATTCAAATACCGAAGCATAAACCGGGTCATATTATCAAAACTACATCGACGGTTTAGACAAGGGACTAATGGCATTGACAACCCGGAAGCAAGCGGGAAACGAGCTGCTACCGGTTTATGACAACAAAAAAGAAAGGAAGCTAAACCGTCGGGTTCATGGTTGATGCGTTGCAAAAGAAAATGTATGATTGACTAAACCGGCGAGTATCTTACAGATTTATCAAGATGAAGAAACAAATTTCTACAAAAGGCTAAGGTAAAACAAATCTGAGCAGTAAGAAAAAGAAGAAATTTACGCAGGTCTATCACAGAAGAACTGGGGAGGTCTTATACAGGGCAGATGAATCTAGGGATTGAGTCTAAAAATGCCAAGTCTAAGCATAAGGCAACGGAGCGGGAGCAAGTTTCGAAGATACATCTAAGGTTGAATCTACTACAAGCATGGCGTATAGGACGAACAGCCGAAGCTTCGAGGTCTAATGGCGGAAGCATGGAAGAACCCTAGATTACGGATCTGCAGCGAGAGAAGGGGAGTAACTAAGGCAGAAAGGAAACGGCGGCGGAGTGGCTCTGGATGCGATTCAGGTTGATGCAGCGGCCTGGTCGACGACGGCGACGAGCTCGAGCGCAGCGGAGAAACTTCGGGCGACGGATGAAGAAGACGAGCGGAAGGAAGAAAGGCAGAGATGCGGCAGTATTTGTAAAGGTTGAAAGACGAAACGGCAAGCGCGGGATTTGAGGAAGTCAGAGATTGGATAAAGATTCTCCTGTCGCCTCGATTTTCGGGATGGCCTTTTAACAAAGGTAACAAACAGTTGTGCGCAATAAATGCGGAAGTGATATCACGATCGAATCAAATGATTTCCAGGGATGACGTCATAGCCGGTTTACAAAAACCGAGAAGATACAAGAAAGAAGGTTATGCAAGATTTAGAAGACTGACATGAACAAGTTCAAATCATTCTGGGGCCTAATGTCAGGGATATTACTAGCAGGTGTAAACTGGCTAGGGTAAACCGGATTATGGTAATATAGTTGTATAATTGTAAGCTCAATAGAGATTACGGCCCATGAAGGCTTAGGGCCCATGTGTAGAGTTACGATTTGTAAACCGTCTTATCATGTAAACTTGAGACACAAGGAAGAAACAGCAGAGACCGAGGCAAACACAATTATGAGCCGGCCTCGGGACTCTGTAAACCGGACCGGGCGTTACCTCCTATATAAAGAGACGACCCGGCGACGGTTCAAGGACAGGAAACAACCCGTCGATACGCAGGCAAGCGATCAGCTCCCTGTTCATCGACGCCCAAGCAATACCAAACCAAACTAGACGTAGGCTTTTACCTTCATCGAAGGGGCCGAACTAGTATAAACCCTCTGTGTCCTTGGTGTGCTTTTAACCCCTTCAAGCTAACCCGTGCGATGGTTCCATCACTAAGTCCATTAAACCGGACATCTGCCGTGCTAATTCCACGACACTTTCTCCTCTAGGTGAGGGAACCCCTTGGATCTAGATCTTGGAGTTCTTGGTGTTCTCCTTCTTGTTCTTCCTCTCACTTCCCTCCCTAGCATTAGTTGCTTCGGTGGGATTTGGGAGAGAAGGACTTGGGCACTCCGTGTGCCCTTGCCATTGCACTTGGTGCATCGGTTTGAGTTCTCTACGGTGATACGTGGAAGTTACAAGTTGAGAAGCTTATTAATCTTGGGTGCTTGGTACCCTTGAGCTTGTTCCTCTTGGGTGCTTGGGTGCCCTAGACGGTTGTGGTCACCTCGAAGCCATATTTCATTGTGGTGAAGCTTCGTGGTGTCGTTGGGGAGATAGCCCCAACCTTGTGGTGTTCGGAGCACAATCATTGTGGTGCAAAGCTCCAGGCAAGCGTCGGGGTCTTCAATTAGGTTGTGGAGATCGCCCCGAGCATTTTCTACGGTTCGGTGACCGCCCCAAGGGTTGCCATTTGTACGGGTTCGGTGACAGCCCTCAAGGGTCCCTTAGTGGAATCATGGCATCTTGCATTGTGCGAGGGCGTGAGGAGATTACGGTGGCCCTAGTGGCTTCTTGGGGAGCATTGTGACTCCACACCGCTCCAAATGGATATTAGCATCCGCAAGGGTGTGAACTTCGGGATACATCGTCGTCTCCGCGTTCCTCGGTTATCTCTTACCCGAGCCCTTTACTTATGCACTATACTTTGTGATAGCCATATTGTTTCTTGTCATATATCTTGCTATCACCTAGTTGATTATCTTGCTTTGTTAGTATAAGTTGTTGGTGCACATAGGTGAGCCTAGTTGTTGTAGGTTTTGTGCTTGACAAATTTACCGCTAGGTTTATTCCGCATTTGTTCAAGCCTAAACCGTAATTATTTTAAAGCGCCTATTCACCCCCCTCCCCTCTAGGCGACATCCACGATCTTTCAATTGGTATCAGAGCCTCGTCTCTCTATATAGGGCTTAACTGCCTAGAGAGTAAGGATGTCAACTAGGGGTTTAGGACTCTCTGACACTCTTAGTTTTGATGGCACAAATTTTGATGTTTGGGCAATTCGCATGCTTAATCTATTTAGGGTCATGAACCCAAATTTAGAGCGAATTGTAGATATGGGTTTTTCTCCTCCAAAGGATCCACAAAGATTATCTTTAGAGGATGAGAAAAACTCTTATCTCAATGCTCAAGCTTCTAATGTGTTTTTTGATGCTTTGAGCAATGTAGTTATATTTCAACTCATGTCGTTCCGGGATGCTCATGAGTTGTGGACAAAGCTTCAAGATAAATATGGTGTGTCCAAGAATTGTCGGAATGATTGTTCTCCATCCACCTCCGGCCGTGTTGTCTTCTCAACTTCTTCTACTTCACCTACATGTGGTTTGCCACAAGGTAATGATATGGTGAGTAGTGTTGGTCATTGCAATGATGATAGTATGCTTATTGTGGATGATCCTTCGTCACTATCTTATTGCAATGCATCTTCTTTGGACTTTAACACTTCGAGCACCCTACATGTTTCACATGCTTGTGTTGATAGTCCTTGCATATCATGTAGAAATTGCTTGACTAAAACTCATGATGATATGCTTGCTATGTCTTGTTGCCATGATAAAAATGCATCTATTTCCTCGAATTGTTGTGCTAACAATGTAGAGGAAACCCAACACCCCACGAAACAAGATGTAGTCTTGAATGGTTCTTCAAGGGATCCAACATCATCATCTATTGCGTTTTTCCTTATGGCTAAGGCTTCAAAGGTATCTCCCACTTGAATCCCAATATATCTTGTGATGATAGTGATGATGACAATGATGATGATGTTGAAAATGATGAAGAGAATGATAATGCTTCCTCCTTAAAAATTAAGGGAGAAATGATTTTTAAAGCTCTTCATAAGAATAAAATTGCTCGTTCCAACTTCATGGAAATCATGTCTATTGCCATTGAGGGCAAGAAATATATAGAGGAGTTGGAATCTCATCTAGAGGAGCATGAGGTCACCATTGAGAAAATGGAAGGTCGTGAGCGTGATTACGCTAATGAGATCGCCGACCTCTCGCAAGCTCTTGAACTTGAACAAACCACCAAGGAATCTCTTAAGGAGACCTTTTCTCTAGAACTTTCTAGAATAAAGGAATCCCGTGATAGAGCTCTCGAGGTGGTTAATGATTTTGAAACAAAAAAATGAGAAGCTTGAAGTTGCACATGCTAAACTCCTTGAGGATTTTGAGCACCTCAAAAATGGCTCAAGGGTCATTAAGGGTGAGCTCATAAAACTCACAGATTCTCATGCTCAACTTAAAGCTTCATATTCTAAAGAGCTTGCCAAGTTGCCTTCTCCTCTTGCTATTATTGATGATGCTTGTGCTACTAACTCTATTTCTACTGGAGCATCCATTTTGAAGGAGAATGTTGAGCTAAGGGCTCAACTTGAGTTGCTATCTAGCAATTATGGGAAATTGGAAGAAAGTCATGTAAAGCTCACAAGCTCTCATGATGATCTTCTAGTATCCCATAATGTGCTAAAGATAGCTCATGAGGCTATGATTATCAAGGTAACATCTAGTTAGTCTCATGTGGTCGCTAGCACTATTTCTAGTCAAAATGCTATATTGCCATGTGCCAGTCCTCGTAATTCATCTATTCATAACATTGGTACATCTTGTGATGAATTGCTTTCCTTGCCTTGTTGCTCTAACAATGAAGCACATACTTCCTCTAGTACTTGTGTTGATACTAACCATGTAGAGGAAATCAAAGAGCTCAAGGCCCAAGTCTCTTCCTTGAAGAAAGACTTGGAAAAGTGTCATGAAGGGAAGTCCACACTCAACAATATCTTGAGTGTGCAAAAATCCCCCAATGACAAAGGTGGACTTGGATTCATCTCCAACAAGATGAAGAAGTCCAAAATTCATAATAAGAAGAAGGGCCAAGAACAAGTCAAGAATTCGGCCAAGATTATTGGCTTCAAGTGCAAAATTGAAGGGCACCATGTTAGATCATGCCCATTGAAGAAGAAGCCCATTAGTGACAAGCAACAAGGGAAGTGGCCACAAGTTCATTCTCATGCTCAACCTCAAGTTGAAGAAAGGCCACTTCCCAAGAAGACTCAAGTTAATGCTTCTCATGTTGAGAAATCAAGTGAGAAGAAAGTGAAGAGTAGACGTTGCTACTTATGTCGTGAGAAAGGTCACGTCGCTTCTTCATGCACTAGTGGTAACTTATCCAACCCAGTTATTATTGATGATGTCTATTCTTTTGGGATGGATAAGGTTGGCAATGTGTTTGCCAAGTTTCTTGGGACTCCAAGTGGTGTCAAGAAAAGAACCATTTGGGTAGCCAAGCCTATTGTGACTAACCTCTTAGGACCCAACTTGGTTGGGGACCAACTAGCTCAAACTTGATCAATAGGTGTAATTGGAGGATATTGGAGACTTGGCTACATTATGAATAATTAAGGGGTCTTCATCATTCATATTGTCTCAAGCCAAGTCATTTGGATTATCAAGTTTCTATCTTATATCCATTGTTCCTCCTTGCGGTAACTCATGCTTAAATTGTTTACATTGAAAGTTACTTGCCCCTTTGCATGTTTTGGTTTTGTTCCTTGCATGTGTTTGTATATGTTGTGCGTCCAAGTTGCGTATCTTGAGAAATCAAGTATGTGTATATTGGTTTGCACATCATGTATGTGTGTGTCGTGCGTTGAGCCTTTGTGCTTCTTGCTTTTATCTTAGTTGGCTCTTGTGAGAGATTAATGGAACATCCCATTTTGGGGGAGTGATGTGCTTTGT
This sequence comes from Secale cereale, assembly GCA_902687465.1. NCBI lineage: Eukaryota > Viridiplantae > Streptophyta > Magnoliopsida > Poales > Poaceae > Secale > Secale cereale. Next base: position 688,967,905 of record LR738712.1, read on the forward strand.
GCACCTCACAATCCTATAAATGTGTGTACATGAGGAATACCATCTAGTATTGATATTACAAGATTATCTAGTCTCTATGTGGTATGTCTTCTCATGAGAAAGTCAAATTCTAAATGTTCCATTAATTATCTCTTGTTGGTTCTCTTTTGCATCTTGGTAAGTTTTTCATTGGTATCACATTATGGGGGAGTAATATTCTATGTGCATATTACAAGCCTAGAAAATGTGTAAATTTGAGATATTGTCACCTAGAGTTGATAGTATAAATTATGTTGTTCCTAGGTGGCATGTTAGCTCCACGAGTTGCATTTTGCTTGTGGTTGGTGTGAAGATGATGTTGGATATCATTGCTATCTATCACCAGGAATTATTTCCAAATACCTCTTGTCTTTGACAATTGGTAATCATTTATGTGGTGGAAATTATGGATCATCTTTACATTGTCTTTTGGTTTTATTTGTCTTATCTCTTGCCAAGTTTGTGTCAACTCTCATTTCCTTCCATGCCACTTGTGGATCTCGTGTTTTATTGTTTTTGTCGAGTGTTTTCTAGATATAGTGAAAGTGGCGATCCCACCTTGTGCATTTTGTACTCGAATGCAAATTCTATTTAAATGCACAATTCGTGGGGGAGCTATCCTATTTTCTATAGAACACTCATCTTGTGATCCATATCAAGTGTGTGTTGATGGAAGGCAAGCCGTTTCTTTTTGGTACTTGTGCCATCATGAAACTTTGTAGATGGGTTGGTTTGTTTGGAACCATCCTCTCTTTTGGGAGTCTGATATCTTTCCTTTTGCGTGTCTCAATGGATATCTCATTCCTAGATATATCTTCTAATAGATATCTTCCAAGTGATGATTTCTCCATTTGGTATCCTATTTTCACTTGGTATTTCTTTTTCATTTTGTTTCGTTTCTTGAAAGTCTTGAGCATGCATATTTACTTCATGTATTTTCTTTGGCATGCTTTCTTTCTTTAACCCAATATATAAGGAAAACTCCACCTAGTCTCAATTTGGATGAGATGTGCATGAAATTCATTTTCATATATAAATGCACATATGTTTGTGGAGTTTTCCCTATGTATTGGTGTTTCTAACTCTTTGGTCCCAATGAGTTTGGGTACCATTTTGTTTGTGTTGGTGTTCTAGGAACAATTGGAGATGCATTGGATGCTCGGCTCATTCAAAAGGAAGGTGGTGTCACCATGTGCTTATTGGAGTCAAGCTAGGATGATCAATTAACTACTATCTACCTTCAATTGGTATCTACTACATCCTTCCAATGGTATCTCGGTAACAAGTATCACCATCTACTTCATGCACACATTTCTTGCACCAACCTTGTGTAGGTTGTATCATGGCATGTTAGTCATTCCTTCTTATGATACTTGTTTCCTTTCTCAAAGCATCCCAACAATGATCTCTTGTTGCTAGTTGTGATGTCTTTGATGCTCGTGTGGTTGGAACTCATTTATATACAATAAGAACATATCTAGCCATGTGCTATGCCTTCAAGCAAATATCTTATTGGTATATTTATGACTTCCTTGGGAATATCCTATTCATTCCTTTTTGCAACAATTTCGTGTGTACATCCTTCTTTGTGGATTGATATCATCATGATCTTCATCTACCGAAAATATTATACACTTGAGAGAAGTTGCATATCTATTTGATATCCCCTTCTTTCACGTCCACCTTTTCGTTCCTGTTTTATTTCTTTGGTGGCTCCGTGAAGGTGTCTGTCTCGAGTGCGGATCTTATATCGTTGCATCTTGATGCACTCTTTTGTGGTGAAGATCATTTTTTTCTCTTGCTTGTCTTGACGAGGCTTTTGCCATTTCTATTGGTATCCCTCCTCATGACAAAGCTATCCTTTTTATATCTTCACCACAGGTTGTCACAAGCATAGGTTATTTATATGATTAGTAGTGAGCTTGTGAACCCATTTGCTGTTGTGTGTGGGAATGATAGGCCTTGCACTGTGTATCTCATTCATTCAAGAGTATATTGATGCTTAACGTTCATCCATACATTAATCTTCTCAAGTGCTTTGCCATGACTCACACACATCATTTTGGTTGAGCCTACTCTTAAGTTGACTCTTTTATATTTTTCTCAACCAGTTGTTTGTTGCAACTTGCAAGTGCTAGGCTTTGTTTCCTTCATGCTCACTTGCACTTGGTGTGAGTGTCTATTGATCTTGGGGGAGTGATGATCCTATTTTGTGCACTTGGTATCCTAATGAATATATTCTAAGGAGTGCATAAATTATGGGGAGCTTCACTAGTGTCTTTAGAACACTCCGTTGCTATGTCGTGAGATTCTATTGATCTTGGGGGAGCGACGATCCTATTTTGTGCTCGTTGTATCCAAATACAAAACTAAATTGTGCACAAATCATGGGGAGCTTCTCTAGTTTCTCTAGAACACTCTTTTGCTCTTATCATAATATCTTTTATTAATTTGGCATGTAGGATCATTGGTCTAGTTGGGCCAATTTGTATCTTTTGATAGCTTGCTTCAATTGGTATCCTTTGATTGCTTGATTGCGTGTTTTTTTCCCTTTGTTATGCCTTTGTGGCATATCATTCTTTTGTAATCTTTGAGCCTCAATATAATTTGTGTTCCTCCAAGTATTTACCATTGGGTATGTGTATGGCATTTCACTCTCTTGTTGAGAAATACACAATTTATGGAGGAACACAAGTTATATTGGCTTTCTAAGCCTTTCGCCCATTTTGGCAATCGATGCCAATGGGGGAGAAGTTTCAGAGAGTTTTGTGGAGAAGTCTAGAGAGTCATCTCCTCTTGCTTTGGTTTTGTTCCTAAGCTTTTGCATCTCATGCGCATACATTATTGTTGCATGGTATGGTGATGCATAATTCCTTATATAAACTCTCTTGAAAGTGATTGTCTTCAATTACCAAAATGGGGAAGATTGAAAGAACATGCGGTGCCCCCATGTTTGGTTTTGGTAATTGATGACAATCTCTATGAACTAATGGTTTCCTTGAGTTATATTTGAAGGGTTTGTCCATAGGCTTTTCATGGAGTCCATGTGTTAGTTTCAAGGAGAGTTTGTGATGGCCAAGGTGCTATTAAGGAATTATCCAAAGATTGGTCCTGTGAGTGTTGAGCTTATTGCAACATTTCTTGAAGAAGAAGAGTGTGTTATCATTCATGTTTACCTTTAAGACATCATCCAAATGAAGAGAGTTGGAAAGATTCAAGGTTGATCAAGACTAAGTGAAAGAGTGAATCAAGTTGATCAACACACAAAGCGTAGAAGATATACCGAGAGGGATCAAGTGATCCCATGGTATGGTAAGCATTGTCAATTACGCTTTGTGTATTAACCCATGGTCTTCGTGAGAGTTCTTTGTGGGGTTAGGTTGCGGTGTGCAAGTTCAAGTGATGCATCACGAGGAGATCAAGTGCTTGAAGCTTGCTGTCCACTGTGGTGACAATGGACTTGTGAAGATATGCCGAAGAGTGGCTCACCCATAGTGGAGTATGGGGGAGCAATCTACTAGTCTTCACCGAGACAATGCAATCAAGAAAGGTGGTCCAACTTGAGGAAGTCAAGATCGTCTACATCTAGCTCAAGTGGACTTTGTGCAAAGCAAAGGTTTGCCCTTGATAGGTTTTCTATTTTACCGGTCTCGTGGTGGTAGTTGGGAGACCGGGTTATAGGATCGTTTGTCGTACTATCAAGGGGGGCTCTCAAGTTGGTAGCTTGATCGTATCGTTAGTAGAGAGCTCAAACCATTGCATCCTTGCATCATGTTTCTTGGTTCTTGTTTGGTTCTATTTGTGAGTCTTAGAGCTTATGGTCATCTTGATGACACGCTTGAGTTCATCGAAAACGGAGTTCACATGCGTCTTCTATGATGTTTTCGGTGTTGGAGGTTTTACCGGTCTTATCCGAGGAAGGGTTCTCACCATTTTCTTACGGTACTTTTCTAATTTGCTTCTTATTGGTATTTCTATCAAGATTGTGTTAGCCCTTGTCGCTAGCTTTCCAACAAACTTGGTTTCGTCGAACTCGGAGTCCGTTTGCAGAAGTTGTGGTCGTTTTGGTGTTCTGAAAAGGCTGCAGCGGCACTACCGCGGGTAGGAGCGGAAGTAATTTTTTACTACCGCTTTCGGGAGCGGTACTACCACTTGGAGCAGTACTACTGCGGCTACTTCCGTGGCTACTTCCGCTCGGGACCAAAAACTCTTCACAAGTCCAGCGGTGGTAGGCACGTATGTAATTTTTTAGTACCGCTACCCTTAGCAGTAGTACCGCTACACCTAGCGGTAGTACCATGAGGTCAAGCGGTACTACCGCTCCGACGGTTCTTCTGGCCTTTTGCCTCCTCGCTGTTGTTTTTCAAAGGGGTACTACTGCCCTAGCGGTAGTACCGCTCTGTGCGGGTTGTGAGCATAACGGTTGGATTTTTCCCCACCTATAAAAGGGGGTCTTCTTCCCCAATGAACTTTATCTCTTGAGCTCGTGTTCTTCCCCCATTTTTGACCTTCTTCGATCTTGCTATATCTCAGTCCCTCCATGGATTCTTGCTAGTTTTGGGGGGAAAAGAGAGAGGAGATCTAGATCCACATTTCCAACAATCACTTTCTCCTCTAGGTGAGGGGAACCCCTTGGATCTAGATCTTGGAGTTCTTGGTGTTCTCCTTCTTGTTCTTCCTCTCACTTCCCTCCCTAGCATTAGTTGCTTCGGTGGGATTTGGGAGAGAAGGACTTGCCCTTGCCATTGCATTTGGTGCATCAGTTTGAGTTCTCCACGGTGATACGTGGAAGTTACAAGTTGAGAAGCTTATTACTCTTGGGTGCTTGGTACCCTTGAGCTTGTTCCTCTTGGGTGCTTGGGTGCCCTAGACGGTTGTGGTCACCTCGAAGCCATATTCCATTGTGGTGAAGCTTCGTGGTGTCGTTGGGGAGATAGCCCCAATCTTGTGGTGTTCGGAGCTCAATCATTGTGGTGCAAAGCTCCGGGCAAGCGTCGGGGTCTTCAATTAGGTTGTGGAGATCGCCCCCAGCATTTTGTACGGGTTCGGTGACCGCCCCCAAGGGTTGCCATTTGTACGGGTTCGGTGACCGCCCTCAAGGGCCCCTTAGTGGAATCACGACATCTTGCACTGTGCGAGGGCGTGAGGAGATTACGGTGGCCCTAGTGGCTTCTTGGGGAGCATTGTGCCTCCACACCGCTCCAAACGGAGATTAGCATCCGCAAGGGTGTGAACTTCGGGATACATCATCGTCTCTGCGTTCCTCGGTTATCTCTTACCCGAGCCCTTTACTTATGCACTATACTTTGTGATAGCCATATTGTTTCTTGTCATATATCTTGCTATCACCTAGTTGATTATCTTGCTTTGTTAGTATAAGTTGTTGGTGCACATAGGTCAGCCTAGTAGTTGTAGGTTTTGTGCTTGACAAATTTACCGCTAGGTTTATTCCGCATTTGTTTAAGCCTAAACCGTAATTATTTTAAAGCGCCTATTCACCCCCCCCCTCTAGGCGACATCCACGATCTTTCAAGATGCTTGGCCTGGATCCTATTGAATCTTTATTTGCTAATATACATCTTGAAAAATAAGGGACTGGAGGTGAGCCAACTTTAGATAAAAGGTGTCCCGATAATTTGGAGAATAATGATCTTAGTGAAAAAAAGTGGGATTGGAGAGGTCAAAACTTTAGCTAGCAATGAACCCATTATTTTGAATTTCAAGGAATTTAATTATGATAGTTGATCTTTGATAGATTGTATTTCCTTGTTGCAATCCATGTTAAATTCTCTTCGTGCTTATAATCAAAATAAGGCTTTTCCAAAACATATTGTTGATGCTATGATGAAATCTTTTGAAGAAAAACTTGAATTGGAAGTTCAATCCCTAGAAAGCTTTATGATGATTGGGAACCTACTATTAAAATCGAGATCAAAGATTAAGAATGCAATGCCTTGTGTGATTTGGGTGCTAGCGTTTCAACAATTCACAAAACTTTATGTGATGTTCTAGGTTTCCATAAACTTGATGATTGTTCTTTAAATTTGCATCTAGCGAACTCCACTATTCAAAAATCTATGGGAAGGATTAATGATGTTCTTATTGTTGCAAATAGGAATTATGTGCCCATAGATTTTATTGTTCTTGATATAGAATACAATCCAACATGCCCTATTATTCTTGGTAGACATTTCCTTAGAACGATTGGTGAAATTATTGATATGAAAGAAGGAAACATTAGATTACAAGTTCCATTAAGGAAGGGCATGTAACACTTTCCAGTAAATAAAAAATAAGTTACCATATGAATCTATTATGAGGGCTACTTATGGGATGAATACCAAAGATGGCAATACCTAGATCGTTGCTTTTTACCTAGCTAGGGCGTTAAACAATAGCGTTTGTTGGGAGGCAACCCAATTTTATTTTTCTTTTAATATTTTTATTTCTGTTCTTAAATAAATTTATCATCTAGCCTCTGGTTAGATGTTTCTTCATGTTTTAATTTAGTATTTTGCCAAGTAAGACCTTTGGGATGATTTGGAAGATAGTAGATTGGTTTTGCTGAAAAATAGAAACTTTTGCGTCCAGTGCCAGAATTGTTTCTGATTGCTGGAACGTGAAAAAACTCTGAATGCTTTACACATTTCTTATCTACCAATTGCCCATGTTGTCCTAATTTTTCAGAATTTTTAGAGATACAGAGGTTTCACTTTAATTCTCATCTTTACAGACTGTTCTGTTTTTGACAGATTCTGTTTTCATTGTGTTGTCTGCTTATTTTGATGCATCTAGGGCTAGTATCGGGGGGTATGAACCATGGAAAAGTTGTAATACATTATATATAACACCAATATAAAATAATAATGAGTTCACAACAGTTTCCACAAGTAAGGTTGGATTTGTTTTACTAACGAATCTCATGAGTTTTGTGTTGAGTTTTGTGTTGTGAAGTTTTCAAGTTTTGGGTAAAGATTTGATGGACTATGGATTAAGGAGTGGCAAGAGCCTAAGCTTGGGGATGCCCAAGGCACCCCAAGGTAATATTCAAGGACAACCAAGCATCTAAGCTTGGGGATGCCCCGGATGGCATCCTCTCTTTTGTCTTCAATCCACCGGTAAATTTACTTGAGGCTATATTTTTATTCACCACATGATATGTATTTTGCTTGGAGCGTCTTGTATGATTTGAGTCTTTGCTTTTTAGTTTGCCACAATCATCCTTTCTGTACACACCTTTTGAGAGGGACACACATTAATCGTGAATTTATTAGAATACTCTGTGTGATGCACTTATATCTTTTGAGCTAGGGTAGTTGCTCTAGTGCTTCACTTATATCTTTTTGAGAACGATGGTGATTTTATTTTGAAGAAATTGATGAACTCTCATGCTTCACTTATATTATTTTGAGAGTCTAATAACAGCATGGTAATTTGCTTGGGTTGTGAATTTAGTCCTAATATGATAGGCATCCAAGGGGGATATAATAAAAAAAATTCATAAAGAGCATTGAACATATGAGAAGTTTGATTCCTTGCAATTGTTTTGAGATATGAGGATGGTGATATTGGAGTTATGCTAGTAGTGAATTGTGTGGTTAAATAAATACTTGTGTTAAGGTTTGTGATTCCCATAGCATGCACGTATGGTCTTCTAGTTATGTGACAGAGTTGGAGCGCAATTTATTCTTGATTGTCTTCCTTTGCGTGAAAGTCGGAAGCGCGTGATGGTTAACTCCTACCAACCTCTCCCCTAGTAGCATGCATAGTAGTACTTTGCTTCGAGAGCTAATAAACCTTTTGCAATAAGTATGTGAGTTCTTTATGACTAATGTTGAGTCCATGGATTATACGCACTCTCACCCTTCCACCTTTTCTAGCCACTCTAGTACCACGCAACTTTTGCCCGTGCATTAAACCCACTTTATACCCTTCCTCAAAACAGCCACCATACCTACCTATTATGGCATTTTCATAGCCATTCTGAGATATATTACCATGTAACTCCACCGTTCCGTAATATGAGTTTGAGTTACCTTGAGTTGTAAGTAAATAAAAGTGTGATGATCATCATTATTAGGACATTGTCCCATGTGAGGTTATAAATAAAAGAGGCCAAAGATCCCAAATAATAAAAGAGGCCAAAGAGCCCCCAAAAAAGGAGAAAAGAAGTCTCAAAAAAAGGGGAGGAGTCTAAAAAACAAAAACAAAATGAGAGAAAAAGAGAGAAGGGACAATGCTACTATACTTTTCCACACTTGTGCTTCAAAGCAGCACCATGATCTTCATGATAGAGAGTCTCCTATTTTTACACTTTCATATATTATTAGTGGGAATTTTTTGTTATAGAACTTGGCTTGTATATTCCAACGATGGGCTTCCTCAAATGCCCTAGGTCTTCATGAAAAAGCAAGTTGGATGCACACCCACTTATTTTTCTTTTTGAGCTTTCATACACTTATAGCTCTAGTGCATCTGTTACATGGCAATCCCTACTCACTCACATTGATATCAATTGGACATCTCCATAGTCCATTAATTTTCCTAGTTGATGTGAGACTTTGTCCCTACTTTTGTCTACAACCACCTTCTATTCCACCTATAGTGTTATGTCCATGGCTCACGCTCATGTATTGCGTGAAGAGTTAAAAAGTTGAAGCACGTTAAAAAGTATGAAACAATTGCTTGGCTGACACCAGGGTGGGCATGATTTATACTTTGTTTTAAGAAGAGGGAGCATAACAAGACTATATGATTTTGTAGGGATAACTTTCTTTAGCCATGTTATGTTTGAAGCTTCATGATTTTGCTTTCTAGTATGCTTGAAGTATTATTGTTTTTATGTCAATGAACTTTTGTTTTGAATCATATGGATCTGGACATTCATGCCAAAATAAGAAGAAATACATTGCTAAATATGTTAGGTAACATTCAACATAAAAAAATGTTTTCATCATGTATCTACTCGAGGACGAGCAGGAATTAAGCTTGGGGATGCTTGATACGTCTCCAACATATCAATAATTTTTTATTGTTCCATGCTATTATATTATCAACTTTGGATGTTTTATATGCATGAATATGCTATTTTATATTATTTTTGGGACTAGCCTATTAACCTAGTGCCTAGTGCCAGTTTCTGTTTTTTTCCTTGTTTTTGAGTTTCGTAGGAAAGGAATATCAAACGGAGTCCAAATGGAATAAAACTGTCACGATGATTTTTTTCTGGACAAAATCACACCTACGTGACTTGGAGTAGGGGCAGGAAAGCCACGGGGTGGCGAAAATCCGTAGGGGCGCGCCCCCTGGGCTTGTAGTCCCCCTGTGACTCCCCTGCACCGCCTTTTTACCCTGTATATTCTCTAAAATTCCAGAAACCCTAAAGGCATTCACAAAAATACTTTTCCACCGACGCAGGGCTCTATTCCCGTGAGATCCCATCTCGGGGCCTTTTTCGGGTACTCCAACGGAGGGGGATTCGATCATGGAGGGCATCTACATCAACCTTGCTGCCCCTCCGATGATGTGTGAGTGGTTTACCACTAACCTACGAATCCATAGCTACTAGCTAGATGGCTTCTTATCTCTCTCTTTGATCTTCAATACAATGTTCTCCTCGATGTTCTTGGAGATCTATTCGATGTAATCTTCTTTTACAGTGTGTTGGTCGAGATCCGATGAATTGTGGATTTATGATCACATTGTCTATGAATATTATTTGCGTCTTCTCTGAACTCTTTTATGCATGATTAAGATAGCTTTATATTTCTCTTCGATCTATCTATTTGGTTTGGCCAACTAGATTGGTTTTTCTTGCAATGTGAGAGGTGCTTTGTGATGGGTTCAATCTTGCGGTGTCCTCACCAAGTGACATAGAAGGGGTAGCGAGGCACGTATTGTGTTGTTGCCAGGATAAAAAGATGGGGTTTATATCATATTGCATGAGTTTATCCCTCTACATCATGTCATCTTGCTTAAGGCGTCCATCTATTTTTAACTTAATACTCTAGATGCATGATGGATAGCAGTCAATGAGTGGAGTAATAGTAATAGATGCAGGTAGGAGTCAGCCTACTTGTCACGGATGTCATGCCTATATTCATGATCAATGCCTTACATATCGTCATAACTTTGCGCTTTTCTATCAATTGCTCGACAGTAATTTGTTTACCCACCATATGCTTTCTTCGAGAGAGAAGCCTCTAGTGAAACATATGGCCCTCGGGTATATTTTCCTTCATATATTTTCAGATCTATAAAACAAAAAACCCAAAAATATCTTTCTGCAATTATTTTGTGTTTACTTTATTTAGCTTTTTACTTTCGTTTTAAATCTATCTCTATCAGATCTCACTCTTGTTCGTGAACGTGAAGGGATTGACAACCCCTTTTCTGCGTTGTGTGCAAGTGTTTGTTAGTTTGTGCTGGTGCATAGATTGGAGACTTGCTTGTGCCTCCTACTGGATTGATAGCTTGGTTCTCAACTAGGGGAATACTTATCTCTACTTTGCTGCATCACCCTTTCCTCTTCAAGGGAAAAATCAACGCAAGCTCAAGAAGTAGCACGTCTCGAGGCGGAACCAGAGGCGGAGTAATTTTGCTCTCCGGTGGAGCGATTCTGTCGGGGACACTTCCCTCTGGGAGGGGGAAATCGAAGCCATCGTCATCACCAATGTTCCTCTCATCGTGGGAGGTTTCATCTTCATCAACATCTTCACCGGCACCATCCTCATCTCAAAACCCTAGTTCATCTCTTGTGTTCAATCTTTGTTTCCAACCTTAGATTGGTACCTGGGGTGTTAATAGTGTTGATTACATCTTGTAGTTGATGCTAGCTAGTTTAATTGGTGGAAGATCCTTATGTTCATATTCTTAAACACATATTTATATACTCTAATCATGAACAATATTAAGATTTGTGAGAGTTCTATTTGTTCTTGAGGACATGGGATAAGCCTTATCATTAGTAATCATGTGAAGTTGATCACTGTTCAATGTTTTGATGATATGTTGTTTTGTTCTTCCTCTAGTGGTGTTGTGTGAACATTGACCACATGACACGTCGCCATGTTTGGTCCTAGCGGGTGGCATCGTGGAATCAGTTTGTAGATGATGGGTTGTTTGAGTGACTGAAGTCTAAACCCAGTTTACAAATTGTTCCATGAGGGGACGTTTTGGATCCACGTATTTAATGCTATGGTTAGGTTTATCTTTAATTACTTCTCTTGTATTTTTGGGTGCTCGCGTGGAGGGTATAATCATAAGTTGGTGTTTGTTCAAGTAAGAATAACACTTTAGCTCTAGTCCACCCACATAACAACTTATCAAGGCAATGAACGTAAGTCGATGAATCGCGGTGAAAGTAACTAGACAAAATTCCCATGTGTCCTCAAGAGCGTTTTAATCACTATAAGAAGTTCACCCCACTTGTCCTTAGAAAAATTAAGGGTTGGGCCACTTGTTTCACCTTTCTATTTTTGTTATTTGTTACTTACTACCAATTATCTCGCTATCACACTATCTATCAAAACTGTTTTACAACACTTGCAGAGAATATCTTGCTGAAAACCGCTTACCGATTCCTTCTGCTCCTCCTTGGGTTCAACACTCTTACTTATAGGACTGTGGTCGACCCCCTATACTTGTGGGTCATCACGCAACCATCAACACAAGTGTCCTGGCTATATACATTTACTTTGCATGACTATACACCTAGCCTGTCGGCAACTGTGTAGCCATGGTAGTCATAGCGCATTTTCATGGACACGCACTACGACTATACACATAGCAGTAGCGCCTCACATAAGCACGTACTACTATTAACTATCTGTAGCGCCTCTTCTTAACCGGCGCTACTGTTAACCCTCCATGTATAAGATTTTCCCTTGTAGTGATAAAGTCGGCTTTAGTGCACAGTAACCACACCCCTCTAATGTATCATTCACACATTGTAAATCCAAACATAACCCACTTACTGCCATGTCATACATCTTGCTTTTTTAGATGTTGGTCCAAACCCAGGGATCTATGAGCAAAAAGTGAAGCATATGAAAAATGTGAAGTCACTGGAAACTGATGATCACTTTGAGTCAACGCATGAACATGATTGTTTCAACCCTGACTGTTGACGGTGTCGACGAATAGAGAGAGGACACTCTGAACATAGTGTTTCAACTCCGACTGGTGCTGATGCTAACGAATGGAGATGGCATGCAACTTGGAGACATCATCGCTCATCATTGTGTTGACTAGATGATGGTGGGAAGCGATGTGATGTCTTCACATCACTTCTTGTTATGTGTCGGAAAATTGAAAGAACAACTCATGTCAGATCCCACCTTACTGCCATGTCATACATCTTGCTTTTTTCAACAATGTAGGCGACACATAATTCTTCATCTTTCTATTCTAGGTGGGGCCACCGCGTACCAAGTATTATAAAAGAGTCGCCGCTCCCCTCAACCCTCAATGTTCCCGCAAACATCCCT
>LR738712.1:688980482-689012930 GCA_902687465.1 Secale cereale
GAAAGCCTCGCCACAAACTTCTCGTTCTCTACTTTCAATCTTGACTTTGACACCACCTCCATCCCGATCTAAGTTCTGTTGAAGTCACTTCTTCCTTGTATCTTCAAAGAAACCAATCTCCTACTTTAATCATGTCGATAGAACATAGATCCACCCGTAACTATCGTTGCGATCACAAGGCGGACAACCACATAACAAATCGTCTCTGCAATCAAATTGATGAGTTCAAGGCAGCAATCCAATGGCGGGTTGACTCGTCGATGATTAGATCTTTGATTCCAGGATGGCTAATCCCATGGCAGGTTAGCTCGCCGTTGATCATATTACGAAACTAACAGAGGACATCACCTCATATCTCTTCGGCAACTATAAACTAGGTAAGATCCTTACTCTTTTTGCATCTCTTTGTTCGTGTTGTGGAATATTGCAACGACTTCTCATGGAGGCAGTGAAGAGTAAAGTTGACGATGACGCATAAGGGGAATAGGCTGGCAGAGTAATTTTTTCTAGCATTAGAACACCTACTCGATCCAATTCTTTTGTTTTTTGGGTCTTTGTTTCACTCTCTCCCCTTCTACATAGGGAAAAGCGGCAATGAGGCTACCCCTAGTGGATTTTGTTGAAATCTTGAGTTCTGTCCCCCCCCCCCCTCCGCGTCCACCGTTCCCACGATGGGTGGGGGAACCATGTTTCTTTAGTAATTAATAATCTTGCCCCAGTTCTTCCTTGCTATTGTCACTTCGAAGATTCGACAGCCTCGTGGGCTCATCGTCCGGTCAGGGCAGCAAGATTTGTTTTTTAGTTTTTTATGGAAGTTATTGCCTCTTGGAGGCAAGCAATCGAGAGGAAATCAATGGTGGCTTTGGAGCGGTGGTGGTTCAAAGTTGGCGGATCTAGCGTTCCTCTAGAACATCATTGCGGCGATATGTAGATAGGTCTGAGCCCAAGTCGACGCAGGGTTGTTGCACAACCAATGTGACTCACTACTTGCAACATGCATATTCTTTGTCTCTCAAATCCTTTCTGGCAATGGTACTTACTTAGTTTCGGTAGTAGAGACTTGGCTTCCCTTCCAATGAGCACCTCGATGGTAATTGAGGTTTGTGGCAACCGATGGTTGTGGTGTGTGCAAGGACACCTAAAGCACGTAATGTTAATTTTCTATTCTGTGGGTCTTTCCTGTAAGAAAATCAAAATCACATGCCATGTTTCGGTCTCTAGTAGTCTTTAGTGTGTTTTTATGTGCACTTGTTAGTTGATAACGAAGATGCATGATTACTACGAAAAATTCTGATAATTCAGAACCTAAACCATCTCATGTATAAATTTGGCTTGAGTGCAAGGTAACCATGCCCCTCAAATGTATCATTCACACATTGTAAATCCAAACATGGCCCACTTGGAAAAGATAGTAATTGGTGGCCTCCAACTGAGGAATGCCCATAAAAATCCAAAGTCCATGCAACAATAATTAAAAATCCAAAAATGACGTAGTAATAAATGAAAATCCAAATTTGGCATCATAATAAATGAGAAGATCAAAGATGGCACAACATAAATGAAAATAAAAAATGGCATAGCAGTAAATCAAAATCCAAAGATAGCAAGTAATAATTGAAAATGTAAATATGGCAATCAATGAATGAAAATCCAAAGATAGGGTTATCTTTGGATTTTCATTTATTGTTTGCTATCTTTGGATTTCATTTATTGTTTTCCATCTTTGGGATTTCATTTACTGGTGTGCCATCTTTGGATTTTCATTTATTGTTTTGTCAATTTTATATTTTCATTTATTGTTCCCCCATGTTCTCATTTGAAAATCCAAAATTAGAAAGAAACTAACTCAGCACATCATCTGAAGTTCTGAACACATCCATAGTGACCAATCAAGAAATTTCCAAAATATTTCCTCTATCTGAGAATTAAAAGGATACAAGTAATTAATGAATCTAAGAACAAAAATGGTTGAAAGGCAAAGTCTGACTAGCTCATGTGGTTTGCATTTATTTGTAGGGTCCTCTTTGAAAACCGCATCCCACCAATGCCCTATAAAAGGCTCTAGGTTTGTGCATTTTCAGGTATCGAGTGAGTTGCCAGACAAACAAGAGAGGGTTTCTTCTGTTTGTGTTAGTGTGTGTGTTGTGCTCGTGTGGCAATGGAAGGAGGAGCCATCTCGGCGGCCGCGGGAGAGGCTGCTGATGGCGCGGGAATGCACAAGGGCCCACTTCAGCCACAGCGGCAGCCCACCATTATTCCCTGCCTGGCCGATGCTGACAAAGGTAGCTCTTCTCACTCCAGCCCACGGCTGGCAATGGCGCTGCGCTTGTGCTTGCCATGAGCAAGAGCTCCGAGCCACCCGATGAATTCCTAAAGCTTTGAAACTATATTTCTAGGATGCTTGTTTATTTCGGACCATGTATTGTTTACTCATGCACATGAGTGCTATGACCAGTTCGCCTACATTAAAATATATTTCTAGAAAACAAAACTAATTTGAAATGGATTTTTTCATCTGCAGAGCCATGTGCGACTGAAATAGTTCCTCAGATCATCACAGTTCAAGTTGGAGAGGTAAATTTTCCTACTCTTACAATGCTCCTAGAGACATTGCAGTGCTCTATTAATATTTTGTCGTATTATCTGGATACTAGATATTAGAATATCCAATTGAAGTTGTTCCTTTTAGAAAAGTAAAGTTCATTTTGTGATATGTGGTGTTAAATTTTAGAAAGAAAAAACTGAGCAAAGTTGCCCCAAGTTGACGCTATGTGTGTTGTACATATGTATATTAAAATGACTTGCACTTGATATATATTTTTAAGCGGGAGGGACGTTTTGGCTCTGGGCAGATGGGATGTAAACTGATCGGATCGAATTAGTAATGATTTTTCCCATATCCTTTACCATGTTTATTTTTTCGGATTCGAAGCGGAGTGGATAATGACTGGATCCGGATCGGACTTGGACTAGAAACGGAGAAAAATATATCGGGATAGCGATGCTTATTTGGCGTAAAATTTGGAGATAACATTTGGCTCTTTCTTGACTTATTATTCAGCAAATATTTTGAACCGGTTATGTCTATATCCATCCTACAATATGTTGAAGAGAGCTTGGTGTTGTCCCTCTCTTTCCCCGTTTTTTTGTTGTCCTTCGCATCTTTTCCATAAGTTCTCTATTCCACCCCATATTATGCATGTATTGTAAAATTCTAATACGGAACCCATGGTTTCAGGATGTAGCAATGGAAGTCATGTCGTACGGTGGGAATGGTTGGGCAGTTTTTATCATGTCTGCCGAGGGCGCCGTATCCAATGTGACACTGCATCAACCAGCTTCTCCGCTTGAAACAGTTATTCATGAGGTTTGCTCTATTGTTTTAGCTTTGGAATCTGTACACTAGAAATCCATTTTTTCTGGTATGTTTTAGAAATTATACTACTTCAGCTCCAACCAAATTAAGAGAACTATAAAAGCAAAATGAAAAGTGAGATAGTAGTTAGAGAGATTGTCCAATTGTTTCCTTTACCAGCACAATGGCGTTTTGTAGTTCTGGTCTTCTAAAAATGAAATATCATTATTTGGCCTCTAGATTTGTTCCCAACTCTATCTAATCCTTCGTATGTAATATGCAGGGTTGTTTTGACATTGTCTCTATGACCGGCTCGTATCTGCCGTCAAAAACTAATGGAGTGAGCTCTCTAAAAGGTGGGTTCGCTATATCGCTTCTCGGTGCTGATGGCCGCATCTTCGGCGGTGGGTTAGCAGGACCTCTGATTGCAGCATCACCTGTTCAGGTTACCATCTTTCACTTGTATCTTGCTCCATATATACCAATAGCAGATTACCAAAAGACCAACTAAGATCTGTGTTCCATATATACCAATAGCTTCCATTGTACCTTGCTCTGTTTTTTAGTATTTAAGTCTGTATGTGCTTCCTACGTTTCGAAAACAAAATGTCTGCTGCCAAATGAGTTACATTGTATACAAATTAATACTCCTACTGAAAATCATGATGTGCTTCTTTTTATGTTACATAGCTTGTTTGGGAAATAACATCGTTTCACGAAAACACACATATGTCGCAATTGAGAACCTTGTGCTTTCTCTTAATGGTTTGCATTTTGTTGTGCTGATGCGCAGGTGATCATAGGAAGGTTTGCAGCTGGTGAAGAAGGGGAGATGAAACAGGATGTGGCCAGTGGAAGGTTTGGAGCTGATGAAAAAGAGGAGATGAAACAGGATGTGGCCAGTGGAACTCCAGGTGCTACTGAACCGGGCGATTCTCAGAGTGGATCCTCTAGTGATCCAGCAAGCCCATCAAACTAGAGTGCCGCTCGCACATTCCAAATGCCAGCCAGCTTGTTTTTTCTACTATTTCCATATGCTTAGCCTTTCGCTCGTATCTCGCTCCAAATGAGTAGCTTCTGCTCCTCCCTGTTGAACTTTTCAGTCTAGTTATATACCATGGATGGACCCTGGATGTGGTCAAGTTATATGTTTTTGTAATTGGACGCTGCTTTATGATAATACAGTTATGAAATGTTTCATGGTCATATTCCAAGCATGTAACGGGTATCAATTCTGAAATGCTTAGATGACCCCTAGCTCCAAATGCTTGGCCTTTTCAGTATCATTTGCAAGTAACAACTAGCTAACTACTCCCAAGTCAAGAGAAACTATCCGGTGGAAACAATCTTTCAAAAATTCTGAAGAAACTTCTGTTTCCTATCAATTTCACTCAGGGGGCTACAAGAAAAATCAAACTCAGCAATAACAAAAAGTGAAGCGCGCAAAAAAAGTGTAGTCACTGGGAAATGATGCTGAATTTGAATCGACACGTGGACATGATGTTTCTACCTTGACTGGTGCTGATGCTGACGAATGGAGAGCAGACACTGCAAAGCTGGGATGCAGGTTGGAGACAGCATCGCTCCTCAACCTGCTGTCTGGATGATGGCGTAAAGCGCAGTGATGTGTTGGCATCATTTCTTGTTAGGCGTACACTATTTTCTTAATGGAGGTTAGGCGTAGGCTTCACGATTGATACAAGTACATACATGGGGATAGTTTCAAGCTGCTATCTCTTCCTCTTGAGCATTTCCAGTATCAGTTCCGGTTTCCTGCAAATCTCCCCTTCCGCCCAGCCAGGCGAGAAGGAGGCATCGGTAACTTTGCCAAGTCCCTTCCCCTTGCCTGAATACCTCATGATCTTCAGCCTCTTCCTCCCCAAACCAGCGGAGACCCTGAGCGATTCACCATTACTCTGGCCGCGGTCAGTCGTGCTTGACCTGACAGTCCCTCTACCCGACACCACTGGCGCCACGGACATCCTTGAAATGTTGAATTCCTCGAGCGCAAAGGCCCTCTCGGCATCGCTGGTGCAGTTAGGATCCTTCCCTGGCCTGTCTAGAGACAGCTCATCTGCCTTGGAAACCGATCGACATCCAGCGTGCCGCAAGCCTGCGCTGCTGGATCTTGGCGATCTCCGGATTGCCGTGATTGCAGCTGAAATGCGGCCGTGTGGGTGATTAACCGCCGCTTGGAGAAGCAGATGATGCTTTTCAAGGAAGGAGCTGTCGCTGATGAGCCGGCCCGTCGTCAGGCACGTGACTGCGTTGAGCCAGAGTTTCTCAAGCTGATCAATGGTGTCTCCTTGACGTATTATGCAGTACAATGTGCTAGATAGGGTGAGCCATTCAGTAAATTGATCCCCAATTATCTGCACGGATGATGTGATGTTTATCATGCATTTAGCATTTCACACAAAGTATATGCTTGTATTAACAGTTCAACACATATGAAGATGATGCCCTTCGAGACTGGGGAGATGGCACAAACCTCAAAGAGTAGAAGAATGTCTTCCGTCGATGTAAGATGTCCAACAAAATCAGATAAAGATAAGAAATACCTGAAGCATAACAGAAGGAAGAGATGTAAATAGAACTAAGTGCAGCGTGCTGCTATCGAAATTAATCTGCAATATTGTGAATCTGGCTACTTACCTGCTTGTGACTTGGTGTTGTGCAGCTGGATTTTCTATGAAAGCAAGACCTGATAGCTTCATAAACCTGCATATATATATTACATAGAGATTAGAGATTACTGAGCTTGGCATCTTTTTGGGGTAGGCAGGATAACTAGATGTGTTTCGTCTAGAAGTGTCATTCAGCGCACCTGTTAGCAAGCTTCAAGATACCCAAGAAAAGGTTAGGTCCTCTGCATCCAGCAGGATCCTCATTTGTCGTTACTTCTGTCTCTTTGTTAGCATAGTTAAAAACTTGGGCATTCTCTAGTAGTCCAATAACTACGTTGCCAAGAACAGATAGGATAGTAATGTTTTTAGACTTATTCTCTAAGCAATACTTGAGATTGGCTTGGATTGAGGACATGTTTTCATCAACTATGTGGATCAAATATTCAAAAAAGTGCTCTAGGAAAACCATGTAAGCAGGCTCTGCACAATAACTGGAGTTTGTACAAAAGGATCGATAAACCTCAATAACCAGCTCCACCTCTAAGTCTTGTGTCATGTTAAGGTAACCCTCCAAACTATTTTCAGCATTCCAATGAGCAGATATACTCCCAGGGAAAAATGGGTAACAGAAGAACTGACAGAGTATATCATGGCCACTTGCACCACAGCCAACCTTCAAGTAAGAGATAATTTGCTCATTCAAGCGCTTTGACACTTTGTTCCAAACCACCAACCATTTTATTCTTAGTCGACTATCTACTGGACGTATGATCTGCATATACAGAAAAGCAACGACAGCATGAAAGTTCTCCAGTAGATCGGGTGGACAGATAATTGAAGCCAATTGCTCGGCATCTCCAGGTGACAATTCTCTGGTAAACTGAGCTACGATTGACAGAGATACTGCAATCAAGTAAACTGCTGGAGAAACCAACTCCAGGTAAGCAAGTGGCTTGATTCTTGGATGAGATAACTTCGGACTGCATTCTGCATATTCAATCTCCTTTATTTGTTCGATGTCTAAGCATAACTCGTACTTTCCAGAAACCAACAGAGAATTATCCAGTTCCTCTACAGTACACTTCACAAACTGAAGACAAAACTGTACCAACACTTCGGAACTGTTACTCTTTTGCTTTCCTACCATATCCAAAAACACCTTCTTTACAAACTTGCATACCTTAGTAATGCATATCATGACATTGTCATCAGCAATCTTTGAGTTACACTGAACTCGAACTCCCTGTAGAAGCAACCTGAAAGTTTGTGTTGTGGAGTCCATAATAGTTGCGACCATGTCAGCAGTCATGTTATGAAGTAGTTCTGGATTCACAATTGAGCCAAGGATCTCCAACTGAAAATCAAAGGTGGTAATATCCCATGGTAACCATTTGATCTGATGAACATGAAACAAGGCCTTGAGATGCGTACAAGTTTGAGATAGCAAGTTCTGATTCAGTGGAACACACACATTCTCTTCGGGTGTGATCAAATGCCTAACTCTTACTGAAATAAAGTCATGAAACAGATTGATGCAAAATGACCAGTGGCTTGTTCTGATTAGCAAGTCCAATGGAGAAAAATTATCTTGAGTACTGGCCCAAAAGCAGCCTCCAGAATGGATAAATGGTTAATCAAATCACCAAGTTTATACAAAAGGTAATGCCATGTACTCAAGCAGGAGGAACTTAAAGCAGTATTATGACTTCTTGATAGAAGTCCACATAAAGGCATCATAATTAGCCTTATCTTTTTCATCTGAGCACTAGCTTGTGCTCTGGGTTCAATAGGAGACATCACTGTCCCTTGATCCATATTTTCTAAAGCTTGTGGCCCAAAAAATGCATCCACCAAATTTCTCCAGGTAACCTGCGATTCTGAAAATATCATCATATTATACTGGAATATATTTGTTTTTAAAGAAAACAACTGTACTTAAGGAAATGGTTTAACTCACCATTGTGGTTATCTGAACTTGAGGATCAGGATCAGTAAATAACTGCTCAGGGACCTTAAGGATTTTGTTAAGTAGATGTCTAGTGCTCACTGCACTTGCGCCAAGTAAGGATATGAACCATCCCCATGACTTCACAGCTTGAATTTTCTTTGAAGGGTCATTGAGCATATTAAGCATAGAAGAGAGTAGCTTTTGCTCAAGATCCAAAGCTACTTCCTGCGCAGCAAGTATAAAGTAAAACTCAAATGAGGAACTGTTAATACATACTCCCTCCGTCCCAAAATAAGTATCTCAACTCTAGTACAACTTCGTACTGAAGTTAGTGCAAAGTTGAGACACTTATTTTGGGACAGAGCGAGTAGATGATTTGAAATTAGAATATTAGATTACGCTAGCAAGGAAAACGGTACAACAAGAGGTTGGTCAATAACTTTTGTAATAACACAAGGAACATTGCAACAGGGAAAGTAGCAGGAGATGGCTAAATCATTTAATGATAAACATCTCAGAATCACAAAAACGATGTGAAAATACTGCATGTCAAATGTAGCACAAACATTAATGCAACTGAGAAGCTTTACTGTACTGTGCCAGATATAAATTGGCCTAGGTTAACCTGTTTGTGACCAACTGTCTGTTTCCTTAAATGATTTCTATAATCATATCAGACTAAATAAAATTGCAGGCTATTTCAGTGCTCTACACAGATAAGCAAATGTTGGCTTTTCCCCCTATGAAGCTCCCAGAGCATTTTGTATGACTCAATCCAAAACATTTTCAACGGTTAACAGCCAAGTGTGTGGCAATTAAGTCTGATATCTGACTTACGGTTATAAAGACACAATTTGGGTACTATAGTTCGCAATGAGGAAAATAATGTCACCAGTTAGAAACATTTATTTCCAAATAATTATAGGAGTCATTATTCAATTACCTTAGAGAGAGAAGATTGAGGAGGTAGAATAACTGATGACACCTTAATGAGGCATCGTTCAGCCATATCCCTTTCCGGCTTGTCAGCACTTAAGAGTCTTCGGTATATTGGGGGAACCCATATGCTTGATAGGTCCCTCATTTCTTTTGGATGTTGACTTGCAAGTTTCATGGTAGCCTTGAGTAAGAATTTTCAAACACGGCCTTAGTTCAAGTATTAGTAACAGGTAATACATAAAACCAGAAGAAGGAACAAGAATCAAGTGCACACTTTACACTCATGCCAAAAGCTCCTACTAAAATGTAAAACCATCCGACTTTGATGATTTTCTAACTTGTGTGACAACATAAAAAGAACAAATGAGCATGGAAAAATCTAATGAGATCATCTATGAACATTTTTTTCCCCTCTATGCTGAAGACGTGAAATATAAGAGTAACGGCACAATTACACATATATTATAGTATATTAACATATTTCTCAAGCAAGAGTGTTGCAGTTATAAGTGATGATAAACTTCTACCGATTACAGAAAATGTAATAAGATGCCAACTATATTGGTTACTGGCAATACAATATGCTGCAAATAAATAATTCACATGAACTATTTTGTTGCTATTGCCATAATTCCTGAACAGCTTTGATGGTCCAGCAAACATAATATGAAATATAATTATTCTGTTCACTAAATCAAAGATAGGCATACTATGAGATTAGTTTGTTTCACCAAACAAAAGACAGGTAATGCAACAGAGCACAGTTTAAGTGGGAAGAATAACCTGAGCAGCCTCGAATGTTGTAGACAAAGAACCAAATGGATTATCAAGGGCATAAACAATAGCATTGAGCAAGGGAGTTGCTCTATCCTCTACCACGGAAGCCTCCAATTGTTGAACAGAAATGCATCAGACTGCGAGGTTACAAATAGCCTGAGAAGAAATACAAAGCCAATTACTGAACGAGCTCACACATTCTCCACAGTAAAACTGAACAAAAGAAGAACCTGGAAGCAGAAGAATGGTGAGCAGAACAAACCTTCATCATTGTAGTCATGATCAGCTGAACCAAAGTAGCCAATACCAATTGAGCCGACTGTCCTGCAGGGTACGAAAATATATATATCATAACTGTTCCTTCAAACCAGCAAGTAATTTGATGGTTCTGTTAGATGAAAGGCTCAGCGCCCTGCTTTATACAAAGTAATTTGATGGTTCAAGGGCATGCATGAGCAAGTATAGAACATTCGGTTCGAGGGCAATAAAAAAATAAGAGATAGCAATGGGTAGTGATTTAAAATAGCAAAATGTACAGTCTCTTAAATTGTAGAAAATCCAATAAATTATCAGCTCTAACTTGTAACATATGTAGCCGGAGTGCCTTATTGGAAAAAGGCCAATATGTCAGCCTGATACTGCAAGATCATAGGAAAATGGATTTTGACCCAAAAGCTTATTATCGATACATTTAGTGGAAGGATACTGGAAGTGAATAAAACAGGAGAACAAGGACATCGACGAAGCAGAAGGACATAGCGAGTGTTAGCCGCAAGCCCGCAAGGGCAATGCTGGAATAAACAATGTACAAGAGTCTGACAGCTAAATCGATCTTCGGGACATCTTCATTCTGCCTCGGTTTCTTCCAACCCTAGCCCGGCAGAACCAGAGCAGCACACTCAACTGACGAAATGGGTGCGGGTGCCGTGCTGCTATCTGAGATGGTGGAGACGAGGACGGGGTGGTAGAGCGCGAAGCCGAGGCACTTGAGCGCGGAGGCGGCGACGGCCTCGTCATCTTCGGCGGCGTCGCGGAGGAGGAGCGGGAGCAGGGCGGAGGGGGAGGCCGCCGCGAGGTCGGCCGCGGCTGAGGGGTCGTCGGCGCACGCGCGCTGCAGGTGTAGGAGGCGCGCGTACGCGGCCGCGCGGTCGGGCTCCGCCGCAATCTCCGCCACCTGCCGCGCCACCGGCGGCGGCGGCGGCATGGAGGTTGGTGCGCTGCGGAGGAGGCGCGAAAGGGAAGAACGTTTTGGGAATTTGGGGTCTCGTTGGTTGAGCCGTCGGAGATGCGCATGCGGCAACGGGCATCCCTTACGCCAACACAGCAGGGGAAGCGGATTTTCGTTTGGAGAGGAAGCGGTTTCCAGAGCGTACGTAGACAGAAAAAACAGAGAGCTACGGAGTACATCTAAAGTTTTAGAATCATATTACAGAAAAGTTACATCGTCAGGCCAAGAATAAAAATTTGAATTAAACTATTTAGAGGAAAAAATTTGAACTTGTTTTGTAGGGCTTTCCCCTCCATAAAGAGGGAGCCCTTCCAGAAATTCTCAGTGGCCCATGAGGGCCAAAGAGGGGGTTTGGAAATAGTTTTCAACCAGCAATTGACGCGCCTCGGTATAACCTCACTAGCTGCGTCATTGCCCCAAGCGCAAAGATGCCTTCTCCCGTCCGCCAGCAGCCCCATCTTATACCCAGCTCGTCCCCTCCCGCCCCCTCCGCGAGCGAGGTGGGACTAATCGCAAGACCAGCAAAGCCAACCGACGTAGTACCGCGTACGTGCCTCACGGACGGGCTAGCGAGCGTGGGCCGCTTCTCCGCTCGCGCGTGGGCTGCCGAGTACCGTGGGCCAGATTAAGCTGGTCATTGCCACTTGTTACGCCGGCCAGTGATCGATGATGACATGGCTGCTCCAAGCCGCGCGCAGAGCAGAGCACGACGGCCAGCCATCGATCGCCGTCGTAGAACGACACGCAATTTTTATATCCTTGTGATCATTATACAACAGAGAACTTTTGGTCCCGGCCGCAGACGGAGCCATCACCCAGCGGCCACTTTCTGTTATATATTGCTTTATTTATTCCCAAATACCGTAACATTGTATGGGATAGTTCAGTACTACTACATGGATGGGTTACGTGGGTTTACTGATAAGTCTAGGTGAGATTAGCTTAGTCATTGTCAGTCAGTTGCAATTTGCAAACCCACCTCTGCAGGGGTGCAATGCAAGCTGCACAAGCACGACAGCATTCGTCGTCGCCGTCGTAGGGCCCGTTTGGTTCCAATAAGTCACCTGACTTATAAGTCACGTCTCACGTGACTTATAAGTCACCTGACCACACCTTCTCGTCCTGTTTTTCTTCTGAAAAGGTGGACCTAAAACCGAAAAGGTGGACCTAAAGCCGAAAAGGTGGTGGGACCAATGCAAAAGGGAATGACTTATAAGTTTTAAGTTGGGGTGGAGCAACTTATGACTTATAAGTTAGGGTGACTTATAAGTTGGTCTGTTTGGCAAAATAAGTCACTTTTTCACTTTTCGACTTATAAGTTGGTGCTTATTTGGAACCAAACCGCCCTGTAGATTGCCCGGGCGTGCTCGAGTGGGAACCTCTTCAGCACGTCATCCTCCTACAGGGCCAGCTGCTGATCAAGCCGGTGTTATCCTATTCCTATCCAGATGGAGCTGGAGGAGGGAGACATAGGCAGGGGCGTACGTGTGGCCATCTCTGACATCCATTCCAGTTCGGGCTGTGCCTTGGCTTTTTGTTCAATAGTTTTGTTGCCTCTCAACTTTCGGAAGAGAACTTTCGGTTCAGTCCGTAGACGGAGCTATCACTACCCAGTGCCCTTTTTGTTCGAAAAACTTCCAATCTATTCATCTAAAATCATGACAGTGCAAAGAATAACAAAAGTAATAAATTTACAACCATGTTCGTGGACCACCTAGCAATGACTACAAATACTAGAGCGAGCAGAAGGCGCGCCGCCATCATCTCTCCTCCCTCGATGAAGTCAGGCAAACCTTATTATAGTACACAGTAGGGAAGTCGTCGTGGTAAGGCCTCATAGGATCAGCGCACCAGAGTGACAACCATCGTCGATGAAGAAAGTCGTATATCAAAAGGGTCAGACCTATAAACACCCAAACAAATACCAGATCCGAACAGATCCATCGAAGACCAGCACCGACCGAATCCCGTGAGATCCGACGGAGACAAACCTCCACACGCCCTCCGACGATGCTAGATGCACCATTGGGATGTGGATAGAACGTGGGGAGACATTATCCCTACTAAGGGACATTGTCGCCGCCAGACAGCTAGCCCCAACCAATACGCTGAATCAAACAAAAACGACGTACGTATTTTTCTTTTGCGAGGGAATGTACGTAGCTTATTGGTAACGTTGCTAGTTTTAAGTTTACCTACCTTGCAAAAAAAGTCATTCTTCTGCCCACTCGCACGCCTCATTAAACCCATTAACAGTCACGATAAGGGCGCCTCCTCCTGATGTGACAAATAACACGGAAGGGGAAGCGGGTTTCCGTTTGGAAGGGGAAGCGGTTTTCAGAGCGTACGTAGACAGAAAAAAACGTGAGATACATCTGAAGTTTCAGAATCATGCTAGTAGAAAAGCACAATCAGGTCAAAAGTAAAATTTAAGTTACTTTCTTTTTTCTTTAGAGGAAATTTTTGAATTAGTTTTGTAGGGCTTTCCCCTCTCCGAGGAGAGGGGGTGATGTCTACTACGCAACCTTCTCCTTGTAGACGTTGTTGGGCCTCCAAGTGCAGAGGTTTGTAGGACAGTAGCAAATTTCCCTCGAGTGGATGACCTAAGGTTTATCAATCTATGAGAGGCGTTGGATGAAGATGGTCTCTCTCAAGCAACCCTGCAACCAAATAACAAAGAGTCTCTTGTGTCCCCAACACACCCAATACAATGGTAAATTGTATAGGTGCACTAGTTCGGCGAAGAGATGGTGATACAAGTGTATGCTTGAAGTATCATTATTTCTTATGTCAATATAGACTTTTGTCTTGAATCTTTCAGATCTGAACATTCATGCCACAATTAAGAGAATTGCATTGAAAATTATGTTGGTTAGCATGCCACATCAAAAATTCTGTTTTTATCATTTACCGACTCGACGACGAGCAGGAATTAAGCTTGGGGATGCTGATACGTCTCCAACGTATCTATAATTTTTTATTGTTCCATGCTATTATATTATCCTTCTAGGAGGTTTTATGGGCTTTTATATACACTTTTATATTATTTTTTGGGACTAACCTATTAACCCAGAGCCCAGTGCCAGTTTCTGTTTTTCTCCTGTTTTAGGGTTTCGTAGAAAAGGAATATCAAACGAAGCCCAATTGACCTAAAATTTAATGGATGAAGTTATTGGACCAGAAGAAGCCCACGGAGTGCCGAAGGGGGATGAGAAGACCCACGGGCTGCCCACGAGGGTGGGGGGGGCGCCCCCCTACTGGGCGTGCCCCCTGCCTCGTGGACAGCCCGTAGCCCCCCTTTGCTTGGCCCCAACTCCAGCACCTCCTATATATACTGAAACCTCCGGAAATTAACCTAGATCAGGAGTTCCGCCGCCGAAAGCCTCTGTTGCCACCGAAAACCAATCTAGACCCATTATGGCACCCTACCGGAGGGGGGGGGTCCCACTCTGGTGGCTATCTTCATCATCCCGGCGCTCTCCATGACGAGGAGGGAGTAGTCCACCCTCGGGGCTGAGGGTATGTACCAGTAGCTATGTGTTTGCTCTCTCTCTCTCTCTCTCTTGTGTTCTTGAGATGGCACGATCTTGATGTATCCCGAGCTTTGCTATTCTAGTTGGATCTTATGATGCTTCTCCCCCTCTACTCTCTTGTAATGGATTGAGTTTTCCCTTTGAAGTTATCTTATCGGATTGAATCTTTAAGGATTTGAGAACACTTGATGTATGTATTACACATGCTTATCTGTGGTGACAATGGGATATCATGTCTTGATGTATGTTTTGGTGATCAACTTGCGGGTTCCGTGACCTTGGGAATCTATGCATAGGGGTTGGCACACGTTTTCGTCTTGACTTTCTGGTAGAAACTTTGGGGCACTCTTTTAAGTTCTATGTGTTGGTTGAATAGATGTTTCTGAGATTGTGTGATGCATATCGTATAATCATGCCCACGGATACTTGAGGTGACAATGGAGTATCTAGGTGACATTAGGTTTTGGTTGATTTGTGTCTTAAGGTGTTATTCTAGTACGAACTCTATGATAGATTGAACGTTACTACTGACTCTTGAATAGATAGATCAGAAAGAATAGCTTTGAGGTGGTTTCGTTTGTTCTCCGCTATTAGTGACTTTGGATTGACTCTTTGTTGCATGTTAAGGGCTAGTAATATGATCCAATTATGTTATCCTTGTTGAGAGAACTTGCACTAGTGAAAGTATGAACCCTAGGCCTTGTTTCCTATCATTGCAACACCATTTATGCTCACGTTTACCACTTGCTACCTTGCTGTTTTTATATTTTATTATTACAAAAACCAATATCTACCATCCATATTGCACTTGTATCACCATCTCTTCGCCGAACTAGTGCACCTATACAATTTACCATTGTATTGTGTGTGTCGTGGACACAAGAGACTATTTGTTATTTGGTTGTAGGGTTGCTTGAGAGAGACCTCTTCATCCTACGCCTCCCATGGATTGATAAACCTTAGGTCATCCACTTGAGGGAAATTTGCTACTGTCCTACAAACCTCTGCACTTGGAGGCCCAACAACGTCTACAAGAAGAAGGTTGTGTAGTAGACATCAGCTCACTACCGCCACCCACCAAGAAGCAAAGGAGGAGACCGGACAGGAAATGCCCTAAAGGCGCCAGAGCTGCTTCTAGCAGCCAGCCGCCTCTGAAGCCCCGGGTGGTAGACAGAATACCTGTCGAAGGTAAGAATCGTTTCCATGTCGCGGACGAGCCAATCCTACCTGCCAAAGCGCTAGATCACATACAGAACAATGATCTAAGGAGACTCCATGAAGATGTGCTGGCCAGAGAGAAAAGCCTTCTGATCGCGGAAAAACCAGGATACCCGCTTTACGCGGCTCAGGTGTCGGGTGGGAAGTTGTACGTTGACACCTGGCCCGCGAATTAGTTCATCCTGCAATTTGACTACATCTACGACATGTTCCACATGACCAAGCTGGATTTCTAGTTCATCCACATGTATGCTATGTATCTCAACTACTTCATCAGGATCGAGAACATACAGTATATCTGCGTCGCAGACCCGTTCTATATGCACGAGAGCTTCTTAGCGGTTTGTAAAGAGCATCGTGACTATGCGAGAAAGTACCTCGGCGAATTCATGATCGCTAATAAGGACAAGGAAGCGATTATCCTGCCTTATCATCCCACGTATGTCATCCGCGCATATCCTTTCGTAAGTATTAATTATTCCTTTGCAAGCATGGAGGCTAAGATGAGGTGTACTTAATTTGCGCAGCAGGGGCGGCGCCGTGCTCGTCGTTATGTAACCAGAATACTCCCATGCTATGTACTTGGACTCATCGAAGAACATCAAGCAAAAGAGTGTTCTCGATGGTGCCATGTTTACCTTCAGCCTGTCTGGTGGATATATCAAGGTGAAAAGGCACAGGAAGAACGGATTGGTTTTCTGCCATAAGACCGACTTCTGCTGCATCCAGCAACAGCACACCATTCAGGCTGATGGATTCTACCTCATGCATCACCTGCTCGAGTAGAGAAGGGATAATCAACGCCTTCTCATGTCACCTACTATCGAAGATGCCGAGATTGTCAGCTGGGCCACAAGCATATGAAAGACACCGGTTCATCGAATCCGAGCTGAGTTTTATCACGTACATTGTTAACTTGCCCAAGTGATGATGAAATAGATCCTCAAACCAACATGGATGTTCTACCATGGGCCAACAATGACGCGGGGTGATGTTCGAGCACGGCTACTCGCTCAACGTCTGGACCTTAAGCCTTTCACGAAGCTTGGGGTTTTTCCTCCCTGACTATGAAGATTGGACCGCCGACATGGAGGAGCGATCGCTCTAGTTAATTAGTTTGGGTATGAGGAACTTCGTCATTTATGTTTACTATAAGTTGCTTGTATTTTGCTAATTATGCCTCTTTGTTTTCTTAAGTACATTATGTTGCATATTATCGTTCAATTGATCAACTGACGATGCAGGTACATGGATCGGAGATGGCGAAGGACTGCTACATCATGTTCGTTGGGAGGGTTCCAGGAGTCTACGACAACTGGCCAGACGCTCGGGCCCAGGTGGACAAGTACCCATGTGCTAGCCACAGAGGGTTCTACAGCATAGCCGTAGCGGAAAGTAGTTACTTGAGGTGGACACTCCGGCATGAGCGGGGGCGGGACCGCCGATGCCTCAAGTACTACAGAGTCGCGCTCTTGCTCATGTTGATCGCTCTTCTCTTCTACATCATGGTTTAGATAGAGATTATGAAACTTGTGTGTGTGCCATGACCATGCATTTGCACTTATTCGAGACATGACATGATCACTCTTGTGTATCTTTATTTTCGAGATGTGATGATATTTGTGTTGAATAATGATGATGATGATGATGATGGTATGACGAGAGTACTTTATGTCTATGATATGATGAGAATAGTGTATGTTCAGTATGATATGATGAAACTACTGTATAGAGCCTATATAAATACATCACAAATACGTAGAGGGGTGTAAATCTGTGAACGCGGGAACACTAGCATTAGCGCTTGAAAGCATCTACTAGCAGCGCTTGATTAGAAGCAACGCTTCATATGAGCAAGCGCTACAGATAGTTATCAGTGGCGCTGGTCAGGGAAGCGCTACTATTAACAATACTTACTAGTAGCACTGCCCATACCAGCGCTACTGCTACAACTTAGCTGTAGCGCGGTAGCAGTAGCGTTGGACCCAGCGCTACTGCTATGCATATTTCAAGCGCTACTACTAGGGTTTTCCCTAGTAGTGGAAATATATGTTTTGAGTGGAAAGATGGATGATCTTATGAGATTAATTGCTAGCAAGGGTTCTCCTATAGATCCCAATGATATGCATTTGTCTACTTTGATTGAGAATAATAATGAATCTATGGATGTGAATTTTGTTGGTAGGAACCATTTTGGTAATAACGCGTATAGAGGTAATTTCAACCCTATGTCGTTTCCTAGTAATTTCTCTAATAATTGTGGTAACTCCTACAACAATTCATATGGAAATTATAATAAAATGCCTTATGATCTTGAGAGTACAATTAAGTAATTTATAAATTTCCAAAAGGTTTTCAATGCTACGGTAGAAGAAAAAATGCTCAAGATAGATGATTTGGCTAGGAACGTTGATAGAATTTCTCATGAGATAGATTCTTTGAAAATTTGATCTATGCCACAAAATCATGATATTAATGAATCTCTAATATTTATGCAAATTGATGTTAATGAGAGTAAAGAGAGAGCGGCTAGGTTGCGTGCTAAAAGAGAATTGCTAGAAAAGACGAGTTCTTCTAGTTTATGCGATAACAATGATGAAGATCTTAAGATGTGAAAGAACATGCGGTGCCCCCATGTTTGGTTTTGGTAATTGATGACAATCTCTATGGACTAATGGTTTCCTTGAGTTATATTTAAAGGGTTTGTCCATAGGCTTTTCTTGGAGTCCATGTGCTAGTTTCAAGGAGAGTTTGTGATGACCAAGGTGCTATTAAGGAATTATCCAAAGATTGGTCCTGTGAGTGTTGAGCTTATTGCAAGCATGTCTTAAAGAAGAAGAGTGTGTTATCATTCATGTTTACCTTTAAGACATCATCCAAATGAAGAGAGTTGGAAAGATTCAAGGTTGATCAAGACTAAGTGAAAGAGTGAATCAAGTTGATCAACACACAAAGCGTAGAAGATATACCGAGAGGGATCAAGTGATCCCATGGTATGGTAAGCATTGTCAATTACGCTTTGTGTATTAACCCATGGTCTTCGTGAGAGTTCTTTGTGGGGTTAGGTTGCGGTGTGCAAGTTCAAGTGATGCATCACGAGGAGATCAGGTGCTTGAAGCTTGCCGTCCATTGTGGTGACAATGGACTTGTGAAGATATGCCGAAGAGTGGCTCACCCATAGTGGAGTATGGGGGAGCAATCTACTAGTCTTCACCGAGACGATGCAATCAAGAAAGGTGATCCAACTTGAGGAAGTCAAGATCGTCTACATCTAGCTCAAGTGGGCTTTGTGCAAAGCAAAGGTTTGCCCTTGATAGGTTTTCTATTTTACCGGTCTCGTGGTGGTAGTTGGGAGACCGGGTTATAGGATCGTTTGCCGTACTATCAAGGGGGGCTCTCAAGTTGGTAGCTTGATCGTATCGTTAGTAGAGAGCTCAAACCATTGCATCCTTGCATCATGTTTCTTGGTTCTTGTTTGGTTTTCTTTGTGAGTCTTAGAGCTTATGGTCATCTTGATGACACGCTTGAATTCATCGAAAACGGAGTTCACATGCGTCTTCTATGATGTTTTCGGTGTTGGAGGTTTTACCGGTCTTATCCGAGGAAGGGTTCTCACCATTTTCTTATGGTACTTTTCTAATTTGCTTCTTATTGGTATTTTATATCAAGATTGTGTTAGCCCTTGCCGCTAGCATTCCAACAAACTTGGTTTCGTCGAACTCGGAGTCCGTTTGCCAAAGTTGTGGTCGTTTTGGTGTTCTGAAAAGGCTGCAGCGGCACTACCGCGGGTAGGAGCGGAAGTAATTTTTTACTACCGCTTTCGGGAGCGGTACTACTGCTTGGAGCAGTACTACCGCGGCTACTTCCGTGGCTACTTCCGCTCGGGACCAAAAACTCGTCACAAGTCCAGCGGTGGTAGGCACGTATGTAATTTTTTAGTACCGCTACCCTTAGCAGTAGTACCGCTACACTTAGCGGTAGTACCGTGAGGTCAAGCGGTACTACCGCTCCGACGGTTCTTCTGGCCTTTTTGCCTCCTCGCTGTTGTTTTTCAAAGGGGTACTACCGCCCTAGTGGTAGTACCGCTCCTTGGAGCGGTAGTACCGCTCTGTGCGGGCTGTGAGCATAACGGTTGGATTTTTCCCCACCTATAAACGGGGGTCTTCTTCCCCAATGAACTTTATCTCTTGAGCTCGTGTTCTTCCCCCATTGTTGAACTTTTTCGAGCTTGCTATCTCTCAATCCCTCCATGGATTCTTGCTAGTTTTGGGGGGAAAAGAGAGAGGAGATCTAGATCCACATTTCCACCAATCACTTTCTGTCAGGGACATTACTAGCAGGTGTAAACCGGCTAGGGTAAACCGGATTATGGTAATATAGTTGAATAATTGTAAGCTCAATAGAGATTACGGCCCATGAAGGCTTAGGGCCCATGTGTAGAGTTACAGTTTGTAAACCATCTTATCATGTAAACTTGAGACACAAGGAAGAAATAGCAGAGACCGAGGCGGACACAATTATGAGCCGGCCTCGGGACTCTGTAAACAGGACCGGGCGTTACCTCCTATATAAAGGGACGACCCGACGACGGTTCAAGGACAGGAAACAACCCGTCGAGACGCAGGCAAGCGATCAGCTCCCTGTTCATCGACGCCCAAGCAATACCAAACCAAACTAGAC
This sequence comes from Secale cereale, assembly GCA_902687465.1. NCBI lineage: Eukaryota > Viridiplantae > Streptophyta > Magnoliopsida > Poales > Poaceae > Secale > Secale cereale. The sequence goes on from LR738712.1 coordinate 689,000,788, forward strand.
GTAGGCTTTTACCTTCATCGAAGGGGCCGAACTAGTATAAACCCTCTGTGTCCTTTGTGTGCTTTTAACCCCTTCAAGCTAACCCGTGCGATGGTTCCATCACTAAGTCCGTTAAACCGGACATCTGCCGTGCTAATTCCACGACAGTTGGCGCCCACCTTGGGGCCTCTGCACGATGGATTCGAGTTCTTGAAGGGCAGCTTTGAAGGACTCAAGGGCTACGCGGTCGGCCGGATGACCAAGAGTCGCCGCGGCCGAATCTACATCGACGATGCTGGCTGGGACCCGGAGGCCGATTTAATCGAATACGAGTACTGAGTTCCCTTCGGCGGCATCCATGTCTTCATCGGCAAGATTGGCGAACCAGGACCTGAGCCGGACATCTTCTCCGACATCATCGAGCCGGCTCAGCGTGCGAGATCGGCCCGGATTCAGCCTGCCATGAAGCGCGTTTTTGTTGGAGCAATACATGGAGTCCAAGCCGAGGACGGATCGGATTCTGGTGGCGAGACAGTTGTCTATTCCAACGATGAATCCTCATCCGGAGAGACTGAATCCTTGTATCTGTTGCGGGACGACCGATCCGAGGGTATGTCCGATGGAGACAGTATTCCGGACCCCTTTGATCTGCCAAACCGGGTGGCTGTCTTTATGGCCGGATCACAACCTACGCCGCAGGCCACGGTGAATGGGCAGCAGAAGCTCGTACAGGGGGGAGCGGCCATGCCCCCTCGCCCTCTGATGCCCTATCCGCCTTAGTAGAGGAGTTGACAACCCGGGCAGTAGCAGTGGTGGCTCCAGCAGACAAGGCGCAACACGATGCAGAACTCCTTCAGTTGAGGGGCCGGATCGAGCAAGCAAGAGAGGATCTGAATGCAGAGAAAGCTATGATAGCAACAAGGCAGGCATAGCTAGATTCTCAGGCCTTCCAGCTGAGGATGGAATAGACCTCTGCGCAAGGAGTAAGGAATCGAAGGTACCAGTCTCGTCTACCGCCGGTCTATGAGGCGATGAATCTTTTCGGGACGCCAGGAGTGGGAGCCAGCAATGATCCGGAGGTAAACCGGAGGGCAGCCCCAGTGAGGGGTGAGCCGGTTCAACAGCCCACTACGGAGCAAGATCGACGGATTATGCCCACGCCTCACATCCCCACTCCTCCGGGCCATTATTCAAACCCCCTGGATAACATTGTCGCCGCTGCTTCACGCCTAGCTGCTTTACCCATTGAGGGGACATCCCCCGTGGCAATGGAAGCACACAGGGTCAAAGATCTGCTCAACACGGCATTGACACAGCAACAGGCGTACTCCTACAGCAGGGAGAGGCTTCATTCAACACCCCGCCACAGCCGGAGTTATACTAGGCATTGGGATGAACCGGAGGTGTCCAGTAGTGAACGGAGGCGACACCGTCACAGACAGGACAATCCGACGGGCGCAGAGGCACAAGCACGGGAGGCGGTAAACCGGGCTAGACCTACGGCCCGCGAGGAGATCCGCCAAACGACGCCGGTTCACACAACCACAGCGGAGACGGGAGTCACGGCGAGTTCTTTTGGAGTGCAGTGTCTTATTCCCGCTTTACGGAGCGTGAAGTTACCCAAGGATTACAAGGGTCCACGTAAGGTGCCTAACTACACAGCAGATTTGGCTCCAGAGGCTTGGATTGAGAGTTACGAGATGGCTATGGAGATGCTGGACGTGGATGAAGCGACTTGCGCGAAGTACTTTACCATGATGCTTGAGGGTACAGCCCGGACCTGGTTAAAGGGCTTACCACCTAACTCCATCGGATCATGGGGTGAGTTACGCCATCTGTTTATCAAAAATTTCAAGGACACGTGCAAGCAGCCGATGTCAGTGGTGGACCTAGTGGCATGTATACAAGGAGAGCGGGAGCCTACGAGTGCATGGGTCCAGCGAGTGTCAGAAATCCTGCACTCTTCAAACGGTATCAGCCCCAGTACGGCGATAGTAACACTGGAAAACAATTGCTGGTTTGAGTCTCTAAAGTTGAAGCTGGGACGGCTCAAACGGGATTGTAATGACATGGGAACTCTCATGAGCGCTTTGGTAAAGTATGGGGACTCCGACAACACTAAATACCCAGAAGCGGATGGAGATAAATCTGGAAAGGCAAATAAACCCGGTAAACCGGCGCAGGCTAATCCGATCGGAACAAGCTTCTTAGGCAAGCGAAAGGCAGAGGGTGGCTCTGATTTCGTGGCCAATACCCAAGTTCAAGGGAGCTTCCAACGCAACAAGGGTAAACCGCCTCCACAAAACGGCGGGGCGTTCATTAATTGGGAGCGACAATTGAACGAGCCTTGCCCGAAACATGGAACAAAGGAACATCCAGCTAAACATACTTGGGGAGAATGTCGGGCCATGATGGAGGCCATGAACCGGGCCAGATCGAACAACGGGCCACCAGGCGGCGGTTCAGGCCCCGGGTTTCATGGTTCGGGTCATCAGGGGAATGGCTCCGGATCAGGATATCATGGCAACAACAATGGCTACAATAACCAAGGCAATCATCAGTATGGTCAGGGCGGTTACAATAACCAAGGCAACCATCAGTATGGTCAGGGCGGTTACAATAGCCAAAACAACCAACAGCAAGGCCAGGGTAATAACAACAATCAAGGCAATCAGCAGCGTCAACAGCAGCAGCAATCCGGATATTAGAGTAATCCAAAGGAGCTGAGTAGTGGACAATATCATGTGTTCACTACGAGTTTGTGCAAACGGGATCAAAAAGTCTTAAAGCGGGCAGTCCACGCGGTTGAATCGGCAATACAATGATTCCTGCGCTGGTCGGAGCAACCTATTGTGTGGAGCAGGGAGGATCACCCGCTGCGAGTTGATAATCCGGGCCAATTGGCCTTAGTGGTAGCACCGCAGGTGGGTGGCTACAAATTCATCAAGGTTCTCATGGACGGCGGCAGCAGCATCAATATCTTATATTATGAGACCTTCCGTCGCATGGGGCTGACGGATAAGAAGCTAAGACAGTCAAACACGGTGTTCCATGGAGTCGTGCCAGGTAAATCAGCTTACCCGGTTGGGAAAATTGACCTAGAAGTTACCTTTGGAGATGAATAGGATTCCAGGTCAGAGACGATAACCTTTGAGGTGGTAAAGATCCGGAGCCCATATCATGCCCTGTTTGGACGGCCGGTTTACGCCAAGTTTATGGCTAGGCCGTGCTATGTTTATCTGCAGCTCAAGATGCCGGGTCACAAAGGAACCATCACGGTTCATGGAAGTCGCAAAATTGCATTAGAGTGCGAAGAAGGAGACGCTGCTTATGCGGAGGCAGTATGTGCTACGGAGGAGTTGAGGTTTTACAAAGACAATGTTGATCCGGCAGATATGTCCCCATTAAAGAAGCCAACTACAGAGCATGATCCGACGTTGAAATTCAAATCTACAGAGGAAACCAAGCAAGTTGACTTTGTGCCAGGCGATTCGTCCAAGCAGTTCACTATCAGTGCTAACCTTGATCCTAAATAGGAAAGCACGCTCATCGAGTTCATCCGTGAGAACCGGGATATCTTTGCATGGAAACCTTCTGACATGCCAGGTATACCGAGGGAACTCGCTGAGCACAGTCTTAATATTGATCCGAAGTTCAAACCGGTCAAGCAATATCTGCGCCGCTTCAACGAAGAAAGGCGCAAGGCGATAGGTGAAGAAGTGGCCAGACTTTTGGTCGCACGGTTCATAGTTGAAGTTTTTTCACCCAGAGTGGTTGGCTAATCCGGTGCTGGTGTTAAAGAAAAATGGAAAGTGGAGGATGTGCGTGGATTACACAGACCTGAACAAAGCTTGTCCAACCGATCCTTTTGCTCTCCCTCGTATTGGTCAGATCATTGATGCTACGGCGGGATGTGAGCGGCTAAGTTTTTTGGATGCATATTCATGGCAGTTAAGGACCAGGAAAAGACAGCCTTCATAACTCCTTTTGGAGCTTTTTGCTATGTGTCTATGCCTTTTGGGCTCAAGAGTGCCCAAGCGACTTACCAGCGTTTGATACGTCCAAAATGCATCACTATTTTGTATCATAATTTATCCCTATTCATTGATATATTTCATGTTATGATGATGTTCTTATGTTGTTTTGGTCTATTTCACACAGTTTGCAACTTTCCGATGCCGGAACAGCAGACGCGGGATTCAGCAGGAAAAAGTGGATGCTGAGTTGCTGAAGAAGAATACCTCCAAATTACCTGAAAATTGACGGGAGGTATTTTTCAGATAAATCACGAAGACACGCAAAAGGGGAGTCAGAGGGGGGCCACAGGGTGCCTAGGCGGCCTGGGGGCGCCCCCCTGGCCGCGCCGGGGGGCGCCTGGAGCCCCTGGCCCACCTCCGGACGCCCCCTTTTGCATATATGCTCTCCGTTATCCAAAAACCCTAGGGACGGGACTTTTTACGGAGTTCCGCCGCCGCTCCGAGGCGGAAACCTACAGAGAAGAAAAGGGCATCTCCGGCGGGCAGATTCCATCGGGGAGATCACCTCCCGGAAGGGGAGATCGTCGCCATCGTCATCACCATCGTCACGAGCATCATCGAGATCATCATCAACATCATCCCCAACACCAGCACCATCTCCATCTTCATCCAAATCTCATCTTACCATCGCAACTCGTGTTGTAACTCATACTGCCTATCCTCTCTACTCCATCGGTGTTGATTACTACTTTGTGGTGAATGCTATTGAGTTTTGTTGGAGAAATATTATTATGTCCAGATTGTTTATCACATATTTATCCCCACTGATCATGATCTCTTTTATGTCTTGTGAGTAGTTACCTTAGTTCTTGAGGACATGGGGAAAGTCTTGTTGTTAGTAGTCATATGCTGTTGAAGTAATATGTGTTGTTTGATACTTAAGTTGTGTTGTCATTCTACTAGTGGTGTTGTGTGAGTCGAACACCCAACACTTCGCCTTATTAAGGACCTAGGAGAATACATTGTGTATAAAGAATGCTTATGGTGGGTTGCCGGAGTGACAGAAACCTGAACCCCAGTTCGCACGCTTTTGCATAAGGGAATAATGGATCCTTGATCGTATTGCTATGGTTAGGCTTTTGCCTTAAATTCTATCTTGTATTTGCGGATGCTTGCAAGGTGTTTAATCATAAGAGTGCATTCATCTTAGTCTAGAGAGTGCACTAGCATAGATCCACCCACTCAACACTTATCAACACATAACATAGTATCGATACGGAATATGGCGAAAGCACATGACTACCTCTCCCGTGTGTCCTCAAGAACGCTTTAGTCTTTATAAGTTCAGTTGCTAGGCCTCTCCTTTGCTAAGAAAGGATTGGGCCACTTGTTACTATCAGTACCTTTTACATTACTTGCTTTTACCTTCATGTTGCTTATACCAAGAAAACCCCTAAAAGTTATCTTTCAGTGCTTGCAGTAATTTCTTGCTCAGAATCGCTTATCAATACCTTCTGCTCCTCGTTGGGTTCGACACTCTTACTTATCGAAAACGCTGCAATAGATCCCTTACGGTTGAGGGTCATCAAGTACCGTTTTCTGGCGCCGTTGCCGGGGAGCGTAGCGCTATTGGTAAAGTGAAACTGGTAAGAAAGTTTTTTATAATTCTGTTTTTATTTTTGCTATTTGCTGCTCCTTGTCCTTATGGACAACCCTATTATTGGATCGTTGCTTGCGGGAAGACGCCCCACACCTGTGGTGGTTGATCCTCCCCCTACTGAAATTGTGCCTTATAAAATACCAGCTGGTATTATCGATTATGTTTTGGCTAATCGTTACGCAGGAGACAGACATCCCGGTGAACACTTGCTATATCTGTCACAACTATGTTCATTATTTAAGCTTGCAGGTGTACCGAGGGAGTTTGTCATGAGGAAATTGTTTGTCGTATCACTTATAGATAAAGCTTCAGATTGGTATGGGCTTCTCGATAACTCACACTTGCTGGACTGGCAGGAGCTTATGTCTCTCTTTTATACTAAGTTTTATCCTCTTCATGAAATTCATCGAGACAGGAATTATATCTATAACTTTAGGTCTCGTGATGGAGAAAGCATTGCTCAATCTTGGGGGAGATTGAAGTCTCTAATGCTCAAATGCCCTATTCATAAGCTTCCCAAGGAAATTATACTTACAAATTTTTATGCCAGGCTTTCTCGTCAGGATAAGGAGATGCTGGATGCCTCCTCTAGTGGGGTATTTCAGAAGAAGAGTGTTGAAGAAAGGTGGGATCTCCTTGAAAGAATCCAGAGGAATACCGAAGATTGGGAAAGTGATAAAGGTATTGAACCCGCTATAAATTATGAATATGATTATATTGAGAGCTATGTAAAAACTGATTACTTCAATACTTTTTGCTCTAAGATTGGTCTTGATTCCCATCTAGTGATTGATTTGTGTAAGAATTTTGCCTCTCACGTTGATTCTTTTAAAAAGAAGAGAGACCAGCACCATGAACCTTTTAAAGAACCACCTATTGATATTTATGTTGCTGACCCTATTTTGCCTGCAGTTATATATGAACAGCCTCCTTTTCCCACGAGGATAAGGGAGCACTCTCTTGTGACAGGCATAATAAATAAAAGTGAGAGAAGAGTTGATAAGCCTGAGGACCAGATTAGGGTCGATCCTCAAGTTGCATTGATCAAATACCTTGCTACTGATGATGTTTTGGATTCCAATATAAATTTTTGTGCTGTTTCCACTAACCTTGTCACAGCCAAGAATAAAGGCCCAATTTCAGGTACTCCAGTGGTATCTGTTAAAATAGGAGATCACAATTATTATGGGCTATGCGGTTTGGGATCGAGTGCAAGTGCTATTCCTTATTCACTTTATGAAGAAATCATCGGTGAGATTTCCCCTTGTGAACTTGAAGAAGTTGATGTTACTATTAATCTTGCAAACAGAACAACTATCTCTCCTATCGGAATTGTGAGGGACGTTGAGGTCCTATGTGGAAAGGTAAAATACCCTACCGACTTTCTAGTACTTGGTTCAGAGAGGGACAATTTTTGTCCCATTATTTTTGGTAGACCTTTTCTTAGAACTTGTGGAGCTATAATAGATTGCAAGAAAGGTAAAGTTTCTGTTGAATTCGATGGTGAGCCATATGAATTTAATTTTTCTAAGTTCTCTAAGCAGCCTCGTGGTACTGATTTACCTAGTGATGATAAAATTATTGAAAGTATTGCCTCTATTGCTATTCCCCCTAATGATCCTTTGCAGCAATACATGGAGGACCACGAGAATGATTTGCATATGCAGGAAAGAAATGAACTAGATGAAATATTCTTGAGGCAGCCTGCTATCCTGAAGCACAACCTTCTGGTTGAACCTTTGGGAATTTTATCAAAACCGAAAGAAGACCCGGTGTTCGATCTTAAACCTCTTCCCGATACGCTCAAGTATGCATATTTAGATGAAAAGAAAGTATATCCTGTTATTATCAATTCTAACCTTTCAGGATATCAAGAAGAGCGATTATTGGAAGTACTTCGTAAACACCGAGGCGCAATTGGCTACACCCTTGATGACCTTAAGGGGATTAGTCCATCTATCTGTCAACATACTATCAACCTTGAGCCTGATGCTAAACCAGTTGTTGATCATCAACGACGGTTGAACCCGAAGATGATGGATGTCGTGAGAACCGAGATTCTCAAGCTTCTAGCCGCAGGTATTATCTACCCTATAGCTGATAGTAAGTGGGTAAGTCCGGTACATTGTGTTCCTAAGAAAGGAGGTACAACTGTGGTTCCTAATGATAAAAATGAATTAATACCTCAGAGAATTATTATTGGATATAGAATGTGTATTGATTACAGGAAGTTGAACAAGGCAACCAGGAAGGATCACTACCCGTTGCCGTTCATCGACCAAATGCTTGAAAGGTTATCCAAAAATACCCACTTTTGTTATCTCGATGGTTATTCTGGCTTCTCTCAAATTCATGTTAACACTGCCGATCAAGAGAAGACTTTTACTTGTCCCTTTGGTACTTATGCTTACAGACGTATGCCTTTTGGTTTATGTAATGCCCCTGCTACTTTTCAAAGGTGTATGTTGATGGGCCTCGAACCCCTCGTTGGTTACCCCAAGTGGAAGGTGTAAGATGCAGTATTGTAGAAGTGTTTTCCCTTAGCAAAGATGCCAAGGATCGAATCCCCAGAGACTCCTAGGTTCAACAAGTAGGTGTCAATTGCTACGGCGCCAGATTAGTAACAATCAACATGGACCTGCACACAGATACAAATAACTTTGCTCCCAACGAGTACAGAGAGGTTGTCAATCCCTCCGGCCTTGTAGTTCACAAAGGATTAAAAGCAATGATAGTAGTGATAGATAGTGTTTTGCAATAGTAAATAATAACGAAAAGTAAATAGTGGATGTGATCAATGATGGTAATATGGACCGGAGTCTCATGATGTTCACTAGTGATGTCTCTCTCCCAAAAGACGATAAAACAGCTATGTGAGGTAAACAAATTACAGCTGGGCAATTGACAGGACCACGAACGCAAACCAATGCTGACTACGTTGCAAGAAAGGTTGAGGTTCAAAGCATGGGCGGTACGCCAAAGTAAGTAGACCGAAATCCATCAATATCTACTACCAATCATCCACCTTGAGATATCTATCCAGAACATCTCGCTGGTATTAAGTTGCGAGTCCCACCCATAGTGTAAACTCAATGCAACAAACAATTGCATTAAAAGAACTTTGTGTAAAGTAAACAATCCTTGCACCCGCGGGCACAAGCACCGTTGTTTTCCCCCTTGTGGCAACAGCACATCCCCTAGACTCATGTTTCTGTCACTCAAGCTAGTCATCGAGGGGCATGAACCCACAATCGAGCATAACGTTCCCTCTTGGAGTCACTACCTATTACTCGGCCAAAGCAATAAATAACAACAGAGAACATGCAAGAATTACTTATGAACAAAAATATAAAAGAGGTGAATCAAATATATTACTCAAGATCAATCTGAACATAATCTCATAATCCATCGGATCCCAGCAAACTCAACATAGCAACAGCATAAGGATTACATAGGTGCCTCGATCATGTAGGGCGGCTCACGAGGACTAATTAGTGAAGCACAAGAACGGGAGGAGAACATCACATAGCTACTGGTCATGGACTCATGGTCCAAGGGAGACTACTCACGAGTCATCCGGGAGGCGTCCATGGTGGTGGAGAAGCTCCCGGTGGTGATCCTCCCCTCCGGCAGGGTGCCGTGAAGAGTTCTCCTGGTGCTCCCGATCTTGGAAGCGGCGGCGGCGGCGGAACAGAGATGGGATCGCGAAAAGAGTTCCTGTTCTGAGGGTTACGGAGGACCCTTTAAATATATGCCAAAGTAGGGCATCGGGGGAGCTTCGGGGGGCCCAGGCGCCCCCCCGGCGCGGCCCAGGGGGGGCGCCGCCAGGGCGCCTGGAGCCCTGGTGCCCCCCCCCAGGCTGCCCTTCGGGCGCAGTGTTGTTTCCGGAATGCTGATTTTTTATATATTTTTTCTGGATTTTTCTGGGCAGTTCTCGAAACGTGAAAACCTGAAATACTAAAACAGCCGAAAACAAAAACTAGCACTGGGGTGCACTGGATTAGTAAGTTAGTCCAAATATGATCAAAAGTGTATGGAAGTGTATGAATATCATAGCAATATCACCAAAAAGTGGCATGGATCAAGCAGAAATTATAGATACGTTTTGGACGTATCATATGTCTGCTATCTTTCATGGTTTCTGCGGGGATATTATGGAAGTCTTCATGGATGATTTCTCCGTCTATGGAACTTCTTTTGACCATTGTCTTCACAACCTTAATAAAGTTTTGCAGAGATGCGAGGAGACAAATTTGGTACTCAACTGGGAAAAGTGCCACTTTATGGTTAATGAAGGAATTGTTCTTGGTCACAAGATTTCCGAAAGGGGAATTGAAGTGGACAAAGCCAAGATCGAAGCCATTGAGAGGATGCCCTATCCAAGGGACATCAAAGGTATTCGCAGTTTTCTCGGTCATGTAGGTTTTTATAGAAGATTTATTAAAGACTTTTCTAAAACCTCAAGACCCCTCACTAATCTTCTCCAGAAGGATGTTCCTTTTGTATTTGATGAAAATTGTAAGGAAGCTTTTGAAGTCCTTAAGAAAGCTTTAATAACTGCTCCTATAGTACAACCACCTGACTGGAATTTACCTTTTGAGATTATGTGTGATGCAAGTGATTTTGCTGTTGGAGCTGTTTTAGGACAAAGAGTTGACAAGAAATTGAATGTTATACATTATGCTAGTAAAACCCTTGATAGTGCTCAAAGAAATTATGCTACTACTGAGAAGGAATTCTTAGCTGTAGTATTTGCTTGTGATAAGTTTAGGCAGTATATTGTTGATTCCAAAGTTATTATTCATACTGATCATGCTGCCATTAAGTATCTTATGACAAAGAAGGATGCCAAGCCAAGGCTTATCAGATGGGTACTCCTTCTTCAAGAATTTGATTTGCAGATTGTTGATAGGAAAGGGGAAGACAATCCGGTGGCGGACAATCTTTCAAGGATGGAAGATATACCGCACGACCCCATCCCAGTTAACGATAGTTTTCCAGACGAGCAACTTGCCGTTGTAAAAGTACAATCTCTTTCCGATCCTTGGTATGCAGATTATGCTAATTTTATTGTTGCAAAGTATTTGCCTCCAGGTCTAACATTTCAGCAAAGGAAGAAGTTCTTTCATGATTTGAGGCACTACTTTTGGGATGACCCACATCTTTTCAAAGAAGGTCCCGACGGGATCGTGCGAAGATGCATTCCGGAACATGAGCAGAAGGACATTCTCAGACGGTGTCATGATAGTCCCTACGGAGGACATCATGCCGGTGAGAGGACTGCACATAAGGTTCTTCAATCAGGTTTTTATTGGCCTACTCTCTTTAAAGATGCTAGAAATTATGTTTTAGCCTGTGATAAATGTCAGAGAGTTGGTAACATTAGTAGAAGGAATGAGATGCCTATGAATTACTCACTAGTGATTGAACCTTTCGATTGTTGGGGTTTTGATTTTATGGGTCCTTTTCCGTCTTCACACAAATACACTCACATTTTAGTAGCTGTTGATTATGTGACCAAGTGGGTTGAAGCAATCCCCACTAAAAGTGCTGATCACAAAACATCTTTGAAAATGCTTAAAGATGTAATTTTTCCTAGGTTTGGTGTACCAAGGTATCTCATGACCGATGGAGGATCACACTTCACGCACGGAGCTTTTAGAAAAGCTTTGGCTAAATATGATGTTAATCATAGAATTGCTTCACCATATCATCCTCAAACTAGTGGGCAAGGTGAGCTCACCAATAGAGAGATTAAGTTGATCTTGCAGAAAACAGTAAACAGAAATAGGAAGGATTGGTCAAATAAGTTAGGAGATGCTTTGTGGGCATATAGAACTGCTTACAAAAACCCCATGGGCATGTCCCCCTATAAGATGGTGTATGGCAAGGCTTGCCATTTGCCATTAGAGTTAGAGCACAAAGCTTTCTGGGCTGTTAGAGAGCTTAACGCTGACCCAAAACTAGCTGGCGAGAAGCGTCTCATGAACTTGACTTCTCTAGATGAATGGAGAAGTGAAGCTTACGAGAGCGCTAAAATGTTCAAGGAAAAGGTAAAAAGGTGGCATGATAGGAAGATTCTGAAACGTGAATTTAATGTTGGTGATAAAGTTTTGCTGTTTAGATCCCGTTTCAGGTTTTCTCCAGGTAAACTACTTTCCAGGTGGGAAGGACCATTTCATATTGAAGAGGTTTATCGGTCTGGTGCAATTAAGATTAATAATTTTGAAGGCACCAAACCTCAAGTTGTGAATGGGCAAAGACTTAAACATTACATAGCAGGAGACCCTGTCGATGTCGATGTGAATATAATATACACAACAACCCACGAAGAACATGTTGCAGCCCTGTTTCAGACACCAGCAGAAGCAGAATAAAGAAAAGGTATGTAGTACGGTAAGGAAACATCGCGAACCGCCATAAAAGTTCTGTATTACGAGTTTTTGCAAAATTAGTAAAATTCCGAACCTAAGTGGAGCCGGAGACGACCTCTAGGGAGTCCAGGCGCCCCCCTGGCGCCCCCCCCC
>LR738712.1:689015772-689048353 GCA_902687465.1 Secale cereale
GGGCTGGAGCCCCTGGCCCACCTCCGGATGCCCCCTTTTGCATATATGCTCTCCGTTATCCAAAAACCCTAGGGACGGGACTTTTTACGGAGTTCCGCCGCCGCTCCGAGGCGGAAACCTACAGAGAAGAAAAGGGCATCTCCGGCGGGCAGATTCCGCCGAGGAGATCACCTCCCGGAAGGGGAGATCGTCGCCATCGTCATCACCATCATCACGGGCATCATCGAGATCATCATCAACATCATCCCCAACACCAGCACCATCTCCATCTGTAATGCCCCGGATGTAATACTTTCCCTTTTGGGTATATAATATATCTCCGGCTTCATCTATTCCCATTCCGGGTTCTTGTCTTTCGGGTTTTCGTCGTTTTGTTGTGTGAGTGTGTGGCATTCATTCATATCATGTAGACATGTGCATCGCATTGCATTTGTGTTGTCGGTTGCATCCGTTTCCGCGTGTTTCTTCCCGTTGTCCGTTTCGCGTTCCGGAGCTCCCTCACGTGTCCGTGACGTCCCGTAGGCCTACTTTGTTGTTTGGGCGTTTAACGTTACCGGTGTGCCGCGAGGTTGTTGTGTGTGTTGTTGTTTTGTTGTGTGCAACCCGCCTCTCAAATCTCGTCTCGTTTGGACTCCGTTGGCTTTTTCCATCCGTTGTACGTGTGGGTCCAAAGTGCCTTCACTTCGTGTCCCAGAAACACCCCTACTGCAGTCTTTATCTTCTCCTAGGCCCTCTAAATCTATCCCCGCGATCGGATCCGTCGGTTCGCGATCGGAGGGCTCCTAGCGCCCCTAAATCTCCCCTAACCCTAAAAATCTGAGTTATATAGACCCCCCTAGGTCTATTTTTTGGGCATCCCCTTCTTCTTCCTCTTTCCCCTCTCCTTTTTTTCTCTCAGATCCCAACCGCCACCGTTTTCCTTCCGCAGCAGCAGCAGCATCGAACGCCGCCCCGAGCGCCTGACCAGGCGAGGCCAGTGTCAACGCCCCGACCGATCGCCTCGGCCTCGTCACCTCCGCACCGAACTGGGGTCCGATCGGGCCAGATCTGGATCACCCCAGCCGACCGCTTCGCCCTTGGGCCATCGCCGCTTCGGGTCCCCACTTCGTCGCCGTTCCCGCGGGCCCGAGGCCCAGGACCACTTCGCCTCCTCTCCCGGGTCCCCACTTCGCCGCCTCACGAGTCGCCAACAGCCCGTCGCCCCTTCCCGCACCAGAGGTCGCGGTCACCGTCCCGCGCTCGCCTGGGCCGAGGCGCCCAGAGGCCCAGCGCCTCCAGCTCCAGGTTCCAGCTCGCCGGGCCGGCTTCCGCACCGCCTCCCTGGGCCGCCCGCACCACACTGCGGTCCAGCCGCCGCGGCCTCCCAGCAGGCCACCGCCTCTGCCTCGTCGGCTGGGCCGAGCCCAGCGCGCCAGGCCACCGCGCAGATCCGCCGCCTGGGCCCCAGCCGCCGCGCCGGCCCGTCTCCAGATCCGAGCCCGAGTTGTTTTTTCTCCAGATCTGTTTTGAGGTTGACTCCCCACTCCTAAGTCCCTGTTCTGTTAATCTGAGATGCGTTGTTTGACCTGCTCTAACTTTTTGTTGGTTGCTCCGATTCGCGCGTGTAGCATGTCCAGACGTTCGTGGAGACTTGCTCTACGTTTTATCTGTTGTTGTCATGCATGTTAGAGATCATTTAGGTGCTCGTTTTGCTGTTGCAAGAGTGCATCATGATATAAACTGTTGCTATGTAATGTTTTTGTGTCACCTTTGCCATGTGATATCTTTTAGCTCGTTTGTCCGAATGATGCAAATGACATGTCCACGTGTTCGTCTTGCCATGCTCTACATGTTGTATGTGCTAGGTTGCATGGTAGATTTATTGTTGCCTTGTTATCATCATTGCAAAGTGCCATGTGGCTGTGATGTTATTTCACTTGTTATGAAAAGCCATCTTGTTGAGCTCGTTGCTATCGTTGTGTTTACCTCAATGATGCATGCTTGTGTGTTTCGGGATCACCTTCATGTGTACTTTGATGAGGTGCTTACCTCTTGCCATGTTTAGTTTCGAGGTGACTTAAACATGCTCTTTTATATGCTATGATGATATTGCTGTTTTAGGACTTAGTGGATTTTCACTAAGTCTGAAATCTGTAACGTTCCGATGCCATGTTCGTGTGCTGTTCTAGGACAAAGCATGATAGTTTGGGGTGGATTTTGATTGTTCCTTGTAGTATATATTGTTGTCTTTCCATTCATGTCCTCACATGTCCATTTAAGTGGCTGTAGCATGTTTATCTTTTGCTCCAAAGTTTCAATAAAATTCTGCTGCCAGAATTTTATTGTCAAGTTCAATATGTCCAAGATCATTGCTATTGATCCGTGACTCCATTGGGGGTGCCCCTTGGACTTAGTTGCTGTAGTATATATCTAGTTTGTGTTCATGTCCTTTGCCATGATATTTGAATGCTGTAGCTCAATTATTTTGAGCTCCGAAGTTGCTATGTTGCTGTAATTTTCAGCTTTCGCTCAAATCTTGTTTCGGGCATAACTTTTAGCCCGTAACTCCGATTTCAGCGAATCTTATATCAAACTTGATTGATTTTCTGTGTAGATTACTAATTTCAGATTGTTATCTTGTTTTGAGGTGATTTGCTTGAGTGATATTTTCCGTGCTCCGTGTGCATCCTTAGTGCATTCATCATGCATTCATCTTTTTCGAGTGCGCATTGCATCTTGTTGATTGGTGCTTGGTGTGATTGTTTTGTTTAGAGCCGGAAGCTGAGACCGAGTACGACGTTGAGCACGAGGACCCTTCTTACGATCCGAATGACTTCTCTTCAGGCAAGATGACCGAACCCCGATAACATTACTATCTTTGCCTATTGCTAGTAGTCTCGATCTATAGTTTGCCTCGATGCCCATGATCTTCTTGTCAGCCTCCTACTTGTAACCAATTGCCATGTTTAACCAACCTACCTATGCAAACCTTTGCTTGGCTAAGTACGCTTCGCTCAGCCCTTCTTATAGCATTGCTAGTTGCAGGTGAAGATCGAAGATGCTTGCTTCATGATGAAGTTTGGTTGGGTTATATCACACTATATAAATGCTTAAAATGAAATCATCTATATATTGGCGAGGGTGGAAGGCTAAGCCTTTTGCTTGGTGATTTGTTCCACTCATGCCGTTAGGAACCGTATAAACCGGTGTTATGTTCCTTGATTATGCGTTCCTAACACGGTTGGGGTGTATGGGACCCCCTCGATAAACCGCTAAGTGCTAAGTCTTTTCCAGCAAGTCCCAACATTGGTACTATTTGCCTAATAACAAACTAAACTTGCATAGGGAGTTATAAACCCTTTTTCTTAATCAACAACCCCGGGCCAGTGCTCCACATGAGTGTTGGTCCGAACTGGGGGTCCTGCAGGGCCACCTCGAGGAAACTCAAGGTCTGGTAAAAACCTGTAGCATCGCCCATCCGGTCGTGTCCTGAGACTTAGATACGCGCGGCTACTATCAGGGTGTCGACACGCCGGGAGGATTTGCTGGATTAGCCTTACCTTAGTTCGGTATATCTTGAGCACGGGATTCCGAGGATACTTGGGTCTTCTCACTTTGGAGTTGCGACTCCGCGGATCATGGGCTTGTAATGGGTCAAGTTGGAACACCCCTGCAGGGTTTTGAACTTTCGAAAGCCGTGCCCGCGGTTATGTGGCAGATGGGAGCTTGTTAATTCCGGTTGTAGATAACTTGACACAATGTTTCTAATACACTATCAGCGTGTGTTCCGTGACTGTCAATTTCCGAATAGGGATTCGGGAGTTGAACACTGAGGGGTTATGATTGTTGAGCTTGTAGCTAGGATCACTTCGTGATCACTTCTCTCCGAGGCTTTCTCTTCTTGCTCTCACTCACGTAAGCTAGATGCTAGTTGCGGCTGCAGACACTTGTTCTTTTCTTCAGCCTTATCCTCACCCAAAGGCTTAAATAGTCTTGTTACCCGGAGACGGGATTGCTGAGTCCTCTGTGGCTCACAGTTACTTCACCACACCAGATGCAGGTCCAGCTGTGAGCTATCCGGGTGATGGCACCGAGCTGGATTGGGAGTACGACGAGGAGCATAGTCGGTACTATGTGCGGTACCCGGATGACCAGTAGTGGAGACTCTTACTAGGATTCGATCCGCCTGTGGTTTATTTATCTGAGTTTGGTACTTTGACATTTGGATTTTGCCCTTAGAGGGTTGTGATGTTCTTAATGTATGATGTTTGAGACTTGTACTGTAATTCTGTGACGTGGCGAGTGTAAGCCAACTATTTTCTGTTTACTATCCCCTCTTTTACATGAGTTGTGCAAGATTACCAAACTTGAGATCATTCTAGGATGGATTTATGCCTTTAAGTCGTGCCTCGACACGTAGGAGGTATAACTCCATCCTGGGCATTACACCATCTTCATCCAAATCTCATCTTACCATCGCAACTCGTGTTGTAACTCGTACTACCTATCCTCTCTACTCCATCGGTGTTGATTACTACTTTGTGGTGAATGCTATTGAGTTTTGTTGGAGAAATATTATTATGTCCAGATTGTTTATCACATATTTATCCCCACTGATCATGATCTCTTTTATGTCTTGTGAGTAGTTACCTTAGTTCTTGAGGACATGGGGAAAGTCTTGTTGTTAGTAGTCATATGTTGTTGAAGTAATATGTGTTGTTTGATACTTAAGTTGTGTTGTCATTCTACTAGTGGTGTTGTGTGAGTCGAACACCCAACACTTCGCCTTATTAAGGACCTAGGAGAATACATTGTGTATAAAGAATGCTTATGGTGGGTTGCCGGAGTGACAGAAACCTGAACCCCAGTTCGCACGCTTTTGCATAAGGGAATAATGGATCCTCGATCGTATTGCTATGGTTAGGATTTTGCCTTAAATTCTATCTTGTATTTGCGGATGCTTGCAAGGTGTTTAAACATAAGAGTGCATTCATCTTAGTCTAGAGAGTGCACTAGCATAGATCCACCCACTCAACACTTATCAACACATAACATAGTATCGATACGGAATATGGCGAAAGCACATGACTACCTCTCCCGTGTGTCCTCAAGAACGCTTTAGTCTTTATAAGTTCAGTTGCTAGGCCTCTCCTTTGCTAAGAAAGGATTTGGCCCCTTGTTACTATCAGTACCTTTTACATTACTTGCTTTTACCTTCCTGTTGCTTATACCAAGAAAACCCCTAAAAGTTATCTTTCAGTGCTTGCAGTAATTTCTTGCTCAGAATCGCTTATCAATACCTTCTGCTCCTCGTTGGGTTTGACACTCTTACTTATCGAAAACGCTGCAATAGATCCCTTACGGTTGAGGGTCATCAGCGTTGCATGCAGAACTATCTTAAGGGGCAGATAGGGAAAAATGTTCATGCCTATGTGGATGACATCATGGTGAAGTCAAGGAAGGAGGAGACGTTGATAGAGGACCTCAAGGAAACTTTTGATAACCTTCGGGCCTATAAGATGATGCTTAATCCGGAGAAGTGTGCTTTCGGTGTTCCGGCGGGCAAGCTCCTTGGATTCTTGGTGTCCAACAGAGGAATAGAAGCCAATCCGGAGAAGATCAAGGCAATCACGTCCCTGAATAAACCGGCTTGTATCAATGATGTTCAGCGTATCGCCGGCCGGATCACAGCATTGAGCCGATTCATCAGTCGTCTGGGGGAAAAGGCAATCCCGCTGTACCAGATGCTCAAAAAGACAGACCGGTTTATATGGAGTGATGAGGCAAATGTTGCGTTTGAGGATTTGAAGCGGCAGCTGGCAGAACCACCGGTCCTTGCTGTCCCCATTGATAAAGAGCCGCTGCTGTTATACGTCGCTGCCAATGCACGGGCAGTTAGCGTGGCAATCGTGGTCGAGCGCAAGGAAGCACGAAAGGAGTATCCGGTTCAACGTCCGGTTTATTATGTCAGTGAGGTTCTCATTGAATCCAAGCAAAGATACCCGCATTGGCAGAAGCTGGTATATGGTGTGTTCATGGCAAACCGAAAGTTGAAACATTATTTCCAGGGCCACCCAATAACTGTTGTCAGTTCGGCTCCATTGGGGGATATAATCCAGAACAGGGAAGCCACTGGTAGGGTGGCGAAGTGGGCTATTGAGCTTAGCCCACACGGATTGAAATATGTGCCACGCACCGCAATTAAGTCCCAAGCATTGGTAGATTTCATCAATGATTGGACATAATTGCAGGCACCAGAGGAGAAGCCGGATCATACATACTGGACTATTCACTTTGACGGTTCAAGACAATTAGAGGGCTTGGGGGCTGGAGTTGTATTAACTTCCCCGCGAGGAGACAAGTTTTGTTATGTCCTCCGCCTAATGTTTCCTTGTACTAACAATGCGGCAGAATATGAGGCATTGCTTCATGGCCTGCGGATGGCTAAGGAGATGAGCTTGAGCCGGGTCAAGTGTTTTGGCGATTCAGATTTAGTGGCACAGCAAGTATCCGGCAAGTGGGATTCTAAATACCCTCTTATGGCAGCTTACAGACGAGAAGTTGAAGCAGTTGCAGGATATTTCAAAGGGTATCAGGTGGATCACATAGACCGGCGAAGAAATGAAGCGGCTGATGCTCTAAGCCGGCTGGGTTCTCAGCGTAAACCGGTGCCACCGAATACTTTTCTGGATGAGCTACACAGTCCATCAGTTCAGGTACCGTTGGAGGAAGATCTGGTCGTTCCTGATCCGGAAGCACAGCTAGTTGCGGCACTTCATGTTATTCCAGATTGGACACTCCCTTACTTAGTATATCTAAGCCGTGGAGAGTTGCCAGATGATGAGACTGAAGCAAGACAAATAATCCGGCGATCCAAATCCATGACAATTGTAAACGGAGAACTTCACCACCGCAGTGTTTCTGGAGCATTTCAGCGGTGTATATCATCTGAGGAAGGTTGTGATATCCTTCGAGAGATTCATGAAGGGGATTGCGGTCATCATGCCGGTTCAAAATCCTTGGTGGCTAAAGCTTTTCGACATGGGTTTTATTGGCTGACGGCCCATGCTGATGCGGAGGATCTAGTCCGGAAGTGTGATGCGTGCCAGGAATTTTCATGACGTGCTCTTGTTCCGACACAGGAGCTGCGGATGATACCAATTACTTGGCCGTTTGCGACTTGGGGGCTTGATATGGTTGGGCCTTTTAAAAGATCCCAAGATCAAAAAACTCATCTGCTGGTTGCTGTGGACAAGTTTACAAAGTGGATTGAGGCAGAGCCTGTGAGCAAGTGTGATGCGGCAACAACGGTTAAATTCATCAAAAAGGTAATTTTTCGGTTTGGCTTTCCACACAGCATCATCACAGACAATGGCACCAATTTATCTAAAGGAGAGATGGAAGTGTTTTGTCAAAGGGAGCATATTCGTCTAGATGTATCTTCTGTAGCTCACCCTCAATCCAATGGTCAAGCTGAAAGGGCCAATCAAGAGATTTTGCGAGGTATCAAGCCCCGGCTTATGACTCCCTTGCAAAGAACACCAGGGTGCTGGGTCGAGGAGTTACCTTCTGTCCTCTGGAGCATCAATACTACGCCAAACCGGTCCACAGGTTATACGCCTTTCTTCATGGTGTACGGTGCTGAAGCGGTTCTTCCAAGCGATATCCGCCATGATTCACCACGGGTGACGGCTTATGTTGAAGCGGCCAATGAGCAGGCAAGACAGGACAGTTTGGACCGGCTAGATGAAGAGCGTGACATAGCAGCAATGCGATACGCGATTTATCAGCAGGACTTGCGCAGATATCACAGCCGCCGGGTTAAAACCAGGACGTTCCAGGAAGGGGATTTGGTACTCCGGCTCATCCAAGACCAAACAGATATGCACAAGCTATCCCCGCCTTGGGAAGGGCCCTTTGTGGTCAGCAAGAATCTACGCAACGGTTCATATTACCTGGTGGACGTTCGAGAGCACAAGGACTCACGAACATCAGAAGAAGAGACAAAGAGGCCGCGGAACATCGCTCTCCTGCGGCCCTACTACACCTGAGCCATGAGCTCTGCTGTATCCTATGTATATATCATAATTAATGAATAAACTGGCACCCTCGGTAAACCGGGGGCTCTGCCTTTTTTCTTCTACGTATACGTCATGTGAAATTATTTCAGATATTTCGAGCAAATTATTTTATGCAGAAGGGACCAAACTAGCGAGCTACGGATCACATATGAATCCTCCACAAAATCTTTTTCTGGCCCGGTCTACATAATGTTCTTGTCCTTAGGGATCCATCCTTTGATGGCAGATGTAATATTCCTGTCCCTTGGAGCACGTCCTTTGATGGCAAAAGAAAATCTGTTCTTGTCCCTTGGAATCCATCCTTTGATGGCAGATGTAATATTCCAGCCCCTTGGAGCACGTCCTTTGATGGCAAAAGAAAAGTTCTTGTCCCTAGGAATCCATCCTTTGATGGCAGATGTAATATTCCTATCCCTTGGAGCACGTTCTTTGATGGCAAAAGAAAATCTGTTCTTGTCCCTAGGAATCCATCCTTTGATGGTAGATGTATATTCCTGCCCCTTGGAGCACGTCCTTTGATGGCAAAAGAAAAGTTCTTGTCCCTAGGAATCCATCCTTTGATGGCAGATGTAATATTCCTGTCCCTTGGAGCACGTCCTTTGATGGCAAAAGAAAATATGTTCTTCTCCCTAGGGTACTTCCTTTGATGGCAGATGTAATATTCCTGTCCCTTGGAAGATACATACCCTTTGATGGCAAAAGAAAAATTCTTGTCCCTAGGAATCCATCCTTTGATGGCAGATGTAATATTCATGTCCCTTGGAGCACGTCCTTTGATGGCAAAAGAGTACATCCTTTGATGGCAAAGTTCTTGTCCCTAGGAGTACTGTTAGTTATAGCCTTTTGGGTCGCACCCTTTGATTGACACATAGGGAGCCTGGCAGCTCGCAAAAAGCCTCGACTACATGGTCTTATTTGCAAACCTGTGTTTTTGGTGTTTATGATTTTTTCATGTGTGTTTTTCATGGTTTTTTGATCCGGAGTGGGACAACTTCAAAGTTGACCACATATCTTCAAAATTCTGCACACAGAGCTCCAGCATTATTTAAACCGGTAGTTCTTATAAACCCGGAATAATTGGGTACGCCCCAACGGAGCCAAGAGCTTCCTCAGAAACAACAATGTTCGCCGGATTAAGGATATCAAGCATACTTAATCACAGGTATGAAGTTATTTCTGGTATAAAACAGACACGTGTTTGATATATTTATGAGAGCGCTTTAATCGGTCCGACGGTAAACCGCTAGGACATCTTTTAAGTGTTATCTATGCAGATACAGATAATATAAAGATCACCATAGCAGACAAGCAAGTAAGATTTGTAAAAGGCCCAATCAAACATCTGACATCCGGATCAGGACGGACAATATTTCAAGCTATCCTATTACAAGGCATAGCAGGCCTGAACGGATTAAAGTTTTTCTCAACAAAAAGGTACAGCAACTAAAAGATAAACTGAGCGGCTTATGTTTCTTCCTGCTGCGAAGGCTGAGGATCAACTTGTTCCGGAGCTTCTTCATCCTCTTGAAGCGGTTGAAAATCAGGGGCGCGCCAATCGATCTTGGGTAAAGCACAGAAGTACATCTCTTCAGTAATGAGATTTGACGGATCAACATCTGGGGCGAAAGTATGGGGGCGTACTGGTGAGATTAGATTTTCGGTATCATAAACCGGCCGATCCACCCGCTCATTCTTTAAGTCGTATGCCGGATGATACCTGGACAGATCCGATTCATCAGCAAGCTTGCTAGCAAGCGGACGCATCTCCTTAGTCAGAGCATGAAGATCTTTTCCAGAGAAGGCTAATCCATCCTCCTTGGTGCTGGGATACCCGTTCATGGCTTCTTCCGGATCAAAGTCTGGAACCCATGCCTTGGCTCTGGTTAGCGCCACAAGAGAACCGGCCCATGCAGCAGATTTCTTCACCTCTTCCAAGCGTGCAGGCAAGATAGAAAGCTTCTCCAAAGTGCCTTGGATAGTGGTGGGGGCCGGTCTATTAAAAGACATCGCACTTATAATCCTTTGAGCGTCGGAATACAGCTGCTCAACCAGAGTATAAGAGGCCTTGAGTTTCTTCCGCAAATCATCCCCAAGATGGGTGACGCGGCGCCCTGCATATGATTAGCACAGTTAAACCGGAGCGGAATAAAGATTGCAGAGATGAAAGCACGTGCAAGTTAAGTATTTACCAAAGACGGCAGAAGTCATAAGCTCTATTTGCCGCTTTAAACCGACCAGCTCTTGTGTCACCGGGTTAAGGGCTTCCTCAGCATCCTTTGCTCTTTTTTCAAGAGCATTCT
Organism: Secale cereale; assembly: GCA_902687465.1. NCBI lineage: Eukaryota > Viridiplantae > Streptophyta > Magnoliopsida > Poales > Poaceae > Secale > Secale cereale. The sequence continues at coordinate 689,026,133 of LR738712.1, forward strand.
TCTGCACCTCCCAGGTTGTCCGCTCCGCTTCAAAATATTTCTTCAATTGTTCAGCAGTGGTTAAGCTCAGCGCCAGGTCTTTTTTGGCCTTCGCAGCAGCAGATTCAGTTTTAGCAAGTCCATTCCGGAGCTCAGTTATCTGTTCAGCTCTCTGGGTCAAATCAGCCTGCAAAGGAAATCAAGTGGAATAAATGACAAGTTCAGACAAGTCTCAAGCACATAACCAAGTTATCCACTTGACACTTGGGGGCTAATGAGCAATTGAAGCATCAAAAGAAGACAACTAAAGATAAAGTCTCAAGCACATAACCAAGTTATCTACTTGACACTTGGGGGTAATGGGCAGTTGAAGCATCGAAAGAAAGATTCAGACAAGTCCCAAGCACATAAACCAAGTTATGCCCCTAGCACTTGGGGGCTAATGTAAGGTTATTTGCTCACATTTGAAAGTACCGGTTCATCTTTCAACAAAGCTAAACCGGAACTTGGGGGCTACCATGATATAGACAGAAATACAAAGAAGGCAAAAGCAAAAGACAAGTAAGATACCTCGTATTTATCCTTCATCAGATTGACCAAGCCCGCTTCATAGTCCCGACTGGTATGAAGCCGGTTCAAATATCCGGAATAAAGCTCCTGGGCACTCAGATCAGCATAATTGGATAAATCGATGCTCCATTTGCCTTTCTCTTGCTGAAGCTTCTCCGCTTTAGCAGTATGCTTGGCTAAAATGATAGGCTCGGCAGGAGCGGTAAAACCTGTACCGGTTATTTGAATATCCGGAGGAGAGGCAGCGGCCGGTTGGAGTAGCAGTATGAACCAGACTAATGGGAGCCGGGCTAGTCCGAGGAGGGTTGGCCCAGACAGGACTTGCCGGTTCATGGACATCTTCAGCGTTGGGATTTTCAGGAGCAGTAGCATAATCATGATCCATGGGAGCAGGATCATCAAGCTGAACTGTAGGCTCATTTTTCGGAGGGATGACTGTATCCGAATCAGCTGTCGGATCATCAGTGGCAGCCTCAGCAGCCATTTTGTTGGCCTTTGCCCTTTTGCTAGGTTTAGGCTTGCTGAAAGGAATTGGAAAAGAAATCAGAGTCATAAAGGCCAAATATCAAGATAAACCGGATGAGATAAAGGACTTACCCAGGGACAGTCTTTAGAGTCGGGACCTGTGTGGCAGTTGATTCGCCAGAAGATGATAAAGGAGTCTCCTGATAATTAGGATCAGACGGTTTAAGTGGCTTGCGAATAAGTCCGGCCTTGGGATGAAGAAGAGTCGGAGAAAGTAAAACCTCAGAGCGGCGCCTCCGAGACGGATTGAGAGATATTCCGGAAGACTCGACTACATGGCCACTATGGCGTGTAGTCCGGCGGGCCTCGTGTTGCTGCTTCTTCAAAAGAAAATTGGGGTCCAGTTGAGCGTAAGGATGACAAAAAGGATACTTTCGAGATGCCTTATGAATCTTGGGCACTGATGGTTCAGAATCTGAAGAAAGAGTGATTACCTCAGTTTCTGCCGCTTTATCTCCTTCAGCCAAATCCTGTGAAAAGACACCGTTAACATAAATCTGGATAAAAGAGATCAAAGCATATCAGGATTAACTCATACCTTAGAATCTGGATCATCCTCTTCAACATGTGAACCGGAGCCAGCAGCTGCCTTTTTCTTTTTAACAGCGCAGGTTTTCCGGCGTGGCTGTTTGCCTGACTTATCATGAGGTTTCCTTTTCCAAAAAGGATCGTCGGCCTGTATACAAGATGAAAGATAAATGGAAGATAATTTAAATGGACGGATTAGAAGCAAGCAGAAGAGATTGAAAGCTTACCGCTGGCAGTTTATTCTTCTTATAATATGGAGCCAATCCGGTTTGGCTACATTCCTCCAAAGGGATGTTGAGCATCTTCTTAGCAGATTCAGTAACTTCCTTCTCAGGAAGCATTATGTTGGTATGGCACTGAGGATCGTCCGGCTTACCGGTATATTGACACATCAAACCGGAGCACCGGCTTAGAGGAAGGATACTCCAAGCAAGCCAACAACGTACGAAGTCAACTCCAGTCAATCCGTTTGCCATAAAAGCTTTGAGTTTGGCAAGCTGAGGGGCAAACCGGGGCCGGTCTGAGGAGCTAAGACGCTGCGGCAGTGGATGATCTTCAGGAAGGCGATGTTCGCGATAACCCGGCAGTGGGTTCTCCCCTTCAGGCGAAGTATCTCGGTAATAGAACCAAGATTGGTTCCAATCCTTGGGGTGTGTGTGAAGAGCAGCGTGAGGAAAAACCGCATCTCTTCTCTTTTGAATACTAACCCCACCCAGTTCTTGATGAGGTCCGGCAGTGAACTCAGTCCGCCGGTTTAAGTGGAAGAAATCCTGGAACAAGTCGACGGATGGTTCCTCTTGAAGGTACACCTCGGAGAAAACTTGGAAATTGCAGATGTTTGATATCGAATTTGGACCTATGTCCTGAGGATGAAGTTGAAAAGCGGCAAGCACGTCCCGGAAGAACTTTGAACCGGGAGGACTAAAGCCCGGGGCCATATGATCAAAGAAAACAATAACTTCTCCTTCTTTGGGAGTAGTGGGGCATTCATTTCCAGGGGCCCGCCATTTCAGAACTGCTTGAGGGCCCAGAATACCAATTGCAGCAGCTTTAGCTAAGTCCTCTTCCGTAATGATGGAAGGGACCCAGTTGCAAGAAACGAATTGCTTGGCAGACATATTGGCAGAAGGAAAGTGCTGAAAAAAGTGAAGTATAAAATCCAGATTATTCAAATACCGAAGCATAAACCGGGTCATATTATCAAAACTACATCGACGGTTTAGACAAGGGACTAATGGCATTGACAACCCGGAAGCAAGCGGGAAACGAGCTGCTACCGGTTTATGACAACAAAAAAGAAAGGAAGCTAAACCGTCGGGTTCATGGTTGATGCGTTGCAAAAGAAAATGTATGATTGACTAAACCGGCGAGTATCTTACAGATTTATCAAGATGAAGAAACAAATTTCTACAAAAGGCTAAGGTAAAACAGATCTGAGCAGTAAGAAAAAGAAGAAATTTACGCAGGTCTATCACAGAAGAACTGCGGAGGTCTTATACAGGGCAGATGAATCTAGGGATTGAGTCTAAAAATGCCAAGTCTAAGCATAAGGCAACGGAGCGGGAGCAAGTTTCGAAGATAAATCTAAGGTTGAATCTACTACGAGCATGGCGTATAGGACGAACAGCCGAAGCTTCGAGGTCTAATGGCGGAAGCATGGAAGAACCCTAGATTACGGATCTGCAGCGAGAGAAGGGGAGTAACTGAGGTAGAAAGGAAACGGCGGCAGAGTGGCTCTGGATGCGATTCAGGTTGATGCAGCGGCCTGGTCGACGACGGCGACGAGCTCGAGCGCAGCGGAGAAACTTCGGGCGACGGAGGAAGAAGACGAGCGGAAGGAAGAAAGGCAGAGATGCGGCGGTATTTGTAAAGGTTGAAAGACGAAACGGCAAGCGCGGGATTTGAGGAAGTCAGAGATTGGATAAAGATTCTCCTGTCGCCTCGATTTTCGGGATGGCCTTTTAACAAAGGTAACAAACAGCTGTGCGCAATAAATGCGGAAGTGATATCACGATCGAATCAAATGATTTCCAGGGATGACATCATAGCCGGTTTACAAAAACCGAGAAGATACAAGAAAGAAGGTTATGCAAGATTTAGAAGACTGACATGAACAAGTTCAAATCATTCTGGGGCCTAATGTCAGGGATATTACTAGCAGGTGTAAACCGGCTAGGGTAAACCGGATTATGGTAATATAGTTGTATAATTGTAAGATCAATAGAGATTACGGCCCATGAAGGCTTAGGGCCCATGTGTAAAGTTACGGTTTGTAAACCGTCTTATCATGTAAACTTGAGACACAAGGAAGAAACAGCAGAGACCGAGGCGGACACAATTATGAGCCGGCCTCGGGACTCTGTAAACCGGACCGGGCGTTACCTCCTATATAAAGGGACGACCCGGCGACGGTTCAAGGACAGGAAACAACCCGCCGAGACGCAGGCAAGCGATCAGCTCCCTGTTCATCGACGCCCAAGCAATACCAAACCAAACTAGACGCAGGCTTTTACCTTCATCGAAGGGGCCGAACTAGTATAAACCCTCTGTGTCCTTGGTGTGCTTTTAACCCCTTCAAGCTAACCCGTGCGATGGTTCCATCACTAAGTCCGTTAAACCGGACATATGTCGTGCTAATTCCACGACACTTTCTCCTCTAGGTGAGGGAACCCCTTGGATCAAGATCTTGGAGTTCTTGGTGTTCTCCTTCTTGTTCGTCCTCTCACTTCCCTCCCTAGCATTAGTTGCTTCGGTGGGATTTGGGTGAGAAGGACTTGGGCCCTCCGTGTGCCCTTGCCATTGCATTTGGTGCATCGGTTTGAGTTCTCTACGGTGATACGTGGAAGTTACAAGTTGAGAAGCTTATTACTCTTGGGTGCTTGGTACCCTTGAGCTTGTTCCTCTTGGGTGCTTGGGTGCCCTAGACGGTTGTGGTCACCTCGAAGCCATATTCCATTGTGGTGAAGCTTCGTGGTGTCGTTGGGGAGATAGCCCCAACCTTGTGGTGTTCGGAGCACAATCATTGTGGTGCAAAGCTCCAGGCAAGCGTCGGGGTCTTCAATTAGGTTGTGGAGATCGCCCCGAGCATTTTCTATGGTTCGGTGACCGCCCCCAAGGGTTGCCATTTGTACGGGTTCGGTGACCGCCCTCAAGGGTCCCTTAGTGGAATCATGGCATCTTGCATTGTGCGAGGGCGTGAGGAGATTACGGTGGCCCTAGTGGCTTCTTGGGGAGCATTGTGACTCCACACCGCTCCAAATGGAGATTAGCATCCGCAAGGGTGTGAACTTCGGGATACATCGTCGTCTCCGCGTTCCTCGGTTATCTCTTACCCGAGCCCTTTACTTATGCACTATACTTTGTGATAGCCATATTGTTTCTTGTCATATATCTTGCTATCACCTAGTTGATTATCTTGCTTTGTTAGTATAAGTTGTTGGTGCACATAGGTGAGCCTAGTTGTTGTAGGTTTTGTGCTTGACAAATTTACCGCTAGGTTTATTCCGCATTTGTTCAAGCCTAAACCGTAATTATTTTAAAGCGCCTATTCACCCCCTCCCCTCTAGGCGACATCCACGATCTTTCAATTGGTATCAGAGCCTCGTCTCTCTATATAGGGCTTAACTGCCTAGAGAGTAAGGATGTCAACTAGGGGTTTAGGACTCTCTGACACTCTTAGTTTTGATGGCACAAATTTTGATGTTTAGGCAATTCGCATGCTTAATCTCTTTAGGGTCATGGACCCAAATTTAGAGCGAATTGTAGATATGGGTTTTTCTCCTCCAAAGGATCCACAAATATTATCTTTAGAGGATGAGAAAAACTCTTATCTCAATGCTCAAGCTTCTAATGTGTTTTTTGATGCTTTGAGCAATGTAGTTATATTTCAACTCATGTCGTTTCGGGATGCTCATGAGTTGTGGACAAAGCTTCAAGATAAATATGGTGTGTCCAAGAATTGTCGGAATGATTGTTCTCCATCCACCTCCGGCCGTGTTGTCTTCTCAACTTCTTCTACTTCACCTACATGTGGTTTGCCACAAGGTAATTATATGGTGAGTAGTGTTGGTCATTGCAATGATGATAGTATGCTTATTGTGGATGATCCTTCATCACTATCTTATTGCAATGCATCTTCTTTGGACTTTAACACTTCGAGCACCCTACATGTTTCACATGCTTGTGTTGATAGTCCTTGCATATCATGTAGAAATTGCTTGACTAAAACTCATGATGATATGCTTGCTATGTCTTGTTGCCATGATAAAAATGCATTTATTTCCTCGAATTGTTGTGCTAACAATGTAGAGGAAACCCAACACCCCACGGAACAAGATGTAGTCTTGAATGGTTCTTCAAGTGATCCAACATCATCATCTATTGCGTTTTGCCTTATGGCTAAGGCTTCAAAGGTATCTCCCACTTTGAATCCCAATATATCTTGTGATGATAGTGATGATGACAATGATGATGATGTTGAAAATGATGAAGAGAATGATAATGCTTCCTCCTTAAAAATTAAGGGAGAAATGATTTTTAAAGCTCTTCATAAGAATAAAATTGCTCGTTCCAACTTCATGGAAATCATGTCTATTGCCATTGAGGGCAAGAAATATATAGAGGAGTTGGAATCTCATCTAGAGGAGCATGAGGTCACCATTGAGAAAATGGAAGGTCATGAGCGTGATTACGCTAATGAGATCGCCGACCTCTCGCAAGCTCTTGAACTTGAACAAACCACCAAGGAATCTCTTGAGGAGACCTTTTCTCTAGAACTTTCTAGAATAAAGGAATCCCGTGATAGAGCTCTCGAGGTGGTTAATGATTTTGAAACAAAAAAATGAGAAGCTTGAAGTTGCACATGCTAAACTCCTTGAGGATTTTGAGCACCTCAAAAATGGCTCAAGGGTCATTAAGGGTGAGCTCATAAAACTCACAGATTCTCATGCTCAACTTAAAGCTTCATATTCTAAAGAGCTTGCCAAGTTGCCTTCTCCTCTTCCTATTATTGATGATGCTTGTGCTACTAACTCTATTTCTAGTGGAGCATCCATTTTGAAGGAGAATGTTGAGCTAAGGGCTCAACTTGAGTTGCTATCTAGCAATTATGGGAAATTGGAAGAAAGTCATGTAAAGCTCACAAGCTCTCATGATGATCTTCTAGTATCCCATAATGTGCTAAAGATAGCTCATGAGGCTATGATTATCAAGGTAACATCTAGTGAGTCTCATGTGGTCGCTAGCACTATTTCTTGTCAAAATGCTATATTGCCATGTGACAGTCCTCGTAATTCATGTATTCATAACATTGGTACATCTTGTGATGAATTGCTTTCCTTGCCTTGTTGCTCTAACAATAAAGCATATACTTCCTCTAGTACTTGTGTTGATACTAACCATGTAGAGGAAATCAAAGAGCTCAAGGCCCAAGTCTCTTCCTTGAAGAAAGACTTGGAAAAGTGTCATGAAGGGAAGTCCACACTCAACAATATCTTGAGTGTGCAAAAATCCCCCAATGACAAAGGTGGACTTGGATTCATCTCCAACAAGATGAAGAAGTCCAAAATTCATAATAAGAAGAAGGGCCAAGAACAAGTCAAGAATTCGGCCAAGATTATTTGCTTCAAGTGCAAAATTGAAGGGCACCATGTTAGATCATGCCCATTAGTGACAAGCAACAAGGGAAGTGGCCACAAGTTCATTCTCATGCTCAACCTCAAGTTGAAGAAAGGCCACTTCCCAAGAAGACTCAAGTTAATTCTTCTCATGTTGAGAAATCAAGTGAGAAGAAAGTGAAGAGTAGACGTTGCTACTTATGTCGTGAGAAAGGTCACGTCGCTTCTTCATGCACTAGTGGTAACTTATCCAACCCAATTATTATTGATGATGTCTATTCTTTTGGGATGGATAAGGTTGGCAATGTGTTTGCCAAGTTTCTTGGGACTCCAAGTGGTGTCAAGAAAAGAACCATTTGGGTAGCCAAGCCTAGTGTGACTAACCTCTTAGGACCCAACTTGGTTGGGGACCAACTAGCTCAAACTTGATCAATAGGTGTAATTGGAGGATATTGGAGACTTGGCTACATTATGAATAATTAAGGGGTCTTCATCATTCATATTGTCTCAAGCCAAGTCATTTGGATTATCAAGTTTCTATCTTATATCCAATGTTCCTCCTTGCGGTAACTCATGCTTAAATTGTTTACATTGAAAGTTACTTGCCCCTTTGCATGTTTTGGTTTTGTTCCTTGCATGTGTTTGTATATGTTGTGCGTCCAAGTTGTGTATCTTGAGAAATCAAGTATGTGTATATTGGTTTGCACATCATGTATGTGTGTGTCGTGCGTTGAGACTTTGTGCTTCTTGCTTTTATCTTAGTTGGCTCTTGTGAGAGATTAATGGAACATCCCATTTTGGGGGAGTGATGTGCTTTGTGCACCTCACAATCCTATAAATGTGTGTACATGAGGAATACCATCTAGTATTGATATTACAAGATTATCTAGTCTCTATGTGGTATGTCTTCTAATGAGAAAGTCAAATTCTAAATGTTCCATTAATTATCTCTTGTTGGTTCTCTTTTGCATCTTGGTAAGTTTTTCATTGGTATCACATTACGGGGGAGTAATATTCTATATGCATATTACAAGCCTAGAAAATGTGTAAATTTGAGATATTGTCACCTAGAGTTGATAGTATAAATTATGTTGTTCCTAGGTGGCATGTTAGCTCCACGAGTTGCATTTTGCTTGTGGTTGGTGTGAAGATGATGTTGGATATCATTGCTATCTATCACCGGGAATTATTTCCAAATACCTCTTGTCTTTGACAATTGGTAATCATTTATGTGGTGGAAATTATGGATCATCTTTACATTGTCTTTTGGTTTTATTTGTCTTATCTCTTGCCAAGTTTGTGTCAGCTCTCATTTCCTTCCATGCCACTTGTGGATTGATGGCTTCTCGCCCCTCGTTGGTTACCCCAAGTGGAAGGTTTGAGATGCAGTGTAGCGGAAGTTTTCCCTTGGCAATACCAAGGATCGATTTCCCTGAGACTCCCAGTTTCAACAAGAAGGTGTCAACTGCTAACGGCGCCAGATATTAGCAATTAACATGGACCTGCACACAGATACAAATAACTTTGCTCCCAACGAGTACAGAGAGGTTGTCAATCCCTCCGGCCTTGTAGTTTACAAAGGATCAAACGCAAGTGATAATAATGATAGATATAATTGCAATAGTAAGTAAAAGCGGAAAGTAAATAGCGGATGTGATCAATGATGGTAATATGGACCGGAGTCTCATGATGTTCACTAGTGATGTCTCTCTCCCAAAAGACGATAAAACAGCTATGTGAGGTAAACGAATTACAGCTGGGCAATTGACAGGACCATGTGCGCAAACCAATGCTGACTAAGTTGCAAGAAAGGTAGAGGTTCAAAGCATGGGCGGTACGCCGAGGTAAGTAGACCGAAATCCATCTGCATCTACTACTAATCATCCACCTTGAGATATCTATCCAGAACATCTCGCTGGTATTAAGTTGCGAGTCCCACCCATAGTGTAAACTCAAAGCAATAGACAACTGCATTAAAAGAACTTTGCGTAAAGTAAACAATCCTTGCACCCGCGAGCACAAGCACCGTTGTTTTCCCCCTTGTGGCAACAGCACATCCCCTAGACTCATGTTTCTGTCACTCAAGCTAGTCATCGAGGGGCATGAACCCACAATCAAGCATAACGTTCCCTCTTGGAGTCACTACCTACTACTTGGCCAAAGCAATAAATAACAACAGATAACATGCAAGAATTACTTACGAACATAAATATAAAAGAGGTGAATCAAATATATTACTCAAACACAATCTGAACATAATCTCATAATCCATCGGATCCCAGCAAACTCAACATAGCAACAGCATAAGGATTACATATGTGCCTCGATCATGTAGGGCAGCTCATGAGGACTAATTAGTGAAGCACAAGAACGGGAGGAGAACATCACATAGCTACTGGTCATGGACCCATGGTCCAAGGGAGACTACTCACAACTCATCCGGGAGGCGTCCATGGTGGTGGAGAAGCTCCTCGTGGTGATCCTCCCCTCCGGCAGGGTGCCGGGAAGAGTTCTCCTGGTGCTCCCGATCTTGGAAGCGGCGGCGGCGGCGAAACAGAGATGAGATCACGAAAAAGAGTTCCCGTCTCGAGGGTTTCGGGAGACGGTATAAATATATGCCAAAGGGGGGCATCAGACGAGGCTCGGGGGGCCCAGGCGCCCCCCCGGCGCGGCCAGGGGGGCGCGCCACCAGGGCGCCTGGAGCCCTGGTGCCCCCCCCTGGCTGTACTTTGGCTACCGGGAACCTTCTGGAACGCTGATTTTTTATATAATTTTTCCGGGATTTTTCTGGCAGTTCTCGTAATGGGAAAACCTGAAATACAAAAACAGCAGAAAACAGAAACTGGCACTGGGGTGCACTGAGTTAATAGGTTAGTCCAAATATGATCAAAAGTGTATGGAAGTGTATAAATATCATAGCAATATCACCCAAAAGAGGCATGGAGCAAGCAGAAATTATAGATACGTTTTGGACGTATCATGGATCTCGTGTTTTATTGTTTTTGTCGAGTGTTTTCTAGATATAGTGAAAGTGGTGATCCCACCTTGTGCATTTTGTACTCGAATGCAAATTCTATTTAAATGCACAATTCGTGGGGGAGCTATCCTATTTTCTATAGAACACTCATCTTGTGATCCATATCAAGTGTGTGTTGATGGAAGGCAAGCCGTTTCTTTTTGGTACTTGTGCCATCATGAAACTTTGTAGATGGGTTGGTTTGTTTGGAACCATCCTCTCTTTTGGGAGTCCGATATCTTTCCTTTTGCGTGTCTCAATGGATATCTCATTCCTTGATATATCTTCTAATAGATATCTTCCAAGTGATGATTTCTCCATTTGGTATCCTATTTTCACTTGGTATTTCTTTTTCATTTTGTTTCGTTTCTTGAAAGTCTTGAGCATGCATATTTACTTCATGTATTTTCTTTGGCATGCTTTCTTTCTCTAACCCAATATATAAGGAAAACTCCACCTAGTCTCAATTTGGATGAGATGTGCATGAAATTCATTTTCATATATAAATGCACATATGTTTGTGGAGTTTTCCCTATGTATTGGTGTTTCTAACTCTTTGGTCCCAATGAGTTTGGGTACCATTTTGTTTGTGTTGGTGTTCTAGGAACAATTGGAGATGCATTGGATGCTCGGCTCATTCAAAAGGAAGGTGGTGTCACCATGTGCTTATTGGAGTCAAGCTAGGATGATCAATGAACTACTATCTACCTTCAATTGGTATCTACTACATCCTTCCAATGGTATCTCGGTAACAAGTATCACCATCTACTTCATGCACACATTTCTTGCACCAACCTTGTGTAGGTTGTATCATGGCATGTTAGTCATTCCTTCTTATGATACTTGTTTCCTTTCTCAAAGCATCCCAACAATGATCTCTTGTTGCTAGTTGTGATGTCTTTGATGCTCGTGTGGTTGGAACTCATTTATATACAATAAGAACATATCTAGCCATGTGCTATGCCTTCAAGCAAATATCTTATTGGTATATTTATGACTTCCTTGGGAATATCCTATTCATTCCTTTTTGCAACAATTTCGTGTGTACATCCTTCTTTGTGGATTGATATCATCATGATCTTCATCTACCGAAAATCTTATACACTTGAGAGAAGTTGCATATCTATTTGATATCCCCTTCTTTCACGTCCACCTTTTCGTTCTTGTTTTATTTCTTTGGTGGCTCCGTGAAGGTGTCTGTCTCGAGTGCAGATCTTATATCGTTGCATCTTGATGCACTCTTTTGTGGTGAAGATCATTTTTTTCTCTTGCTTGTCTTGACGAGGCTTTTGCCATTTCTATTGGTATCCCTCCTCATGACAAAGCTATCCTTTTTATATCTTCACCACAGGTTGTCACAAGCATAGGTTATTTATATGATTAGTAGTGAGCTTGTGAACCCATTTGCTATTGTGTGTGGGAATGATAGGCCTTGCACTGTGTATCTCATTCATTCAAGAGTATATTGATGCTTAACGTTCATCCATACATTAATCTTCTCAAGTGCTTTGCCATGACTCACACACATCATATTGGTTGAGCCTACTCTTAAGTTGACTCTTTTATATTTTTCTCAACCAGTTGTTTGTTGCAACTTGCAAGTGCTAGGCTTTGTTTCCTTCATGCTCACTTGCACTTGGTGTGAGTGTCTATTGATCTTGGGGGAGTGATGATCCTATTTTGTGCACTTGGTATCCTAATGAATATATTCTAAGGAGTGCATAAATTATGGGGAGCTTCACTAGTGTCTTTAGAACACTCCGTTGCTATGTCGTGAGGTTCTATTGATCTTGGGGGAGCGACGATCCTATTTTGTGCTCGTTGTATCCCAATACAAAACTAAATTGTGCACAAATCATGGGGAGCTTCTCTAGTTTCTCTAGAACACTCTTTTGCTCTTATCATAATATCTTTTAATTTGGCATGTAGGATCATTGGTCTAGTTGGGCCAATTTGTATCTTTTGATAGCTTGCTTCAATTGGTATCCTTTGATTGCGTGTTTTTTTTCCTTTGTTATGCCTTTGTGGCATATCATTCTTTTGCAATATTTGAGCCTCAATATAATTTGTGTTCCTCCAAGTATTTACCATTGGGTATGTGTATGGCATTTCACTCTCTTGTTGAGAAATACACAATTTATGGAGGAACACAAGTTATATTGGCTTTCTAAGCCTTTCGCCCATTTTGGCAATCGATGCCAATGGGGGAGAAGTTTCAGAGAGTTTTGTGGAGAAGTCTAGAGAGTCATCTCCTCTTGCTTTGGTTTTGTTCCTAAGCTTTTGCATCTCATGCGCATACATTATTGTTGCATGGTATGGTGATGCATAATTCCTTATATAAACTCTCTCGAAAGTGATTGTCATCAATTACCAAAATGGGGAAGATTGAAAGAACATGCGGTGCCCCCATGTTTGGTTTTGGTAATTGATGACAATCTCTATGGACTAATGGTTTCCTTGAGTTATATTTGAAGGGTTTGTCCATAGGCTTTTCATGGAGTCCATGTGTTAGTTTCAAGGAGAGTTTGTGATGACCAAGGTGCTATTAAGGAATTATCCAAAGATTGGTCCTGTGAGTGTTGAGCTTATTGCAAGCATGTCTTGAAGAAGAAGAGTGTGTTATCATTCATGTTTACCTTTAAGACATCATCCAAATGAAGAGAGTTGGAAAGATTCAAGGTTGATCAAGACTAAGTGAAAGAGTGAATCAAGTTGATCAACACACAAAGCATAGAAGATATACCGAGAGGGATCAAGTGATCCCATGGTATGGTAAGCATTGTCAATTACGCTTTGTGTATTAACCCATGGTCTTCGTGAGAGTTCTTTGTGGGGTTAGGTTGCGGTGTGCAAGTTCAAGTGATGCATCACGAGGAGATCAAGTGCTTGAAGCTTGCTGTCCACTGTGGTGACAATGGACTTGTGAAGATATGCCGAAGAGTGGCTCACCCATAGTGGAGTATGGGGGAGCAATCTACTAGTCTTCACCGAGACAATGCAATCAAGAAAGGTGGTCCAACTTGAGGAAGTCAAGATCGTCTACATCTAGCTCAAGTGGACTTTGTGCAAAGCAAAGGTTTGCCCTTGATAGGTTTTCTATTTTACCGGTCTCGTGGTGGTAGTTGGGAGACCGGGTTATAGGATCGTTTGCCGTACTATCAAGGGGGGCTCTCAAGTTGGTAGCTTGATCGTATCGTTAGTAGAGAGCTCAAACCATTGCATCCTTGCATCATGTTTCTTGGTTCTTGTTTGGTTCTCTTTGTGAGTCTTAGAGCTAATGGTCATCTTGATGACACGCTTGAGTTCATCGAAAACGGAGTTCACATGCGTCTTCTATGATGTTTCCGGTGTTGGAGGTTTTACCGGTCTTATCCGAGGAAGGGTTCTCACCATTTTCTTATGGTACTTTTCTAATTTGCTTCTTATTGGTATTTCTATCAAGATTGTGTTAGCCCTTGTCGCTAGCTTTCCAACAAACTTGCTTTCGTCGAACTCGGAGTCCGTTTGCAGAAGTTGTGGTCGTTTTGGTGTTCTGAAAAGGCTACAGCGGCACTACCGCGGGTAGGAGCGGAAGTAATTTTTTACTACCGCTTTCGGGAGCGGTACTACCACTTGGAGCAGTACTACCGCGGCTACTTCCGTGGCTACTTCCGCTCGGGACCAAAAACTCTTCACAAGTCCAGCGGTGGTAGGCACGTATGTAATTTTTTAGTACCGCTACCCTTAGCAGTAGTACCGCTACACCTAGCGGTAGTACCGTGAGGTCAAGCGGTACTACCGCTCCGACGGTTCTTCTGGCCTTTTGCCTCCTCGCTGTTGTTTTTCAAAGGGGTACTACTGCCCTAGCGGTAGTACCGCTCTGTGCGGGCTATGAGCATAACGGTTGGATTTTCCCCACCTATAAAAGGGGGTCTTCTTCCCCAATGAACTTTATCTCTTGAGCTCGTGTTCTTCCCCCATTGTTGACCTTCTTCGAGCTTGCTATCTCTCAGTCCCTCCATGGATTCTTGCTAGTTTTGGGGGGAAAAGAGAGAGGAGATCTAGATCCACATTTCCAACAATCACTTTCTCCTCTAGGTGAGGGGAACCCCTTGGATCTAGATCTTGGAGTTCTTGGTGTTCTCCTTCTTTTTCTTCCTCTCACTTCCCTCCCTAGCATTAGTTGCTTCGGTGGGATTTGGGAGAGAAGGACTTGGGCACTCTGTGTGCCCTTGCCATTGCATTTGGTGCATCAGTTTGAGTTCTCCACGGTGATACGTGGAAGTTACAAGTTGAGAAGCTTATTACTCTTGGGTGCTTGGTACCCTTGAGCTTGTTCCTCTTGGGTGCTTGGGTGCCCTAGACGGTTGTGGTCACCTCGAAGCCATATTCCATTGTGGTGAAGCTTCGTGGTGTCGTTGGGGAGATAGCCCCAATCTTGTGGTGTTCGGAGCTCAATCATTGTGGTGCAAAGCTCCGGGCAAGCGTCGGGGTCTTCAATTAGGTTGTGGAGATCGCCCCGAGCATTTTGTACGGGTTCGGTGACCGCCCCCAAGGGTTGCCATTTGTACGGGTTCGGTGACCGCCCTCAAGGGCCCCTTAGTGGAATCACGGCATCTTGCATTGTGCGAGGGCATGAGGAGATTACGGTGGCCCTAGTGGCTTCTTGGGGAGCATTGTGCCTCCACACCGCTCCAAACGGAGATTAGCATCCGCAAGGGTGTGAACTTCGGGATACATCGTCGTCTCCGCGTTCCTCGGTTATCTCTTACCCGAGCCCTTTACTTATGCACTATACTTTGTGATAGCCATATTGTTTCTTGTCATATATCTTGCTATCACCTAGTTGATTATCTTGCTTTGTTAGTATAAGTTGTTGGTGCACATAGGTCAGCCTAGTAGTTGTAGGTTTTGTGCTTGACAAATTTACCGCTAGGTTTATTCCGCATTTGTTTAAGCCTAAACCGTAATTATTTTAAAGCGCCTATTCACCCCCCCCCCCTCTAGGCGACATCCACGATCTTTCAAGATGCTTGGCCTGGATCCTATTGAATCTTTATTTGCTAATATACATCTTGAAAAATAAGGGACTGGGGGTGAGCCAACTTTAGATAAAAGGTGTCCCGATAATTTGGAGAATAATGATCTTAGTGAAAAAAGTGGGATTGGAGAGGTCAAAACTTTAGCTAGCAATGAACCCATTATTTTGAATTTCAAGGAATTTAATTATGATAGTTGCTCTTTGATAGATTGTATTTCCTTGTTGCAATCCATGTTAAATTCTCTTCGTGCTTATAATCAAAATAAGGCTTTTCCAAAACAAATTGTTGATGCTATGATGAAATCTTTTGAAGAAAAACTTGAATTAGAAGTTCAATCCCTAGAAAGCTTTATGATGATTGGGAACCTACTATTAAAATCGAGATCAAAGATTAAGAATGCAACGCCTTGTGTGATTTGGGTGCTAGCATTTCAACAATTCACAAAACTTTATGTGATGTTCTAGGTTTCCATAAACTTGATGATTGTTCTTTAAATTTGCATCTAGCGAACTCCACTATTCAAAAATCTATGGGAAGGATTGATGATGTTCTTATTGTTGCAAATAGGAATTATGTGCCCATAGATTTTATTGTTCTTGATATAGAATGCAATCCAACATGCCCTATTATTCTTGGTAGACATTTCCGTAGAACGATTGGTGAAATTATTGATATGAAAGAAGGAAACATTATATTACAATTTCCATTAAGGAAGGGCATGTAACACTTTCCAGTAAATAAAAAATAAGTTACCATATGAATCTATTATGAGGGCTACTTATGGGATGAATACCAAAGATGGCAATACCTAGATCGTTGCTTTTTACCTAGCTAGGGCGTTAAACAATAGTGTTTGTTGGGAGGCAACCCAATTTTATTTTTATTTTAATATTTTTATTTCTGTTCTTAAATAAATTTATCATCTAGCCTCTGGTTAGATGTTTTTTCATGTTTTAATTTAGTATTTTTGCCAAGTAAGACCTTTGGGATGATTTGGAAGATAGTAGATTGGTTTTGCTGAAAAATAGAAACTTTTGCGTCCAGTGCCAGAATTGTTTCTGATTGCTGGAACGTGAAAAAAAATCTGAATGCTTTACACATTTCTTATCTACCAATTGCCCATGTTGTCCTAATTTTTCAGAATTTTTAGAGATACAGAGGTTTCACTTTAATTCTCATCTTTACAGACTGTTCTGTTTTTGACAGATTCTGTTTTCATTGTGTTGTCTGCTTATTTTGATGCATCTAGGGCTAGTATCGGGGGGTATGAACCATGGAAAAGTTGTAATACATTATATATAACACCAATATAAAATAATAATGAGTTCACAACAGTTTCCACAAGTAAGGTTGGATTTGTTTTACTAACGAATCTCATGAGTTTTCTGTTGAGTTTTGTGTTGTGAAGTTTTCAAGTTTTGGGTAAAGATTTGATGGACTATGGAATAAGGAGTGGCAAGAGCCTAAGCTTGGGGATGCCCAAGGCACCCCAAGGTAATATTCAAGGACAACCAAGCATCTAAGCTTGGGGATGCCCCGGATGGCATCCTCTCTTTTGTCTTCAATCCATCGGTAAATTTACTTGAGGCTATATTTTTATTCACCACATGATATGTATTTTGCTTGGAGCGTCTTGTATGATTTGAGTCTTTGCTTTTTAGTTTGCCACAATCATCCTTGTTGTACACACCTTTTGAGAGGGACACACATTAATCGTGAATTTATTAGAATACTCTGTGTGATGCACTTATATCTTTTGAGCTAGGGTAGTTGCTCTAGTGCTTCACTTATATCTTTTTGAGAACGATGGTGATTTTATTTTGAAGAAATTGATGAACTCTCATGCTTCACTTATATTATTTTGAGAGTCTAATAACAGCATGGTAATTTGCTTGGGTTGTGAATTTAGTCCTAATATGATAGGCATCCAAGGGGGATATAATAAAAAAATCATAAAGAGCATTGAGTATATGAGAAGTTTGATTCCTTGCAATTGTTTTGAGATATGAGGATGGTGATATTGGAGTTATGCTAGTAGTGAATTGTGTAGTTAAATAAATACTTGTGTTAAGGTTTGTGATTCCCATAGCATGCACGTATGGTCTTCTAGTTATGTGACAGAGTTGGAGCGCAATTTATTCTTGATTGTCTTCCTTTGCGTGAAAGTCGGGAGCGCGTGATGGTTAACTCCTACCAACCTCTCCCCTAGGAGCATGCATAGTAGTACTTTGCTTCGAGAGCTAATAAACCTTTTGCAATAAGTATGTGAGTTCTTTATGACTAATGTTGAGTCCATGGATTATACGCACTCTCACCCTTCCACCTTTGCTAGCCACTCTAGTACCGCGCAACTTTTGCCCGTGCATTAAACCCACTTTATACCCTTCCTCAAAACAGCCACCATACCTACCTATTATGGCATTTTCATAGCCATTCTGAGATATATTACCATGTAACTCCACCGTTCCGTAATATGAGTTTGAGTTACCTTGAGTTGTAATTTTGAGTTGTAAGTAAATAAAAGTGTGATGATCATCATTATTAGGACATTGTCCCATGTGAGGTTATAAATAAAAGAGGCCAAAGATCCCAAATAATAAAAGAGGCCAAAGAGCCCCCAAAAAAGGAGAAAGGAAGTCTCAAAAAAAGGGGAGGAGTCTAAAAAACAAAAACAAAATGAGAGAAAAAGAGAGAAGGGACAATGCTACTATACTTTTCCACACTTGTGCTTCAAAGCAGCACCATGATCTTCATGATAGAGAGTCTCCTATTTTTACACTTTCATATATTACTAGTGGGAATTTTTTGTTATAGAACTTGGCTTGTATATTCCAACGATGGGCTTCCTCAAATGCCCTAGGTCTTCATGAAAAAGCAAGTTGGATGCACAGCCACTTATTTTTCTTTTTGAGCTTTCATACACTTATAGCTCTAGTGCATCTGTTACATGGAAATCCCTACTCACTCACATTGATATCAATTGGACATCTCCATAGTCCATTAATTTTCCTAGTTGATGTGAGACTTTGTCCCTACTTTTGTCTACAACCACCTTCTATTCCACCTATAGTGTTATGTCCATGGCTCACGCTCATGTATTGCGTGAAGAGTTAAAAAGTTGAAGCACGTTAAAAAGTATGAAACAATTGCTTGGCTGACACCAGGGTGGGCATGATTTATACTTTGTTTTAAGAAGAGGGAGCATAACAAGACTATATGATTTTGTAGGGATAACTTTCTTTAGCCATGTTATGTTTGAAGCTTCATGATTTTGCTTTCTAGTATGCTTGAAGTATTATTGTTTTTATGTCAATGAACTTTTGTTTTGAATCATATGGATCTGGACGTTCATGCCAAAATAAGAAGAAATACATTGCTAAATATGTTAGGTAACATTCCACATAAAAAAATGTTTTTATCATGTATCTACTCGAGGACGAGCAGGAATTAAGCTTGGGGATGCTTGATACGTCTCCAACATATCAATAATTTTTTATTGTTCCATGCTATTATATTATCAACTTTGGATGTTTTATATGCATGAATATGCTATTTTATATTATTTTTGGGACTAGCCTATTAACCTAGTGCCTAGTGCCAGTTTCTGTTTTTTCCTTGTTTTTTAGTTTTGTAGGAAAGGAATATCAAACGGAGTCCAAACGGAATAAAACTGTCACGATGATTTTTTTTCTGGACAAAATCACACCTACGTGACTTGGAGTAGGGGCAGGAAAGCCACGGGGTGGCGAAAATCCGTAGGGGCGCGCCCCCTGGGCTTGTAGTCCCCCTGTGACTCCCCTGCACCGCCTTTTTGCCCTATATATTCTCTAAAATTCTAGAAACCCTAAAGGCATTCACGAAAATACTTTTCCACCGACGCAGGGCTCTGTTCCCGTGAGATCCCATCTCGGGGCCTTTTTCCGGTACTCCAACGGAGGGGGATTCGATCATGGAGGGCATCTACATCAACCTTGCTGCCCCTCCGATGATGTGTGAGTGGTTTACCACTGACCTACGAATCCATAGCTACTAGCTAGATGGCTTCTTCTCTCTCTCTTTGATCTTCAATACAATGTTCTCCTCGATGTTCTTGGAGATCTATTCGATGTAATCTTCTTTTACAGTGTGTTGGTCGAGATCCGATGAATTGTGGATTTATGATCACATTGTCTATGAATATTATTTGCGTCTTCTCTGAACTCTTTTATGCATGATTAAGATAGCTTTGTATTTCTCTTCGATCTATCTATTTGGTTTGGCCAACTAGATTGGTTTTTCTTGCAATGTGAGAGGTGCTTTGTGATGGGTTCAATCTTGCGGTGTCCTCACCAAGTGACATAGAAGGGGTAGCGAGGCACGTATTGTGTTGTTGCCAGGATAAAAAGATGGGGTTTATATCATATTGCATGAGTTTATCCCTCTACATCATGTCATCTTGCTTAAGGCGTCCATCTATTTTTAACTTAATACTCTAGATGCATGATGGATAGCAGTCAATGAGTGGAGTAATAGTAATAGATGCAGGTAGGAGTCAGCCTACTTGTCACGGATGTCATGCCTATATTCATGATCAATGCCTTACATATCGTCATAACTTTGCGCTTTTCTATCAATTGCTCGACAGTAATTTGTTTACCCACCATATGCTTTCTTCGAGAGAGAAGCCTCTAGTGAAACATATGGCCCTCGGGTATATTTTCCTTCACATATTTTCAGATCTATAAAACAAAAAACCCAAAAATATCTTTCTGCAATTATTTTGTGTTTACTTTATTTAGCTTTTTACTTTCGTTTTAAATCTATCTCTATCAGATCTCACTCTTGTTCGTGAACGTGAAGGGATTGACAACCCCTTTTCTGCGTTGTGTGCAAGTGTTTGTTAGTTTGTGCTGGTGCATAGATTGGAGACTTGCTTGTGCCTCCTACTGGATTGATAGCTTGGTTCTCAACTAGGGGAATACTTATCTCTACTTTGCTGCATCACCATTCCTCTTCAAGGGAAAAATCAACGCAAGCTCAAGAAGTAGCACGTCTCAAGGCGGAACCAAAGGCGGAGTAATTTTGCTCTCCGGTGGAGCGATTCTGTCGGGGACACTTCCCTCTGGGAGGGGGAAATAGAAGCCATCATCATCACCAATGTTCCTCTCATCATGGGAGGTTTCATCTTCATCAACATCTTCACCGGCACCATCCTCATCTCAAAACCCTAGTTCATCTCTTGTGTTCAATCTTTGTTTCCAACCTTAGATTGGTACCTGGGGTGTTAATAGTGTTGATTACATCTTGTAGTTGATGCTAGCTAGTTTAATTGGTGGAAGATCCTTATGTTCATATTCTTAAACACATATTTATATACTCTGATCATGAACAATATTATGATTTGTGAGAGTTCTATTTGTTCTGGAGGACATGGGATAAGCCTTATCATTAGTAATCATGTGAAGTTGATCACTGTTCGATGTTTTGATGATATGTTGTTTTGTTCTTCCTCTAGTGGTGTTGTGTGAACATTGACCACATGACACGTCGCCATGTTTGGTCCTAGCGGGTGGCATCGTGGAATCAGTTTGTAGATGATGGGTTGTTTGAGTGACTGAAGCCTAAACCCAGTTTACAAATTGTTCCATGAGGGGACGTTTTGGATCCACGTATTTAATGCTATGGTTAGGTTTATCTTTAATTACTTCTCTTGTATTTTTGGGTGCTTGCGTGGAGGGTATAATCATAAGTTGGTGTTTGTTCAAGTAAGAATAACACTTTAGCTCTGGTCCACCCACATAACAACTTATCAAGGCAATGAATGTAAGTCGATGAATCGCGGTGAAAGTAACTAGACAAAATTCCCTTGTGTCCTCAAGAGCGTTTTAATCACTATAAGAAGTTCACCCCACTTGTCCTTAGAAAAATTAAGGGTTGGGCCACTTGTTGCACCTTTCTATTTTTGTTATTTGTTACTTACTACCAATTATCTCGCTATCACACTATCTATCAAAACTGTTTTACAACACTTGCAGAGAATATCTTGCTGAAAACCGCTTACCGATTCCTTCTGCTCCTCCTTGGGCTCGACACTCTTACTTATAGGACTGGGGTCGACCCCCTATACTTGTGGGTCATCACGCAACCATCAACACAAGTGTCCTGGCTATATACATTTACTTTGCATGACTATACACCTAGCCTGTCGGCAACTGTGTAGCCATGGTAGTCATAGCGCATTTTCATGGACACGCGCTACGACTATACACATAGCAGTAGCGCCTCACATAAGCACGTACTACTATTAACTATCTGTAGCGCCTCTTCTTAACCGGCGCTACTGTTAAGCCTCCATGTATAAGATTTTCCCTAGTAGTGATAAAGTCGGCTTTAGTGCACAGTAACCACACCCCTCTAATGTATCATTCACACATTGTAAATCCAAACATAACCCACTTACTGCCATGTCATACATCTTGCTTTTTTAGATGTTGGTCCAAACCCAGGGATCTATGAGCGAAAAGTGAAGCATATGAAAAATGTGAAGTCACTGGAAACTGATGATCACTTTGAGTCAACGCATGAACATGATTGTTTCAACCCTGACTGTTGACGGTGTCGACGAATAGAGAGAGGACACTCTGAACATAGTGTTCAACTCCGACTGGTGCTGATGCTAACGAATGGAGATGGCATGCAACTTGGAGACATCATCGCTCATCATTGTGTTGACTAGATGATGGTGGGAAGCGCTGTGATGTCTTCACATCACTTCTTGTTATGTGTCGGAAAATTGAAAGAACAACTCATGTCAGATCCCACCTTACTGCCATGTCATACATCTTGTTTTTTTCAACAATGTAGCCGACACATAATTCTTCATCTTTCTATTCTAGGTGGGGCCACCGCGTACCAACTATTATAAAAGAGTCGCCGCTCCTCTCAACCCTCAATGTTCCCGCAAACATCCCCCCCCCCCCCCCCCCCC
>LR738712.1:689048508-689080493 GCA_902687465.1 Secale cereale
CCCCGCCGCCGCCGAAAGCCTCGCCACAAACTTCTCGTTCTCTACTTTCAATCTTGACTTTGACACCACCCCATCCCGATCTAAGTTCTGTTGAAGTCACTTCTTCCTTGTATCTTCAAAGAAACCAATCTCCTACTTTAATCATGTCGATAGAACATAGATCCACCCGTAACTATGGTTGCGATCACAAGGCGGACAACCACATAACAAATTGTCTCTGCAATCAAATTGATGAGTTCAAGGCAGCAATCCAATGGCGGGTTGACTCGTCGATGATTAGATCTTTGATTCCAGGATGGCTAATCCCATGGCAGGTTAGCTCACCGTTGATCATATTACGAAACTAACAGAGGACATCACCTCATATCTCTTCGGCAACTATAAACTAGGTAAGATCCTTACTCTTTTTGCATCTCTTTGTTCGTGTTGTGGAATATTGCAACGACTTGTCATGGAGGCAGTGAAGAGTAAAGTTGACGATGACGCATAAGGGGAATAGGCTGGCAGAGTAATTTTTTCTAGCATTAGAACACCTACTCGATCCAATTCTTTTGTTTTTTGGGTCTTTGTTTCACTCTCTCCCCTTCTACATAGGGAAAAGCGGCAATGAGGCTACCCCTAGTGGATTTTGTTGAAATCTTGAGTTCTGTCCCCCCCCCCCTCCGCGTCCACCGTTCCCACGATGGGTGGGGGAACCATGTTTCTTTAGTAATTAATAATCTTGCCCCGGTTCTTCCTTGCTATTGTCACTTCGAAGATTCGACAGCCTCGTGGGCTCATCGTCCGGTCAGGGCAGCAAGATTTGTTTTTTAGTTTTTTATGGAAGTTATTGCCTCTTGGAGGCAAGCAATCGAGAGGAAATCAATGGTGGCTTTGGAGCGGTGGTGGTTCAAAGTTGGCGGATCTAGCGTTCCTCTAGAACATCATTGCGGCGATATGTAGATAGGTCTGAGCCCAAGTCGACGCAGGGTTGTTGCACAACCAATGTGCCTCACTACTTGCAACATGCATATTCTTTGTCTCTCAAATCCTTTCTGCCAATGGTACTTACTTAGTTTCGGCAGTAGAGACTTGGCTTCCCTTCCAATGAGCACCTCGATGGTAATTGAGGTTTGTGGCAGCCGATGGTTGTGGTGTGTGCAAGGACACCTAAAGCACGTAATGTTAATTTTCTATTCTGTGGGTCTTTCCTGTAAGAAAATCAAAATCACATGCCTTGTTTCGGTCTCTAGTAGTCTTTAGTGTGTTTTTATGTGCACTTGTTAGTTGATAACGAAGATGCATGATTACTACGAAAAATTCTGATAATTCAGAACCTAAACCATCTCATGTATAAATTTGGCTTGAGTGCAAGGTAACCATGCCCCTCAAATGTATCATTCACACATTGTAAATCCAAACATGGCCCACTTGGAAAAGATAGCAATTGGTGGCCTCCAACTGAGGAATGCCCATAAAAATCCAAAGTCCATGCAACAATAATTAAAAATCCAAAAATGACGTAGTAATAAATGAAAATCCAAATTTGGCATCATAATAAATGAGAAGATCAAAGATGGCACAACATAAATGAAAATAAAAAATGGCATAGCAGTAAATCAAAATCCAAAGATAGCAAGTAATAATTGAAAATGTAAATATGGCAAGCAATGAATGAAAATCCAAAGATAGGGTTATCTTTGGATTTTCATTTATTGTTTGCTATCTTTGGATTTCATTTATTGTTTTCCATCTTTGGGATTTCATTTACTGGTGTGCCATCTTTGGATTTTCATTTATTGTTTTGTCAATTTTATATTTTCATTTATTGTTCCGCCATGTTCTCATTTGAAAATCCAAAATTAGAAAGAAACTAACTCAGCACATCATCTGAAGTTCTGAACACATCCATAGTGACCAATCAAGAAATTTCCAAAATATTTCCTCTATCTGAGAATTAAAAGGATACAAGTAATTAATGAATCTAAGAACAAAAATGGTTGAAAGGCAAAGTCTGACTAGCTCATGTGGTTTGCATTTATTTGTAGGGTCCTCTTTGAAAACCGCATCCCACCAATGCCCTATAAAAGGCTCTAGGTTTGTGCATTTTCAGGTATCGAGTGAGTTGCCAGACAAACAAGAGAGGGTTTCTTCTGTTTGTGTTAGTGTGTGTGTTGTGCTCGTGTGGCAATGGAAGGAGGAGCCATCTCGACGGCCGCGGGAGAGGCTGCTGATGGCGCGGGAATGCACAAGGGCCCACTTCAGCCACAGCGGCAGCCCACCATTATTCCCTGCCTGGCCGATGCTGACAAAGGTAGCTCTTCTCACTCCAGCCCACGGCTGGCAATGGCGCTGCGCTTGTGCTTGCCATGAGCAAGAGCTCCGAGCCACCCGATGTATTCCTAAAGCTTTGAAACTATATTTCTAGGATGCCTGTTTATTTCGGACCATGTATTGTTTACTCATGCACATGAGTGCTATGACCAGTTCGCCTACATTAAAATATATTTCTAGAAAACAAAACTAATTTGAAATGGATTTTTTCATCTGCAGAGCCATGTGCGACTGAAATAGTTCCTCAGATCATCACAGTTCAAGTTGGAGAGGTAAATTTTCCTACTCTTACAATGCTCCTAGAGACATTGCAGTGCTCTATTAATATTTTGTCGTATTATCTGGATACTAGATATTAGAATATCCAATTGAAGTTGTTCCTTTTAGAAAAGTAAAGTTCATTTTGTGATATGTGGTGTTAAATTTTAGAATAAAAAACTGAGCAAAGTTGCCCCAAGTTGACGCTATGTGTGCTGTACATATGTATATTAAAATGACTTGCACTTGATATATATTTTTAAGCGGGAGGGACGTTTTGGCTCTGGGCAGATGGGATGTAAACTGATCGGATGATTAGTAATGATTTTTCCCATATCCTTTACCATGTTTATTTTTTCGGATTCGAAGCGGAGTGGATAATGACCGGATCCGGATCGGACTCGGACTAGAAACGGAGAAAAATATATCGGGATAGCGATGCTTATTTGGCGTAAAATTTGGAGATAACATTTGGCTCTTTCTTGATTTATTATTCAGCAAATATTTTGAACCGGTTATGTCTATATCCATCCTACAATATGTTGAAGAGAGCTTGGTGTTGTCCCTCTCTTTCCCCGTTTTTTTGTTGTCCTTCGCATCTTTTCCATAAGTTCTCTATTCCACCCCATATTATGCATGTATTGTAAAATTCTAATACGGAACCCATGGTTTCAGGATGTAGCAATGGAAGTCATGTCGTACGGTGGGAATGGTTGGGCAGTTTTTATCATGTCTGCCGAGGGCGCCGTATCCAATGTGACACTGCATCAACCAACTTCTCCGCTTGAAACAGTTATTCATGAGGTTTGCTCTATTGTTTTAGCTTTGGAATCTGTACACTAGAAATCCATTTTTTTTTGGTATGTTTTAGAAATTATACTACTTCAGCTCCAACCAAATTAAGAGAACTATAAAAGCAAAATGAAAAGTGAGATAGTAGTTAGAGAGATTCTCCAATTGTTTCCTTTACCAGCACAATGGCGTTTTGTAGTTCTGGTCTTCTAAAAATGAAATATCATTGTTTGGCCTCTAGATTTGTTCCCAACTCTATCTAATCCTTCGCATGTAATATGCAGGGTTGTTTTGACATTGTCTCTATGACCGGCTCGTATCTGCCGTCAAAAACTAATGGAGTGAGCTCTCTACAAGGTGGGTTCGCTATTTCACTTCTCGGTGCTGATGGCCGCATCTTCGGCGGTGGGTTAGCAGGACCTCTGATTGCAGCATCACCTGTTCAGGTTACCATCTTTCACTTGTATCTTGCTCCATATATACCAATAGCAGGTTACCATCTTTCACTTGTATCTTGCTCCATATATACCAATAGCAGATTACCAAAAGACCAACTAAGATCTGTGTTCCATATATACCAATAGCTTCCATTGTACCTTGCTCTGTTTTTTAGTATTTAAGTCTGTATGTGCTTCCTACGTTTCGAAAACAAAATGTCTGCTGCCAAATGAGTTACATTGTATACAAATTAATACTCCTACTGAAAATCATGATGTGCTTCTTTTTATGTTACATAGCTTGTTTGGGAAATAACATCGTTTCACGAAAACACACATATGTCGCAATTGAGAACCTTGTGCTTTCTCTTAATGGTTTGCATTTTGTTGTGCTGATGCGCAGGTGATCATAGGAAGGTTTGCAGCTGGTGAAGAAGGGGAGATGAAACAGGATGTGGCCAGTGGAAGGTTTGGAGCTGATGAAAAAGAGGAGATGAAACAGGATGTGGCCAGTGGAACTCCAGGTGCTACTGAACCGGGCGATTCTCAGAGTGGATCCTCTAGTGATCCAGCAAGCCCATCAAACTAGAGTGCCGCTCGCACATTCCAAATGCCAGCCAGCTTGTTTTTTCTACTATTTCCATATGCTTAGCCTTTCGCTCGTATCTCGCTCCAAATGAGTAGCTTCCGCTCCTCCCTGTTGAACTTTTCAGTCTAGTTATATACCATGGATGGACCCTGGATGTGGTCAAGTTATATGTTTTTGTAATTGGACGATGCTTTATGATAATACAGTTATGAAATGTTTCATGGTCATATTCCAAGCATGTAACGGGTATTAATTCTGAAATGCTTAGATGACCCCTAGCTCCAAATGCTTAGCCTTTTCAGTATCATTTGCAAGTAACAACTAGCTAACTACTCCCAAGTCAAGAGAAACTATCCGGTGGAAACAATCTTTCAAAAATTCTGAAGAAACTTCTGTTTCCTATCAATTTCACTCAGGGGGCTACAAGAAAAATCAAACTCAGCAATAACAAAAAGTGAAGCGCGCAAAAAAAGTGTAGTCACTGGGAAATGATGCTGAATTTGAATCGACACGTGGACATGATGTTTCTACCTTGACTGGTGCTGATGCTGACGAATGGAGAGCAGACACTGCAAAGCTGGGATGCAGGTTGGAGACAGCATCGCTCCTCAACCTGCTGTCTGGATGATGGCGTAAAGCGCAGTGATGTGTTGGCATCATTTCTTGTTAGGCGTACACTATTTTCTTAATGGAGGTTAGGCGTAGGCTTCACGATTGATACAAGTACATACATGGGGATAGTTTCAAGCTGCTATCTCTTCCTCTTGAGCATTTCCAGTATCAGTTCCGGTTTCCTGCAAATCTCCCCTTCCGCCCAGCCAGGCGAGAAGGAGGCATCGGTAACTTTGCCAAGTCCCTTCCCCTTGCCTGAATACCTCATGATCTTCAGCCTCTTCCTCCCCAAACCAGCGGAGACCCTGAGCGATTCACCATTACTCTGGCCGCGGTCAGTCGTGCTTGACCTGACAGTCCCTCTACCCGACACCACTGGCGCCACGGACATCCTTGAAATGTTGGATTCCTCGAGCGCGAAGGCCCTCTCGGCATCGCTGGCGCAGTTAGGATCCTTCCCTGACCTGTCTAGAGACAGCTCACCCGCCTTGGAAACTGACCGGCGTCCAGTGTGCGGCAGGCTTGTGTTGCTGGATCCTGATGAACTCCGGATTGCCGTGGTTGCAAATGAAATGGGGTTGTGTGGGTGATTAATGGCTGCTTGGAGAAGCAGATGATGCTTCTCAAGGAAGGAGCAATCGCTGATGAGCCGGCTCGTCGTCAGGCATGTGACAGTGTTGAGCCAGAGTTTCTCAAGCTGGTGAATGGTTTCTCCTTGACGTATTATGCCGTACGATGTGCTAGATAAGGTGAGCCATTCAGTAAATTGATCCCCAATTATCTGCACGGATGATGTGATGTTTATCATGCAGTTAGCATTTCACACAAAGTATATGCTTGTATTAACAGTTCAACACATATGAAGATGATGCCCTTCGAGACTGGGGAGATGGCACAAACCTCAAAGAGTAGAAGAATGTCTTCCGTCGATGTAAGATGTCCAACAAAATCAGATAAAGATGAGAAATACCTGAAGCATAACAGAAGGCAGAGATGTAAATAGAACTAACTGCAGCGTGCTGCTATCCAAATTAATCTGCAATATTGTGAATCTGGCTACTTACCTGCTTGTGACTTGGTGTTGTGCAGCTGGATTTTCTTTGAAAGCGAGACCTGATAGCTTCATAAACCTGCATATATATAACAAAATGATTAGGGATTACTGAAATATCTTCAAATCATTGGCCATGCTTGGCATCTTCTTAAGGCAGGCAGGATAAACTTGATGTGGTTCATCTAGAAATGAAATTCAACACACCTGTTACCAAGCTTCAAGCAACTCAACATATGGTTAGGTCCTCTGCATCCAGCAGGCTCCTCATTTGTCGTTACTTCTTTCTCTTTGTTAGCATAGTTAAAATTTTGGGCATTCTCTAGTAGTCCAATAACTATGTTGCCAAGAACAGATAGGAACGTAATGTTTTTAAACTTCTTCTCTAAGCAATACTTGAGATTGGCTTGGATTGAGGACATGTTTTCATCAACTCTGTGGATCAAATATTCAAAAAAGTGCTCTAGGAAAACCATGTAAGCAGGCTCTGAACAATAACTGGAGTTTGTACAAAAGGATCGATAAACCTCAATAACCAGTTCCACCTCCAAGTCTTGGGTCACGTTAAGGTAACCCTCGGAACTATTTTCAGCATTCCAATTAGTAGATATCCTCCCAGGTGATACGAAGGCAAACAATGGGTAACAGAAGAACTGACAGAGTATATCATGGGCACTTGCACCACAGCTAACCCTCAAGTAGGAGATCATTTGCTCATTCAAGCGCTTCGACACTTTGTTCCATACCACCAACCATTTCATTCTTAGCTCACTATCTACTGGAGGCATGGTATCCATATACAAGAAAGCAACTGCAGCATGAAAGTTCTCCAGTAGATCAGATGGACAGATAATTGAAGCCAATTGCTCGGCATCTTCAGGTGACAATTCCCCAGTAAACTGAGCTACGATTGACAGAGATAGTGCAGTCAAGTAAACTGCTGGAGAAACCAACTCCAGGTAAGCAAGTGGCCTGATTCTTGGATGAGATAGCTTCGGACTGCATTCTGCATATTCAATCTCCTTCATTTGTTTGATGTCTAAGCATAACTCGTACTTTCCAGAAGCCAACAAAGAATTATCCAGTTCCTCTATAGTACACTTCACAAACTGAAGACAAAATTGTACCAACACTCTGGAACTGTGACTCTTTTGCTTTCCTACCGTATCCAGAAACACCTTCTTTACAAACTTGCATACCTTAGTAATGCATATCATGACATTGTCATCAGCAAACTTTGAGTTACACTGAACTCGAACTCCCTGTAGAAGCAACCTGAAAGTTTGTGTTGTGGAGTCCATAATAATTACGGCCATGTCGGCAGACATGTTATGAAGTAGTTCTGGATTCACAATTGAGCCAAGGATCTCCAACTGAAAATCAAAGCTGGTAACATCCCATGGTAACCATTTGATCTGATGAACATCAAACAAGGCCTTGAGATGCGTACAAGTTTGGGATAGCAAGTTCTGATTCAGTGGAACACACACATTCTCTTTGGGTGAGATCAAATGCCTAACTCTTACTGAAATAAAGTCATGAAACAGATTGATGCAAAATAACCACAGTGGCTTGTTCTGATTAGCAAGTCCAATGGAGAAAATTATCTTGAGTACTGGCCCAAAAGCAGCCTCCAGAATGGATAAATGGTTAATCAAATCACCAAGTTTATATAAAAGGTAATGCCATGTGCTCAAGCAAGAGGAACTTAAGGCAATATTATGACTTCTTGACAGAACTCCACATAAAGGCATCATAATTAGCCTTATCTTTTTCATCTGAGCACTAGCTTGTGCTCTGGGTTCAATAGGAGACATCACTGTCCCCTGATCCATATTTTCTAAAGCTTGTGGCCCAAAAAATGCATCCACCAAATTTCTCCAGGTAACCTGTGATTCTGAAAATATCATCATATTATACTGGAATATATTTTTTTTAAAAGAAAACAACTGTACTTAAGGAAATGGTTTAACTCACCATTGTGGTTATCTGAACTTGAGGATCAGGATCTGTAAATAACTGCTCAGGGACCTTAAGGATTTTGTTAAGTAGATGTCTAGTGCTCACTGCACTTGCGCCAAGTAAGGATATGAACCATCCCCATGACTTCACAGCTTGAATTTTCTTTGAAGGGTCATTGAGCATATTAAGCATAGAAGATAGTAGCTTTTGCTCAAGGTCCAAAGCTACTTCCTGCACAGCAAGCATAAATAAAACTCAAATGAGGAACTGTTATACTACCTCCGTTTCTAAATATATGGCATTTTGGCAGTTCAATTGAACTGCCAAAACGTCTTATATTTAGGAATAGAGGGAGTAGATAATTTGAAATTGGAACATTAGATTACGCTAGCAAGTAAAATGGTACAGCAAGAGGTTGGTAAATAACTTCTGTAATAACACAAGGAACATTGCAACAGGGAAAGTAGCAGGAGATGGCTAAATCATTTAATGATAAACATCTCAGAATCACAAAGACGATGTGAAAATACTGCATGTGAAATGTAGCACAAACATTAATGTAACTGAGAAGCGTTATTGTACTGTGCCAGATATAAATTGGCCTAGGTTAAACTGTTTGTAACCTCCTGTCTGTTTTCTTAAATGATTTCTATAATCATATATCAGACTAAATAAAATAGCAGGCCATTTCAGTGCTCTACACAGATAGGCAAATGTTGGCTTTTTCCCCCTATGAAGCTCCCAGAGCATATTTGTATTCAGTAACAGACTCGATCCAAAACGTTTTCAACAGTTAAACAACCAAGTGTGTGGCAATTAAGTCTGTGATATCTGACTTGCGGTTATAAAGACACAATCTGGGTACTATAGTTCGCAATGAGGAAAATAATGTCACCAGTTAGAAACATCTATTTCCAAATAATTATAGGAGGCATAATTCAATTACCTTAGAGAGAGGAGATTGAGGAGGTAAAATAACTGATGACACCTTAATGAGGCATCTTTCAGCCATATCCCTTTCCGGCTTGTCAGCACTTAAGAGTCTTCGGTATATTGGGGGAACCCATATGCTTGATAGGTCCCTCATTCCTTTTGGATGTTGACTAGCAAGTTTCATGGTAGCCTTGAGTAAGAGTTTTCAAACACGGCCTCAGTTCAGGTAATACATAAAACCAGAAAAAAGGAACAAGAATCGAGTGCACGCTTTACACTCATGCAAGAGTGCTCCTACTAAAATGTAAAACCATCCGACTTGGATGATTTTCTAGCTTGTGTGACAACATAAAAAGAACAAATGAGCATGGAAAAATCTAATGGGATCATCTATGAACATTTTTCCCATCTATGCTGAAGACGTGAAACATAAGAGTAACGGCACAATCACAGATAATTTTAGTATATTAACATATTTCTCAAGCAAGAGTGTTCCAATTGCAATTATAAGTGATGATACAGAGTAAACAGATTCACTCAAATTTCATTAGAGAGAGAGAGAGAGAGAGAGAGAGAGAGAGAGAGAGAGAGTCTGCATCTATTAATTAGTAACTTGACATGTTTTCATTTCAAAAGTGGTATTTTAACACCGCAGTCTTAACTCTTGAGTCCATCTGGGAAAGGCTACACAGATGTCTTGCAGGGCTGGAGGTAAACTTCTACCGATTGCAGAAATTGTAAAAAGATGCCAACTATATGGTTACTAGCAATACAATATGCTGCAAACAAATCATTCACATGAACTATTTTGTTGCTATTGCCATAAATCCTGAATAGCTTTGATGGTCCAACAAACATAATATGAGATATAATTATTCTGTTCACCAAATCAAAAATAAGCATACTATGAGATTAGTTACTTCCACCAAACAAAAGACAGGTAATGCAACAGAGCACAGTTTAAGTGGGAAGAATAACCTGAGCAGCCTCAAATGTTGTAGACAAAGAACCAAATGGATTGTCAAGGGCGTAAACAATAGCATTGAGCAAGGGAGTTGCTCTATCCTCTACCACGGAAGCCTCCAATTGTTGAACAGAAATGCACCAGACTGCGAGATTACAAATAGCCTGAGAAGAAATACGAACCCAATTACTGAACGAGCACACACATTCTCCACAGTAAAACTGAACAAAAGAAGAACCTGAAAGCAGAAGAATGGTGAGCACAACAAACCTTCATCTTGGTAGTCATGATCAGCTGAACCAAAGTAGCCAATACCAATTGAGCCAACTGTCCTGCAGGGTACGAAAAAAAAATTATAACTGTTCCTTCAAACCAGCAAGTAATTTGATGGTTCTGTTAGATGAAAGGCTCAGCCCTGCTTTATACAAAGTAATTTGATGGTTCAAGGGCATGCATGAGCAAGTATAGAACATTATCGGTTCGAGGGCAATCAAAAAATAAGAGATAGCAATGGATAGTGATTTAAAATAGCAAAATGGACAGTCTTTAATTGTAGAAAATCATGAACTGTCGAAACAAGAAATTATCAGCTCTAACTTCTAACATATGTGGTCAGAGTACCTCATTGGAAAAAGGCCAATGCGTCAGCCTGATACTGCACGATCATAGGAAAATGGATTTTGACCCAAAAGCTTTATTATCGATACATTTAGTAGAAGGATACTGGAAGTGAACAAGGACATCGACGAAGCAGAAGGACATAGCGAGTGTTAGCCGCAAGGGCAATGCTGGAATGAACAATGTACAAGAGCCGGGCAGCTAAATCGATATTCGGGTTATCTGCATTCTACCTCGGTTTCTTCCAACCCTAGCCCGGCAGAACCAGAAGAGCACACTCAACTGACGAAATGGGTGCGGGTGCCGTGCTGCTACCTGGTATGGTGGAGACGAGGACGGGGTGGTAGAGCGCGAAGCCGAGGCACTTGAGCGCGGAGGCGGCGACGGCCTCGTCATGGTCCGCGGCGTCGCGGAGGAGGAGCGGGAGCAGGGCGGAGGGCGAGGCCGCCGCGAGGTCGGCCGCGGCGGAGGGGTCGTCGGCGCACGCGCGCTGCAGGTGGAGGAGGCGCGCGTACGCGGCGGCGCGGTCGGGCTCCGCCGCAATCTCCGCCAGCTGCCGCGCCACCGCCGGCGGCGGCATGGGGGTTGGTGCGGTGCGGAGGAGGCGCCAAAGGGAAGAACGTTTTGGGAATTTGGCGTCGCTGGGACCGGGAGTCGTCGGAGATGCGTATGCGGTATCACCGTAACGGGAATTACGCCAACACAGCAGGGAAGCGGGTTTTCGTTTGGAGGGGGAAACGGTTACAGAGCGTACGTAGACAGAAAAAACTAAATAAACATCTAATCTAAGTTGTAGAAAAGTTGAATCGTCAGGACAAGAGTAAAAATTTCAATTAATTTATTTACAGTAAAAATTTGAATTAGAATTGTAGGGCTTTCCCCTCTCCGAGGAGAGGGAGCCCTTCCAGAAATTCTCAGTGGCCCCGGAGGGCCAAAGAGGGGGTTTGGAAATAGTTTTCAACCAGCAATTGACGCGCCTCGGTATAACCTCACTAGCTGCGTCATTGCCCCAAGCGCAAAGATGCCTTCTCCCGTCCGCCCGCACCCCCATCTTATACCCGGCTCGCTCCCTCCCACCCCCTCCGCGAGCGAGGTGGGACTAATCGCAAGACCAGCAAGCCAACTGATAACCGACGTACTACTACCTCACAACCAGGATGGGCAAGCGAGCGTGGGCCGCTTCTCCGCTCGCGCGTGGGCTGCCGAGCATCGTGGGCCGAGATAGGACAAGATTGTGTACTGCAGTGTCTGGTCCATTGCCTAAACAAACAAAAACAGTGTCTGCTCCAAGCCGCACGCAGAGCACAGCACGGCAGTCGTAGGAGGACAGATACGGAACAGCAGCCATGTTTGGTCATGTCGCCTTCCCGCAGCGCCAGTTGGTCATGTCGAGCTGGTAGCATTATCAAACCAGAGAAGAGAACGAAGGAGAGAAATCGAGTGCCGTACTTTTTTTTGTTTTGAGCAAAAGAGAGGCATTCCCTCTCCGATTTCATATATAAAGAAAAAGAGCTTTTGGCCCCGGCCGCAGACAGAGCTATCATTCACCCGGCGGCCACTTGCTATCCGATACGTACTGCTTATCATCAGTAACAGCTCGGTGGTATTGGATAGCTCAGCAGGGGGTGGTGCATGGATGGGTTACGTGGACTTGCTGCTGATCAATCTAGGCAAGATTAGCTTAGTCGTTGTCACTCAGTTGCAAACCCACCTCTGCACATGCACGACAGCATTCGCCGTCGCCCTCGTAGATGGACCGGGCAAGATCGAGCGGCAACCTCTTCAGCCGCGGCAGGAGAGAGAGCTGGTATTATCCTATTCTTAGAGCATCTCCAGTGGATCATCTATATGGATGTGTATAATAAATATAGACCATGTTGGCTGAAAAATTGCTCCCAGCGGCTCGTGTATATGGACGTGTAAACAGCCACGCCCGAGCCACGACACTACGCGGCGTGGAAGTAACCACGCCCGAGCCACGCTCGTCGTCCCGCGCATGCCCGAGCAGCTCGAAGGAAGGAAGGAAGGAAGGAAGGGGGGAGCTCGTCCCGCGCACGCCCGGCCGCCGTCGAAGGTATGTTTCCTCGATCCCGAGCTTACGAGGGAGGGCGGGACGCGGGGTCGGGGGGGGGGTGGAGCACGCCCTGCGGGCGGATCTGGCGGCGGCGGGAGGACGGCCGCGGTGCAGAGGAGAGAGGGGCCGGCGGGCGCGCGGGGAGAAGGGAGGCCGACGGGCGCGCTGGGGGCCGGCGGGCGCGCTGGGGGATGGGAGGCCGGCGGGCGCGCTGGGGGATGGGAGGCCGCCGGGCGCGCGTGGGGATGGGGAGGGGCTGGGGGCGCGCGGCGTGGGGATGGGAGGCCGGCCGCGGTACAGAGGAGAGAGGGGCCGGCGGGCGCGCGGGAAGGGAGGCCGGCGGGCGCGCGTGGGGGAGAGAGAGGGGCCGGCGGCGTGGGGATGAGGGGCTGGGGAGGGGTTGGGGGCGCGGGGGGGAGGCCGGCGGCCATGGGAGAGTGAGGTCGAGGGGATTAAGAAATGGAGGCAGTAGTGCTATGTTTTGACAAGAGAGGTAGCAGTGCTCTGTTTTCTTCATAGTAGTTCTTTTTTAGACATTGCAAATGGAATACAACATACGGAATACAAAATACGGATGCATGTAGACATATTTTAGAGTGTGGATTCATTCATTTTGCTCCGTATATAGTCATTGTTTGGGAACAGAGGGAGTAGATGTATTCGTGTTGTCTAAAATAGTTGTGCATTGGTTGCTTGCAGATGAATGATGACCAAAGCTTCTTGGACACTATTGGTTTTGGTTACACACAAACACAGCCAGATAGTACAATTGGAGAGCAGGCAACTCCATCAACTCAGCATCGTTCTGCAATAACAGAGAAAGGAAAATCCAACAAAGAAAAAAATTGGTCTAGTGATGAGGACAAGGTTCTCATAGCAGCATGGGCAAATACAAGTTTGGATATTGTTGGGACAGATCAAAACCGAGATGCTTATTGGGCTAGAATTTCAGATTACTACAACACACACAAGGAATCATCATGGCCGGAGCGTAATGCTAATGCAATCAATTGCCGTTACACAACGATTAACAGAGAATTCCATTGATGCAAGTCCGGGCACAGCCACCAATGATCCGGCTGATGCATCCTCGATACATACTGATGCTACCTCAGTACGACTGGTGCTCTTGAACATGAGAAAAGACCTGATGGTGTGAAGAAGGACAAGAGAGGTAAAGCTGATGACAGTGCTTGCAAGCTGTCATTAGAAACTGTGTGGGCAGCAAAGCAAGAGAAGGATGAGATAAAAAAGGCGGCAAGAAATGCTCGCTACGCACAACAATTGGAATTGCGAAAAGAGGAGATTGCACTCAAAAAAAAAAGAGGATGCACGAAACGAGAGGGAGGATGCACAGAGACAGTTTGAATTAGATGAGAGGGTCATGCTCATCGACACTAGTGGTATGACTGATGAGCAAAAGCTGTTCTACCAAGGTAAGCAGAAGGAGATCCTTGCTCGCGGCCTAGGGTAAAATGTGAGCTATATGTTGTAGTAAGAACTATTTACTGCTTTCCAAACTTTTGTAGTAAGAAATATTTTTATTGATAGCCGCATTACATCACTCGTTTCCAAACTTTTGCCACACATGGTCAATTAGATCAAGTTTAAGCTGATCGTGTTCATCGAAATTTCTAATCCGATGAGTCATAGTCATGCTCAAGAACTCCAGAAGCACTTCTTTTTTGCGTAAAATAACCATCATAATCATGCTCAAGTATACCATCAGCTATGCGGTTGAACAAAGTACGTGACATACTAAATCTGTGCATAAAAAGTAAATGAGACAGGGAAATGAAAAAAGGACCAAAGCAGAGAATTGTACTATACGAACCTTCGTCGAAACAAATGTTCGGGAAAGCGAGGAACTTCTTTGAAGTAGTCGTTCCACAGAAGAATAAATCCGGCATCTCTTTCTCGATCGATTGACTGGCGTCCATGCTTGGAACCCCCATGGCGTCGAGCATTCTTCCTATCTTCTTCCTCGCGATCGGCTAATGCCGCAAGTATGAGTTCATCGTCGCCCGATGAAGATGACGAAGAACTCATGTCCCAAGAGGATGTGTTCATTGTGTTGCGTGAGAGAAGATAGAGAAATCTAGAAGTGAGAAGATGAGGCACAACTAGAAATGTTGGAAAAGAGGTGATTGCGACGGTTTATATAGACCAGAAATATAGCCGTTGAAAATATAGCCGTTTGAAAATATAGCCGTTGAAATATATACGTCCTGATTTTCACGTCCTGTATACACGTTTCACTGAAAAACTGGAAGGTGTAAAATTTAGCAAGGTGTATATGAACGTGTATATGAAGATATACACGTCCAAATTTACACCATCCACTAGAGATGCTCTTATGCTTTCCAATTGACGAGCGGAGCCATTCTTCTTGATTCCGCGGCACCAGAAGATATACGTGACGCGGAAACGGCGCGAGCGTTATCTCGTTCACGACAAATCGCCTCCACCGCGGGTACACGTCAGACGGACCGGATAGATAGGCTGCGTTATCGCCACCGTTTCAAACGTGAGCCAAACCCAAACGTGAGGGGCTCCTGCAGGCATGCACCTGCACCGGTATCTACGGAAGTCGTCGTCCTCGTCCACGTCGCGGACGCGGTGCCGCCGATCGGCGTGACACGCAAACGTCGGGGTTTGACCCGGGGCGCCGATCCAGTCCACGGCATCGGCGTGGATCCGCCGTGGCGGTCTCGGCCCCGAGCCTCGCGCCGTCGCGCGGCGGGCTGCCACGATCCGAACGAGGTCGCGTGGGCCAACCAACGGGATCCCGTCGCGTGCGGCGACCGGCCACATGGACGGCGGCAGCTCTCTTTCTTCGTCGAGGAGGAGGAGGAAAGTTCTTTTTTAGCCGGGATCGGGCTCCGACGAATATTCTCCGCTCCTGGGCAAGCGAGGGTGGGCCGCTTCTCCGCTAGCGCGTGGGCTGCCGAGAGTCGTGGGCTGAGATAGGACATGATTGTATAATAAATCTGGGCCAGATTAAAGCTGGTCATTGCGGCCTGCAGCCTACGCCCGTACGCCGGCCAGTGATGGTGGATGACAACGGTGGCTGCTCCAAGCCGCACACAGAGCAGAGCACGACGGGCGGCCATCGATCGCCGTCGTAGAAGGACAGGCAATTTTTTATATATCCTTGTGATCATTATAGAACAGAGAACTTTTGGTCTCGGCCGCGGACGGAGCCATCACCCAACGGACACTTTCTGTTATATATTGATTTATTATCAACAGTAACAACTTGGTATGGGATAGTTCAGTGTTGGGTACTACTACATGATTGGGTTACGTAGGTTTGCTGATAAATCGAGACGAGATTGGCTTAGTCATTGTCAGTCAGTTGCAATTTGCAAGCCCACCTCTGCAGGGGTGCAATTGAGGCTGCACAAGCACGACTGCATTCGCGGTCGCTGTCGGGGATATACCCCCGCGGTATGAACCGGCCGGAATTATAACCCGGCCGGACTTGGCGGTTTACACTTGGTGATTCACTGGCGATCCGTTATCACCAGACGGTTTACAAGCAACCTGCCTAAATAGTATTACTCACTGATAACCCGGCGTATGGATTATGGATGACAAGGCCCAAGGCCCAGAAGGCCGGTTCATATTAATAGTGGGCCGGTTTAATAATAAAGCGCAAGGAATATTCTCCATAAAGGAAGCAAGACTAGGACTCCTTGTAATAGATCAATCCTAGTCCTACTAGGACTAGTCATGTAAACCCGCCCTTTCAACATATATAAGGAGGGGCAGGGCTCCCCAAAGAGGACAAGTCTTTCATAAGTTAGACAAGTTTAGACAAGTTCTCACAAGTTAGACAAGCAGACAAGTTTCTAGGGTTAGACACCAAGAGCCGGTTTACCGGCGACACCACGAGGATCATAATGAGACCTAGCCTCAAACAGCACGTAGGGCTATTCCGGATGATGTTTCCCGGGGCCCGAAGCTGTCTAAATCCATGTCTTGCATCGCGTCTCTCGATTCCGCTCAACCCCTCTCAAGCTACTACATAGATGCGCACCTCACCACTAAGTCCGTGATCCGGACATCTGACGTGTTAATTCCACGACAGTCGCCGTCGTAGATTGCCCGGGCCTGCTCGAATGGGAACCTCTTCAGCATGTCATCCTCCTACAGGGCCAGCTGCTGATCAAACCGGTGTTATCATATTCTCAAAAAAAAAAGGTGTTATCCTATTCCTATCCAGTTGGAGTTGGGGGAGGGAGACGCAAGCAGGGGCGTACATGTGGCCATCTCTGTCATCCATTCTAGTTCGGACTGTGCCTTAGCTTTTTGTTCAATCCTCAACTTTCCTAAGAGAACTTTCGGTTCAGGCCGTAGATGGAGCTATCATTATCCTGTGCCCATTTTTTCCCCAAAACTTTCAAATTATTCATCTAAGATCATGGCAGTGCAAAGAATAACAAAAGTAATAAATTTACAACCATGTCCGTGGACCACCTAGCAACGACTACAAACACTAGAGCGAGCAGAAGGCGCGCCGCCGTCATCTCCCCTCCCTCGATGGAGCCAGGCAAACCTTATTATAGTAGACAGTCGGGAAGTAGTCCTGGTAAGGCCTCATAGGATCAGCGCGCCAGAGTAACAACCATCGTCGATGAAGGAAGTCGTATATCAGAAGGGCCAAACCTATAAACACCCAAACGAAGACCTGATCCGAACAGATCTATCGAAGACCAGCACCGACCAAATTCCGTGAGATCCGACGGAGACAAACCTCCACACGCCCTTCGACGATGCTAGACGCATCACCGGGATGTGGATAGAACGTGGGGAGACATTATCCCTACTAAGGGACATTGCCGCCGCCAGACAGCCCCAACCAATACGCTGAATCAAACAAAAACGATGTACGTATTTTTTTCTTTTGCGAGGGAATGTACGTAGCTTATTGGTAACGTTGCTAGTTTTCAGTTTACGTACCTTGCAAAAAAAATCGTTCTTCTGCCCACTTGCACGCCTCATTAAACCCATTAACAGTCGCGGTAAAGGCGCCTCCTCCTGATGTCCACGTAATCATAGGAAAAAACAAATGACGCGTTAGCGATTGGGTGAGCAAAAAAGACAAAGACAAATCGAGGGAACGTACGTAGCTTATTGGCAACGTTGCCAGTTTTCAGTTTACCTACCTTGCAAAAAAAATGGTTCTTCTGCCCACTCGCACGCTTCATTAAATTCATTAACAGTCCGGGTAAGGGCGCCTCCTCCTGATGTCCACGTAATCATAGGAGAAAAACAAATAACACATTAGCGATTGGGTGAGCGACAGAGACAAATACTCCCTCCGTTCTAAATTACTCGTCGTGATTTTAGTTCAAATTTGAACAACTCGACGAGTAATTTGGAACAGAGGGAGTAACACGGAAGCAGAGGGGGAAGCGGGTTTCCGTTTGGAGGGGTAAGCGGGTTTCCGTTTGGAGGGGTTTCAGAGCGTACGTAGACAGAAAAAAAAACGAGAGATACATCTAAAATTTCAAAATCATGCTAGTAGAGAAGTACAATCAGGTCAAAAGTAAAATTTAAATTACTTTCTTTTTTTTCTTTAGTGGAAAATTTTGAATTAGTTTTGTAGGGCTTTCCCCTCTCCTAGGAGTAGTTTTCAACCAGCAATTGACGCGCCTCGGTATAACCTCACTAGCTGCGTCATTGCCCCAAGCGCAAAGATGCCTTCTTCCGTCCGCCCGCACCCCC
Organism: Secale cereale; assembly: GCA_902687465.1. Taxonomy (NCBI): domain Eukaryota; kingdom Viridiplantae; phylum Streptophyta; class Magnoliopsida; order Poales; family Poaceae; genus Secale; species Secale cereale. Next base: position 689,066,845 of record LR738712.1, read on the forward strand.
TTCTTATACCCGGCTCGCTCCCTCCCACCCCCCTCCGCGAGCGAGGTGGGACTAATCACAAGACCAGCGAGCCAACCGACGCACGTACCTCACGGACGGGCTAGCAGGCAAGCGAGCATGGGCCGCTTCTCCCCTCGCGCGTGGGTTGCCGTGTATCGTGGCCTTGAGATAGGAAAAGATTGTACATAAATATGGGCCAGATTAAGCTGGTCATTGCCGGCCGGTGATGGATGACAACAGTGGGTGCTCAGCACGACGGGCGGCCATCGATCGCCGTCGTAGAAGGACCGACACGGAACATCTTGGGCATCTCGCCTTCACGCGGCGCCAATTGCAGGTAGCATTATCCAGCCGGAGAAGAGAACGGAGGAGAGAAATCGAGGGTTCGAAGGCCGTGCTTTTTTTTGACTGTGTGTGTGTGTTTTGAGAATCGCAAGTGGCATGCATGCGCACATCATTCCGGTCGGGACGGGCGATTTTTTTATATTCTTTGTGACAAGAACTTTTGGTCCAGGCCGCAGACGGAGCTATCATCCAGCGGCAGTGCCACTTTCTGTTTGATCTTGCTTATTAGTAGTACTAGCAACTTGGTATTGGATAGTTCAGTAGTGAGTGGTACATCGATGGGATGGGTTACGTGGGATTGCTGATAAATCTAGGCAAGATAAGCTTAGTCATTGTCAGTCAGTTGCAAAACCACCTCTGCAGGGGTGCAAACAGCACGGCAGCGTTCGCCGTCGCCGTCGTAGACGGACCGGGCCAGTGCGATGGGAATGGGGGCCTCTTCAGCATGCCATGCGGGCTGCTGATCGAGCCGGTGTTATCCTATTCCTATCCCGTTCGAGCTGGAGGAGGGAGACGCAGGGCGGGGCCCTACGTGTGGCCATCTCCGTCATCCGTTCCAGTTCGGGCCGTGCCTCTGCCCTTTTGTTCAGGTGTTTTGTCGCTTCTGAATTTTCTGAAGAGAACTTTCGGTCCAGGCCGTAGATGGAGCTATCACCACCCGCACCCAGTGCACGCTTCTTCCTTGGAAGATAAGATGCACGTGTACCATTGCTAGATTGACGGTAACGATGTCAGTACTTTTTTACTACTGGTTTTTTACTATGGTGATAAGTGGATGAACTCTGGGATGCCCTTGCAAAATGTTGTTCTTCTGTTCTGCCCACTCGCAAGCATTGCGCTGAGTTTCCTAGTTGACGAGCAGCCACTCTTCTTGATTCCGCAGCGCCAGAAGAGAAGATATACACGTGACGAGGAAACGGGCGCGAGCCTTATCTTCTACTCCCTCCGTTCGAAATTACTTGTCTCGAAAATTAATGTATCTAGAACTAAAATACGTCTAGATACATCCATTTCTACGACAAGTAATTTCGAACGGAGGGAGTAGACGACAAATCGCCTCCACCTCGGGTACACGTCAGATGGACGGATAATTAGGCTGCGTTATCGTCACCGTTTCAAACGCGAGGCGCTGCACCGTCATCGACGTGAGCCGTCGTCCTCGTCCACGTCGCGGACGCGGCGCCGCCGATCGGCGTGACACGCAACGTCGGGTTTTGACCCGGGGTGCCGATCCGGTCCACGGCATCGACGTGGATCCGCCGTGGCGGCCTCGGCCTCGGCCCCGAGCCTCGCGCCGTCGCGCGGCTGGCTGCCACGATCCGAACGAGGTCGCGTGGGCCTACCGACCGGCCACATGGACGGACGGCTCTCTTTCTTCGTCGAGGAGGAAAGCTCTTTTTTAACCGGGATCGGGTTCCGACGAATATTCTACTACGATGCATTTGCAGGTGCGGATTGTTTCGAGGTTGGTGGAGCCCGGAGCGAATATACGAAGGAAACGGACACAAATGGGTAGCACCACCGAGTGCAGATTTGCAGCTCCAGTGCTCTCTATATATGAATATTTTGAAATTTATGTTTTTGAAGTTTCAAAAAATATGATTTTTTTCGGGGATACACATACACATTCCGAATATCCGTTGCAAGTTTCGGTAGAAATATCATTTTGTTTTGGGCTATAGAAAAAAAAACAAATTTCTGACAGTGTATAAGAGAACAATTGTGCCATTTCTGTCAGAAATTTCTCTTTTTTGTATTTCCCAAAATACAACGTATTTCTTTATCAATTTTTTTACCATACCTTAGGAATATATATATGTATTCATGTATTTTTTTTAAGATTTTTTGAGAACCGGAAGTGTGTTTTAAAATTTTTTTCAAATATCAAGAGTCATGGAGCTCGGGAGCTGCATGCACTTTTGGTAGCACCACCACAATAGTGGCATTTCGAATGCTATCTTGTCAGATAGAGCAATGATAACAACCTGCCTTTCTAGACTAGAATCCTAATAGTATAAAAAATAATGAAAAGTAAAATAGCACGATGCATCGAGAATTCTTTTTTTTTCTTCCGACGGGGGTGCATCAATAATCCAAGGTCAATATTTAAACGAAACAATTTTTCAAATGCGAATAACAATCCAGACATGATAAAGTTTTGAAATACTAAAAAGTTTACATTCAAATTCAATTTAATAATTCCGACACATGCATCAAGAATCCAAAAGTAAATATTTCAAATATAGATAACAATCCAAACATAATAAAGTTTTGAAATAGAAAATTTAAAATTCAATTCAATTTATTCGGACACATGCTCTAATTATGAACCGCCCACGAATGCTCCACCGGATCATTCTAAAGCTATGTGCAAAACTGTTTAGGGAATGAAACTTTTGATGGTGCGAAAACCTTAAATGATTGATTGTGAAAATGTGAATATCCACTTTATGTAGAGTCGGTTTAAGACATGCTATAGTTGGTGTGGAAAATGATATACGCTCGATTTTAAATCTTAAAATGGGCTTTCAACTAGCATTCTATGTTAAGATTTTCACAATCAAGCGTATTTTAACAATTGAAATCTTAAAATAGGCTTCCCTTCCGGTATCAGAGGGAAGAATGAAAGCTGGAAGTCTTCACAAAGGGAAGCCGGAAATTGGAAATTTCCCATAGCATACACGGTTAGAACATGAACGATTGTTTTTATTAACTCTTCTAGCTTTCATTCTTCCCTCTAATACCGGAAGTCCAAGATATCTATCCTCGAACCCCTCCACCGCAATTTTTAAAATACCCATAGTAGCAACCTAATACCTAATTCTTCAAACTGCATTTTCTTCCCAAACATCATGGAACACTTTTCAAGACTTAATAATTATAGTCCCCTTCTCGTACGATGTATAATACTTTTAGTAGCCAATGCTTAATTGAAGGAGTCGTTGAAAGTAATAGACTGTCATCTGCAAACTACAAGTGAGAAATACCAGGAACTTGTCTGTTCAAACGGAATTCCTGAAGGGCCCTCTTGGCACAAATATCATTAAGGAGCAAATAAAGCGCCTCAACTACAAATAGGAACAATTGCGGAGATAAATGATCTCACTGTCTTAGACTCTTAGTCCCCTAGTAGGTGCAAACGGCTCCAACAACTGATCATTAGAGTGCACCGCAAATTTCACCGCGTGACACACGTCATAATCCAGTTAATCCAACGTGGCGCAAAACCCAAAGTCCCCCATCATACATTGCAAGTAAATGACAATCTACGTGATCATAGGCTTTAGCGAGATCTAACTTATAAGCACACAATTCTCCTCTAAACTCTTTAAGCGTGCTTAACGAATGCATACATTCAAAAGCATTATTAGTAATTTACCTCCCGAAGTAAATTTACTTTGAGTTGGGGATATCATGCCATCAAGGAGCATACCAGTCTGTTAACAAGACACTCAGAAATAATGTTGTAGATAACATTGCACAAAATGATCGGCGAGGAAAAAATTCAAACAAGTATGTCAAAGGAAAAGCAACAACAAAGCGAGTAGCACGAACACTACCAACTCAATCCCATAAGACACCATACCGAACAAGAACCAACCTAGATTATCAAGAAGGGACGGAACCATGCCACCTCGAGAAGCCATCAGTCACACTTGTACCGAACACACCAAGTCGTTTCCAAAGAGGGCTTGGGTTGTGGAGCGCTGATCCTGCCAGGGGACAATGATAACCGAGAAAGGGGACCCATGTACAAGATAAAAGACCACTGAGACCACCCTATGCCAGAGTCGAGGACGCCACATGCAGTGATCAAAGCATGCACAGAGCCGTTGTCCTGTTGCAACCAAAAGGGACCGATGCTCCACGGCGACGCCCCCAAGAGGGTGACAACGCAACATTCCGTCGCCGTCAAGTCCGAAAAGACGGACTACGGTTTTCACCCGGAGCCCTGGGCACCGTGAGGGGACCCACAACGACACCTCCAAGAGGGAAGCGACACCTGTAGGCATTGTCGTTGCGGGCGGAGAGCTTTCGCCCGACACCTCACACGCGCCGCCCGTGGTACCCATGTTGCCGACCGAACCCCGAGCAGATGGCGGCCGCCGCCATCTCGAGGCCTCCAGATCCAGACGAGGGATCTGCCACCATCGAAGGCACGACTATAGCAGGATCACCCACCACCCCTCCTCTCGCTACCGAGGGCTCATTCGCTTTATTTGGGAGGATTTCTGCATCATTTTCACTCATGTTTTTTTTTCAATGGGTAGCAATCGCCTCACAGTATAATTGAGATATTAGATTTTTATATATTAATATTGCACATGTGGAGTTGAATCCTTAAAATCCTTAATAACATTATTAGGTGAGATACCCTAAAAAAATTGCATAAAGACTACAATTTGAAAGTTCTGTGAACCGAATGAGTCATGCCCTCGTGGCTCCTCGTGTAGCGTGGAGGGGAGAGGAGTCGGGCCCGTGCACGCCATGCCATCCCGGAGTATTTCCAAGTAGCAGAAAAAAGCTGGACGGATTGGCACCAGCGACAAAGCGCGCCACCAAACAAAACAACCAACGACGCACACTGTCAGCAGCGCACTTCCCCGTCTCCCAACCCCAATCCCATCTCGTCCCCATCCGATCCGCCGGACCGCAACAGATTTAACAGCCAGCCGCCAATGCCCCCAGGCTCCCACCCGTGAATATGGCGCGCGCAGCACTCATCTCCAGCTCCCGCAGCGCCGGGGCCGCCGCATCTCCTCCCTCCTCGTCTCCCTCTCCTCGCGCGCGTATATATACCCGCGCCTCCTCTTCCTCTTCCCGCCCACCGCTCCTCGCGCCCCCGTCTCGCCCCTCGCCCCTCCGCCTCCTCCCCAATCCACAGTCCGGCCCTCATCGGTGCGTGCATTCGTCGGTCCTCCCGTTCTTGTTCTTGTTCTTGGTCTCGCCGGCGAAGATGCTGCGTTCGCCTTGTTAACTAACCTTGTTGGTATGTGCAGGTGTTCGTTTAGGACTCTTGCGGCGGCCACGGGATCGTTGTCCGGCCGGCGGAGCGCGAGGGAGGAGAAGGAGAAAGAAGAGATGACGATCGAGTCGTCCGTGCGGCTCGCCGGCGGGGAGCTGTCGGTCCGCGGGCGGACGGTGCTGTCCGGCGTGCCGGACGCGGTGTCGGCGTCGCCCGCGGCGGCCCGGGGCCCCGTCGACGGCGTCTTCCTCGGCGCCGACTTCCCCGGCCTCGCCTCCCGCCACGTCGTCTCCCTCGGCGCCATGAGGTGCGTCCGCTCGCCCGCCCGCCTGATGCGATCTCGGAGGACGCGACGCGGTTCTGTGCTCGGTTCGTCTCGATCCGCATTGATCTGATTTGGTTTTGGGTTGGTGCGTGCTGCAGGGGCATGCGGTTCATGGCGTGCTTCCGGTTCAAGATGTGGTGGATGGCGCAGAGGATGGGCGACAAGGGCGGCGACGTCCCGCACGAGACGCAGTTCCTGCTGGTCGAGTCCAGGGCCCCCGGCGCCGGCGAGGAGGAGGTGTCGTACGTCGTGTTCCTCCCGCTCGTGGAGGGCGCGTTCCGGGCCAGCCTCCAGGGCGGCGGCGCGGGCGGCGACGAGCTCCAGCTCTGCGTCGAGAGCGGCGACGCCGGCACGCTCGCCAGTTCCTTCGACCGCGCGCTTTTCGTGGGCGCCGCGGACTCCGACCCGTTCGCCGCCATCTCCGGCGCCGTCGCGGCGGTCAGGTCCTGCCTCGGGACCTTCCGCCCGCGCGCCGAGAAGAGGCTCCCCGCGATCGTTGACTACTTCGGGTGGTGCACGTGGGACGCTTTCTACCAGGACGTCACCCAGGAGGGCGTCGAGGCCGGGCTCCAGAGCCTCGTCGCCGGCGGAGCGCCGCCCAAGTTCGTCATTATCGACGACGGCTGGCAGTCGGTCGGCACAGACAAACAGAGCCCTGACATGGACTCCGTCGGCGAGGTCGGCAACGGCAAGTCGCCGCCCCTTCCCCGGCTCACCGGCATCAAGGAGAACAGCAAGTTCCAGAGCGGCGAGGACCCGGCCACCGCTACCGGCATCGAGACGCTGGTGCGCGCGGCCAAGGAGAAGTACGGGCTCAAGTACGTGTACGTCTGGCACGCCATCACCGGCTACTGGGGTGGCGTGCGGCCGGGCGCCGCCGGGATGGAGGCCTACCGCTCATCGATGCAGTTCCCCAAGATCTCGCCGGGCGTGGCGGAGAACGAGCCCAACATGAAGACCGACGTGCTCACCCTGCAGGGGCTCGGCCTCGTGCACCCGCAGGCCGTGCACCGCTTCTACGACGAGCTCCACGCGTACCTCGCCGCCGCCGGCGTCGACGGCGTCAAGGTGGACGTGCAGTGCGTCCTCGAGACGCTCGGCGCCGGCCACGGCGGCCGCGTGCAGCTCACCAAGGAGTACCACCGCGCGCTCGACGCCTCCGTCGCCAAGAACTTCCCCGACAACGGCATCATCGCCTGCATGAGCCACAACACCGACGCCCTCTACTGGTAAGACAGAACTCGACTCCTCCATTAGAAACATCCAAATCTTCTCAGAGAAAATTCATCATCATCATCTCTGCTGAATCTGCGTGCAGCTCGAAGCAGACGGCGGTGATCAGAGCGTCGGACGATTTCTTCCCGAGGGAGGCGGTGTCGCACACGATCCACATCGCCGCGGTGGCGTACAACAGCGTGTTCCTCGGCGAGTTCATGCTCCCGGACTGGGACATGTTCCACTCCCTCCACCCCGCCGGCGACTACCACGGCTCGGCGCGCGCCATCAGCGGCGGGCCCGTCTACGTCAGCGACGCGCCGGGGAAGCACGACTTCGAGCTGCTGAGGAAGATGGTGCTGCCGGACGGCACCGTGCTGCGCGCGCGGCTGCCGGGGCGGCCGACCAAGGACTGCCTGTTCGCGGACCCGGCGCGCGACGGCGCCACCCTGCTCAAGATCTGGAACATGAACAGGTTCACCGGCGTGCTCGGCGTGTACAACTGCCAGGGCGCGGCGTGGAGCTCCGCGGAGAAGAAGAACGTGTTCCACCAGGAGGCCGGCGCCGGCGCGCTGACCTGCGGCGTCCGGAGCCGCGACGTCCACCTCATCGCCGAGGCCGCCACGGACGGCGGCGCCGGGTGGAGCGGCGACTGCGCCGTGTACCGCCACGGCGCCGGCGACCTCGTGGTCCTCCCCGACGGCGCGGCGCTGCCCGTCTCCCTCAAGGTCCTGGAGCACGACGTGCTCACCGTGTCGCCGATCAAGGTCAGCACCTGGTCCAATCTGATCGGTACTTGTGGACTGTACAATTAATTGCCTTCTGTATATGTAGACTGATGAAATGATCACTGTGGATTGCAGGATTTGGTGGCCGGGTTCAGGTTCGCGCCGGTCGGCCTCGTGGACATGTTCAACGGCGGCGCGGCGGTGGAAGGCCTGAGCTACAGCCTCCTTGCCGACGGCGAGGTGAGCTCCGGCGAGGCGGTCGGGCTGGTGCGCATGGAAGTGCGAGGGCGCGGGAGGTTCGGCGCCTACTCGTCGGTCCGGCCGAGGAGTTGCACGCTGGGCTCAGCTCCATTGGAGTTCTCCTACGATGCCTCCTCCGGCATGGTGATCCTCGAGCTGGAGTCCATGCCATTGCCCGAGGAAAGGGTTCACAAGATCGCCATCGAACTGTAGAATATTTTAGCTCCCCTGCTCTGCAATCCGTCGATAGTGTATGTTTTCATGATCATTTTTTAATTTAATGGATGGAGAAATATACGGCACTGGCCACATTAATCATCTGATGAGTTAATCAATCTGCGGATGCTAGTTGCCGAATTCTGAACTGTACAAGTGGCCTCCAGTGTGTGGGACGGTGTGGGTACCTGCCTACCTGGTTCTCCGACGAACTTTTTAATCCGGACACCTACCTACCAGCAATGGGAGGGATTTGTGTGGCGCTTTGGCAGAGGAGGATGCGTCCATCCGGTCCAGATCTGAAGCACGTTCCTACGCTGCGGAATGGCTGTCCGCGTCAGTTTGGTCCATCTTATGAAGATCCAGAGCTTGATAATTTACACACAATCGATCGGAACTAGCCCTTTTCTGAAACTTTAACACAAATGACCATAATCTGAAAATATTTCACAAACTGATCCCTTTTTGCATGGCCCGGAGCCGAGGCGCCATACTAGATAGACACCCGGGCGAGGGCCCTTGCCCGGGGCGTCATGCTATCTGGCGCCTTAGCCTCGGACGTCATGCGAAAGGGTCAGTTTCAGAAATATTTTCAAATTGGAGCCATTCTATATTGAAGTTTTAAAAAATGGGTCAGTTTCGTCCATTTTCACAAAACTGGTCCCTTTTTGCATGGCCCGAGGCCGAGGCGCCATACTAGATAGACGCCCTGGACAAGGGCTCTCGCCCAGGGCGTAATGGTATCTGACGCCCTAGCCCCGTACGTCATGCAAAAGGATCAGTTTTGGAAATATTTTCAGATTGAAGCCATTTTATATTGAAGTTTAAAAAAGGGCCAGTTTCATCCATTTTCATGATAATTTATCTGACGAGCGGGCGTGTCAAACATACGTACAAAATCCAGAGATGACATGCCAGCGATCCATCCTCATGCTTCTTTGGAAGATTTGGGATGCTGTGAACCCGAAAGCGTTTTGCCATATCAACACTCTGCCACATCTCTATGACCTATCAGCCAAGTTCTTTTCAGCTTTTGATTCTCTAAAGATTTTTTTGAACCAGACATAACTCCTTTCCATTACTTTGACAAAACAGAAGTACAACACAAAAGGAGACAAGAAAGGGGAGAGCGAGTTCAGGCGTCGTCGGGAAACCTACCACAGATACGCGCCATCGAGATATCCGTTGTAGGGCGAAAACCCAACGACACCACCAAGATAGTTGGGGCAGCACCGACCAAATCCAAGACAAACACGCTCAAGCAGGAGCACCAGGATGAACACCACACACAAGGGTGAAAAGAACACAGAGTGTATTTATAAAATCATAAACAAGCAACTATGGAAGTGGGAGAATGATTAGCAACAAATGAACATAGATCATCATGTCTCCCCTCCATTTCGAACAACAACGCAAATGCGAATCATCTTTGACGCGTTGCCCTTCAGCATCTTGACTCCCGTCATCATGACAGTCGCATCACCTTGCTTCATAAAACCTGCCCAATACGACAAAAATGCACAAGTAGAGAACACAATCTCAAAAGGGGTCTTGAGAAGTTTAAACTCAAATGTCATCCTATTTCTACAATTGCAAATAACCCAACATGTATAGTAGCTAAGCCAACAATGTAGAATACTTCATCATCGGGAAAAAAAGTAAAGCACCAGGTGTAGGCTTGCCAAACATTATCTGGGCACAGATCGGTGCCAAACATACTAGCCATAGTTCTCCACATTATCTTGGCAACTAGGCACATGAAGAAGAGGGGTTGTGAAGTTTCAAGCTCTTCGCAGAATGAACACATAGGGTTACCTTTCCAATTGCAACGTTTCATTACGTTCCTAGTGAGGATAGCATCCTGGAACAAAGGTAATTTTGCATTCCAAATCCATCTGTAATCCTACCAGAGATGTTTTTTCTTTTAGCAAATGAGAAATGGACTTAGTAGTAAAGCAAGGTTTCGGCCTGAGTGTCCACTTGACAATGTCCTCCTCATCGGACACTCATAAACTCCTAGCAGCCTATTGTTCACTGAGCTCAGGACTTAGTCTTCTTCTAAAGAAGGAGGAGGCCTCAACCTCCAAACACTTGTCAAACAGTGCAATGCTAATAGTTATACATACTAAAAAGCCGAGGAAATTTGCTAGCCAGAGGAATTTGTTCTTTTAAGGGGTCTTTCCACAGTCTGGCTATATCGCCAGTGTGCACAACTACTTTTCTCCTTGCCATATAATATTCTTTCACTTCCATTATGGATTTCCAACATGGAGATCGTTGAATTTTCCTTCAATCATAGCCACAGTGGCCCTCTTAAAGTACTTGGCTTTAATAATATCCCGACATAAGCCTTTTTCTCTAACTTCCACAACCACTTAGTAAGCATAGTGATATTTTGTTTATGCAGATTTTTAACACCAAGGCCACCTTTGGCTTTGGATCTATAAATCCTAGACCATTTGACCAAGTAGTACCTTTTTCTATCTTTGTTCACTTGCCAAAAGAATCTCCTCCTATGTTTGACAATTCTTTTGATGAAAGTCTTAGAGAGGAGGAACATAGACATGCAGTAATATGCTATACTGGACAGATCGATATTCAAAAGAGTAGGCGTACCCACAAAATATGCATTTCCCCCAATCCAGAATCACATCTCTTGGTGTATTTGAATTCCAAAAAGTCTCAGTCCACTCCCCTCAAAGAGGAATAACTAACATGAGCCCCAAGATATTTCATGAAAAAATGCACAATTTGACAATTAAAGATGTCAGCATAGGTTTTCAAAATATCAACACCCCCCACCCATAAGATTTCACTTTTTTGGAAGTTGATCTTCCACCCAGACATCATTTATATAGAGGAGCAACTTGAGTTTCAAAGCTCTCTCGGGGGTCATGATCAATACACAAAACAGCATTGTCTGCATAATGCAGAAATGCAACCCCAGTCTCTATGAGGTTAGGAGCAAGACCAATAGAAAGTTTTTTCGTGCTTGCAGAACCATCTTACACAAGCATTTAGCAACCAAAATGAACAAAAAATGTGATAGCCCCCCCACCGTACCTCTTGGTGACTCTGAAAGTAGGGCATGTATAGTATTATTCAATTTAACACTAACAATGCCATTGTGAAGGATACACTTCACCCAGTTGCACCTAGTGGACCCAAAGCCTCTCATCTCAAGGCAGTTAATAAGCAAGTCCTAATTAACTTTGTCATACGTTTTTCAAAGTCAAGCATAATGACAAGTCGACAATGCCAACTTTCTTTTTAACATAAGTATGGTGCACAATTTCATGCAAAGATAGCACACCATCCATATTGTTTCTATGCTTAATAAAGACATTCTAGTGCACGATGAACAATTTTTTAGAAAACAAAGCAACCATGTTGTGTAACACTTTAGTGATTAACTTGTAGGGACATCTAAGCAGGAAGATGGGTCTGGATTCCTAGATTTTACTAGCCCCACTAATCTTAGGCAACAAGGTGTTAATGCCATAGTTCAATCTATGTACATCTAGGGTTCCAACATGAAAGACAACAAATAAATTATGATATCTGGACCCACAATATCCCAACAACACTGATAATACTACGCAAGAATATTGTCAAGGATAGGGGCCCTATTACTTTTCATAGACTAACAAGCATTTTTCACCTCTTCCACAATAAAGGGTTCGTTCAATGTTTCATTATCAGAGTCATTGAGTTTCTCATCTTCCCCCTAGATGTTAGGATCTAACTGAAAAAGGTTGTCAGGAGCAGGCCCCAAGAGATTTTCGTAAAAATATGTGGCATGATCTAAAAGGTTATCGGTCCCCTCAATAAGAGTCCCCAACACACAAGGAGTGAATAGTATTTTTCGTCTAATTGTCATTGGCGTTTTTTGGAAATAAGCAGTGCTTTGGTCCCCTTGCAGAAGACATTTCCCATGAGATTGTTGTAATAGACACAACTCCTCCTGAACTAATATTTCATTCAACTCAACTAGGATTTCCATTTTTTGCAGAACAATTCAGGATCAAGAGGCCCACTTTCCTTAAGATTTTCAATAGCAATCAACTCATCGTTGAAGATTTTTTTAACTCTCTTTAACTCGATGTTGGGAATGACTATAGGATCATGGGTGTTAACATGTTGATTCCATATTTTATCTATAAGGGGAATAAATTCCTCATTTCTGAGCCAACTCATTTTAAATCTAAACTCTTTTTTGGGGCTTTCAGACAACTAGATTATCACAAGACTGCAAAAGGGCATTGTGGTCAGAAACATCCTTGACTAACGTAGTTCTTATTAAAGGGTAATGCCAATGCCACTAATTAATTTTTCTGACAAAACTGGTCTTGTATTAGTTTTTATTTTATTTTCTTCCTTCTTAAAGGACAATACCAAAGCTACAAATTTATTATTTCTTTAAAACTTCATTATTATTATTTTCTTTAGTTTTTATTTCAGCCACTTAGTTCTTTAATGGTAAAACCAATGCCACTAGTTCATTCCTTCTTAGAAGAATTTAGTGAATATTTTACTATTATATGCTTGTACTTGCATATTATGAAAAATCGCAATTTTTGTGTAAATTGTGTGCCAGTATTGTCATTATTTAAAAAATATATTCTTTACTCTTAATGGATAATACCAATGGCACTAATTCATTCTTCCTTATCATACTCCATTATTTGATTTTGTTGTAGTTAATATTTTATTTTAGTTTATTCCTTTCTTAAGGGTAATACCGAAACCACTAATTCATTCCTTCTTAGAATTTTCATTTTTGTGAAAATTCCACTATTATATGCTTATCCTTGCATATTTTTTTTAAAAGGCACAATTTTTGCGTATACTGTATGCAAATTTTGTCATTGTTAGTTCTAGTTTTTTCTATCCATTTTTTCCCTTCTCAATGTGTAATACAAATGCCACTAATTCATTCTTTCTAAGAAACCTCACTATTTTGATTTTGTTTTAGTTAATATTTCATTTTCTTTCTACTTAAAGGGTAATATGGAAGCAACTAAGTCATTTTTTTAGAAAACTTCATTATCTTGACTTTGTGTTTTCTCTTTCCTTTCTTCTTTAATGGTAATATGCATACCACTAATTCATTCACTTTTAGGACACTTCATTTTTTTTGTTGAAAATTGCAATATTATATCCTTATTGTTGCATACTATAAACAATGCAATTTGGTGTAAATTATGTGCAAATTTAGTCATTATTTATTTACTCCCTCCCTACATTACTTGTCGCTCAAACAGATGTATCAACCACCGCGACAAGTAATATGGATCAGAGGGAGTACTTAATTTTGTTTCTTCTTAAAGGGTAATACTAATGTTACTAATTCATTCTTTCTTTGAAAACCTTTTTTTGTGATGCCTTATAAAATTATTTTATTTAGGTGTCTAATCTGCACAACTGTACCATGCCACATAAAACACACATATTGACACTAACGTTTAACTATAGTTAACATGGCATATTTTCTACAGCTATTGCGTGCCTAACAGGAATGCCATATTTGACCCTAAACCCTAAGGAAAATCCTGATAATTGTCAAATCAACTAGAGCTAGGAATCAACCGGGAGAGGGGGAGGGAGGGGGGGG
>LR738712.1:689080581-689135806 GCA_902687465.1 Secale cereale
GCTGACCGGCTCGACTGAAATAAGTTTGGGTTAGTCGACCGACCAAAATTTTGTTTTTCAGTCGACTCGCATGCATGGGTTGTCACTAGATTGAGACCAAAATTTTGTTTTCCAGTCGACTAACATTTGACACCTTTTTTGTGTTCATGTAATCATGTACAATACTTGAGATGCATCCATGCATGCATTTGAAGGTTCTGTCTTCTGATCCAAAAAATAAAATAAAGTGAAGAAGGTAGGTACCTAGCAGTGTTGGTCTAGGTATGTATGTACGTTGTTTGTGTACGTGCACTGCCTTCAATGGGGGAGACAAGTCCGGGGGAGTTTTGCTACACTTACGGAAGCAACCTATGGAATACAACCACGAATCCAGGGTGGGCTTATCTGATTGAATTATGAGGGGCCCCACCACTTGAAATCAGGGGGGAGGTTAATGTGAATAGGCCACATCCATCCGCAGGTGTAGCATTTTTGGGCCTGGGGCAGCTAAGGCTAAAGCTGTAGGCATAGTAATAACTTCCCTTGTAATTCTTTCATACAAAGTAAAGAAAATCATAAAAGTTTATCACTCAAGATAGCACAGCCCTAGGCGCAATCTGCTTCCTGATGGATCTGTAGATCGGGTAGTGTCAGGGATATGACTAATAGGTATAAACTGGATATTGTAAACCGGCTTAGTTATATCGTACTTGGTTTATTATTAGTAGAGATTACGGCCCATGAGATTTCGGGGCCCATGTATAGAAATACAGTTTGTAAACCGCCAAAGAGATGTAACTTGAGAGATAAGAAAGGAAGAGCAGAGACCGAGGCGGACACGACTATGAGCCGGCCTCGGGACTCTGTAAACCGGACCAGGCGTCACCTCTATATAAAGGGACGACCCGGCACCGGTTCAAGGACAAGCAACAATCGATCCGTCGAGACGCAGGCAAGCGATTCCGCTCCCTGTAATCCGACGCCCAAGCAATACCAAACCAACTAGACGTAGGCTTTTACCTTCTCGAAGGGGCCGAACTAGTATAAAACCCTTTGTGTCCTTTGTGTGCCATGAACCCTTTCAAGCTAACCCGTGCGATGGTTCCATCATCAAGTCCGTTAAACCGGACATCTGCCATGTTAATTCCACGACAGGTAGGCTTAGATCAATCCAGTGATTTACCTTCTGCCTGGCCGAACGAGCTCGATCCGGCAACCATGGTGGTGTTGTGGCGGCGATGATGGCAGTGCGTGGGCGAGGTGGTGGCGGCGGAGCTTCCCGTCGGCCTAGCGCAACCCTAGATCAGATTGGTATGTTGGTGGTGTTGTGGTGCATGGTAACCTCGTGATACATGCCCTGGCAGTCCACCTCTTTATATTGCGCTGGCGACAGGGGCCCACCAACCATGGTTGGTTGGGCGCCCCCGATCAGGGCACGATGCAAGGGCCCGTTTGACCCGTTGGGCTCAAACGGGAGAGAGATCAACCTAACATTCTCCCCCTTGATCTCAACTTTACTTTTAACCTTATACTTTCTAGTTTATTTGTTTCATCACATATTGGTACATAGAGCATGTTTCATCGTCCCAGCTTAATTGCCGATAGAATCATACAGCTACAACATACGTTTTGTTTAGAAACAAATTCTATTCCTTTTGGACCTATCCAGGAATCATAGGCTTTCCCTTAAATCCATGCCGACTAAGTGTTCCTTGAACACACTGGGTGGTAAGCCTTTCGTTAGCAGATCCGCAAGCATATATTTTGTCCTTATATGCTCGAGACTTATAGTGTGATCGTGATTTTATTTTTCACAACATAGTACTTTATCTCTATTGTTTTGGCAGCATTACTCAACTTGTTGTTGTGAGCATAGAATAATGCAGGCTCGTTGTCACAATACATCTTTAGTGGTTTGTGAATACAATCTACCACTTTCAAGTCAGGTATAAATTTCTTTAGCCATATCGCCTGCCCCGTGGCCTCGAAGCATGCTATGAATTCTGCATACATCGTGGATGATGCAACTATTGACTGTTTGGAGCTTTTCCACGAAATAGCTCCCCCAGCGAGAGTGAATATGTATCCTGTCGTGGATTTTCTATCATCTCCGTCCCCTGCAAAATCTGCGTCTAAATACCCTTTTATCTCTAGGGAATCACTTCTTCTATATGTTAGCATGTAGTCCTTCGTGCCTTGCGCATAACGCAATGCTTTCTTTACCATCCTCTAGTGCTCTATGCCTGGATTGTCTTGATATCTACCGAGTACCCCGGTGATAAAAGCTAAGTCAGGGCGAGTGCACACTTGTGCATACTGTAAGCTTCCAACAGCCGAAGCATATGGTACTGCTTTCATTTGATCGATCTCGTACTGGTTCTTGGGAGATTGGAATTTTCCAAAACTATCGCCCTTGACTATAGGAGCAGGTGTGGCTTTACTCTCATGCATATTATACTTTTGAAGAACCTTTTCTAAATATGCTTTCTGCGATAGTCCTAAGACTCCATTGTTCCTATCTTGGTGAATTTCTATGCCCAAAACATATGATGCTTCACCAAGATCTGTTATGTCAAAATTTGAGGATAATAACTTCTTTGTTTCTTGTAGTAGACTAACATCACTGCTAGCAAGCAGGATATCATCCACATACAAGATTAGGGAAATATATTTCCCATTTTTAAACTTTGCATAAATGCAGTTGTCCTCAATATTTTCTTTAAATCCAAAACTTTTAATTGTCTCATTAAACTTTAGATACCATTGTCTAGAGGCTTGCTTTAATCCATAAATGGATTTCTTCATGCGACATCCAATATCTTCCTTGCCTTCCATGATAAAACCCTTGGGTTGTTTCATGTAGACATTTTCTTTTAAATCCTCGTTGAGAAATGCCGTCTTTACATCCATTTGATGTAACTCTAAATCAAAATGAGCAACTAACGCCATTATGTTTATGAGGAATCCTTACATGAGATTGGAGAAAATGTCTCATTGTAATCTATCCATTCTCTTTGTGTAAATACTTTTGCCACAAGTCTTGCTTTATACTTTTCTACATTCCCTTTAGAGTCATACTTAGTTTTGTAGACCCATTTACAGCCTACTCTTTTAGCTCCTTTAGGAATATTCTCTAAGTCCCAAACATCTTTGGAACTCATCGATTTCATCTCCTCTTCCATTACCTTCATCCACTTCTATGAATGATGGCTTCTCATGGCTTCTTCATATGAGGTGGGATCTTTTTCCATATGAACCATTTCCGTGTTATAAACTTTATAATTTGTAGAAATAGCTAATCTTCTTGTTCTATTAGACCTTCTAAGGGCCTCAGTTTCTGGCACATTCTGTGCCTTAACTTCCGGCATATCGTCTAAAATTAGCTGCTGTACCTCCCTTTCATGCTCAACAACGGGTTCAGTCGGCTCCTGAAGGACAGGTACCGGGTCTACCCCCATAGTTGTCATGGGTGGAGTTGCAACTGGTAGTAAGAAAAATGGCTCCTAAATCATCGGATTTGGTGCATGCACCCTCTTCTCTTCAAGATCGATTTTCCGAGCTACCAAGAAGACTGCATGTCTTGTTTCTACAAACTTTGTATATCTGTTTGGACAGTACAAACGAAAACCTTTTGATCTGTGTGGGTATCCAATGAAGTGGCAACTCACTGTTTTGAGATCTAACTTTGCAATGTTTGGATTAAACATTTTGGCCTCAATGGGGCACCCCCACACCCTGAAGTGTTGTAGGGAGGGCACTCTTCCTGTCCATAGCTCGCACGATGTTTTGGTGAAAGTGCAACTAATCCTCGGGTGGTTTTGGTAATTAATAACAACATATAGCTCATTGAACTAATATCCTTTCAAGATAAATATTTCAGGAAGTTCAATGGTTGGCATGGCGTGGATTAGAAATGTGGACCCTCAAAATTCTAAGGACAAAGATTGGCAAAAGCTCAAGACTCTACATTTTTATTTTAGTGATCCAAGATCACATTGAGTCCATGGGAAACGCAAATACTATTAAAAGGGGATGAGGTGTTGCTTAATGGTTTATTTGCTCAAAGTGCTTAGTGATATGCTCCAAATCTCTCAACCACTTTCTCATTTCCACATATGTCCCAAACCTAAAATTCAATCTCGGCCCCACCGATTTGATCTATCCGGCGCCACCGAGTTTACTTGACATAGCCACTGCCACAAACCCTAATCAGTTCGGTCTCACCGATAGGGATCTCGGTCTCACCGAGATGGGATTTCAAACTCTCTGTTTCCTCTTCGTAACGTTTTGATCTAACCGAGATGAGTGAATCGTTCCCACCGAGTTGGCATTGCATACTCTCTGTTTCCTCTTCGTAACATTTCGGTCTCACCGAGATGAGCAAATCGGTCCCACCAAGTTTGCCTCACCAACACTCTGTTAGCCTATTACCAAAATCGGTCTCACCGAGTTTGTGTAATCGGTCAAACCGGGTTGAGGTTTTGCCCTAACCCTAACGCATCGGTCTCACCGAGTTGATACTGTCGGTCCCACCGAAATGTCTAACGTTCACATTTTGAACTGCTTCGGTCTGACCGAGTTCA
The DNA here is from genome assembly GCA_902687465.1 of Secale cereale. Lineage (NCBI taxonomy): Eukaryota > Viridiplantae > Streptophyta > Magnoliopsida > Poales > Poaceae > Secale > Secale cereale. The sequence goes on from LR738712.1 coordinate 689,085,144, forward strand.
TTTATTCGGTCTAACCGAGTTGGGTCAAATATGTGTAACGGCTAGATTTTGTGTGTAGGCTATATATACCCCCCACCCATCTCCATCAGTGAGAGAGCTATCAGAGAGAACCACCTGCTCATGTGTTGAGACCAAGATATTCCAATCCAACCACACGAATCTTGATCTCTAGCCTTCCCCAAGTTACTTTCCACTCAAATCTTCTTTCCACCATATATCCAAATCTGTGAGAGAGAGTTGAGTGTTGGGGAGACTATCACTTGAAGCACAAGAGCAAGGAGTTCATCATCAACACACCATTCATTACCTTTTGGAGAGTGGTGTCTCCTAGATTGGTTAGGTGTCACTTGGGAGCCTCCTGCAAGATTGTGGAGTTGAACCAAGGAGTTTGTAAGGGCAAGGAGATCGCCTACTTCGTGAAGATCTACCCTAGTGAGGCAAGTCCTTCATGGGCGACGGCCATGGTGGGATAGACAAGGTTGCTTCTTCGTGGAACCTTCGTGGGTGGAGCCCTCCGTGGACTCGCGCAGCCGTTACCCTTCGTGGGTTGAAGTCTCCAACAATGTGGATGTACGATAGCACCACCTATCGGAACCACGCCAAAACATCCGTGTCTCCAATTGCATTTGCACTCTCCAACCCCTCCCTTTACCTTCATATGCAATGCTTTACTTTCCACTGCCACAACTCTAGAATTGCATGTGTAGGAAGATTGCTTGACTTGTGCTAAGATGCTAAAATCTACCAAAACTTAAAATTGGGAAAAGGCTAAGTTTTTATTTGGTCAAGTAGTCTAATCACCCCCCTCTAGACATACTTTCGATCCTACAAGTGGTATCAGAGCTTTGGTCTCCTTTTGCCTTGATTTCCATAGCTTTGGTGATCATATCCTTGGTTTCACAACCTAGGAGAGTATGGCGTCTAGTGAGGAAGTTATTACTGTAGAGGTCCTTACTTTGATGGTACTAATTTTACTAGTTCGAAGCATAAGATGAAATTGCATATTCTTGGACATAACCCCACCATTTGGGCTATTGTGTGTATTGGTTTGCAAGGTGAATTCTTCGATGGGAAGGAACCGAATCATGAAGCTACCGTTGAAGAATTGAATATGTTGCAATACAATGCTCAAGCTTGCGATATCCTCTTCAATGGATTGTGTCCCAAAGAATTCAACAAAATCAGCCATTTTGAGAATGCAAAGAAAATTTGGGATACTTTGATTGATATGCACGAAGGTACCGACTCCGTCAAGGAATCCAAGTTGGATGTGCTCCAAAGTCAACTTGACAAGTTCAAAATGAAGGATGGTGAAGGTGTCGCTGAAATGTACTCTAGGATTGCTCTCATCACAAATGAGATTGCCGGCTTAGGAAGCAAAGAGATGACCGATAGATTCATCATCAAGAAGATCCCGAGAGCCTTGGACGAAAAATATGATACAGTGTGCACATTGATCCAAATGATGCCCAATTACAAAGACCTCAAGCCAACGAAAGTCATTGGTAGAATTGTTGCTCATGAGATGTCACTTAAGGATAAAGAAGAGCTGCACAACAAGTCCAGTGGCGCTTACAAAGCTTCATGTGATGCTCCTACATCATCAAGTGAGAAACAAGTCTTCAATGAAGAACTGGGATTAATGGTTAAGAACTTCAACAAATTCTACAAGAATAGAAGCAAAGAAAGAAACTCCAAGTCAAGGTCCTACAATGACAAAAGATATTCTAGTCATGATCGGAATTGGTACAATTGTGGGAGACCCGAACACTACTCAAATGAGTGCATGACTCCACACAAGAGAAGAGAAGACTCATCCAAAAGGAGAAGTAAAAGAGATGAATCACCACCAAGAGAGAGAGAAGGAGTAGAGATGATCGTTATGAACGAAGACCCTCTCGTAGAAGCAAGGATTTGGAAAGGAAGGACAAATCATCAAGGAGATATACAAGACGAAGACATCAAGCTCATGTTGGTGAATGGGTATCCGGTTTTGACTCCGATGACCACTCCGAGAGAAGCTATTACTCTGACTCCGAAGATACTCAAGATGAAGGTGTTGCCGGAATTGCTCTTGTGTCATCCAACTCCTACGACATATTTGACTCACCAAATGAAGGAATTGGAATATGCTTCATGGCTAAAGGCCCTAAGGTATCACACCCTGAATATCTTGATTTCAATAGTGATGAAGATGATTTTATAGGAGATGATGATTTACTTGTTGGTAGCAATAGTGATGAAAACTATGATGAAATTGCTATTAATCATGTTAATCAAGATAAAATGAATGACGATGATAAGGAGAAGATTGAGCGTCTAACTAAAGAACTAAACATTCTTAAGTTAGCTTATGAAACTACCCTAGAAGATCATCGAGATCTTTTGAGGACTCATGAGAAGTTACGCTTTTAAGAGCTAAATCTAGAGCAAGAGCATGAGTTCTTAAAAGCAATCAATGATGATCTTCGTAAGAAAAGTTCTTCTTAAATTGCCAAGCGTTTACTCTTGTCTACCTACGTGCCACAAGTAAAATATAGCAATAAGAACAAGAAAGATTCTTCCTCTAGTAGTAACAATAATCATGATAAATACAATGTTGTTGATTCTAGTAGTTCTCTTGATTCCACTAATGATTCGCTTAGCCAAGTTACACTTGAGCAAGAAAATAGCTTATTGAAGGGAATTATAGAGAAAGGTGTTTATAAGAGCCTTGCTGGGAGTAAGAAATTCAAGGAAATTGTACGCAAGTAAGGAAGGCACCAGAAGAATCAAGGTGTTGGTTTTGAATGGAAGTTAAATGCCAATGGAGTTGAGTGGGAAGAAGATCAATACCCCAAGACAAAGTTTGTTCCTCAACAAGAGAAGTATGATCCTACTTCCTTCAAGGGGACACAAACCCAAGATGATCTTCCACCACAAGACCACAAACTAAAAGGCAATGACAAGCTTCAAGAGGATATTGATGCATTTGAAGAAGCTCCTAAGGCCTTGGTCAAGTGGGTTCCCAAGACCACGTCAAGTTCTACTTCATCAAGTACATCTACAACTCCAAGGATTCCCGTCAAGATGATGTGGATCCTGAAGAAGAAGAACTAGAGAGTTCTTGAGGGTGACTCCGCCAACATACTTCACTCATATTCATATTGGCAAGGACAAGTGCAATCAACTTCCACATCTTGCACTAGTTCAAGGAGTCACAAACCCTCTTGTTGGTAAGACAAGGAACAAAGTAACCTAACGCTTTCATGGACGTCATCTTGTGTGTATTCCACTCTATGTCCATGGATATCGTTGTATATTCCTTGTGGGACTAACCCATGTAGGTATTGAAAGTGCAACTCACTCCAATGGATTGCTCCAAATGATCTACATCAACATTGAGCATCTACATCTTCAACACCTACATGAAGTCATCATCGACAAAACCCAAGGTTAGTTCATCCCTCTTAGGGGGGGGGGTTATCACATCTAGGGGGGTCTTTACTCTAAGAATTGAGATAAAGAAACTCTAATGGTGTGAACACAACAATGCTTTATGTAAAAGTGGTAACCCCACTTGTGCTTAAACGATGAGTATGACCTATGATCAAATGTTCTCATTTACCTCATAAGTCAATATACTCATATATAGATGACATAGTCATCGCCAATTGCTTGATAGATGCTAGAGTGTTTGTGCATGCTTTGCCACATATTTCATTTGATATCTTATTGTGTGAGCATGTTGAGTGCATATTCCTCTCATTCAAGGACATACATTTGTTGTTTTGATTGTTTGGCTTTCTTCTTTTGCCAAATGGATGGACAAGAATGCCTAAGAACCCCCTCTAGCTATCTATGCTTTTCTTGTCTCAAACTCTATTCATGCTACATCACACAGTTTGATCAAGTCAGATTTGAAAGTGAGGAGCACTCGGAGTCACCGATTCGTCAGACTTAAACTTCCAAAACCTCTTAGTGCATTTTGGTCTGACCGATTCATCCCTTTCGGTCATACCGAGTCCATTAAGTTGATCTAGGTTTTCAATCTCGGTGCAACCGATTAGAACAATTCGGTCACACCGAGTTGCAGTAACTGCTAGCAGTTTTGCATCTCGGTGCCACCAAGTCGTTCCACTCAGTCACACCGACAGGGTCTAGATATAAATACCCACGGGCCAAACTTTGGAAAAATTTCCGAATCTTTTCGTTCGCGCCCGTCCAGCTCTACCGACTCGAGGTCTCCGGATCGTCCTCTCGTCACCAGCGACCCCTTGGTGCTGGTCTCCGCCGCCGTCAACGGGAATCTCCGCCACCGTTGTCGCCGTAGCGAAATCATCGCCGAGTTAGGGTATGAGTTCAATCCTTTATGCTTTCTCAATCCGATTCTTAGCACAAAGTCAATGCCATGTTTCTTGCCATGTTTGAGATCATCCTATCCAGCGAAAACTCCCTTTAGATTAGATTTGATTCAAAATTTTAGGGTTAGGTTTCCACCGAAATCATCTCAGACCGAGTTGTAGAAATCTATCTCACCGATTTGGCTTAGGCCATTGCACTTGTAACTTTCGGTCTGACCAAAACTTACAAATCAGTGTGACCGGGTCCAACTCTTAGTGAAACCCTAGCAATCTCGGAGTCACCAAATTGTGTCTCGGTCTGATCGATTTAATCAGTTTAGACTCTGAAAGTTGCTTTGGTGTCATCGAGTTTAACAAATCGGTAGCTCCGAAATGCTTTCCGTAGAAACCTAAAACTAAGTTTTTGACTCAATTGTTTTGCAAAAATCTCTGCATTTTGTGATGCTCATCCACTCTACCTCAACTATATCAATTCACAGGGTCAACTTTCAGTTTTAGTTATGTCTCAGGGCAGTGACATCGAGTACATGTCAGTGGAGTAGGCAGATCTGAGTGAGGGCTCTAGTCCCTCCAACATCAGCTACTATGAGAGCAGCAGAAGCACTCTAAGCAATCTGCCAAAGGCTGCCACCAAGACAAGGAAGAAGAAAAATTATGACAATGAGAATGAAGACTTTGTGGCTCATGAGGAAGTCACTTCAAAGAAGAAGGCTGTCAACAAGGAGGAAACTACTAGAGTTGTCAAGCCTGGTCTGAACAAGAAGGCCCCTGCCAAGAGAGCTCCAATGTCAAAGGCCAGAGCTTCCACACAATAAACCATGGTGTTTACTCTTGAAACAAGAGATGATGAGCCAGCTCATACCAGGAAGAGAGCTAGGAAGACTACTACCAGAGTGATTGGGAAGCCATCTACGAGAGATGATGATGATGCTGATGATGATGCAGATGAGCCTGTTGCAAAGACTCAGAAGCTGATGGGGGATGCCATCAAAGCCAAGGCTGCTCCATCCAAGCCCGAAGCTGCCCCAAGGCTTCAACACCCAAGAGATCCACCAGAGACATTCCTGCAGCTGAGAAGAACAAGGCCCCAGTGCCAGATGTTCTAGAAGAAGAGCAAGATCAAGAAGAGGAATCCTGAGATGATGATGATTCCATGATGCTCAGGAAGCTTAAGCCAACATTTCTAGATAATAATGATGTCCATCTTGTAGCAGAAAACATGAAACTGAGAAAGGATGCAGGTATGAGACGTTGGAGACAGACTGATCCATATGCTACAAGGAGGAGAACTGCTGTGGACTACAGATTTCACACAAGGAACAACAAGACTTCTATGAGACAGTCTTGTTGGACAAGAAGCCCATTGTTTGTGACATGAAGTGGGTTGACTGGAAATACATAGACAAGCATGCTGATTTCTTTCTAGGTATGCATGAAAGCTTCAGGCAGAATGAGGTTGAAAAGTTTGCGGGAAACAAACTGACCAGATGGAACGATGAGATGATCATGCAATTCTACTCCACTGATCATTTCTATCCAGATGGGAGAATTGTATGGATAATTGAAGGAACAAGATACCAATCAACAATTGCTGAATGGGCAAGTTTGATCAATGCCCCAAGGACGATGACAATGACACATATGTGTATGCCAATCCCACGAAGGATCATGACTCTATGGCAAACATGTACACGCCAATTCCTGACAAAGACTTGAAGACTCACAAAGCTTTGCTCTATATATCATCTGATGTCTGGACTGACCACTGCTACTTCTCGAGCTTGCGTCGTTTTCCCTCGAAGAGGAAAGGGTGATGCAGCACAGTAGCGTAAGTATTTCCCTTAGTTTTTGAGAACCAAGGTATCAATCCAGTTGGAGACCACGCGTGAGTCCCTCGTACCTACACAAACAAATAAGAACCTTAACCAACGCGATAAAGGGGTTGTCAATCCCTTCACGGCCACTTGCAAAAGTGAGATCTGATAAAGATACTAGGATAATATTTTTGGTAATTTTTTTAACCGGTTATTTTTGGTATTTTTGTTATAGATTGAAAGTAAAGGAAGCAAAATAAAACAACGGCGATAGAAATTGGCAAGTTGACGGGAAACTAATATGATGGAAATAGATGTGACACCCCGAGACCGGTGCACCACGTGTCAGTCAGTTATTCGTCGCCGTTGCCATGTCATCTGCTTGCGTGTTGCATCTTGCCATGTCATCATGTGTGTTGCATCCTCATGTTTTCAAAACTAGCATTCGCCCGAGTCCCCTCGTCCTTTCCGTTGTCCGTTCTGAGCCCAGACACACTCACACGCGCCCGCGGCGCCTCCGAATATTTATTTTATGAGTGACCGGAAAATGTTCTCGGAATGGGTTGGAACTTGGCGTGTGGTCTTATTATAGCATAGGTAGACCGCCTGCCAAATTTCATCGCATTCAGAGCTCGTTTGATAGCCCAACGGTTAACCGTGTTAACCGCCGGAAGCCTTCTCTCTTTTGGCCCAGCACCCCTTTCACATAGCCCCCAAGCCCATTCAAACCCCCTTCATGCTCTTGGCCGTTCGATCACGATCGCGTGGCCACGAACGGCTCCACATTTGGACACTCCTAGCTCCCTCTACCTATAAATATGTGGCTCCTCCCGAAATTCCTCGCAGATGAACCCTAGCCCCGCTCCTCTAGCGCCGCCGGACATGTCCAACCCCGCCGGACATGTCCAGCCGGCCACATCACCCCGACCAATCAGACGTTGCCACGTCGCCTTCCTCCACCGCCCGGCTAACCAGGCGCTGCCACATCAGCCTCCCCACGCCCCCGCTCTCTCTCCCGCGCCGCCGGCCCGCCGGGGCCCAGGCGGGCCCCTCCAGGCCCGACCGCCGCCGCGGCCCGGACCGCGCCTCGCGTCGCCGCCCGGGGCTCCCGCCCCTCCGCTCTGCTCCCCGCCACCAGCGCTCGCCACCGACCTAGCGCCGCCGCCCGCTTCTCCCGCCGGACTTCCCGGATCTCGCCGTCGTCACCACTCCCTTCGGCGGAGCTCGCCTCGCCGCGGATCCGGGCTCTGCCCGCCGGATCCGTCACTCCTCCGCCTCCCTGGCACCCAATCCGGCCTCCCCGCGCCGAGCTCGCCGGAGCACCGGAGAGATCCGCCGCCGCCTACCCGCTCGGGGTCGAGCACGCTGCCGCCTCGCTCGACCACGACCCCCGATCCAGCGCCCCTCCATCCTGGGCCTCCTCCAGCGCCGGCCCAGCCGCAGGCCAGCTCCTCAGCCCCGCCGGCCCAACTCCCTCAGCCTAGTCGGCCCGCCGCGGCCTGCCTCTCTCCCCCCCACCGAATGGGCCTCAGCCCGCGAGGTGAGCTGACCCATCTATCCAGCGCCCATGCATCTTTTAGCTATTCTGCGCTCGTTGTTTTTTCCCCTAGTGTTCATTTTCTGCTAAGTCCCAAAAATTGCATATAATGTTGCATGTTTGCATGGCTCTAACTTTTTGTGTGCTTATCCAAATTGAGTAAATGATATGTCAAAATGATCGTGGTGATGTGCTCTACACTTTGTTCTATTGTGCCATGCTTGTTTGACTTCATCTTGGAGCTCTAATATCTGTTGCAAGAGTGCTACTTGTTATAAACTGCTGTTACTTGTTAATTTGATGCCATGTTTGAGATGTGATAACTTGGTGCATGTTTATCCAAATGGAGCATATGATATGTCAAAATGTTCATTATGAAGTGTACTACATGATGGTTGCTGTAGAATGCTTGTTTGAATCCATATTGCCATGTTAATCTCTGTTGCAAAAGTGCATTTGGCTGTTAAGTCCTGAAATTTGTTATGAGATGCTGTTTTCACTTGCTCTTTGCTATTGGTGTGTTTGTCTTCATGCCACATGCCTAGATGGTTTAGAAGCACCATCTTATGGTCTTTGATGTGGTGCATTTAACTTTCCATGATATGCCTTGTGTTGACTTAAACAAGCTTGTAAACATGCCATGTTGTTATTGTTGTTTTATACTTAGTGAAAAAACGGCTAAGTCTGGAATCTGTTATAATCTGATGCTATGTTTGCTTGATGCCCCACTCAAATCCATGCTTGTTTTGGAGTGGCCAATGCTCATTCCATGTTGTACATGTTTTTGTCTATCCATTCATGCTCTTACTTGCACATATGACCTGCTGTAGCTTATTTATTTCTTGCTCTCAAGTTGCTATAAATTATGCCTGTCAGGTTTTTAACAGCATGATCAAATTGATGTAGCTTGTTGCTATTGATCCATGCCTCCTATGGAGTTGCTCCAATGGAGTTGTTTGTTGTAGGATATGTCTACTACATGTCCATACTCTTTATATGCTTAGTTGAGTTGATATGCTTGTTGTTTTGTGCCTCCGAAGGCAGCATCGTGATGATGTTTTTGCCTTCCCAGATTTTGGCTAAGTCTGGATAATTTTATTGCAACTTGCCATGCTTGTTTAAATGTGTTCCAGCAAGCTTTTGGGTGTGTTCTAAGTTCATACTTGTTAAGTAACAAGTCTACTTCACATCCATGCCTCTTGTTAACATGTTTGGGTGATTTAGCTTATATTTACTTTGCTCCAAAGTTGCTATGTGGCTGTTAACTTCAGCTTGTTGTTATATCTTGTTTCATGTGTATCTTTTAGCCCGTTGCTCCGTTTTGAGTGTGCCCTATATGAAACTTGTGTGATTTTGCATGTAGAATCATAATATCATGTTGTTTTCATGCTTGGAGTGTGTTTGCTTGATGTTTGGGGTGCATCTTGCACCGTTGCCTTGCTTGTCTTGTTTTTGCTCATATCTTCTAGGCCGTAGCTCCGAATTAAACAAAATTTATATGAAACTTGACTATAATTTCATGTAGATCATCATGGTTCATGTTAACCTGATGTTTAACAACTTTAACTTAAGGTTTGTTCAGATCTGGTCTAATTTCAAAATATGCATATGAGGACTTACCGGAGTTGTTATGTGTTGATTCCGGCCTCATTTAAACTTGTTGGGTGATGTTGTTCTTGTGTGCTTCCTCCCTTGCCATGTATTGCATCATATATAGACTTGTCTTGCATCATACTTGGTTGAGCATATTGTCATGTTCTTGTGTTGTGTGTTTACCGTATTGCTTGCTTCTTCTCGTTAGTGCTTGTTCCGTTGCGATCGTGAGGATTCGTTCGTCTACCCGTGGTTCTTCTTCAAGGCTTCTTCTTCATCTTCTTCACGGATCCGTTCTTCTTCCTGGCGGGATCTCAGGCAAGATGACCATACCCTTGGATACCTTTACTATCATTGCCATGCTTAGTTGTCTCGATGTTATCGTTATATGTCGCGCTACTTATCTATTCGCCAGCCCTCTCCTTGTTGCCATGAAACCTCTAACCTTTGACACCTTCCTAGCAAAACCATTGTTTGGCTATGTTACTCGCTTGCTCAGCCCCTCTTATAGCGTTGTTAGTTGCAGGTGAAGATGAAGATTGTTCCATGTTGGAACTTGATGCTTTAGGAATATCACAATATCTATTATTATTATTAACACACCTATATACTGGGCATGGGTGGAAGGCTTGGCCTTTTTCTTGATGTTTTGTTCCACTCATGCCACCTTAGGAGCCGATAAACCGGCATTATGTTCCTTGATTTTGCGTTCCTTACACGGTTGGGTATATGGGGACCCCTTGACAGTTCGTCTTTGAATAAAACTCCTCCAGCAAGGCCCAACATTGGTTTTAATTTGCCTCATAATAACAACTTAATTAATTAATTAAATTGCATAGGGGGTCGCGTCCCCGGGGATTCTTCTACATAGCAGGGGGCCAGTGCTGATGGTGTTGGTCCCACACGGGCGGACTGCGGGACCGCCTCAGGGAGACTTGAGGTATCTGGCTCCCGTAGGATGTCCCATCCGGTCGTGGCCTGAGACGAGATACGTGCGGCTACTATCAGGGTGTCGTCACGCCGGGAGGTCTTGCTGGATTTGTTTTACCATTGTCGAAATGTCTTGTGCACCGGGATGCCGAGCCTGATCGGATTTCCCTAAGATAAGGGGTAATAATTATTATTACTTCAGCTGATCGTGAGAGCTTGTGATGGGCTAAGTTGGGACACCCCTGCAGGGTTATGATCTTTCGAAAGCCGTGCCCGCGGTTATGTGGCAAATTGGAATTTGTTAATGTCCGGTTGTAGAAAACTTGACAGAGGATCCGAAGTAAAACACACAACTGTGTGAGTAACCGTGACTGTCTCTTTCACTTTGAGAAGAGAACACGATGGGGTTATGTTTGACTCGTAGGTAGTTCATGATCTTTAGCGATCACTACTAGTGTGCGACCGTTTGCGTAGATTCTCATCTTATTCTTGTACTCGTAAGTTAGCCACCATATATTGCTTAGCCGCTGCTGCAACCTCACCACTTTACCTCTTCCTACCCATTAAGCTTTGATAGTCTTGTTACCCATGGTTATGGGATTGCCGAGTCCTCGTGGGTCACAGATACTACAACAACAGTTGCAGGTGCAGGTTTCCGATGTCTTGACGCGAGAGCGATGTCCTTTGTTGTTGGAGTTCTTTCTTCTTCTTCTTCTTCTTCTTCTTCTTCAGTCTTGGGTTAGGTTCCGGGTCGGCAGCCTGGGATAGCAGATGGATGTCTTTGTGCTTTTCATGTTTGCATCCGTAGTCGGATGCCTTGTATTGATGTTGTTGTATTCATGTGAATTGTATGTATTGTTGTATCCCCCATGTATGTATGTAATGGTACGATGTAATGATATCCATCTTGCTAAGCGCCTGAAATGCAGTTGTGCCCCAATCACATAAGTGTCACGTGATCGGGATAGAATCGCATCTTGGGCCTGACAAGTTGGTATCAGAGCCTCGACCGAACATAGGATCCCCCTTGATTGATCGTAGCTTGGCCGTTGTCGAGTCTAGAATAAAACTTTTTTAGAGTCTAGTTATATCAGAGAGTAGGAATTCTTTTTACTCCCCTGCCCCTTCGTCACTCTGGTGAGGAATGTTGACGTAGGTGTTTTGAATTACTCCTCTTCCCCTTCAAATTTTTTTAGGATGACGCGGTTTGTTTTGTTCGTGCGATGTCAGTTCTTTCATCTGGTGCATCTCTCGTCAAGTGGATTCAACCCTCTTCTTCTTTACAAGTTCAATCCTCAGTTCTTTCCAATCGGTGTCGTTTTCCCCGTCCGATGTGGTCTTTCTTTTTCCCACCCGCCCACCCTTTTTGCTTCTTGGAGCCAGAGTACTAATCGAGTATCCATCTTACTCGTGTGAATCCTTTGCATTCTTTCTTCAAGTATTTCAACCAGTGAATTCTTGTCTAGTCCTTTGCTCTTCGTCTTCTTTTCTTTTCCGGTGGACTCAATTCCAATATCTCGGTGATGTTCTTATTCTTTCATCAGTTCAAGTGTTTTTCCCCTTGCTCGTTTACCTCTCGCCATTTATTATTCCGGAGTTCCGAAGATATCTCAGGACATTCGTTTGTGTTCTAATTAATTCGAGGTTGTCACCTCATTCGAGTCTTTCAATCATTCCGGTGCAGCATCTTCTCCTTTCGATCCTTTTCAACGGTGTTTTCTTTTCAGTGGGCTCATAACCCATAGGTCTTTCCCAGGATCTTACCCGACTCTTCTAATTTCCCAGAGTGTTCCGAAATTCTTTTCAAGTGTGACGTAAGTATGAATTCCATCAGTCAGATGCCTTCTCCAAGATCGCATTCAAATTCTTTTCATCATTGATTTAAACTTTCTTCTTTTCACTCTTCCGGAGTTTTCATGAATTCTTTTCTTTGTGTCCCTCCGAAGGCCATCATTTCAAAAGATTTCTTCGTTCTTAGTTTTCAACTTCTTCCTCCAAATATTCTTCGTTGATGCCTCTTCGTTCGTCTCATGTTCGTCCGGTGCTTCGTTCAAGTATTCTTTAATCAGTTCACGATCTCTTCGTTTTCTTATATCTTAATTTCCTCAAGTGCTTTATTCTTCCCGGAGATCCATTCTCTTGTATTCACTCAATTTTAATTCTTTACGGTGGTTCATTCTTTTTTTCACTCGGCTTTAATTCCTTACGGTGGTTCGCTCAAGAGTTCTTTTCCGGTGTCATCATATCAATTCATTCATTTTATTCCAATCCTACCGGTGTTTCACGAAGATTTTCCTGAGTTCGCTACATATCCCTCCTTAATCATTTCAACGCGAATAAGTGTTATGTGAATCCATTGCTGCTCATCAATTTAATTGGCGGAGGATAAGCATAACATAATTTCTTATTCTTTTCATCAAGTTGATTTAATTCCTTCCTTCGGAGTTTATTCTTCATGAATAAATTCTAGTACCAAGTCCTTCCATCTTTTATTTTTTCCGTAGTTCAAGTTTTCTCGGCTATCTCGTCGGAACCTCGACTAATTATCGCAAGGCTTAATCTTATTCCTTTCGTTCATAATTTCTAAATCATCATCCTTTTGTTACCGGAGTTCTTCAGGGTGGTTCTTCATCATTTAATTCATTCTTCAAATATTCATCTAATTCTTCCGGAGCAGCTCAAGCATGATTCTTTTGTGTCCCGAGATGCAAATAATTCTCCGTATCCATTTCAGTGGAGTTTTGCATTTCTTCCTTCCTCTCAACTAATCCATCTTTTGGTTGCAGCATAATTCACCTCAACTTTTGAGATGTTTACATAAGTCCACGACAAGCTTATTCTTTTGTTGTTGATTTTCTCAATAACTCCGTTCAAGTCTTTCTCTTGATGATGCCTTTCAAAATTCAATCGTGATGGAAGTTGTCATTTTCTATTCCGTTCGTTTCATCCAACTCTTTCAATTCTTCCAGAGGCATTGTGTTCTTGCTCTCGTCGAGTATCGTTTCATCTTTTCAAGTTCTTCTCCTATTCCATTCATGTCAACCGGTGTGCTATTTCTTTCAGTTTCAGCAGGAGTGCTGCCCGAATTCCTTCCTGGAGATTCCTTTTTCTACCTCTTATTAACCGGAGTGGTTTCAATGTCTATCTTGGCATTTATCCTCTTGGTTCTTGTCTTATGCCTTGTTGCTTATTTTACCGGAGCTTCTCAAATCTCGTTCATCTCAGTGGTATCCTTTCCTTCCCGTTGTTCAACCTCTTAAGGTTCTTTGGTTTCGCTCTTTTGCCCTCGAAGAACTTTGTTCTTCCTTTTCCTCTCCGTCTCGTTCCTAAGATCTCGGGACGAGATCTCTTGTTAGTAGGGGAGTGTTGTGACGCCCCAAGACCGGTGCGCCAGGTGTCAGTCAGTTATTCGTCGCCGTTGCCATGTCATCTGCGTGCGTGTTGCATCTTGCCATGTCACCATGTGTGTTGCATCCTCATGTTTTCAAAACTCGCATCCGCCCGAGTCCCCTCGTCCTTTCCGTTGTCCGTTCTGAGCCCAGACACACTCACACGCGCCCGCGGCGCCTCTGAAAATATTTATTTTATGAGTGGCCGGAAAATGTTCTCGGAATGGGTTGGAACTTGGCGTGTGGTCTTATTATATCATAGGTAGACCGCCTGCCAAATTTCATCGCATTCGGAGCTCGTTTGATAGCCCAACGGTTAACCGTGTTAACCGCTGGAAGCCTTCTCTCTTTTGGCCCAGCACCCCTTTCACACAGCCCCAAAGCCCATTCTAACCCCCTCCATGCTCTTGGCCGTTCGATCACGATCGCGTGGCCGCGAACGGCTCCTCATTTGAACACTCCTAGCTCCCTCTACCTATAAATATGTGACTCCTCCCGAAATTCCTCGCAGATAAACCCTAGCCCCGCTCCTCTAGCGTCGCCGGACATGTCCAACCCCGCCGGACATGTCCAGCCGGCCACATCACCCCGACCAATCAGACGTTGCCACGTCGCCTTCCTCCACCGCCCGGCCAACCAGGTGCTGCCACATCAGCTTCCCCACGCCCCCGCTCTCTCTCCCGCGCCGCCGGCCCGCTGGGGCCCAGTCGGGGCCCTCCAGGCCCGACCGCCGCCGCGGCCCGGACCGCGCCTCGCGCCGTCGCCCGGGGCTCCCGCTCCTCCGCTCTGCTCCCCGCCGCCAGTCGCTCGCCGCCGACCTAGCGCCGCCGCCCGCTTCTCCCGCTGGACTTCCCGGATCTTGCCATCGTCACCACTCCGGCCGGCGGAGCTCGCCTCGCCGCAGATCCGGGCTCTGCCCGCCGGATCCGTCACTCCTCCGCCTCCCTGGCGCCCGATCCGGCCTCCCCGCGCCGAGCTCGCCGGAGCACCGGCGAGATCCGCCGCCGCCTTCCCGCTCGGGGTCGAGCACGCCGCCGCCTCGCTCGACCACGACCCCCGATCCAGCGCCTCTCCATCCTGGGCCTCCTCCAGCGCCGGCCCAGCCGCGGGCCAGCTCCTCAGCCCCGCCGGCCCAGCTCCCTCAGCCCAGTCGGCCCGCCGCGGCCTGCCTCTCTCCCCCCCACCAAATGGGCCTCAGCCCGCGAGGTGAGCTGACCCATCTATCCAGCGCCCATGCATCTTTTAGCTATTCTGCGCTCGTTGTTTTTTCCCTAGTGTTCATTTTCTGCTAAGTCCCAAAAATTGCATATAATGTTGCTTGTTTGCATGGCTCTAACTTTTTCTGTGCTTATCCAAATTGAGTGAATGATATGTCAAAATGATCGTGGTGATGTGCTCTACACTTTGTTCCATTGTGCCATGCTTGTTTGACTTCATCT
This sequence comes from Secale cereale, assembly GCA_902687465.1. NCBI lineage: Eukaryota > Viridiplantae > Streptophyta > Magnoliopsida > Poales > Poaceae > Secale > Secale cereale. The sequence goes on from LR738712.1 coordinate 689,100,189, forward strand.
TGGTGCTCTAATATCTGTTGCAAGAGTGCTACTTGTTATAAATTGCTGTTACTTGTTAATTTGATGCCATGTTTGAGATGTGATAACTTGGTGGATGTTTAACCAAATGGAGCATATGATATGTCAAAATGTTCATTATGAAGTGTACTACATGGTGGTTGCTGTAGCATGCTTGTTTGAATCCATATTGCCATGTTAATCTCTGTCGCAAAAGTGCATTTGGCTGTTAAGTCCTGAAAATTGTTATGAGATGCTGTTTTCACTTGCTCTTTGCTATTGGTGTGTTTGTCTTCATGCCACATGCCTAGATGTTTTAGAAGCACCATCTTATGGTCTTTGATGTGGTGCATTTAACTTTCCATGATATGCCTTGTGTTGACTTAAACAAGCTTGTAAACATGCCATGTTGTTATTGCTGTTTTATACTTAGTGAAAAAACTGCTAAGTCTGGAATCTGTTATAACCTGATGCTATGTTTGCTTGATGCCAAACTCAAATCCATGCTTGTTTTGGAGTGGCCAATGCTCATTCCATGTTGTCCATGTTTTTGTCTATCCATTCATGCTCTTACTTGCACATATGACCTGCTATAGCTTATTTATTTCTTGCTCTCAAGTTGCTATAAATTATGCCTGTCAGGTTTTTAACATCATGATCAAATTGGTGTAGCTTGTTGCTATTGATCCATGCCTCCTATGGAGTTGCTCCAATGGAGTTGTTTGTTGTAGGATATGTCTACTACATGTCTATACTATTTATATGCTTAGTTGAGTTGATATGCTTGTTGTTTTGTGCCTCCGAAGGCAGCATCATGATGATGTTTTTGCCTTCCCAGATTTTGGCTAAGTCTGGATAATTTTATTGCAACTTGCCATGCTTGTTTAAATGTGTTCCAGCAAGCTTTTGGGTGTGTTCTAAGTTCATACTTGTTAAGTAACATGTCTACTTCACATCCATGCCTCTTGTTAACATGTTTGGGTGTTTTAGCTTATATTTACTTTGCTCCAAAGTTGCTATGTGGCTGTTAACTTCAGCTTGTTGTTATATCTTGTTTCATGTGTATCTAATAGCCCGTTGCTCCGTTTTGAGTGTGCCCTATATGAAACTTGTGTGATTTTGCATGTAGAATCATAATATCATGTTGTTTTCATGCTTAGAGTGTGTTTGCTTGATGTTTGGGTGCATCTTGCACCGTTGCCTTGCTTGTCTTGTTTTTGCTCATATCTTCTAGGCCGTAGCTCCGAATTAAACGAACTTTATATGAAACTTGACTAGAATTTCGTGTAGATCATCATGGTGCATGTTAACCCGCTGTTTAACAACTTTAACTTAAGGTTTGTTCAGATCTGGTCTAATTTCAAAATATGCATATGAGGACTTACCGGAGTTGTTACGTGTTGATTCCGGCCTCATTTAAACTTGTTGGGTGATGTTGTTCTTGTGTGCTTCCTCCCTTGCCATGCATTTCATCATATATAGACCTGTCTTGCATCATACTTGGTTGAGCATATTGTCATGTTCTTGTGTTGTGTGTTTACCGTATTGCTTGCTTCTTCTCGTTAGTGCTTGTTCCGTTGCGATCGTGAGGATTCGTTCGTCTACCCGTGGTTCTTCTTCAAGGCTTATTCTTCGTCTTATTCACGGATCCGTTCTTCTTCCTGGCGGGATCTCAGGCAAGATGACCATACCCTTGGATACCTTTACTATCATTTCCATGCTTAGTTGTCTCGATGCTATCGTTATATGTCGCGCTACCTATCTATTCGCCAGCCCTCTCCTTGTTGCCATGAAACCTCTAACCTTTGACACCTTCCTAGCAAAACCATTGTTTGGCTATGTTACCCGCTTGCTCAGCCCCTCTTATAGCGTTGTTAGTTGCAGGTGAAGATGAAGATTGTTCCATGTTGGAACTTGATGCTATAGGAATATCACAATATCTATTACTATTATTAACACACCTATATACTGGGCATGGGTGGAAGGCTTGGCCTTTTGCTTGGTGTTTTCTTCCACTCATGCCACCTTAGGAGCCGATAAACCGGCATTATGTTCCTTGATTTTGCGTTCCTTTCACGGTTGGGTATATGGGGACCCCTTGACAGTTCGTCTTTGAATAAAACTCCTCCAGCAAGGCCCAACATTGGTTTTAATTTGCCTCATAATAACAACTTAATTAATTAATTAAATTGCATAGGGGGTCACGTCCCCGGGGATTCTTCTACATAGTAGGGGGGCCAGTGCTGATGGTGTTGGTCTGAAACGGGAGGACTGCGGGACCGCCTCGGGGAGACTCGAGGTATCTGGCTCCCGTAGGATGTCCCATCCGGTCGTGGCCCGAGACGAGATACGCGCGGCTACTATCAAGGTGTCGGCACACCGGGAGGTCTTGCTGGACTTGTTTTACCATTGTCGAAATGTCTTGTGCACCGGGATGCCGAGCCTGATCGGATTTCCCTAAGATAAGGGGTAATAATTTTTATTACTTCAGCTGATCGTGAGAGCTTGTGATGGGCTAAGTTGGGACACCCCTGCAGGGTTATGATCTTTCGAAAGCCGTGCCCGCGGTTATGTGGCAGATTGGAATTTGTTAATGTCCGGTTGTAGAAAACTTGACAAAGGATCCGAAGTAAAACACACAACTGTGTGAGTAACCGTGACGGTCTCTTTTCACTTTGAGAAGAGAACACGGTGGGGTTATGTTTGACTCGTAGGTAGTTCATGATCTTTAGCGATCACTACTAGTGTGCGACCGTTTGCGTATATTCTCATCTTATTCTTGTACTCGTAAGTTAGCCACCATATATTGCTTAGCCGCTGCTGCAACCTCACCACTTTACCTCTTCCTACCCATTAAGCTTTGATAGTCTTGTTACCCATGGTTATGGGATTGCCGAGTCCTCGTGGCTCACAGATACTACAACAACAGTTGCAGGTGCAGGTTTCCGATGTCTTGATGCGAGAGCGATGTCCTTTGTTGTTGGAGTTCTTTCTTCTTCTTCTTCTTCTTCTTCAGTCTTGGGTTAGGTTCCGGGTCGGCAGCCTGGGATAGCAGATGGATGTCTTTGTGCTTTTCATGTTTGCATCCGTAGTCGGATGCCTTGTATTGATGTTGTTGTATTAATGTGAATTGTATGTATTGTTGTATCCCCCATGTATGTATGTAATGGTACGATGTAATTATATCCATCTTGCTAAGCGCCCGAAATGCGGTTGTGCCCCAATCACGTAAGTGTCACGTGATCGGGATAGAATCGCATCTTGGGCTTGACAATAGACCCGGGGGCAATAGGTTTCACTAGTGGCTTCTCTCATGATAGCAGATTTCTACGGTGGGCGTACAAATTACTGTCGAGCAATTGATAGAAAAGCGCATAGTTATGAGAATATCTAGGCATGATCATCGTATATAGGCATCACGTCCGTGACAAGTAGACCGAAACAATTCTGTATCTACTACTATTACTCCACACATCGACCGCTATCCAACATGCATCTAGAGTAATAAGTTCATAAGAACAGAGTAACGCCTTAAGCAAGGTGACATGATGTAGAGGGATAAACTCAAGCAATATGATATAAACCCCATCTTTTTATCCTCGATGGCAACAATACAATACGAGCCTTGCTGCCCCTGCTGTCGATGGGAAAGGACACCGCAAGATTGAACCCAAAGCCAAGCACTTCTCCCATTGCAAGAACTACCAATCTAGTAGGCCAAACCAAATTGATAATTCGAAGAGACTTGCAAGGATATTTAAATCATGCGTAAAAGATTTCAGAGAAGAATCAAATATTGTTCATAGATAATCCTGATCATAAACCCACAATTCATTGGATCTCGACAAACACACCGCAAAAAGAATTACATCAAATATATCTCCAAGAAGATCGAGGAGAACTTTGTATTGAGATCCAAAGAGAGAGAAGAAGTCATCTAGCTAATAACTATGGACCCGAAGGTCTGTGGTAAACTACTCACAACTCATCGAGAGGCTATGGTGTTGATGTAGAAGCCCTCCGTGATCGATTCCCCCTCCGGTGGAGCTCCGGAACATGCCCCAAGATGGGATCTCACGGGTACAGAAGGTTGCGGCGGTGGAATTAGGGTTTCGTGGTGCTCCTCGATGGTTTCAGGGTACGTAGGTATATATAGGAGGAAGAGGCACGTCATGGGAGCCACGAGGGGCCCGCGAGGGTGGGGGGCGCACCTACCCCCTGGGCGCGCCCCTGCCCTCGTGGCTGCCTCGTTCGCTTCCTGGCGTGTACTCCAAGTCTTCTATGTTGCAATTGTTCCAATAATGACTCTCCTGAAGGTTTCATTCCATTTGGACTCCGTTTGATATTCCTTTTTTGCGAAACACTGAAATAGGCAAAAAACAACAATTTGCACTTGACCTTGGGTTAATAGGTTAGTCCCAAAAATAATATAAAAGTGTATAATAAATCCCATTAAACATCCAAAATAGATAATATAATAGCATGGAACAATAAAAAATAATAGATACGTTGGAGACGTATCAAGCATCCCCAAGCTTAATTCCTGCTCGTCCTCGAGTAGGTAAATGACAAAAATATAATTTTTGATGTGGAATGCTAGCCAACATAATTCTCAATGTTGTGGCATGAATGTTCAGATCCGAAAGATTCAAGACAAAAGTCTATATTGACATAAGAATAATAATACTTCAAGCATACTAACAAAGCAATTATGTCTTCTCAAAATAACATGGCCAAAGAAAGTTCATCCCTACAAAATCATATAGTTTGGCTATGTTCCATCTTCGTCACACAAAATACTCAAATCATGCACAACCCCGGTTTCAGCCAAGCAATTGTTTCATACTTTAATTTTTCAAACTTTTTCAACTTTCACGCAATACATGAGCGTGAGCCATGGATATAGCACTATAGGTGGAATAGAGTGGTGGTTGTGGAGAAAAAAGAGAGGAAGATGGTCTCACATCAACTAGGCTTATCAATGGTCTATGGAGATGCCCATCGATAGATATCAATGTGAGTGAGTAGGGATTGGCATGAAACGGATGCGCTAGAGTTATAAATGTATGAAAGCTCAACAAAAGAAACTAAGTGGGTGTGCATCCAACTTGCTTGCTCACGAAGACCTAGGGCATTTGAGTAAGCCCATCATTGGAATATACAATCCAAGTTCTATAATGAAAATTCCCACTAGTATATGAAAGTGACAAAACAAGATACTCTCTATCATGAAGATCATGGTGCTACTTTGAAGCACAAGTGTGGAAAAAGATAGTAGCATTGTCCCTTTTTTTCTCGGGCCTTTCTTTTTTTCTTTGGCCTTTCCTTCATTTTTCCCTTTTTTATTTTTTATTTGGGACAATGCTCTAATAATGATGATCATCACACTTATATTGATTTACAACACATTGATTACAACTCGATACTAGAACAAAGTATGACTCTATATGAATGCCTCCGGCGGTGTACCGGGATGTGCAATGAATCAAGAGTGACATGTATGAAAAATTATGCATGGTGGCCTTGCCACAAATACGATGTCAACTACATGATCATGCATGGCAACATGACAATGATGAAGCGTGTCATAGTAAAATGGAATAGTGGAAAGTTGCATGGCAATATATCTCGGAATGGCTATGGAAATGCCATGATAGGTAGGTATGGTGGCTGTTTTGAGGAAGGTATATTGTGGGTGTATGGTATCGGCGAAAGTTGCGCGGTACAAGAGAGTCTAGCAATGGTGGAAGGGTGAGAGTGCGTATAATCCATGGACTCAACATTAGTCATAAAGAACTCACGTACTTATTGCAAAAAACTACAAGTCATCAAAAAAAAGTCCTACACGCATGCTCCTAGAGGAAGGGTTGGTAGGAGTTAACCATCGCGCGATCCCGACCTCCACACAAAGGATGACACTCAATGAAATACCTCATGCTTCAATTTTGTCACACAACGGTTACCGTACGTGCATGCTACGTGACTTGCAAACCTCAACACAAGTATTTCTCAAATTCACAATTACTCTACTAGCATGGCTCTAATATCACCATCCTCATATCTCAAAACCATCATCAAGTATCAAACTTCTCATAATATTCAATGCACTTTATATGAAAGTTTTTACTATACCCATCTTGGATGCCTATCATATTAGGACTAATTTTATAACCAAAGCACATTACCATGCTGTTCTAAAAAGACTCTCAAAATAATATAAGTGAATCATGAGAGATCAATAATTTCTACAAAATAAAACCACCGTCGTGCTCTAAAAAGATATAAGTGAAGCACTAGAGCAAAACTATCTAGCTCAAAGATATAAGTGAAGCACATAGAGTATTCTAATAAATTCCGATTCGTGTGTATCTCTCTCAAAAGGTGTGTCCAGCAAGGATGATTGTGGTAAACTAAAAAGCAAAGACTCAAATCATACATGACGGTCCAAGAAAAACACATATCATGTGGTGAATAAAAATATACTCTCAAGTAAAGTTACCGATAGACAAAGACGAAAGAGGGGATGCCTTCCCGGGGCATCCCCAAGCTTAGGCTTTTGGTTGTCCTTGAATTTTACCTTGGGGTGCCTTGGGCATCCACAAGCTTAGGCTCTTGCCACTCTTTGTTCCATAGTCCATCAAATCCTTACCCAAAAACTTGAAAACTTCACAACACAAAACTTAGCAAAAATCTCGTGAGATCCGTTAGTATAAGAAAAAAAAACCACCACTCAAAGGTACTATAATGAACTCATTCTTTGTTTATATTGGTGTTAAAACTACTGTATTCTAACTTCTCTATGATTTATACCCCCCGATACTACTCATAGATTCATCAAAATAAGCAAACAACACACGAAAAACAGAATCTGTCAAAAACAGAACAATCTGTGGCAATATGTAACTTTCGAATACTTCTTTAGTAATAAATTTCTGGACGTGAGGAATTTTTCTATTAATCATCTTCAAAAAGAATCAACTTAAAAGCACTCTCCAGTAAAAGATGGCAGCAATTCTCGTGAGCGCAAAAGTTTCACTTTTTTACAACATGATCGCATAAACTTCACCCAAGTCTTCCCAAAGGTTCTACTTGGCACAAACACTAATTAAAACACAAAACCGCATATAAACAGAAGCTAGATGTATTATTTATTACTAAAGAGAAGCAAAAGAAAATAAAATAAAATTGGGTTTCCTCCCAACAAGCTCTATCGTTTAACGCCCCTAGCTAGGCATGATACAAGAATAAATCTTGGTATTGCCATCTTTGGTCTTTAATTTTATAGCGAGGTCTTGTTCGAATCCGGGAGGTTCCTTGCGTTTCCCTTCATATTCAGAAATTTTTAGATCTAAGGAATCCAACCGCTTATTGCAAAGGGTGATCAGCATATTCATGCGGTGAAGATTCCCGCTAACACTCTTAAGAGGTTCAAGAGACTTTTGTAAAATTTTCATTACTTCGCAAATTTTCTCAAAAACTTGTGTCGCTTCCTGGGTATGACATAACCCATTTTGTTGAGGTAGTGTTCCCACTATTCCCTCTATAATTTCATGTGCAATATGATACGTCTCCAACGTATCTATAATTTTTGATTGTTCCATGCTATTATTTATGAAGTCTTGGATGTTTAATGGGCTTTATCATTCACTTTTATATCATTTTTGGGACTAACCTACTAACCCAAAGGCCCAGTCCAGATTGCTGTTTTTTTTGCCTATTTCAGGGTTTTGCAGAAAAGGAATATCAAACGGAGTCCAAACGGAATGAAACCTTCGCGAGAGATATTTTTTGGAGGAAATCACGCTCGGGAAACGTCAGGACCAAGTCAGGGGACAGAGGGCCTGCCCTCGAGGGTGGGGGGCGCGCCCCCCTTCCCAGGGCGCGTCCCCTGGCTCGAGGCTGGCCCACACGGCCCCCGGTGCCCTCCTTCTTCCTATATATACCTACGTACCCCAGAAACTCCATACGCAGAGAGAAAACCCTAATTCCACCGCCGTAGCTTCTGTTCCCATGGAGATCCCATCTTGGAGCCTGTTCCGGGAGGGGGATCCATCACGGAGGACTTCATCATCATCATCATCATCGCTCTCACCATGAGTTGTGAGTAGTTTACCACAGATCTTCGGGTCCATAGCTAGTATCTAGATGGCTTCTTCTCTCTCTCTGGATCTCAATACAAAGTTCTCCTCGGTCTCCGAGGAGACCTATTCGATGTAATCTCTTTTTGCGGTGTGTTTGTCGAGATCCGATGATTTGTGAGTTTATGATCAAGGTTATCTATGAAAGATATTTGGTTCTTCTCTGAACTTTTTATGTGTGCCCATAATATCCTTGCAAGTCTCTTCGAATTATTGGTTTGGTTTGGCCTACTAGATCTATAGTTCTTGCAATGGGAGAAGTGCTTGGCTTTGGGTTCAATCTTGCGGTGTCCTTTCCCAATGACAGTAGGGGCAAGAAGGCACGTATTGTATTGTTGCCATCGAGGATAAAAAGATGGGCTTTTCATCATATTGCTTGAGTTTATCCCTCTACATCATGTCATCTTGCTTAAGGCGTTAATCTGTTCGTATGAACTCAATACACTAGATGCATGCTGGATAGCGGTCAATGTGTGGAGTAATAGTAGTAGATGCAGAATCGTTTCGGTCTACTTGTCTCAGACGTGATGCCTATATACAATGATCATGCCTAGATAGTCTCATAATTATTTGCTTTTCTATCAATTGCTTGACAGTAATTTGTTTACCCGCCGTAGAATACCGCTATCATGAGAGAAGCCACTAGAGAAAACTATGGCCCCCGGGTCTATTCTCAACATATCAATCTACATCTTCTTGCTTTTATTTGCTGTTTTATTAAACTAAAAATACCAAAAATATAATTATCATCTCTATCAGATCTCACTCTCGTAAGTGACCGTAAAGGGATTGACAACCCCTTATCACGTTGGCTGCGAAGTTCTTATTTGTTTGTGCAGGTGCGAGGGACTGGCGCGTGGTCTCCTACTGGATTGATACCTTGGTTCTCAAAAACTGAGGGAAATACTTATGCTACTGTGCTGCATCTCCCTCTCCTCTTCGAGGGAATACAACGCAAGCTCAAGAGGTAGCAATAAGAATTTCTGGCGCCGTTGCCGGGGAGGCTTACGCAAAAGTCATATACCAAGTGCCTATCACAAACCCTTATCCTTCGCACTACATTTATTTGCCTCTCGTTTTCCTCTCCCCCACTTCACCTTTGCCGTTTATTCGCCCTTCTTCCGCCGTGAGTTTATTGTTCGCTTGCTTCTTGTTTGCTTGTGTGTTACTCGCTTGCTTGTCATCATGTCTAGCACACCTATCATTATCACCACTCCCGAGAGTGAGGTCCTCAACTTTAAACAAAGGGAGGAAGAAAACCTAAAAGATGCCCGGTATAGAATTTGCAATGCTCAAAATAGATCTAATAGGAAGCTTTCCACTTCCGTGCTTCTTCGCAATTTTTTTATTGGCATAACCCCTTGGAATAGGCTTGTTCTTGATACTGTTACCGGAGGAAATTTCTTGGGGAATCATACCCTTAATTCTTATAATGTCCTGATAGATTTATTCTGGCAACCTTCCACCCAGGAAGAGACTCAAGTTTTTGAGAAAATATGTGAAGTAACGAAAATACTACAAACGTCTCTTGAACCACTTAAGAATGTTAGTGGAAATATCCACCGTATTAATATGTTGATTACCCTTTGTAATAAACAGTTGGATGCTTTAGATCTAAAGATCTCCGAATATGAAGGGAAACGTAAGGAACCTCCCAGATTCGAGCTTGACACCATTAAAAGGGTGAATATCAATGATGGCAATACCTAGATCTATCTTGTATCGTGCCTAGGTAGGGGCGTAAAACGATAGCGCTTGTTGGGAGGCAACCCATTTTTTTTGTTTTTTTTGTTTTTGTTGCTGTTAGGGAATAAATATTGCATCTAGCCTCTGATTAGATGTGTTTTCATGTTTTGTTTAGTGTTTGTGCCAAGTATAACCTTCGGTAAGACTTGTGTGAAGTTTATATGATCTTGCTGTGAAAAACAGAACCGTTAGTGCTTGCTAAAGTAGTCGTGGGATTTTACTGGAGCGTGATTTTTAGTTGATTCTTTTTGCTGCTGATTGGTAGACAAATTGCGCAAATTTACCAATTTAGTTTGATTTTTTTGGAGTTCTAGAAGTTGGAGAACCCTGCAGATTACTACAGACTGTTCTGTTTTTCGTGTGTTGTTTGCCTATTCCGATGCATCTATGAGTAATATTGTAGAATATGAACCATAGAGAACTTGGAGTATAGTAGGTTTAACACTAATATAAACAAAGAATGAATTCCTTGCTGTACCTCTGCGTAGTGGTTTGCTTTCTCTTACTAACGGAGCTCACGAGATTTTTTGTCTAAGTTTTGTGTTGTGAAGTTTTCAAGTTTTGAGTATTGCTTTGATGGACTATGGAACAAGGAGTAGCAAAGGCCTAAGCTTGGGGATGCCCATGGCACCCCAAGTTAAATCAAGATAATCAAAAGCCTAAGGTTGGGGATGCCCCGGGAAGGCATCCCCTCTTTCGTCTTCATCCATCGGTAACTATACTTGGAGCTATATTTTTATTCGCAACATGCTATGTGTTTTGCTTGGAGTGTCTTGTATAATTTGAGTCTTTTCTTGTTAGTTTGCCACAATCATCCTTGATGGACACACCTATTTGAGAGAGTTAAATATGTCCTAGAAATTATTAGAGCACTCTATGTGCTTCACTTATATCTTTTGAGTTGAATAGTTTTTGCTCTAGTGCTTCACTTATATCTTTTAGAGCACGGTGGTGGTAATATTTTGTAGAAATGAACTCTCATGCTTCACTTATATCTATTTGAGAGTCCATTAAAACAGCATGGTAATGTGTTTAGGCTAAAGAAACTAGTCTTCACATGATAAACATCCAATGTCAATGTAGTAAAATTTTCACACCAAGTGCATTGAATAGAATGAGATGTTGGATGCTTGATAATTGTTTTGAGACATGAGGATAGTGTTATTAGAGTCATGCTAGTGGAGGTATTATGAAATTGAGAAATATTTGTGTTAAGGTTAGTGATTCCCGTATCATGCACGTATGGTGAACCGCTATGTGACGAAGTTAGAGCATGAGGTATTTGTAGAGTGCCAACCTTTGTGTGGAGGTCGGAAGCGCGCGATGGTTAACTCCTACCAACCTCCCCCCTAGGAGCATGCGTTGATTGCCTTGTTTTTGATGACTCGTAAATTTTTGCAATAAGTATATGAGTTCTTATGACTAATGTTGAGTCCATGGATTATACGCACTCTCACCCTTCCACCATTGCTAGCCTCTCTTGTACCGCGCAACTTTCGCCGGTACCCTAAACCCACTATATATCCTTCCTGAAAATAGCCACCATATTGTTCCTCAAAACAGCCACCATACCTACCTATCATGGCATTTCCATAGCCATTCCGAGATATATTTCCATGCAACTTTCCACCGTTCCGTTCATATGACACGCATCATATCGTCATAGTGCCATGCATGCTCATGTAGTTGACATCGTAGTTGTGGCAAAGCCACCATGCATAATTTTTCATATATGTCGCTCTTGATTCATTGCTTATGCCGGTACACCGTCGGAGGCATTCATGTAGAGTCATACTTGTTATAGTATCGAGTTGTAATAAAAAGTGTGATGATCATCATTATTAGAGCATTGTCCCGTGTGAGGAAAGGCCAATAAAAAAAGGGAAAGGCCCAAAAAAAATAGAGAGGGGCTAATAAAAAAGAAGAAGCGAGAAAAGTCCCTCCAAAAAAATGAGAGAAAAGAGAGAAGGGACAATTGCTACTATCTTTTTCCACACTTGTGCTTCAAAGTAGCACCATGATCTTCATTGTAGAGAGTCTCATGATTAGTCACTTTCATATACTAGTGGGAATTTTCATTATAGAACTTGGCTTGTATATTCCAACAATGGGCTTCCTCAAATGCCCTAGGTCTTCGTGAGCAAGCAAGTTGGATGCACACCCACTAGTTTCTTTTGTTGAGCTTTCATTCATATTTAGCTCTAGTGCGTCTGTTACATGGCAATCCCTACTCACTCACATTGATATCTATTAATGGGCATCTCCATAGCCCGTCAATACGCCTAGTTGATGTGAGACTATCTCCCTCCTTTTTGTCTTCTCCACAACCACCTCTATTCCACCCATGGTGCTATATTCATGGCCCACGCTCATGTATTGCGTGAAAGTTGAAAGGCTTGAAAAAAATAGAGTATGAAAACAAATGCTTGGCTGAAATCGGGGTTGTGCGTGATATGAATATTTTGTGTGATGAAGAGGGAGCATAGCCAGACCATATGATTTCGTAGGGATGACTTTCTTTAGCCATGGTATTTTGAGAAGACATGATTGCTGATACGTCTCCAACGTATCTACTTTGCCAAACACTTTTGCCCTTGTTTTGGACTCTAACTTGCTTGATTTGAATGGTACTAACCCGGACTGACGCTGTTTTCAGTAGAACTGCCATGGTGTTGTTTTTGTGCAGAAATAAAAAGTTCTCGGAATCGCCTGAAAATCAACGGAGATTTATTTCAGAAAATATAAAAAATACCTGCAAGAAGATCCACACTGGGGGGCCCACAGGCTGTCCTCGAGGGTGGGGGCACCCCCTGCCTCGAGGGCACCCCGATGCCCCACCGACATATTCCCAGGTCCTATATATTCTGTTTCGTGGAGAAAAAATCAAGGAGAAAGAATTATCGCGTTTTACGAGACGGAGCTGCCGCCAAGCCCTAATCTCTCTCGGGAGGGCTGATCTGGAGTCCGTTCGGGGCTCCGGAGAGTGGAGATCATCGCCATCGTCATCACCAACCTTCCTCCATCACCAATTCCATGATGCTCACCGCCGTGTGTGAGTAATTCCATCGTAGGCTTGCTGGACGGTGATGGGTTGGATGGGATCTATCATGTAATCGAGTTAGTTTTGTTAGGGTTTGATCCCTAGTATCCACTATGTTCAGAGATTGTTGTTGCTATGACTTTGCTATGCTTAATGCTTGTCACTAGGGCCCGAGTGCCATGATTTCAGATCTGAACCTATTATGTTTTCATGAATATATGTGTGTTCTTGATCCTATCTTGCAAGTCTATAGTCACCTACTATGTGTTATGATCCGGCAACCCCGAAGTGACAATAATCAGGACCACTCCCGATGATGACCATAGTTTGAGGAGTTAATGTATTCACTATGTGTTAATGCTTTGGTCTGGTACTCTATTAAAAGGAGGCCTTAATATCCCTTAGTTTCCAATAGGACCCAGTAACACTGCAAAATTTTTGGATTTGGTTTTCATCATTTTTTTTCTCTTGGAAGGGGTTATTTAATTTTTTCATAAGACCCCTCCTTCTCAAAATTTTTATGACAAAAGATTTTTGTGTTCTTCCCAACCTTGATCTGTGGTCTTGAGAGTTTTCACCTTGTGTTGGCTCAACACAAATAATTTTAAATGGTTAAAATTCTTTTTACTAGAAAGCATTCCTATAAAACCATGGGCTTATTCTCTCCCATTCAAAACTTTTCTTTTGCCATAACACCTAAAGAAGTTCTTTCTTCCAAACCCCTCATTCCCACCTTGGGTTAAGTCTAACATCAAATTCTAGTAGGTTTCAACCTCCTTTAGTTTTATTTCTAATTATTTTTCACTCAAAGCATTTTCTGTCTTTTATTTTGGACCTTTGTGATTTACAAAGGAACTACTGGTTTCCCATTTGAGTTTTGATTCCAAACAAACTCCCCTGACTAGTCCTTAGTACCCTCAACCTAGATCCATCAAGATCTGCTGGTCCATAGTTCAAAATTTACAAAATTTGCTTGCTGCAAGTTTGGACCATATTTGCCATATTTGGTGAAATTTATACTTTTTCTCTTCCTAAAAATTTGTGGAAATTTAGGCAGCCTCTAGATGCATCAAGGCACCACGTCACCAAAGATCAGCTCAAGAATTTTTTTCAAAGTGCCTGAATCATTTCATCGAACAGTTGGCATACAGTGTTACTGTTCAAATTCAGAAAAGTTCAGAGTTCAGTGTCGGGATTCAGTCGACAGTGTCGTTCCGTCAGACCGCCGCATCAATCTCGCCAGTGCGCGCGTTGGCGCCTTGCTCACTGCTTCCTCTCCTTTTCTAGAGCGCCACACAGTTGCTTGGCCGGATGCGAGCGTCGGTGGCGACGTGGCTCGCCTGCGCCGGCGTCTTCCGCGGTGGCAGAGCCACCCGTGGCGGCCAACAGGGACCAACCCTGCAGAACGGCGCTGTTCGGCACCGCCCAAACCACCCGAGGCCTCCGCGTGGCTGTCCCCTCCCCTGTGCACGCTGTAGCACTGTCGCCGTGGCCCGAGAGGCGCAGAGCGCGCTCTCTGCCGCCGACGTGCCCGCGCAGCCGTTCCATGGAGATAGTGCAGTAACGCCCAAGTCTTGCCAAGCTTAGCATCGAGATGGAACCAGTGGACCCTCACGTCGATGCCCAGTCACTTAAGCCGCCTGTTCGGCCACGGCCTCACCGTAATCACCCGCCGGAATTATCCCGTTTGCGGCAACCGCCTCGGGCCGGCTATAAATAGCGGCCCTGAGCTCTCCTTCGACCCTGCGCCTCTCCTCCACCTCACCAGACCACACCTAGCCACTAGAAGGGCCTCGAGGAGTCCTTCTTCCCCAGCTCCGGCCGCCCCGATCCGCTTCGGGCTCCGGCAAGTCTCTCTCTGGTGAGAGCATCTCCGCCTCCCTAGTCGTGCCAGTAGCCTCCTAGTGCACCTAGATGCCTAACCTGCGCTTCAATTTGGCCTCTACAGCCCTCCCCGGCGAGATCCACCACCGCCCAAACCACCGTCCGCCGGAGTGAAGGCCACCATCGACGTGGTGCTCGCCGACGTCCAACTCCACCACCCACAGACACGGAAGTGCACCGTGAGTCCGTAGGTACCTTTCCCTCCCCCTACCTCGCCGTGGATCGGCGCCGACGACCACCGCGGGTCTCGGGGGCCGGCGCACTCTGTTTTTCCTGTTCGAATATTTGAACCTGACGGGTGGGACCCCCTCGTCAGCCTCTCTTTTCTATTCGAACCGTTTTCCTGGGAAAACGCTATCGGGGCAAAGTACGTTTTCTCTTTTGAGCTGGCGTATTTCTTACCGAAACATTTTCTGTTTTTATAAACAAACCCCTGGAAACTCTCTGTTTCATTACAGACAAGTCCCTAGCCAAAAATCTTAATAACTTCTAAACAAAAGATGATTCTGAGTTGATTCTTTTTCTGTCATCTTTATTTTTTTGTCTAGTTTTTTATCATATTTATTTGAAAAATATTTGGGACAACTTTTATGCACGCACGGTATTTATGTTAGTATCCGATTTATTTTATCCGTAGATACCGAAGGAGGTGACGGAGCCGCGAACTTCACCGAGCTAGACTCCGACTACTCCGAACCAGGCAAGCATGTTTGAACCTTTGATATGATGAGTGCCTTGCATGTTTGCTTGAGTAGTGTTCTGATGGCATGTTCATATAAGCATTTTGTGGGTGTTATTTTACATGCAAGACAAGCTTCGTGTGAGCTTCAAAAGTTGACGGTGAACCAACCTGATCATGTGGTGACATGATAGGTTGTAAGCTGGTTTTGTTGAAGCATGCCAGTCAACCGTTTAACTCCAGTGCTAATGAGGATCAAGTCATGTTCCCGTTCGACCCCTTTTTGTTGTGCTGCCACATGTCTTCTGCAAAGAATACGGTCTGGTCGGTTGCAAACCTCTTTCCTTGTACACACCAAATAGAGGGGCCGGGATGAGGGTTCCATGGCCCTGGATTAAAGCCCTTCATCTGGTCAGGGGGCATGGGTGTTTCCGGTTGGGACCGAGAGGGGGGCACCCCTTAGAGCGCGCGATATAAATTTGATCTCATGCTATTCGAGGTTGTAGCCTCCCTGTCTTAAAGTTTTTCATGAACGTTGCCTAGGGTGATTCCTGGCAGCGGGATGTGGAATGGGTGTGTACTGGTTAGCTGTGTTTCTGCTAAAATACCGTAAACAGAACTAGTCCTTTGTGACTACTGAAATCCGTTGGCTGTGGTTAAAGAGTACAAACTCTGCAGAGTTAAAACCTTTCGAGTAGCCATGTCTATGGTCAAGCGTCAGTCTCCGTGTCAGTCTCAGTGACAGTCTCTGGTGATTTTAATATAACTCTAAGAGTGGTAGACCGGCCGAATGTTATCCCGGTAGACGAACTAACCAGTTTATTCTGTACTGAGTAATTCCTTGAGATGATTTACCTTCATAAGCTACTTGGTTTCGAATGATTATATAAGCCCTTTATGTGATGTCCCTCAGACGTCCGACTGATGCATTATTGTTATTTACTTTTGATATAAGCCCTTTATGTGATGTCGCTCAGACGTCCGACTGAGGCATTATTGTTATTTACTTCTGATATAAGCCCTTTATGTGATGTCGCCCAGACGTCCAACTGAGGCATTATTGTTATTTACTTCTGATATAAGCCCTTTATGTGATGTCGCTCAGACGTCCGACTGAGGCATTATTGTTATTTAATTTTGATATAAGCCCTTTATGTGATGTCGCTCAGACGTCCGACTGTGGCATTATTGTTATTTACTTTTTGTATAAGCCCTTTATGTGATGTCGCTCAGATGTCCGACTATGGCATTATTGTTATTTATTTTTGGTATAAGCCCTTTATGTGGTGTCGCCCAGATGCCCGACTGTGGCATATTTATTCATTTTTCCCTTCGAGACGTCGCTTTAGACACCCGATCGATCTTCTGTTATTTCATTGGGATTTCGGGAGGACTACCGCCTGACTTCCTTTTTATTCAGCATATGCAAATTATTATCTGAATGCGCATTACTAGTCTGCTCATATGCATCATGTTTGCATTCGTTATATCTTATGTCCAAACTATCTTGCGAGTACATTCAAAGTACTCACCTGGCTTGTTGATTTGGCTAGATGTTGACGAAGGCGATCTCATGGATGAAGAGTTCGATAGTGAGTCCGACGCCTAGAGGAGTCCCAGTCAGTCTCTTGCGATCCTGGAGTTGGTCACTGTATTATATACGCTTCCGCTATCCAAATAAATTCATCGAGTCTCACTCCGACACTCGATGAGCTGTAAGATATTGGAGTCGTGTCACCCACTACACTGTGACATATCCACCACCACTTTTATTACGAGTCAATAGTTATGCCAACATACCCTTGTGTCATATCCACCTTTATGTATAATATCGGTGTGCTTGTAATAAATTGTTGAGCAGCCTCGGCTCAACCTTGTATAATATTTAGTACTCTGGAATTTTGTATCAAGGATTTGTCTACCAGTAAGAAGGATTCTTCTACACTGGTTCGATAAAAAGGTCGGTTTCTTAGTAAATATTTCATTGGAAAATCGGTCCTGACAACCTTGGTATCAGAGCCAGGCTGACTGTAGGAAGCCACTAGGTGCGATCGCTAATCGGTTATTAGCGTATTAAGTGCTATTTTAGCATTTTACATTTGTAACAATGGTCATCATAAATTTATGATTTGACTATTCGGAATTTTTGTCTACTTTTGTAGATCGCCAGCAGCGATTGTGAGTCACAGGTGTTCGCCAATATACTTGAGGGGTTTATCAAGCTCCTCGTCTCCATCACCAAGGTCGCGATCGGGCCATCGATTCGTCCAGAGTTCACACTCTACCAGCACAAGATCAGCGACAACGTGTCGATGCACCAGGCCGCGGTGCAATTCAAGGGAGGGCGTTCTGAGTCAAGCCGCTTCCGATTTGTGGGCAGGGCCATGCCTACGGAGAGGCATGCCATGCAGATGGCTGCCCGTGAGGCGATAGCTCGTCTTCGGGATGCTCTTCCTTCAATGAAGACTTGTCGCTACCGCTACCTCCCATGCCACGTGCCTTACACATGTCACTATGCGTTTGCTTGTGCAAGGGGAGAGCAAGATGAGGCTATTGAAATGTTGGTTGAGTACCTCAAGGCTCTTGAGGCAGCTTTTGATAACCTTGTGGATGACTTGGTGGCTGCTCGTATGGACTTAGTTCAGAGCGGTTCCGCCAATAGGAGGGAGCTCCTCCATACATCACCACCACTGACTTACGTCTCGTCCTCAGCATCCTATGCACTTGCCATCTTAGCCACCGCTCGCCGCCTGCCTACCACTGAGGAGTTTGACCAAGTCATTGCTCCTACTCCAATCAGAGCTGCACCACCTGCCGCGCCCGCACCAACTCCTCGACCCAGTATTTCGCGCCTGGAGCCTATTAGTGAGGAGCAGGTTGAGTCTCCATCACCACTGGGTCTTACCCTCGGCAGGCCGAGGGAAGTCTCCACCATCTCCGACTAAGTACGCCTAGCCGCCGCGCAATGTGTCCGCCTGTATGATATGTTTATATGTAAAATAGGTTGGTGAGAAGTAGTTTGTGAGCGCATCATGTAGGAACTCGGAGAAGTGCACTAGCCTAAATAACATGTCAGGAATGTGTACGTGCATCCTGAGTGATGTATTGTATAATTACGACTTGCGTGTAAGATATGTACTGAGCGGTCCTTCTCCATGCGCAATCTAGTATTTTCTTGAAAAATCTTTGGAGTCTTAAATTTTCCGTATTTGCAAAACTTGTTATTTATTTTTTGCCACTCAGTCTTTCTCATGAGTT
This sequence comes from Secale cereale, assembly GCA_902687465.1. Lineage (NCBI taxonomy): Eukaryota > Viridiplantae > Streptophyta > Magnoliopsida > Poales > Poaceae > Secale > Secale cereale. Next base: position 689,118,931 of record LR738712.1, read on the forward strand.
CTGCAAAAATACCCCAGAGTGGAAAATGACTCATCCCTGGACTCGTTCCATGCCAAGTCCGTCGGAGGAAAATTATGGTACCCAGACAAGTATCAATTTCACGCAGGGGCAGTCAAGTCAGCAGGGCAGTGAAACATCATTTTCTCAAGTATGCCGCCTTTATGAGCAAAGCCAGCAGCAGCACCAAGAAATGATGAACCATGTTATCAATATGGGAAATCACCGTGAACCATACCAGCAGCATTCAAAATTGTCTGAACTACAGAAGACACGTCCGCCAACATTCTCTCACACTGACAGACCTCTTGAGGCCGATGATTGGCTTCGAGACATCGAAAGGAAATTAATTATTGCCCAATGTTTGGACCATGAAAAGGTACTTTATGCACCACACTACCTCACTGGAGCAGCTGCATCATGGTGGGAAAATTTCCTACACATGCACCCCAACGAGAATAATATCACCTGGGAAGAATTTAAAGAAGGTTTTCGTGGGGCGCACATCCCTAGAAGCATTATGAAGATCAAGAAAAGGGAGTTTGACAACCTCAAGCAGAGAGGCTTGACAGTGACTGAATACAATAGTCAGTTTACTCAATTATCTCGTTATGCCAACGAAGAGCGTATGACTGAAAATAAAAAGATGGAAAAATTCCTGGACGGTCTGGCACCAGCACTTAAATGCCAGCTGGTCGTGCACACTTTTCCTGATTTTTCAAGACACTTGTGGACAAGTCTATTACATTGGAAAATGAGCGCCGCAGCTTGGAGGATATTCGCAAGTGCAAAAGGGATAAGACTACACATACTCGCAACAACCGGAATAAGACTAATTTTCAGAAAAGTGGGGCGAACAAATCCATGACCAATGACCCACGGCCGAACAAAAATTTTCATGCAAGGGACAAGGATTTTTCATATCGCCCAGGTGTCGCTTGCTACGCCTGTGGAGAAGAGGGACACTATGCCAAACAGTGCCCAAAACCAAGAAACTCGGCCCCAAAGCCGAACAATAGTGGAAACAATTCAGCACCCAAGCATAACAACTTCAACCCTAATAACAACCACAAGAGAGGTCACTTGAACCATGTGACCAAGGAGGAAGCACAGGATGCCCCGGATATCGTACTCGGTACGTTCCCTGTCAACACAATACCTGCCACGGTTTTGTTTGATTCTGGAGCTTCGCATTCGTTCATTTCAAAGAACTTTGCTTTGCAACATGATTTTTCGATGCTCCCCTTGGGAAAATCAATGACCATCAAGTCCCCCGGGAGTAAGAAAATCACTCAAAGTTACTGCCAAGGTGTGATTATTGAGATTGAAGGACTAAAGTTTCAGGCAAACCTCATCGTATTGGAAAATAAGGGACTGGATGTTATCCTAGGGATGGACTGGTTAACCACCAACAAAGGATTTATCGACTGCTTTAATCGGACTGTAATTCTTACTCATCATCACGGGAAGATGATAAAAGTTACAGCTCAAGAAAGACCAGTATCACGGCAACCAAGATTGAACAAGGTGGACACTTCAGAATTAAGAAAAGTTCCAGTGGTATGTGAGTTCCCGGACGTATTTCCCGAGGAACTGCCAGGCATGCCACCAGACCGGGAAATAGAGTTCATTATTGAGCTAGCACCTGGAACCACCCCCATTTACAAGAAACCATACAGAATGGCACCCTCCGAATTGGTAGAATTAAAGAAGCAAATAAAAGAATTACTGGACAAAGGATTTATACGGGCCAGCTCCTCATCTTGGGGTTCACCAGTATTATTTGCCAAGAAAAAGGATGGGACACTGAGATTGTGTATAGACTATCGAGCACTCAACATGGTCACCATCAAAAACAAATATCTGATGCCACGAATAAATGATTTATTTGACCAGCTCGCACAAGCCAAGGTTTTCTCAAAGATTGATTTAAGATCGGGATACCATCAATTAAAGGTACGGATAGAAGATATCCCTAAGAGAACATTCACCTCCAGATACGGATTATATGAATTTACAGTAATGCTGTTTGGATTGACAAACGCCCCCGCTTATTTTGTCCACCTCATGAACAAAGTGTTTATGAAATTTATGGACAAATTTGTTGTGTGTTTATTGATGATATCCTGGTATATTCTAAGATGCCAGAAGAGCATGTTGAACATCTCCGAATTGTACTGAGAGAATTAAGGAAACATCAACTATACGCCAAATTCAACAAATGTGAATTTTGGTTAAGACAGGTTGGTTTTCTAGGCCACGTATTGACACAAGAAGGTGTTGCCGTGGACCCAGAAAAAGTCAAGGCCGTACTTGGCTGGAAACCACCGGCCAAAGTAAAAGATGTACGAAGTTTCCTAGGAATGGCTGGATATTACCAAAGGTTTATTGAGGGGTTTTCCACCATAGCAAAACCAATGACACAGTTACTCAAGAAGGATAAGAAATTTGTGTGGACTAGAGCTTGTTAGAAAAGCTTCCAAGAACTCAAAAGGAAATTAACAACATCCCCAGTATTGGTTGTACCGGACATACACAAAAGTTTTGAAGTATATTGTGACGCATCCCGAAAGGGCCTCAGATGTGTACTAATGCAAGAAGGCAAAGTAGTAGCATATGCTTCCAGGCAACTACGAAAGCATGAAGAAAATTATCCTACTCACGACTTAGAATTGGCAGCAGTCATTCATCCACTCAAGGAGTGCACTTTTTGTTTGGAAATCGTTGTGAAATATATACGGACCATAAAAGCCTCAAATGAATTTTCACGCAACCAGAACTCAATTTACGACAACAGCGCTGGTTGGAATTAGTGAAAGATTATGACGTTGGCATTCACTACCATCCAGGAAAGGTGAATGTTGTGGCAGATGCTCTTAGTCGAAACCCCAGCTCGGACAACGACAGTCTACAAAACTTGAGACCTGAATTTCAGCAGGAGTTTGCCAAACTCAACTTGGTGATGGTCACCGAAGGCAATGTGTCAAATTTGGAAATACAGCCCACCCTAATGCAATAGATTAAAAAGGCTCAGCATGGACACCCCAGCATCGAAGGCATAAAAAGAAAAGTGAGTCTAGGCAAGGCCTCAGAGTTCGTCATAGACGATGAGGGAATATTATGGTTCAGAGACAAGCTTTGCGTACCCAATATAAAAGACCTCAAATAGCAAATTCTAGCAGAAGGCCACACCGCTCCATATTCAATTCACCCTGGAGGGACCAAAATGTACAAGGTCATTCAGGAAAGATTTTGGTGGCACGGTATGAAGAGGGATATAGCCACATTCATTGCATGTTGTGATTCATGTCAATGCATTAAAGCCGAGCACCAAAATCCAGCGGGACTATGACAGCCAAACAAGATACCTGAGTGGAAATGGGAAGAAATTGGGATGGACTTTATTGTCGGACTACCTCGGTCACATCATGAAAATGATGCCATATGGGTCATCACAGATAGATTAACTAAGGTGGCACATTTCATCCCAGTCAAGACAACCCACACCACCCAGAAGCTTGCCAAACTTTACCTCTCCCTTATAGTTTGCCTGCATGGAGTTCCGAAGACTATAATATCCGACAGAGGCACTCAATTCGTCTCTAATTTTTGGGATCATTTACAGCAGGCTCTGGGAACGCAACTAGTATTCAGTACAGCATATCACCCCCAGACTGGAGGACAAACTGAACGTGTAAACCAAATCCTAGAAGACATGTAATGGGCCTCGAACCCCTCGTTGGTTACCCCAAGTGGAAGGTGTAAGATACAGTAAGTAGAAGTGTTTTCCCCTAGCAAAGATGCCAAGGATCGAATCCCCAGAGACTCCTAGGTTCAACAGGTAGGTGTCAATTGCTACGGCGCCAGATTAGTAGCAACCAACGTGGACCTGCACACAGATACAAATAACTTTGCTCCCAACGAGTACAGAGAGGTTGTCAATCTCTCCGGCCTTGTAGTTCACAAAGGGTTAAAAGCAGTGATAGTAGTGATAGATAGTTTTTGCGATAGTAGGTAAATAACGATAAGAAAATAGTGGATGTGATCAATGATGGTAATATGGACCGGAGTCTCATGATGTTCACTAGTGATGTCTCTCTCCCAAAAGACGATAAAACAGCTATGTGAGGTAACAAATTACAGCTGGGCAATTGACAGGACCACGAACGCAAACCAATGCTGACTATATTGCAAGAAAGGTTGAGGTTCAAAGCATGGGCGGTACGCCAAAGTAAGTAGACCGAAATCCATCAATATCTACTACTAATCATCCACCTTGAGATATCTATCCAGAACATCTCGCTGGTATTAAGTTGCGAGTCCCACCCATAGTGTAAACTCAATGCAACAGACAACTGCATTAAAAGAACTTTGCGTAAAGTAAACAATCCTTGCACCCGCGGGCACAAGCACCGTTGTTTTCCCCCTTGTGGCAACAGCACATCCCCTAGACTCATGTTTCTGTCACTCAAGCTAGTCATCGAGGGGCATGAACCCACAATCGAGCATAACGTTCCCTCTTGGAGTCACTACTTACTACTCGGCCAAAGCAATAAATAACAACGGAGAACATGCAAGAATTACTTATGAACTAAAATATAAAAGAGGTGAATCAAATATATTACTCAAGATCAATCTGAACATAATCTCATAATCCATCGGATCCCAGCAATCTCAACATAGCAACAGCATAAGGATTACATAGGTGCCTCGATCATGTAGGGCAGCTCACGAGGACTAATTAGTGAAGCACAAGAACGGGAGGAGAACATCACATAGCTACTGGTCATGGACTCATGGTCCAAGGGAGACTACTCACGAGTCATCCGGGAGGCGTCCATGGTGGTGGAGAAGCTCCCGGTGGTGATCCTCCCCTCCGGCAGGGTGCCGGGAAGAGTTCTCCTGGTGCTCCCGATCTTGGAAGCGGCGGCGGCGGCGGAACAGAGATGGGATCGCGAAAAGAAGTCCTGTTCTGAGGGTTACGGAGGACCCTTTAAATATATGCCAAAGTAGGGCACCGGGGGACCCTCGGGGGGCCGACGCGCCCCCCTGGCGCGGCCCAGGGGGGGGAGGGGGGCGCCCACAGGGCGCCTGGAGCCCCTGTGGCCCCCCAGGTTGCCCTTCGCACGCAGTGTTGTTTCCGGTTCGCTGATTTTTTATATAATTTTTCTGGATTTTTCTGGGCAGTTCTCGAAACGTGAAAACCTGAAATACAAAAACAGCCGAAAACAGAAACTGGCACTGGGGTGCACTGGATTAGTAAGTTAGTCCAAATATGATCAAAAGTGTATGGAAGTGTATGAATATCATAGCAATATCACCCAAAAGTGGCATGGAGCAAGCAGAAATTATAGATACGTTTTGGACGTATCAACATCCCCAAGCTTAATTCCTGCTCGTCCTCGAGTAGGTAAATGATAACAAGAATAATTTCTGTGGTGACATGCTATTAACCATATAGGACTTTCTCATAGTCATATGACAAAAGCTTATTGAGACAATGATTCTAAAGTAATTAAGTCGTCTCAAGAGAAAATCACAAATGACTGAAAGTTTTACAACATGAAACTGAAATATCAAAAAGATTTGCAATGAACATGATGTGCAAATATGATAAAGTGATATCTAGCTTGCCCCTTTTAGTGATGCAAAACATAAATGCAAGGGCACCTTCAAGGTTTAAGTGATGACTAGATACAATCATTTCAGAATAAACGATATCACAATCATGCAAAAGACAATGCTACTTTGGGACAATGCACATTACACTCAGAATGACAATCATGCTCTCAGTAGTTGGTGCTTCAAAATAAAGGTAAAATAAAAGTTAAGTGCTAGAGCTTTTTGTTTTGAAAAAATGGAAGCAATTGTGTCGACGGTAGTAGTACTTCATATGTGTCATGCATAAAACATCCTATAAGTTGCAAGCCTCATGCATCGAATACCAATAGTGCTCGCTCCTTGTCCTAATTAGCTCGGATTCCCATGGGTTATCATTGCATTGCATATGTTTTAACCAAGTGTCACAAAGGGGTACCTCTATGCCACCTGTACAAAGGTCCAAGGAGATAGATCGCATTTGATTTCTCGTTTTTGATAGATCTCAACTTGAGGACATCCATACCGGGACAACATAGAAAATAGATGATGGACTCCTCTTTAATGCATAAGCATATTCTCGTGAGAGATTGAGGATTAAGGTCCAAGCTAAAACTTCCACCATGATGCATGGCTTTGGTTGGCGGCCCAATGTTCTTCTCTAACAATATGCATATTAATTCAACCCACGGTAAATCACCCTTACTTCAGACAAGACGAACATGCATAGCAACTCACATGATATTCAACAAAAGTGTGACAGTTGATGGCGTCCCCAGAAACATGGTTACCGCTCAGCAAGCAACTCATAAGAAATAAGATACATAAGCAACATATTCTTTACCACAATAGTTTTTAGCCTACTTTCCCATGAGCTATGTATTGCATGGTTAATTTGCTTAGTGCAGGTGGAGGTTAGGAAAAAGACTGGGAGCGACCAACTAAGAGAGCAATGACGGTCATAATCATGCAGAGCGACAAAGCAATATTGAATCAGGCATGATAGTTATATCGCTACTTAGAAACAAAAGATCATCAAGGCTTGACCGACTTTCTTTACAGTCTTGAATATGCGTGAGCATACGCCAAGTCAATCAAAATAAATTCTCAAAGGAAGATATTACTAAACCATACCACATCATAGGCAAACAAACCAAGTTGGTACTCCAATAACACATTGGGAACCGCCCAGCTATTTGCGATTAACCAAAAGAAAACCTGAACTACTAAGCACCATCATGCAAGTAGCATCTTTATCATAGACACATTAACCCATGCAACGGAAGCAAACTCTCTTAATAAGGTGAGCATGGTAATTAAAGAGAGTTCAAGCAACCAACTAAATAAAAGCTCTTGAAAAGATAAGCATGAAAACTAAGAGCAGAGTATGATAGTAGCTATTAAAAGACAAAGAACACACACATCATAGATAGACATGAAAATTCTATGTTATGTTCTAGGTAGAGGTGGAGCGTGTTTCTCTCCCACATAAAGGAATGCTGGGTTCCGACTCGTTATGAAAAACTAAAAAGAAAACTAAAAGCAAGACGCTCCAAGCATAGCACATAACACATGAAGTGATAAAAATATAGCGAAACGAAAGACGAACTGATAATGTTGATGGAGAAGGGGATGCACGGGGGCATCCCAAAGCTTAGACGCTTGAGTCTCCTTGAATATTTCTTGGGGGTGCACGGGGGCATCCCCAAGCTTGAGCGCTTGACACTCCTGAATCTTTTTATCATCTTCCCTCGCACACTTGAAAACTCCCTTCATACATAACTCATCATAATCTGATTAGCGAGGTTAGTACCCTTAGTAAAATAATTATAACTTGCTGGAAATAAGGATATTCTTGAATTTATACTGTTTCTCAAGATTTCCAAAAGGTTTTTGCAAAGAAAAAACAAGTTCTTAATTTGCAAAGTGAAGGTAAGGCAAAACAGGACAGAATCTGTGAAAAACAGAACAGCAGGCAGTAATTGACCTGTTCGGGATACTTCTGCAACTCAAATCAAAAAACTCAGAACTAACGCACGAAAGACAATTATATAGATAACGCTGTCGAAAAAATTCAGACCAAAAAGATGATCTGGTGATTTTATACGAATTTTTCTATCCAAGGACAGAATCTGTTTCCTGGACAGCACCTCACAACTTTTGAACTTTCTAGCAATCAGAGGCTATACTTGGCACAAATATGAAAAGCAAAGATACAATGATGATGCTACAGCAGTAAACAACATCAAGACACAACAAAAGCAAAAATTTATTCATGTGGGCTGCCTCCCAAAAGTGCTTTCTTTTATGCCTTTAAGCTAGGCATAATGCATATATCAAGTTGTATCAATTGAACCATCATCAAGATCATCAAAAAGCTCTTCAATAATACAACTAGTCTTAAGAGGACTCTCAAATAAAGGCCTCATAGAGATACTTATAGGTAGAAGACCAAAAGGATAAAAGTCAAGGGAAGATCCATTTATAAATTCATCAACGATAGGTGTTTCTTCCAAAGTTTTTACGGTTTCAACCCCTTTGGCAATAGGTGGGTTACTTTTAGAACGGGGAGCCTTTGGAACGAACTTAGGCTCCCTCTTTGCCGGAGTTTCTACCTTTTCGGTTTTGATCGAGGAGAATGTAGTTCCTAAGGTATCAAATATTTCCTCAATCTTTTCCATCCTAGAAAAGTCAGAATCATGGAATTTGACGGTCTCCAAAATTTTGAAAATTTTATGCATGGAGCTATCAAGTCTATTCAAATTCCCTTGGATCTTACGATCCAACTCATTCATCTTATTAATGCTTGGCATCTCTAGCTCTATTTTTTCAAGTTTTTTCATAATGTGAGCTAGGGTGATGTCCTCTCGAATGCTAACAATAGGGGGATTCCCAACAAGATTTTCAATAATACTAAGAGACTCCCAAACTGGGGCCTCTAGGAAATTTCCATTGATAGCAGTATCTAGAATAAACCTATTCCAAGAAGTAATTCCAACATAAAAATTTCTAAGTAAGATAGTAGTAGGTTGCTTCTTGGTGGCTCTTTTTTGTGAATCATTAATTCTATACCAAGCATCTTTCAAACTTTCCCCACCTCTTTGTTTAAAGGTGAGAACTTCTGCCTCGTCAAAGACAAAAGGACCCGACATAATGATAACTAAAGAACGAGATAACTATTTTTGTGATTTTCGATAAAATGAACTAAAGCAAAAATGAAAAGTAAACTAACAAGACTAAAAAGCAAAGGTAAAAGATAGCATGCAACTCCCCTATCCTGAAGAGTGGAGTCCCCGGCAACGGCGCCAGTAAATACTCCTTGATGGGCCTCGAACCCCTCGTTGGTTACCCCAAGTGGAAGGTGTAAGATGCAGTAAGTAGAAGTGTTTTCCCCTAGCAAAGATGCCAAGGATCGAATCCCTAGAGACTCCTAGGTTCAACAGGTAGGTGTCAATTGCTACGGCGCCAGATTAGTAGCAACCAACGTGGACCTGCACACATATACAAATAACTTTACTCCCAACGAGTACAGAGAGGTTGTTGTCGGTGTACTAAAGTAGGGTACCTTAGTATCCCGACTTGTGCACGGGCAGTAGCAGCCTCCCGTGGTCTGGTTCACCACACGTCCGCCAAAGCCCACTCTGGACCCCTTTGAAGCCATTCAAGAACAAAGTATACAAGTCAGAAGATCAAGGCCCCGACAAGAGGAGCTTGCCGGGAAGGCTGCTCCCAGCACAAGACCACTCTATTCTCACAAGACCCTGGCAAGAGGAGCTTGCCAGGAAGACCAGAAAACCACGCCTCAGAAGATACATCGTGGCGCATCGTGCGCCCCGGCAGGACCCGGAGAGCGACAAACTCCCGGGCCCGGCAAGATAGCAACCCCGGCAAGGTGCTTGCCGGGGGAAGCTTACACTGTGTGCCTGCGCTCCAGCTCATCTGGCCACGCGTCGCCCTGGGGCCCTTCCAGGGGCACGTGGCAGATGGCTGTGCAGCCTATGGTACACGGTGGCGAGCCGCGGTGACGAGGCTATCGCCGTGGAGAGCGGAGACGCATGGACGAACGCTTTTGGGGCGACGGCGATGGGCATTCAATGCTCTTGTCCCCCACCGTCAGAGTTAGGTGAAGACCACTGTTCATATACTGTTCATGCACTGTTCCATCTACCACCAAATTTACGTTTTTACCCTCCTCTACGTTGACACCTGTCGGTGACCCCTTTGAGCTATAAAAGGAGGCCCATGCACAACGTAGAGGGGGTTCGATCCCAGAAACTCGATCACTCCCTTGGTCGGTGTAGCTAGTACTGTAGATCTTCAAGCTCCTGAGCCCAAGGACTAAATACAACCAAAGCAGGAGTAGGGTTTTACGCGTCCGCGTGGCCCGAACTTGGGTAAACTGCCCGCGTGTGCTCCTCGATCTGCTCTCCGTGCTCCCTCCGCTCCCTTACCGCAACGTAGAAGGGGCTCCGGTCCCATAGGTGTTCGTGGGCGGTCAGTTTCCTCGACATCTTTGGCGCGCCAGGTAGGGGGCGTCGAGGTTGTGCGAACCTGATCCGGCGCTCACGCGGGCGCAATCTTCAGCAACCTCTCCAGCTTCATCAACCTCATCGACTACATTAACATGCCTCCGAAGAAGAAGGCTTCGGAGGTCGGAGGCCCGTCTGCGTCGATCCCGCCACCACCGGAACCAACGGTTGGTGGGGTAGACGCTGGCGGAGGGGTGGACGCCGGCGAGGACACTCGCGGCGCCGCCAAGTCTAAAGACAAGATGGACGACCGGGCGAACTCCAAGACCTCGGCGTCCGTGCACGCACCACGTCCTTCTCAGGAGGTGCCGGACCAGCAGCAACGTGGTACCGGAGGTACCATACGCTTGCTGGGACGAGGACAAGCCGGTGGGTCGCGGGATGCTCAAGGCCAGCATGCTGGTACGAGCAAGGCACGGTCGCCGGGGCGGGACCCTGCTCCTTCTAACCCTGTTAGAAGTCCGAGCATATCTCGCTCCTCGCACCGCTTGCCACCGCTTCCTTCCTCTCCAGCAGAAGCTCTTGCTAGAGCCCAACTGCTCCTCGACTTCCCTCCAGCGGCAGACAAGGCCGAAGACTGGAGGGCTACAATCCAGAGCCTCATCGCCTTCGCCAACAACGACACGCCGCAGCAGCCGGCAACATCACGGCCGCGGCAAGTCGACCAAACGAAGGCCGATGGAGACAAGACCGCCGGGGGTGCAACTACCGTGCACTCCCCGCCGCGGAAGCAGAAATCGCCACCCCGTCGGATCAACGTCGACGACGACTCTACGGCGTCGTCGGATCCGCGGGCTCGCCGCGATCAGCGCCAAGTCCTTGACGACAGGCGACAAGAGGACGCTCGGACTCGTATCGAGCGTCGAAGAGAAGCCCGAAGACAGTCCGACCAGTGCGCTGGGACTGCTGTCGACATGCACGCGCCCGATGAACCAGGCGACTTGCCGTACGCGGCGGGCTGCCCTGCGTTCACCCGAGAGCTGCGGCAAGTCCAGTGGACCAGCATGAAGAACTTCAAGCCCGACGTACCCGAGAAGTACGACGGCAAGACACACCCCTCGGAGTTCCTCAGCATCTACACCATCGCGGTGCAGGCTGCCGGGGGACGCGACGAGAAGATTCTAGCCAACTACTTCCCGCTCGTGCTTAAGCCAAACGTCAGGTCTTGGCTTATGCACTTGCCGGAGAACTCCATCTCTTCTTGGGCGGATTTGTGCCACCAGTTTGTCGGCGCCTTCACGGGCGGCCACAAGCCCCACGGCCAGGAGAGCGATCTCCACATCCTTGCCCAGAAGGAGGGAGAGTCCCTGCGAAAGTATATCCAAAGATTCAGCCGCGTTCAGCACAACATCCCCGATGTCCACCCTGCCGCGGTTATCAGCGCGTTCCACCAGAACGTGCATAACCGCCGGATGAGGGAGGAGATGGCGATGACCAAGATCCGGGACATCAGCGAGCTTTATGCTCTGGCTGACAAATGTGCACGTGCTGAAGAGGGGAGGAGACTCCCCGGAGAGGATGCTGGAGCAGGAGGAACAGATAGCGAGGATGCCGCCCCGGCAAGGAAAAACAGGCGGCGGAACAATAGAAAGAAGAAGAACAAGGAGGTACTGGTTGTCGAGCAGTCCGGCAAGGAGGCTCCCGCCAAGAAGACACAGGCAGGTGGCCCCGGCAAGGAGTCCGCCCCTGTAGCGGCAGCCGACAAGCAGGATGGCTTCGGCAAGCAGTACTGCAAGATCCACCGCATCAAGGGCCACGATCTCCAGAACTGCAAGAGGGTAGAGTACCTCGTAGAACAGCAGAAGGCTGAATACGAGCGTCGCGACAAGGAGAAGGCCCAAGGAGGCGTGGGAGAGCCCAGCAAGAAGCGGCCGTTCAATGGCCGGGGAGGACGCCACGGCAAAGCCAAGCAGCGGCAAGGGGACACACCTCCCCGGGGCCGTGACAAGGATGAAGATGAAGACGATGACGAGGACATGGATGAAGGAGATAACAGCGAGCAGGAGTTCCAGAAGGCCACAGAGGTTCTGTGTGTCGACGGAGGTGCCTCTCTGCACACTTCCCACCGCTAACTCAAGCAATGGGTGCGGGAAGTAAATGCAGCTGAGCCACCCGTCGAGTCACGCAGGCTGCTGAAATGGTCCGGCACGCCCATCATCTTCGACCTTGAGGATCACCCTGACCGCACGACAGCGGTCGGGTGTTTGCCGATGTTGGTTTCACCAACTATCCACAACCTCAAGGTCACCAAGATGTTGGTTGACGGCGGGGCCGGCCTCAACTTGATCTCCTCCGCTGTGATCAAGAAGCTGCAGATTCCCGACAGCGAGCTCGAGGAAACCGGGTCGTTCCAAGGGATCAACCCGGGAAGGAGCAAGACGAAGGGGAAGATCACGCTGCCAGTGACCTTTGGCGGAGAGCTCAACTTCAGGACGGAGAGGATCACATTCGATGTTGCCGATATCCCATTGCCATACAATGGGATACTTGGCCGTCCTGCGCTCGCCAAGTTCATGGCAGCTTCCCACTACGCATACAACATGCTCAAGATGCCGGGGCCGATAAGCGTCATCTCTGTCCCCGGCGACAAGAAAGATGCGCTTATCTGCGCCGACAAGATCTACCGGGACGCAGCAGCCACGGCAGACAGCAAGGCACTTGCCGCTGAAGCTCCCGGGGGGAAGACCAAGACCAAGTCCGGCAAGAGCTCTGGAGCCCACTCCGGCAAACGTACCTCTTCGGAGTGCTGCGCTGCCGTCGAGGACACACCATCGAGCTCCACCGGCAAGTGCAAGAAAGGAATGGCAGCTCCACCGGCAAGTGCAAGAAAGGAATGGCAGCTCCACCGGCAACCAAGAAGGTGTCCGCCAAGGAGGACGGCACTGGTGGTACCTTCACCATCAGTGCTACACTCGACCCCAAATAGGAAAGCGCGCTCGTTGCCTTCCTGCGGGCGAATGTCGACGTGTTCGCATGGCAACCGTCTGACATCCCCGGCATTCCCAGGAAGGTAATTGAGCATAAGCTTGCTGTTTGTCCTCACGCGCGGCCCGTCAAGCAGAAGGTCAGGAAGCAAGCTGTGGAGCGCCAAGAGTTCATTGCCGAGGAGATAAGGAAGTTGGAAGCAGTCGGCCTGGTTAGAGGTGTACTCCATCCTACATGGTTGGCCAATCTAGTTGTCGTGCGAAAGGCTAATGGGAAATGGAGACTTTGTATAGACTTCACTGATGTGAATAAAGCTTGTCCCAAGGATCCTTTTCCCTTGCCGCGCATCGACCAGATTGTTGACTCCACGGCTGGATGTGAGTTGCTCTCATTTCTCGTTGCATACTCATGCTACCACCAGATATTCATGGCTGAGGAAGATGAAGAGAAGACTGCATTCATTACTCCATGTGGCACATACTGCTTCATACGCATGCCCTTTGGATTGAAGAATGCAGGCTCAACATTTGCAAGGGTGGTACACACTGCTTTTGATCCACAGATACACATGAATGTAGAAGCCTACATGGATGATATAGTGGTCAAGAGCAAGAGCAAGGATACCTTGATTCGAGATTTAGAAGAAACCTTTGAGAATCTGCGCAAGATACAACTCAAGCTGAACCCTGAGAAGTGCGTCTTCGGAGTCCCCTCCGGCAAGCTTCTCGGGTTCTTTGTGTCCCAGAGGGGGATTGAAGCCAATCCCGACAAGATAAAGGCCATCGAGCAGATCGAAGCCCCGAAGCGCGTCAAGGACGTAAGGAGACTTGCTGGTTGTGTGGCTGCCCTCAGTAGGTTCATTTCAAAGTCTGCAGAATGCGCCCTGCCTTTCTTCAAAATCTTGAAAAAGGCAGGTCCTATGAAATGGACTCCGGAAGCGGAGGCAGCGCTGCAAGACTTGAAAGGATACCTATCCTCCACTCCAATACTTGTCGCACCTAAGCCACAAGAGAAGTTGCTGCTGTACCTAGCGGCAACCAATCAAGTGGTTAGTGCTGCGTTAGTAGCGGAGAGGGAGGCGGATGAGGAACCCACATCTCCGGCAAGCGCATCCGGCGACAAGCAGGGGGCTTCCCCGACAAGCCCTGGCCCCGACAAGGACAAGTCTGCGCAGGACCAAGGAGAAGTGCGAAAGAAGATGGTGCAGCGCCCAGTTTATTTTGTAAGTTCCCTCTTGCAGGGGGCTAGATCAAGATACTCTGGGGTGCAGAAGTTGCTTTTCGGCCTCCTCATGGCCTCAAGAAAGCTGCGCCATTACTTCCAAGCACACGAGATAACGGTGGTCACTCGCTTTCCGTTGAAGAGGATATTGCAAAATCCAGAAGCAACAGGCAGGATCGTAGAGTGGGCACTAGAGCTGTTAAGTTTTGGCCTCAAGTTTGAGAGTACTTCAACCATACAGAGCAGAGCTTTGGCAGAGTTCATAGCAGAATGGACCCCAACACCAGATGAAGAAGTTCCAGAGACAAGCATCCCCGTCCAAGAAGCAAGCAAAGAGTGGATAATGTACTTCGATGGTGCCTTCTCGCTGCAAGGCGCCGGCGCGGGCGTATTACTCATAGCGCCCACCGGAGAGAACCTCAAGTACGTTGTTCAGATGCACTTTCCCAAGGAACAAGCGACAAACAATACTGCTGAGTATGAAGGTTTGCTCGCCGGTCTCAGAATTGCGGCCGAACTTGGGATCAAGAAGTTGATTGTGCGGGGAGATTCACAATTGGTGGTCCGACAAGTAAACAAGAGTTACCAGAGTCCTTTGATGGAGGCTTATGTCGATGAAGTGAGGAAGCTTGAAGAACACTTTGAAGGCTTGCAGATGGAGCACGTTCCAAGGGCTCAGAATGATATTGCGGATAGCCTGTCAAAGTGTGCTGCCATGAAGTTACCTGTGGAACCAGGGGTCTTCGTGCTCAAGCTAACTCAACCATCCGTTACACCATCAGTTGGGCAAAGCAAGAAGAGGAAGTTGGTCTCCGACGACTGCTTGCCGGCGGATCTTCCTGAAGCCGCCGCCAAGGTCCCCAAGAGCAACAACCAAGATGCTGAGGAACAGTCTGCTCCTGCGGACCCAAGGGTCTGTGCAGTTGAAGCAGGCGTTCCCGACAAGCCTTGCCCCGGCAGGCTTGCCGGGGAACCCTCAGCTCCGGCAGAGCCGCAGGTTCTTGCCGTAGAAGCTGAGGTTCCCGCAGCAGCACTGATGCCTTTAGTCCTTGTTGTTGAGCCTCAGGCTCCAGCATGGGCACAGCAAATCGTCCGTTTTCTTCAAACTGGAGAACTTCCCGAAGAACCAGAAGAGATAGAAAGGATAACCAGACAGTCAAGTATGTACCAGTTCGTTGGCAACGAACTGTACAGAAGAAGACTCAACGGTGTCAGGTTGAAATGCATTTCCAGGGAAGATGGACAGAAGCTGTTGGCAGAGATACACGGAGGCATATGTGGCCACCACATTGGCGCAAGAGCACTTGCCGGGAAGGCGTTCCGGCAATGTTTTTTTTGGCCAGAAGCACTCCAAGATGCAACTGCACAAGTAACCAAGTGTGAAGCGTGCCAGTTCCATGCCAAGCAAATACATCAGCCAGCTCAAGCTCTCTAGACGATACCTTTGTCCTGGCCCTTCTCGGTCTGGGGGCTCGACATCCTCGGCCCCTTTCCCCGCGCAGTCGGGGGCATTGAGTACTTGTACGTTGCAATCGACAAGTTCACAAAGTGGCCAGAAGTGGAACCAGTGAGAAAGGTGACAACACAGTCAGCAGTGAAGTTCTTCAGGTCAATTGTTTGTCGTTTCGGAATCCCTAACAGGATCATCACCGACAACGGCACACAGTTCACAAGCCGCACCTCATGCAGTACGTCCAAGACCTTAGCGCAAAGGTCTGTTTTGCTTCTGTTGCTCACCCAAGGAGCAATGGTCAAGCAGAGAGGGCAAATGCTGAAGTGCTGCGCGGACTCAAGACAAGAACCTTCGACAGGCTGCACAAGTGCGGAAGAAACTGGATAGAAGAGTTACCGGCGGCTCTTTGGTCAATCAGAACGACACCAAATCGAGCCACCGGACAGACACCCTTTGCTCTTGTCTATGGAGCAGAGGCAGTTCTCCCCATGGAACTCGTATACGGGTCTCCTCGAGTGCTCGCTTACGATGAGCTCGAGCAAGAGCAACTGCGGCAAGATGATGCATTGCTCCTCGAGGAGAACCGTCTCCAGCCTGCTGTACGAGCTGCTCGATATCAGCAAGCCTTGCGTCGCTATCATAGCCGCAAGGTCAGGGCCAGGAGTCTCGAGGAAGGCGACCTTGTTCTTCGGCGCATTCAGTCCGCCAAGGGCTCCAACAAGTTGACGCCGAAGTGGGAAGGCCCTTATCGGGTGAGACAAGTCACAAGGCCCGGCGCTGTCCGCCTTGAGACCGAAGAAGGCTTACCGGTGAGCAACTCCTGGAACATAGAGCATCTTCGCAAGTTTCACCCATAAGGCGCGGTTGCCGTGATCCGCTCCGGCAACCACCTTTTGTACAAGTCTTGCCGCTGTTGCATGTAAACCTTTGTACAAAGCCGGGCGCAGATCCCGTGCATCAGTAAAACTTTTGTGCTTCACACTGTTTGTCATTTCATGCTTTTCTTTTTTACTTGCATGCATCATCTGACACCTTGTGCAGCACACATTCCCTTTAAGCAATAACAAGCCGCAAGGCCCCATACTAGTGTTTCCTCCTCTTTTCCTTTCTCTCTTAAACAGAAGAAATGTTCCTCGCGCACAAGTTTGCCGGG
>LR738712.1:689135881-689165068 GCA_902687465.1 Secale cereale
GGGGGGGAAGGAGATAGAGGTGTGGACCAAGTGCTGTTCAAGAAAGAGAAGCCTTGCCGGGAAGCAAACAACCCATGAAAGCTAAGTTACCAAAGTTTGAGCATTCAATTTCTTTTTTCTTAGTTATCTTCCTTGAACAATCACACTTTGTATGGAAAACCCGTGCGCGGAGGAACCTACCCATGGCTAGCCGCACCCTTACTTTGCTTCGAGCACGCTCAACGGCTTAAGTGAGCTGCGATAAGTGTCGCGCCCTTACTTCGTTTTCGAGTTCGCTCAGCAATCTAAGTGTGCTGCGACTAGCTGCGGCAAGGTTTCTTGCCGGCAAGGGCATTGCTAGCAGGCTGCTAAGAATCCTGCACTCAGCGCTCGCGGCAAGGGTTCCTTTGCCGGCAAGTTCCCTAAAAAGCGTAGGGTGAAAAACATACAAAGTGAAAGGACTAAAGCAAGGGAGATAACACTGCATTGATTATCCAAAATAAAAGTATATATTACAAAGATAAATTGCCGCTGTTCTAACCAACTACTACCTATGACTTAATCGACAGCGGCAAGGAAAGCGGGAAGAAAGAAGCCTAGTCTCTACGGTCTCCATCGACCCTCTGGATCTTGCCCGCCTTGGCTACAATATGGGCGACATGTGCCTTCAACGCCTCCTGGTCGGCTTCGGGCGGCAGGGTCCGGAGGACGTTGACAAGGTTGATCCCGGGGTTGCGGTAAACAATCTTCGACAACACCCGCTCCATGGTACCCATGCAAAGCCGGCGTGCCTCGTTAGCCAGCTGCGCGGGGATCTTCTCCCGTAGCTGCGCAAGCGCCGGCGCCACCCCTCTGAAGAACAAGCTCAGCTTGGCGCTGTGGGGGAGGCTCTCGTCGGGGGAGTACGCGAGGTGCTCCGCCCTCAACGCCACCATCTCCCTGTCGATGTTGGCGGCGGAGGCGACGAGCTCCTCGGTCCACTGCTCCACCGTCCGCTGGAAGTGGTTTTGTGAGACAGCGGCGCTTTCCAGCAAGACCCTTTCAGTACGGAGATCGTCCTTCAGCTTTGTCTTGCGATCCCGGGCAGCGTCAAGCGAGTCAGTAAGGGTGGAAACCTTCAGCTCCAAGTCAGCGATGGAGTCCCTGGCGTCGGTGAGCTCTTTGCCCTTCTCGGAGAGGCGGATTTGCAGATCAGAGTTGGTGTGGGCGTCCTTCTCCCGCGCCACGTTGAGCGCGGCAACCCTGTCCTCGCTCGCCTTCAGGTTCGTCTCCAGCTGCGCCACCCTGGCCTCCAGATCCCTCTTGGCGGTCTTTGCGGCAGCTGCGGCATCCCACGCCTCCTGCAGAGCCCCGCCAATGGCCTGCTCTCGAGCGGTGAGGTCGTCCTCGTGACTGTCGAGGTCGACCTTCCGCTGGTTGAGCACTCCCTCCCGCCGGGACAGCTCCTCGGCCGCCAGTCGCTGCTGCTCCTCCACCTCGGCCTTCTCGAGGAGGAACGCTTGGTGTGCTCCGGCAAGCTCTTCGCGCTCCTCCGCCAAGTTTCGGAGGGCCGCCTGGTTGGCGGCGCGGAGCTCCGCGGCACGCTTCTCCAAGTCAACGCCGGCCTTGGCAGCCAGAGCCTCTGGGGACTCCAGCTTGGCTTGCCTGGCCCGGTACAAACCCAGGAGTCGACGCAGGAGTTGCTCCTCTTCGGGCTGTCGCTACTGCCGGGCGCATCGACAACCTTCAACCCGGCGGAGGCGAGAACTTCTCCGTCGAAGGTCTCCCCCTCCGCGGGTGCCCTTGATGAGGACGCCCACGGGACTTGGATGAAGACCCCGTTGGCGGCCTCCAGATAGACGCCCGACCCAGCCGCGGGGGCGGAGGGGTCGGCGGCCGGTGCAGCGTCCGGCGCTCCTGCGGCCTCCGGGCCAGCAGTGTAGTCGCCGGTCCCTTCCCCAGCCGCGGCGTCAGCGGTCGGGGCAGTCTCCTCGGCGGCTGGCTCGTCGGCGCCGGCCATTCCTTCCGCGGCGGTGCCGTCGCCAGTTTCGCCGCGCACCTCCTCCTCGGCGATGGTTTCCGTCTCCATCGGCTCCGGGGCGGGCGGTTCTGACAACAAAGGAAAAAGAAAAGAAAGATTTGTCAAGCAAATATCCAAAAAATAAGAATCCAAGAAGAAGAAAGCACAAGGGTTTACCTGCGCGGGCCTCTTCGATGACAGAATCCCTCGCCGGGGAATTCTCCCTTGACGGCGTAGTAGTGGCCCCTGCTGGCGGAGGGCCGCTTGCGCCCTCCCTTGGCGGGGTGCTCACCCTTGTCGGGCTGCTCGCCCTTGGCGAGGTACTCGCCCTTGGTGGAGTACCCGCCCTTGGCGGAGCGCTGTCCCTCGCCGGGGAGCTCATCCTTGGCGGGGAGGGTGGAACAATTGGCTCGTCAGGAGCGACCTCCTGGTGCTCCTGCGGCTGCGGCTCCGCCTCTGCACAAGACAACAAGACATCAATAAGGATATCAACCTCAAGCGCGCCCGTTAAGCAGAAAAGTGAATACCAGACTTACGCTGGGGGCTGCGCTGGGGGCTGCTCTCCGGAGCAACAGGCTGGTCCGGCAAGCTTGTCGCTGGCGCGTCACCTGTCGCCGCGACGGGCTCGTCGTCCTCAATGTCAACCACAGGGGTCTTGGCCCTCTTCGCCATCCTCTGGGTCAAGGTCCTGGAAGCCAAAACAAGATCAGAACCAAGAAAGAAAAATCAAGACAAAATCAAAGGAAATAGGAATTGCCAGTACTTACTCTTCCTCCTCTTCGTCGTCGGAGCTGAGGGCGGAGAAGTCAAACTGCGCCTCACGTGCTCCTGCGCGAGGAGCTGGAGGAGAAGGCTCCCTCGGGCGATTGGCGGGCTCTGGAGCTATGGGTTGCGAAGACCCCGCACCGGTCGTCCCCGAAGACCGAGGAGCGGAAGGAGCACCAGAGCCACTCCGGGAAGATCCTCCTCCGCTTGTCGCTCGAGCACGGCGCGCCTCCTTGACGACCTTGCTCGTCGCGGGGGCGCGCGTCGCACGGCGCCTCGGCTGCTGTCGGGGCGCCGGTGGCCTCGCCGTCTCAGTGGCCTTGCGGGGGCGCTTCTTCTGCTGTGGCGGAGGGCTTGGTGGAGGCGGAGAGTTCTCCGAGGATGAGGAAGCGTCATCGTCGAGGTTCAGTGACCCGCCCGAGTCTTCGTCGGAATCGCCCGATTCGGCGTCCTCCTCGGCGGGCTCGCTGGACTCGGTGCCTTGCCCGGCAGCCTCGCTCGTCTCGGCAGGCTCCCGGGCAGGCTCCCCGGCGAACTCCTCGGGCGCAATCTTCAGTAGCTTGAGGATTTCCTCCTCCTCGGCCTGGCTCACTGCGTCCGCTGCCTCTGCTTCGTCCATAGTATATCCAAATTCACCGGCAGCCGCAGCCGCGGCGGCCTCCTCCATCCTGCTAGCTATGTATGCCACATCCCGGTCGGTGGTCTCCCGGGTAAGGCCCTTCTTCTCCTCGGCGTTGCGTGGCTTCTCGACCAGGTTGTCGAAGAAAGCATGCACGGTCTCCGCTGAAGGCACCAGCCAAGTGGGGACGACCCCGTGCGAGTCACACTCGGGCATCACCGCGCGGATGGCACTAAGGGCAGTGTTGTTGCACAACGGAACTACTCCCCGGGACGGAGTGAACCACTCCTTGTGCTTGGGGTCGTGCTTAAACAGCTCCCGGACCATCCCTTTCAATTCCAAGACGGTGAAATTATAGTTCAACCCGGGGCGCAGCCTCATGTGGTCTGCCGCGTTGCCGAACTCCCAAGCGGGTCTCTTCCTTTCCTGCAGAGGGGCAATGCGGCGGCGGAGGAAATCGGCCCCAACTTCACCCACAGTCAGATTGGCGGCCCGGAGGCGAAGGATCCTAGTGAGGCAATATGCAACTTGTCGTCCTCCGGGGCCAGTTCGCTCCAATCCTTGTCGCGCACTATTGCAGTCCGGTGCGGCGAGGTAAATTGCTCAGGTGCATCTTCCAGGACCCAGCACCAGTCAGCTCTCCACTCTTCCCACTTGCCGCGTAGCTCTCCAATCAAGTACGCCTCTTTCTTGCTGAGCCTGAAGATCCAGGAGATACCGCCGGAGAGTGGGGATCCAGATTCTACTCTAGGCGTGAAGAAGTGGCGGAAGAGGGCTACGTTTGGGTGGACCCCGACATAGTTTTCGCACAGATGTGCGAAAACGGCCAAAGTGAGGACGGCATTCGGGGTAAAGTCTAAGAGATGGAATCCGTACGTGTTCATCACATCACAGAAGAATTCCGAATACGGAGGACAGAGACCGCAATGGAAGAATGAAGCGAAATAGTAGTAACCTCCCGGGAACATGTCGACGGCTACGGCGGGGAGGACTCGGGTGCGAGGATGAGCCTTCGTCTCCCTCGCCCAGAACAAGTAGTACTTGTCCCGCAGCTCCCTCGCGCCGAGCCTCGGCGAGAAGACCACCCTCTTTCTCCGCATGGCTGCCAGCTTCACCGCCTTTTCGGACTTCTCCTTCTTCGCCTGGTCACTCTTCGCCTTGTCGCTCTTCGGGGCCATGGCGGGGACGGCGGGGAGGTCAACGACACTACGGATGTTGGAGACGGCGGAGGAGAGGGTGCAGCTCGGCTCTCTCTATCGACCCTTGCGGAGGCAGAGAGCGGCGGGGGTTTCTAGAGATTCAAGGCGCAATGAAGGCAATGGAGGGAAACTGCCCCTGCTTCCTCTGCTTTTAAGGGGGAAGTGGGGGGACGTTTCACATTTTTCATTAAAGAAGCAGGCCACGATCTCTCCCATGACGCCGCAATCGACGCGTGCCGTTAGGGAGAGATGCGGCAGATGCGGAGTGGGAAACGGCGCGCCGTGGGCCGCGTGTGCCCGTGCACTGTTTAGGGCCTGGCCCAACAGCGCTCGGCACCGTGTGTGGCCCAGGCCCGGGGGCTCCTGTCGGTGTACTAAAGTAGGGGTACCTTAGTATCCCGACTTGTGCACGGGCAGTAGCAGCCTCCCGTGGTCTGGTTCACCACACGTCCGCCAAAGCCCACTCTGGACCCCTTTGAAGCCATTCAAGAACAAAGTATACAAGTCAGAAGATCAAGGCCCCGGCAAGAGGATCTTGCCGGGAAGGCTGCTCCCAACACAAGACCACTCTATTCTCACAAGACCCTGGCAAGAGGAGCTTGCCAGGAAGACCAGAAAACCACACCTCAGAAGATACATCGTGGCGCATCGTGCGCCCCGGCAGGACCCGGAGAGCGACAAACTCCCGGGCCCGGCAAGATAGCAACCCCGGCAAGGTGCTTGCCGGGGGAAGCTTACACTGTGTGCCTGCGCTCCAGCTCACCTGGCCACGCGTCGCCCCGGGGCCCTTCCAGGGGCACGTGGCAGATGGCTGTGCAGCCTATGGTACACGGTGGTGAGCCGCGGTGACAAGGCTATCGCCGTGGCGAGCGGAGATGCATGGACGGACGCTTTTGGGGCGATGGCGACGGGCATTCAATGCTCTTGTCCCCCACCGTCAGAGTTAGGTGAAGACCACTGTTCATATACTGTTCATGCACTGTTCCATCTACCACCAAATTTACGTTTTTACCCTCCTCTACGTTGACACCTGTCGGTGACCCCTTTGAGCTATAAAAGGAGGCCCATGCACAACGTAGAGGGGGTTCGATCCCAGAAACTCGATCACTCCCTTGCTCGGTGTAGCTAGTACTGTAGATCTTCAAGCTCCCGAGCCCAAGGACTCAATACAACCAAAGCAGGAGTAGGGTTTTACGCGTCCGCGCGGCCCGAACCTGGGTAAACTGCCCGCGTGTGCTCCTCGATCTGCTCTCCGTGCTCCCTCCGCTCCCTTACCACAACGTAGAAGGGGCTCCGGTCCCATAGGTGTTCGTGGGCGGTCAGTTTCCCCGAAAGTTGTCAATCTCTCCGGCCTTGTAGTTCACAAAGGGTTAAAAGCAGTGATAGTAGTGATAGATAGTTTTTGCGATAGTAGGTAAATAACGATAAGTAAATAGTGGATGTGATCATTGATGGTAATATGGACCGGAGTCTCATGATGTTCACTAGTGATGTCTCTCTCCCAAAAGACGATAAAACAACTATGTGAGGTAACAAATTACAGCTGGGCAATTGACAGGACCACGAACGCAAACCAATGCTGACTACATTGCAAGAAAGGTTGAGGTTCAAAGCATGGGCGGTACGCCAAAGTAAGTAGACCGAAATCCATCAATATCTACTACTAATCATCCACCTTGAGATATCTATCCAGAACATCTCGCTGGTATTAAGTTGCGAGTCCCACCCATAGTGTAAACTCAATGCAACAGACAACTGCATTAAAAGAACTTTGCGTAAAGTAAACAATCCTTGCACCCGCGGGCACAAGCACTGTTGTTTTCCCCCTTGTGGCAACATCACATCCCCTAGACTCATGTTTCTGTCACTCAAGCTAGTCATCGAGGGGCATGAACCCACAATCGAGCATAACGTTCCCTCTTGGAGTCACTACTTACTACTCGGCCAAAGCAATAAATAACAACGGAGAACATGCAAGAATTACTTATGAACTAAAATATAAAAGAGGTGAATCAAATATATTACTCAAGATCAATCTGAACATAATCTCATAATCCATCGGATCCCAGCAAACTCAACATAGCAACAGCATAAGGATTACATAGGTGCCTCGATCATGTAGGGCAGCTCACGAGGACTAATTAGTGAAGCACAAGAACGGGAGGAGAACATCACATAGCTACTGGTCATGGACTCATGGTCCAAGGGAGACTACTCATGAGTCATCCGGGAGGCGTCCATGGTGGTGGAGAAGCTTCCGGTGGTGATCCTCCCCTCCGGCAGGGTGCCGGGAAGAGTTCTCCTGGTGCTCCCGATCTTGGAAGCGGCGGCGGCGGCGGAACAGAGATGGGATCGCGAAAAGAAGTCCTGTTCTGAGGGTTACGGAGGACCCTTTAAATATATGCCAAAGTAGGGCACCGGGGGACCCTCGGGGGGCCGAGGCGCCCCCCCGGCGCGGCCCAGGGGGGGGGGGGCGCCCACAGGGCGCCTGGAGCCCCTGTGGCCCCCCAGGTTGCCCTTCGGACACAGTGTTGTTTCCGGTTCGCTGATTTTTTATATAATTTTTCTGGATTTTTCTGGGCAGTTCTCGAAACGTGAAAACCTGAAATACAAAAACAGCCGAAAACAGAAACTGGCACTGGGGTGCACTGGATTAGTAAGTTAGTCCAAATATGATCAAAAGTGTATGGAAGTGTATGAATATCATAGCAATATCACCCAAAAGTGGCATGGAGCAAGCAGAAATTATAGATACGTTTTGGACGTATCAACATGCTGAGGGCATGTGTTCTCACCTATGGGACCAGTTGGGAAGCGAGCTTGCCGTATGCCGAGTTCGCATACAACAATAGTTACCAAGCCAGTCTACAAATGGCACCTTTTGAAGCCTTGTACAGACGAAGATGCCGTACCCCATTAAATTGGTCAGAAACAGGAGACAGTCATATCTTCGGCCCAGACATGCTCAAGGAAGCTGAGGAGAAGGTTAGACTGATCAGGGACCGACTCAGGACAGCCTAGAGCGGACAAAAGAGTTATTACGATAAAAAACACCGTGAAGTCAGCTTTGAACCCAGTGAAAATGTGTATCTACGTGTATCTCCTATGAGGGGACTACAACGATTCAAAGTCAAAGGAAAGCTAGCACCACGGTTTATTGGACCCTTTCGTGTAGTTGCACGGAGAGGCACAGTAGCCTACGAGCTAGACCTACCCAAAGAGCTGTTAGACGTCCACGACGTGTTCCACGTCTCCCAGTTGAGGAAATGTGTAAGCAACCCCGAGAAGCATGTATCTCATGAAAGCATTGATGTACAACCAGACTTCACCTACAGGGAACGTCCAATAAAAATATTGGAGGAGTCTGAAAGAAGGACCCGTCAGAAGACAATTAAATTTCTCAAGGTTCAGTGGAGCAATCACACCGAGGATGACGGATCATGGGAAAGAGAGGATTTTCTTCGGACAGAATACCCACACCTATTTGAGGATCAGCTGAAATCTCGGGGACGAGATTTTTCCTAAGGGGGTAGGTGTTGTAACACTCCAAAATTTTTGGATTTGGTTTTCATCAAATTTTTTTCTCTTGGAAGGGGTTATTTAAATTTTTCTTAAAACCCCTCCTTCTCAAAAATTTTATGACAAAAGATTTTTGTGTTCTTCTCAACCTTGATCTATGGTCATGAGAGTTTTCACCTTGTGTTGGCTCAACACAAATAATTTTAAATGGTTTTAAAAATATATTCTTTTACTAGAAAGCATTCCTACAAAACCATGGGCTTATTCTCTCCCATTCAAAACTTTTCTTTTGCCATAACACCTAAAGAAGTTCTTTCTTCCAAAACCCTCATTCCCACCTTGGGTCAAGTCTAACATCAAATTACAGTAGGTTTCAACCTCCTTTAGTTTTATTTCTAATTATTTTTCACTCAAAGCATTTTTTGTCTTTTATTTTGGACCTTTGTGATTTACAAAGGAACTACTGGTTTCCCTTTGAGTTTTGATTCCAAAAAAACTCCCCTGACTAGTCCTTAGTACCCTCAACCTAGATTCATCAAGATCTGCTGGTCCATAGTTCAATTTTTTCAAAATTTGCTTGCTGCAAGTTTGGACCAGATTTGCCATTTTTGGTGAAATTTATACTTTTTCTCTTCCTAAAAATCTGTGAAAATTCAAGCAGCCTCTAGATGCATCAAGAGACCACCTCACCAAAGATCAGTTCAAGAAATTTTTTCCAAGTGCCTAAATCATTTCATCGAACAGTTGGCATACACTGTTACTGTTCAAATTTAGAAAAGTTCAGAGTTCAGTGTCGGGATTCAGTCGACAGTGTCGTTCCGTCAGACTGCCGCGTCAATCTCGCCAATGCCTGCGTTGGCGCCTTGGTCACTCCTTCCTCTCCTTATCCAGAGCGCCGCACGGTTGCTTGGCCGGATGCGAGCGTTGGTGGCGACGTGGCTCGCCTGCGCCAGCATCTTCCGCGGTGGCAGAGCCACCCGTGGCGGCCAACAGGGACCAACCCTGCAGAACGGCACCGTTCGGCACCGCCCAAACCACCCGAGGCCTCCGCGTGGCCGTCCCCTCCCCTGTGCACGCTGCAGCACCGTCGCCGTGCCCCGAGAGGCGCAGAGCGCGCTCTCTGCCGCCGACGTGCCCGCGCAGCCGTTCCGTGGAGATAGTGTAGTAACGCCCAAGTGTTGCCAAGCTTAGCATCGAGATGGAACCAGTGGACCCTCACGTCGATGTCGAGTCACTTAAGCCGCCTATTCGGCCACGGCCTTGCCGTAATCACCCGCCGGAATTATCCCGTTTGCGGCAACCGCCTCGGGCCGGCTATAAATAGCGGCCCCGAGCTCGCCTTCGACACTGCGCCTCTCCTCCACCTCACCAGACCACACCCAGCCACTAGAAGGGCCTCGAGGGGTCCTTCTTCCCCAGCTCCGGCCGCCCCGATCCGCTTCGGGCTCCGGCAAGTCTCTCTCTGGTGAGAGCACCTCCGCCTCCCTAGTCGTGCCAGTAGCCTCCTAGTGCACCTAGATGCCTAACCCGCGCTTCAATTTGGCCTCTGCAGCCCTCCCCGGCGAGATCCACCACCGCACGAACCACCGTCCGCCGGAGTGAAGGTCGCCGTCGACGTGGTGCTCGCCGACGTCCAACTCCACCACCCACAGACACGGAAGAGCATCGTGAGTCCGTAGGTACCTTTCCCTCCCCCTACCTCGCCGTGGATCGGCGCCGGCGACCACCGCGGGTCTCGGGAACCGGCGCACTCTGTTTTTCCTGTTCGAATATTTGAACCTGACGGGTGGGACCCCCTCATCAGCCTCTCTTTTCTATTCGAACCATTTTCCTGGGAAAACTCCTTCGGGCAAAGTACGTTTTCACTTTTTGAGCTGGCGTATTTCTTACCGAAATGTTTTTTGTTTTTATAAACAAACCCCTGGAAACTTTCTGTTTCATTACAGACAAGTCCCCCGGCAAAAATCTTAATAACTTTTAAACAAAAGATGATTTTGAGTTGATTCTTTTTCTGTCATCTGTATTTTTCTGTCTAGTTTTTTAATCATATTTATTTGAAAAATATTTGGGAAAAATTTTATGCGCGCACGGTATTTATGTTAGTATCCGATTTATTTTATCTGTAGATACCGAAGGAGGTGACGGAGCCGCGAACTTCACCGAGCTAGACTCCGACTACTCCGAACCAGGCAAGCATGTTTGAGCCTTTGATATGATGAGTGCCTTGCATGTTTGCTTGAGTAGTGTTCTCATGGCATGTTCATATAAGCATTTTGTGGGTGTTATTTTACATGTAAGACAAGCTTCGTGTGAGCTTCGAAAGTTGACAGTGAGCCAACCTGATCATGTGGTGACATGATAGGTTGTAAGATGGTTTTGTTGAAGCATGCCAGTCAACCGTTTAACTCCAGTGCTAATGAGGATCAAGTCATGTTCCCGTTCGACCCCTTTTTGTTGTGCTGCCACATGTCTTCTGCAAAGAATACGGTTTGGTCGGTTGCAAACCCTTTCCTTTTACACACCAAATAAAGGGGCCGGGATGAGGGTTCCATGGCCCTGGATTAAAGCCCGTCATCCGGTCAGGGGGCATGGGTGTTTCTGGTTGGGACCGAGAGGGGGGCACCCCTTAGAGCGCGCGATATAAATTTGATCCCATGCTATTTGAGGTTGTAGCCTCCCCGTCTTAAAGTTTTTCGTGAACGTTGCCTAGGGTGATTCCTGGTAGCGGGATGTGGAATGGGTGTGTACTGGTTAGCTGTGTTTCTGCTATAATACCGTAAACGGAACTAGTCCTTTGTGACTACTGAAATCCGTTGGCTGTGTTTAAAGAGTACAAACTCTGCAGAGTTAAAACCTTTCGAGTAGCCATGTCTATGGTCAAGCGTCAGTCTCCATGTCTGTCTCAGTGACAGTCTCTGGTGATTTTAATATAACTCTAAGAGTGGTAGACCGGCCGAATGTTATCCCGGTAGACGAACTAACCAGTTTATTCTGTACTGAGTAATTCCTTGAGATGATTTACCTTCATAAGCTACTTGGTTTCGAATTATTATATAAGCCCTTTATGTGATGTTGCTTAGACGTCCGACTGAGGCATTATTGTTATTTACTTTTGATATAAGCCCTTTATGTGATGTCGCTCAGACATCCGACTGAGGCATTATTGTTATTTACTTCTGATATAAGCCCTTTATGTGATGTCGCTCAGACGTCCGAGTGAGTCATTATTGTTATTTACTTCTGATATAAGCCCTTTATGTGATGTCGCTCAGACGTCTGACTGAGGCATTATTGTTATTTAATTTTGATATAAGCCCTTTATGTTATGTCGCTCAAACGTCCGACTTTGGCATTATTGTTATTTACTTTTGGTATAAGTCCTTTATGTGATGTCGCTCAGACGTCCGACTGTGGCATTATTGTTAATTATTTTTGGTATAAGCCCTTTATGTGGTGTCGCCCAGACGCCCGACTTTGGCATATTTATTCATTTTTCCTTTCGAGGCGTCGCTTCAGACACCCGATCGGTCTTCTGTTATTTCATTGGGATTTCGGGAGGACTACCGCCTGACTTCCTTTTTATTCAGCATATGCAAATTATTATCTGAATGTGCATTACTAGTCTGCTCATATGCATCATGTTTGCATTCGTTATATCTTATGTCCAAACTGTCTTGCGAGTACATTCAAAGTACTCACCTGGCTTGTTGATTTGGCCAGATGTTGACGAAGGCGATCTCATGGATGAAGAGTTCGATAGCGAGTCCGACGCCTAGAGGAGTCCCAGTTAGTCTCTTGCGATCCTGGAGTTGGTCACTGTATTATATACGCTTCCGCTATCCAAATAAATTCATCGAGTCTCACTCCGACACTCGATGAGCTGTATGATATTGGAGTCGTGTCACCCACTACACTGTGACATATCCACCACCACTTTTATTACGAGTCAATAGTTATGCCACCATACCCTTGTGTCATATCCACCTTTATGTATAATATCGGTGTGCTTGTAATAAATTGTTGAGAAGCCTCAGCTCAACCTTGTATAATATTTAGTACTATGAAATTCTGTATCAAGGATTTGTCTACCAGTAAGAAGGATTCTTCTACACTGGTCCGATAAAAAGGTCGATTTTTCAATAAATATTTTATTGGAAAATCGGTCCTGACAGACCCCGCTGCCACGGGAGGGTAGGACAAAAGTTGTCATGCAAGTTCTTTTCCATAAGCACGTATGACTATATTCGGAATACATGAATACATTGCATTGATGAACTGGAGCTAGTTCTGTGTCACCCTAGGTTATAACTTCTACATGATGAATTGCATCTGACGTAATTTCCCATCACCGATCCAATGCCTACGAGCTTTACCTATATTGCTTGCCGCTTATTTACTTTTCCGTTGCTATTATCACAAAAACTACAAAAATACTATCTTTACTTTTATTGTTGCTACCACCACTATCATATTACTGTGCTACTAAACTATCTTGCTGCAGATACTAAGTTTCCAGGTGTGGCTTAATTGACAACTCAGTTGCTAATACTTAAGAGTATTCTTTGGCTCCCCTTGTGTCGAATCAACAAATTTGGGTTTAATACTTTACCCTCGAAAACAGTTGCTATCCCCTACACTTGTGGGCTATCAAGACTATTTTCTGGCGCTATTGCGGGGGAGCATAGCTCTATTCTTTAAGTCACTTGGGATTTATATCTGCTTATCACTATGAAGTGTTGGGGAACGTAGCAGAATTAATTTTTTTTCCTACGCTTCACCAAGATCAATCTAAGGAGTCATCTAGCAGCGAGCATAATGGAGTGTATCTACATACCCTTTGTAGACCGCGAGCGGAAGCGTTCGAAGGAACGTGGATGAAGTAGTCGTACTCTTCGCGTTCTTCGTCACCGATGATCCCAGCGCCGAACGGACGGCACCTCCGCATTCAACACACGTACGGTACATCGACGTCTCCTCCTTATTGATCCAACAAGGGGGTAGGAGAGGTTGACGGAGATCCAGCAGCACGACGGCGTGGTGGTGGATGCAACAGGAAATCCTGCAGGGCTTCGCCGGCGCCCTGCGTAAGGAGTAGGAAGTGTGACGGGAGGGGGGAGAGGCGCCAGAGGCTTGGGGTGCGGCTGCCCTCTCCCCCCCACTATATATAGGGGCCAGGGGGGGCGCCGGCCCTGGGAGATTAGATCTCTAGGGGGGGCGGCGGCCAGGGGGGTAGACTTGCCCCCCAAGGCATAGGGGGCGCCCCCTCCCCCTAGGGTTTCAACCCTAGGCGCATGGAGGGGGGCCCATATGGGTGCGCCAGCCCACCAGGGGCTGGCCCCCTTCCCCTTGCGGCCTAGGGGACCCACCGGGATGGGTGGCCCCACCCGGTGGACCCCCGGGACCCCTCCGGTGGTCCCGGGACACTCCCGGTGACCCCCGGAGTTCACCCGATGGCCGAAACTGGACTTCCTATATATCATTCTTTACCTCCGGACCATTCCGGAACTCCTCGTGACATCCGGGATCTCATTCGGGACTCTAAACAACATTCGGGTTTCCATGTGCATGTATCTCTACAACCCTAGCGTCACCGAATCTTAAGTGTGTAGACCCTACGGGTTCGGGAGACACACAGACATGACCGAGACGACTCTCCGGTCAATAACCAACAGCGGGATCTGGATACCCATGTTGGTTCCCACGTGTTCCTCGATGATATCATCGGATGAACCACTATGTCAAGGATTCACTCAATCCCGTATGTTATTCCCTTTGTCCATCGGTATGGTACTTGCCCGAGATTCGATCGTCGGTATGCCCGATACCTTGCTCAATCTCGTCATGGCAAGTCTCTTTACTCGTTCCGTAATCCATCATCCCGTGACTAACTCCTTAGTCACCCTGAGCTCATTATGATGATGTCTTACCGAGAGGGCCCAGAGGTACCTCTCTGTCATACGGAGTGACAACATCCCAGTCTCGGTTCGTACCAACTCAACAGACACTTTCGGAGATACCCGTTGTGTACCTTTATAGCCACCCAGTTACGTTGTGACGTTTGGCACACCCAAAGTATTCCTACGGTATCCGGGAGTTGCACAACCTCATGGTCTAAGGAATAAAAACTTGACACCGGAAAAGCTTAAGCATTACGAACTAAACGATCTCGTGCTAGGCTCAGGATTGGGTCTTGTCCATCACATCATTCTCCTACTGATGTGATCCCGTTATCACTGACATCCTATGTCCATGGTCAGGAAACCGTGACCATCTGTTGATCAACGAGCTAGTAACTAGAGGCTTACCAGGGACTCATTATGGTCTGTATATTCACACATGTATTGCTGTTTCCGTACAATACAATTCAAGCATGAATAACAGACAATTATCATGAACAAGGAAATATATTAATAATACTTTTATTATTGCCTCTAGGGCATATTTCCAACATGAAGAATTTGAAGGACTCAAAAACCAAGATCTTACCCTCAACTACGAGGGGAGGTAAGGGACTGCCATCTAGCTCTGCACTTGATTCTCCTTCTATTATGAGTAAACTTGCGACACCTACTCCTGCTATTGAATCTGATATGTCGTATGTTCTTGATGATGCTACTTCTGCTATGTATGATGAAACTATCTCTATGCCTGATACTGTGCCACTAGGTGAATTTCTAGATGAACAAATTGTTAAGGTTAGGGAGAGTGCAAATGTTGATCATATTTATGAAAGTGATGATGAAACTACTCCCAATAGATATGAATTGCCTGTTGTGCCTGAGGGTTATGTTATGGATGAAGAAACTGCTAGAGACTTTCTTGCTTGCAATGATAGATATGATCTTAAGAAATTATTAGCTAAGTTGAAAGAAAAGTCCTTGAATGATAGAATGAAACATGACCCTGCTTTTGCTACTTCACCTATATGTGTCACTGATAAGGATTATGAATTCTCTGTTGATCCTGA
Source organism: Secale cereale (assembly GCA_902687465.1). Taxonomy (NCBI): domain Eukaryota; kingdom Viridiplantae; phylum Streptophyta; class Magnoliopsida; order Poales; family Poaceae; genus Secale; species Secale cereale. The sequence continues at coordinate 689,150,929 of LR738712.1, forward strand.
GTTAATTACTTTGGTTGAATCTGATCCTTTCCATGGATATGAGTCTGAAACTGTTGTGGCACATCTTACCAAGTTGAATGATATAGTCACCCTTTTTACCAATGACGAAAAGATTCGCTACTACTATATCCTTAAGTTATTTCCGTTCTCGTTAAAGGGTGATGCTAAGACTTGGTTTAATTCTCTTGATCCTGGTTGTGTGCGTAGTCCCCAGGATATGATGTATTACTTTTCCGCTAAATATTTTCCCGCTCATAAGAAACAAGCTACCTTACGGGAAATATATAACTTTGCTCAAACTGAAGAAGAGAGTCTCCCACAAGCTTTGGGGAGGCTTCTCCAGTTACTTAATGCTTTGCCCGATCATCCTCTTGAGATGCATGACATACTTGATGTCTTTTATAATGGACAAACCGATGCTTCCAGAGACCACCTGTATAGTTGTGCTGGTTGTGTTTTCAGGGAAAGAATAGTGGAACAAGCTGAATTACTATTGAATAATATGCTGGCCAATGAAAATAATTGGACACTTCCTGAACCAGCCCCTAAGCCAACTCCGAAGAAAAGAGGTGTTCTATTTCTCAGTCCTGAAGACATGCAAGAGGCAAAGAAATCTATGTAAGAAAAAGGTATTAAAGCTGAAGATGTTAAGAATTTACCGCCTATTGAAGAAATACATGGTCTTGATAACCCGACACAGGTAGTAAAGGTAAATTCTCTTTATAGATTTGATGAAGGTGATATTCCTCGTTATAAGTCTGCTAGCCAATGCTTAGATGAGTTTGACAATTTTATTGTGAAACAAGAAAACTTCAATGCGTATGTTGGTAGACAACTACAACATAATGCCCATATGATTGAACGTCTGAGTGATTATCTGTCAAGTGCTGAAGATGAACTAAAACTTATTAGTATTCATGCTTCTATGGTTACCACTCAAGTAGAACAAGTACTTAAGGCTCAGAATGTTTTGCTCAATGAATTAAATAGTAAGAATAATGATAATGCCATTAGAGTTGTGACTAGAGGTGGTAGAATGACTTAGGAACCTCTGTATCCTGAAGGCCACCCTAAGAGAATTGAGCAAGATTCTCAGAGAGCTAATATAGATGCACCTAGTTCTTTTAAGAAGAAGAAAAAAGAAAAATGATAGAAATTTGCATGCTTCTAGTGAACCTGTAGCTCTCCCACCTGAGAATCCTAATGATATATCTGTTTCCGATGCTGACACACAATCTGGTAATGAACATGAACCTAGTGATAATATTAATGATGGTGTTCATGTTGATGCTCAACCTAGCAATGATAACGATGTAGAGATTGAACCTGCTGTTGATCTTGATAACCCACAATCAGAGAATCAACGTTATGATAAGAGAGATTTTGTTGCTAGGAAGCACGGTAGGGAAAGAGAACCATGGGTTCAGAAACACATGCCTTTTCCTCCAAAACCATCCAAGAAAAAGGATGATGAAGATTTTGAGCACTTCGCTGAAATGATTAGACCTATCTTTTTGCGTATGCATTTGACTAATGTGCTTAAAACAAATCCTTATGCCAAATATATGAAAGATATTATTACCAACAAGAGAAAGATACCTGAAGTAGAAATTTCCACCATGCTTGCCAATTACACTTTTGAGGGTGGAATGCCTAAGAAATTAAGAGATCCAGGAGTACCAACTATACCTTGCTCCATTAAGATAAACTATGTTAAAACTGCTTTGTGTGATCTTGGAGCCGGTGTTAGTGTCATGCCTCTCTCTTTATATCGTAGACTTGACTTGCGTAAGCTGACACATACTGAAATATCTTTGCAAATGGCCGATAAATCAACTGCTATACCTGTCGGTATTTGTGAGGATGTGCATGTTGTAGTTGCAAATGTTACTATTCTAACGGACATTGTTATACTTGATATTCCCGAGGATGATAGTATGTCTATTATTCTTGGAAGACCTTTTTTGAATAATGCATGGGCTGTTATTGATTGCAACAAAGGCAATGCCATTTTTCATGTCAATGGTAATGAGCATACGGTACACTTTCCTAGGAAACAACCTCAAGTCCATAGTATCAATTATATTGGAAAAACTTGAACTATTACTATTGGAGGTTTTGAGTTTCCTATCCCTACTATCAAGAAGGCATATGACATACTTATTGTTGGGGACATACATATCCCCATTGAGGTAACATAGTGTTATTCGAAAATTCTTCGGTTTCATGTTACTCGGAAAGAGTTTATTAACAAGACCTGATCAACCTTGTTAATGGATTCGTTTTGATGAGCATGGGATAGGTGAATCTAGATAGCACAAACCTTCTGTACCCTCCTTTTACTTTCTGTTAATTAGGTTAAATAAAACCAAAATAGCATTATCTGTCTGTTTCCAGACTTATCCGTGCAATAAAAAATATCCCGAAAATAAAAGTTCTCCAAATGCCATGAAAATGAAATATGATTTTTTCTAGAATATTTAAGAAAATATGGCACTGAACACACAGCGAGGGGAGCCAACACATGGCCTCGAGGGCACAGGGCGCACCCCCCTTCACAGGGCGCGCCCCCTGCCTCGAGGGCCCCACGTGCCCCCCTCCACTTATCCTTTCACCCATGTTCTTCTTCTTCCTCCCAAAAAAAATCCCCAACCATTTCAAACCCGAGTTCTAGCTCGTTTTGCTGCCATTTTCGATCTCCTTGCTCAAAGCACCATTCACCAAACTGTTTGGGGAGATTGTTCATTGGTATGTGACTCCTCCATTGGTCCAATTAGTTTTTGTCCTAGTGCTTTATTTGTTGCAAATTTATGTTGCTGTGGTGACCTTGTTCTTGAGCTTGCATGTCAAATTTTCTTGGTCCCAAGTAGTTCTAATGCATGATATAGCCTCTAGGCACTTGTAGGAGTTGTTGCTATCAATCTTGTTGAGTTTGGTTAACTTTTATTGTGAGTTACTAAAAATTTCAGAAATTTTCAGAAAAGGAAAATGTTAAAAATAATATTGAGGGGCTTTTCCAGCAAGAGCTCAGAGGAGAAGAAGAAACAAGAAAATAAGAAGCCCAAGTATCATCTTCCTCGCATGGCGGAAGTTCGACCGTGCGAATGACCTTGTAATAATTTCATGATGTCCGCCGATATTTACGAAGACTTTTATTGGATGGCGGATAATGCAGGCCTCACCGACTTCCTCAACGACCAAAAAGGGCAGTATCTCTTACTCACCTATATTTTTACGCAAAGCTTTCATTTTCATTCTACAAAAACACCACCTATGGTGGAGTTTCGCTTATATGATGTGATTAAGGAGATATCACTGTTAGATTTTTGCGAAATATGCAAAGTACCCTTTGAAGGTAGACTAGATGAACCACGTCATGAGGATGTCAAAGGGTTTATTGATATGATAGCCGTAAGTGAAACTAGACAAGTTTCAGGGGCAAGAATCACCAGTATACACTTCCCTGTTCTGCGCTACTTTGCTTTATTGCTAGTAGGTGTTTAATTGGTCGCGGGAATAGTGGAAATCTTAGTGCCCCTGACATTATCATTTTACGCCATGCTTTGTTTCGCGACACAACTTTTTGCTTGCGCGCCATCGTTGCCAAACGATTGAGTCTGAACCGCTCAAAGGGGCCCGTCTTTGGAGGCATCTTTGCTTCTCGCCTTGCTGAACATTTTAATATACCTATTAGGCATCATGAGAAGGAAGAAAAGTTGTTTGCCCCTGTTTATCTAGACTACAAGAGCATGGTAGCTCATGACTTTATTGTTAAAGACAAAAAATATGCAGCTACTTTATAAATTGAGGTTTGATGTAATATACTGTGAAATTGTTACCTTGCCTGCACCATCTCTGTTTGATCTGTCCATAGGCAAGTATCTCATTACATCAGATGCCTTCTACAAGTACCAAGGCCAGGAACAAGCTTCAGAGCCTGAGCCAGAACCACCACTTGATCCTTCCCGTCTATCTGTTTATGGGTGGGATCTGGACGAGCTCACCAACCAGTGGCATCCAGAGGACACATCTCAGTACACTGGAGGGAGTGGCTTCGATCCGTGGCCATAGACCAACTTAGGCCAAAAGCCTAAGCTTGGGGGAGTACGTGTTTCTCACCGACTTTACTCTCATGTTCACACTTATTCTAGTTGTCGGTGCTCACACTCTTTCACTGTACCATCGATTCTTAGTTTAATTTTTTTTTCTTAGTCTTTTTCTTGTGTGCTAGAAAAACCCAGAAAAACAAAAAAATATTAGTTGTAGCTTCTAGCTCGTTTACTTTCCTTGCTTGTAGTAGTAACTAAAAATGAAAACCCAAAAACATTTCCCGTTCTTATTTTGCTTGTTGGGAGCTTTCTCGTGTAAATAGTTTCTTTTCTTTTCTTTAGGGGTTACTAGCAAAAATGCCCATGCGTTGCAACGGGAGAAAAAAATCGCATGTGCCTATCCCAATAAGATATTAGCACCACAAAGTAAATCAATCTGGAAAAAATAATAAAGTTTCTAGATGTGCTTACTGAATCATTTAACACAAAGGCACATCAGGTCATTACTCTATTGTTTCATATTGGAGCAAAGATTTCCTAATTCATCAAAATGCTCAGGTTACTTTAGAAAAACTTTTTTTTGTTATAATGAAACATTCTAAACTATATCCCAAAGGTTTGGGGCCAAAGCACATGTAGGATCCTCGTTCATACAGTGAAAATTTCACAAGATGTGACACATTGGGAATTTGTGTGAGCCACACGCAACACTCTGTGGTACAACCTTGGTTATATCTGGAAAAATAAAAATAAAAAAAATCTGAGTATCAGTTTTACTTTGGTTTTCTTGATGCAACTGATGTGTCCCAGTACACCAGCAGGCGTGTTGTCTTCACATTCATTCTCTTTGCATAATGATTTATGTGGTACAGGGATATGTCCAAATATCAAAGAATTTCTTTTCCACTTTCCTTATAAAAAAGGATCATTTACTCGCCGATTCGGTTTGACAACAACAATAAGCTGTGTTAATCCCATGTAGTTTAGAGCTAGCATAGCAGACTACTATATATACTATATCTTGTTTGAAGAAACAACTATTCAAAATTGAGTAGTGGTGTACAAACTAAAATATTTGTTATGCTTGCAAAGCTGGTGACTTGCTTACTCCCCTATGTTTCAATTACATTAGCCTACTGAAATGATAAAACACATGTTGACTTTGCTTCAGTTAATTACATGTACCCATGCAATTCTAGGAACAAAAAGCGAGGAATGCACCCAAGTGCACCATGGCAAGCATGGGAGCTCATGTCCCGCATCTTGCCTGTCCATCGACCACCATGTGATTCTTGAATCCATCGACTCCAATTGCCATGTGAGAAAGCTTAAGTTTTCAAGATTAAATGGGAAGGTCAAATACAAACAATTATTTAGGAGTGCTATAACTATACTCATAGTGAAGCTGGAGGATCTACTCCTGAGATGAAGCTTGCACTCAGATGACGTGCCATCATATAGATCCAATACAAATAATATAACAACTCTCTTCTAGATAAAACTCCATCTGACATAGTTGAATTTGCTGAACGTTACGTAAGAAATGAAGAAGCTGAGTGTTCATAGATGTCTGTTCCTCTAGAGCCATCATCAGTGGTAATATTTGGACATTGCACCAGATCACTGATCTTTTGCTTGACAAGGCCGGAGATTCATTTGGCTCCAGTTCCTTCAGAAAGCAAATATATCGAATACCTATCATCTCCAATCTTTCTCAGATTGTTTCAAAGCCACTACCCAGGTGACTTTCTTCATGCAACTATTAATAATTTGCTTTCCATTCTGAAATTTTCAAATACTTCAACTTATTCACATCAATCATCAAGCATATGTTTTTGTTGTAAACAATATTTTGTCTTCTAATTAGTTTTCTCATGCATCAGAAATAATAGTCTTTTCTCAAAAAGAGTTACCTTCTATCGAGGCACACTGCCCCATACAGAAGGTGTAAGACAACTGAAAGAGAAAAGTATTAGAGGAACTCATGTCAGTAATAGATGATGCACTACATAATCCATCATATTAATTCATCAAGGATTTGCTTTTCAGTCAGGTTTCATGTAGAAAATAGGAGTATTTGCAATATATCATGGCAACGATCACTCAGCACCAGCTTCGGGGAAATAGTAACATGAGCAAACAAATTGAACAATATCTTACATGATCACTCATGTACTTTCTGACCAAAGGCTGACCCATCCGACTCCTCGCTGCGTCGGCCGAATGGCCACTTTGCTCTAGATGAGCCCAACTAAACCAAAAGTTAAAACAAGATTACATTTTTGTATGTAGTTAAGATTGAAAATCAACGATGATATACACAGGAGAGGATGTGGCCGCGGCAGCCAATTGAGAGCATTGGTGTCGGTGTACTAAAGTAGGGGTACCTTAGTATCCCGAACTTGTACACGGGCAGTTGCAGCGTCCCGCGGCAGGGCTTGCTAGGCGACCGCCAAGACCCCTCGGGGTTCCACTGAAGCCATTCAAGAACAAAGTATCCAAGTCCAGAAGACAAGACCAAAGCAAGAGGAGCTTGCCGGGAAGGCCATTCATGGCACAAAATCACTCAAGACACGAGACCCCGGCGAGAGGAGCTTGCCGGGGAGGCCATCCAAGGCATATCAAGAAGCTTGCCGCGACGCGCCACGCGTTCCGGCAAGGCCCGGTGAGCGACAAGCTCCCAGGCGCGACAAGCTAACCACCGCGGCAAGACGCTTGCCGCGGCAAGCTTCCACTCAAGTGCCCACGCTCCAGCACATCCGCTCACGTGTCGCCCTGGGACCCTTCCAGGCGCATGTGGCGGAAGGCTGTGCAGCCAGGGGGACACGGTGGCAAGCGGTGATGACTAAGCTGCCGTCGTGGCGGACGGTGGCGCCCCTGACGGCCACTTTTTGCACTATTTGGGGCGACGGCGACGGGCATTCAATGCCCTTGTCCCCTGCCGTCAGGGTTAGGTACGGGGCACTGTACAAACACTGTTCCAACTACCACCCATTTTACATTTTTATCCTCGACTGCGTTGCCACCTGTCGGTGACCCCTTTGACCTATAAAAGGAGGCCCATGCGCAACATAGAGGGGGTTCGAAACATTGATCACTCTCCTCGCTCGGTCTAGCCAGCGGTGAAAGCATACTGTAGCTCTCCTCGCTCCCGAGCAAGAACACAATACAAATCGAAGCAGGAGTAGGGTTTTACGCATCTGTGCGGCCCGAACCTGGGTAAACTGCTCGCGTGTTCGCCTCGATCCGCTCTTTGTGCATCCTCCGCCCCCTTGCCGTTCCGAGAAGGGGCTCCGGTCCCATAGGTGTTCGTGGGTGATCAGTTTCCCCGACATCTTTGGCGCGCCAGGTAGGGGGTCGCGTCGAGGTTGTGTGAACCTGATCCGGCGTTCATGCGAGCGGAATCTCCACCAACTTCATCGACTTCATCGACATGCCACCGAAGAAGAAAGCTTCGGAGGCAGCAGGCCCGTCCGCGTCGATCCCGCCACCGCCGGAGCCAACGGCTGGTGGGGTAGACGCCGGCGGAAGGACGGACGTCGGCGAGGAAACTCACGGCGCCGCCAAATCCAAGGACAAGACGGACGACCGAGCGCACTCCAATGCCTCGGCATCCGTACACGCACCGCGCCCCTCTCAGGAGGCGCGGGAACGGCATCGTCGTGGTACTCAAGGTACCATACGCTTGCTGGGTCAAGGCCAAGCTGGCGGATCTCGGGACGCTCAAGGCCAGCGTGAGCACCAACACGCTGGCACGAGCAAGGCGCGGTCGCCGGGACGAGATGCTGCTCCTTCTAACGCAGTTAGAAGTCTGAGCGTATCTCGTTCCTCACATCGCTCGCCACCGCTTCCCGCCACTCCAACAGAAGCTCTAGCTCGAGCTCAGCTGCTCCTCGACTTCCCTCCAGCAGCAGACAAGGCCGACGACTGGAGGGCCACCATCCAAAGCTTCATCGCCTTCGCCAACAACGACACTCCGCAGCAGCCGACGACATCGCGGCCGCGGAAAGTTAGCCAGGCACGGGCCGACGGCGACAAGACTGCCGGGGGTGCAACCACCGTGCACTCCCCGCCCCGAAGGCCAAAATCACCGACTCGTCGGATCAACATCGACGACGACTCCTCTGCGTCATTAGATCCGCGAGCTCGCAGCGATCAGCGCCAAGTTCTCGACAACGACAACAAGAGGACGCTCGAACTCGTATCGAGCGTCGAAGAGAAGCACGACGACAATCAGATCAGCGCGCTGGGCCCACTGTTGACATGCAAGCGCCAGGGGGACCAGGCGACCTGCCATATGCAGCAGGCTGCCCCTCGTTCACCCGTGAGCTGCGGCAAGTCCAGTGGCCCAGCATGAAGAACTTCAAGCCCGACGTACCGGAGAAGTACGACGGCAAGACACATCCGTCGGAGTTCCTCAACATCTACACCATCGCGGTGCAGGCTGCCGGGGGACGAGACGAGAAGATACTCGCCAACTACTTCCCGCTGGTGCTCAAGCCAAACGTCAGATCTTGGCTCATGCACTTGCCGGAGAACTCCATCTCTTCTTGGGCCGACCTGTGCCATCAGTTTGTCGGCGCCTTCACAGGTGGCCACAAGCCCCATGGCCAGGAGAGCGACCTTCACATACTCGCCCAGAAGGAAGGAGAGTCCCTGCGGAAGTACATCCAGAGATTCAGCCGCGTGCAGCACAACATCCCAGACGTCCACCCCGCCGCGGTTATCAGCGCGTTCCACCAGAACGTGCGTAGCCGCAGGATGAGGGAGGAAATGGCGATGTGCAAGATCCGAGACGTCCGTGAGCTTTATGCCCTGGCCGACAAGTGCGCACGCGCTGAGGAGGGGAGGAAACTCCCCGGAGAGGATACTGGAGCAGGGGGATCAGATAGTGAGGATACCACCCCGGCAAAGAAGAACCGGCGGCGGAACAACAGGAAGAAAAAGAACAAATAAGTGCTGGTCGTGGAGCAGTCCGGCAAGGAGGCTGGCGCCAAGAAAGCCCCGACAGCTGGCTCCGGCAAGGAAACTGCTGCGTGCACCAACTATTAGACTGTGGCTGCCGCCGACAAGCAGGACGGCTCCGACAAGCAATACTGCAAGATCGACCGCACCAAGGGCCACGACCTCCAGAACTGCAAAAGGGTCGAGTACCTCGTCGAGCAGAAAAAAGCTGAGTACGAGCGACGCGACAAGGAGAAAGCCCAGGGAGGTGATGGTGGGTCCGGCAAGAAGCGGCCATTCAACGGCCGGGGAGGACGCCGCGGCAAGGCCAAGCAGCGGCAAGGAGACAGACCTCCCCGCGGCCGCGACAAGGACGAAGACGAAGACGACGACGAGGACATGGACGATGGAGATAACAGCGAACAAGAGTTCCAGAAGGCCACGGAGATTTTGTGCGTGGACGGTGGCGCCTCTCTGCATACTTCTCACCGTCAACTCAAACAATGGGTGCGGGAAGTCAATGCAGCAGAGCCACCCGTCGAGTCGCGCAAACTTCTGAAGTGGTCCAGCACGCCTATCATCTTCGACATTGAGGACCACCCTGATCGCACAACTGCGGTCGGGTGCTTGCCGATGTTGGTTTCACCAACCATCCGCAACCTCAAGGTCACCAAGATGTTAGTTGACGGCGGGGCCGGCCTGAACCTGATCTCCTCTGCTGTGGTCCGAAAACTCCAGATCCCCGACAGCGAGCTCGAGGAAACCGGCACATTCCAAGGGATCAACCCGGGAAGGAGCAAGCCGAAGGGGAAGATCACACTGCCGGTGACATTTGGCGGAGAGCTGAACTTTAGGACTGAGAGGATCACCTTTGACGTTGCCGATATTCCTTTGCCTTACAATGGAATACTTGGCCGTCCAGCGCTCGCCAAGTTCATGGCAGCATCTCATTATGCCTACAACATGCTCAAGATGCCAGGCCCGATAAGCGTCATCTCTGTCCCCGGCGACAAGAAGGATGCCCTTATCTGTGCCGACAAGATTTACCGGGATGCATCAGCCGCAACAGATAGCAAGACACTTGCCACTGAAGCTCCTGGGGGGAAGAACAAGACCAAGTCCGGCAAGAGCTCTGGGACCCACTCCGGCAAACGCACCTCTTCGGAGTGCTGCGCTTCCGTCGAGGACGCACCATCGAGCTCCACCGGCAAGTGTAAGAAGACGATGGCAGCTCCGCCAACAACCAAGAAGGTGTCCGCCAAGGAGGACGACACTGGTGGTACTTTCACCATCAGTGCCACGCTCGACCCCAAATAGGAAAGCGCGCTCGTTGCTTTCCTGCGGGCGAACGTCGACGTGTTTGCGTGGCAACTGTCTGACATCCCCGGTGTTCCCAGGAAAGTGATTGAGCACAAGCTTGCCGTTTGTCCTCATGCGCGGCCCGTCAAGCAGAAGGTTAGAAAACAAGCAGTGGAGCGCCAAGAGTTCATAGCAGAAGAAATCAAGAAGTTGGAAGCAGCAGGCCTTGTCAGAGGTGTACTCCATCCCACGTGGTTGGCCAATCCTGTTGTCGTGCGTAAGGCGAACGGGAAGTGGAGGCTTTGTATTGACTTCACCGATGTGAATAAAGCTTGTCCCAAAGATCCATTTCCCTTGCCGCGCATTGACCAGATTGTTGACTCCACGGCCGGATGTGAGTTGCTTTCGTTTCTTGATGCATACTCAGGATACCACCAGATTTTCATGGCTGAGGAAGATGAGGAGAAGACCGCATTCATTACTCCATGTGGCACCTATTGCTTCATACGCATGCCCTTCGAATTGAAGAATGCTGGTTCAACATTTGCAAGGGTTGTCCATACAGCTTTTGAGCCACAGATACACAGAAACGTAGAAGCTTACATGGATGACATAGTGGTTAAGAGCAACGACATGGCAACTCTGATACAAGATCTAGATGAAACCTTTGCGAATCTGCGTAAGATCCAACTCAAGCTCAACCCCGAGAAGTGCGTGTTTGGAGTCCCCTCCGGCAAGCTTCTCGGGTTCTTCGTGTCTCAGAGGGGGATTGAAGCCAACCCCGACAAAATCAAGGCCATCGAACAGATCGAAGCTCCAAAGCGCGTCAAGGATGTACAAAGACTTGCCGGCTGCGTGGCTGCTCTCAGCAGATTCATCTCTAAGTCAGCAGAACGCGCCCTGCCGTTTTTCAAAATTTTGAAAAAGGCAGGTCCAATGAAATGGACTCCGGAAGCGGAGGCAGCACTGCAAGACTTGAAGAGGTACCTGTCCACCACTCCAATACTTGTCGCACCTAAGCCACAAGAGAAGTTGCTGCTGTACCTAGCAGCAACCAATCAAGTGGTTAGTGCTGCGTTAGTAGCGGAGAGGGAGGCAGATGATGAGCCAACAGCCCCGGCAGGCACGTCCAGCGACAAGCAGGGGGCTTCCCCGACAAGCCCTGGTCCCGACAAGGACGGATTTGCGCAGATACAAGGGGAGGTACGCAAGAAGATGGTGCAACGCCCAGTCTACTTTGTCAGCTCCCTTCTCCAGGGGGCTAGGTCAAGGTACTCTGGTGTGCAGAAGTTGCTTTTCGGCCTCCTCATGGCCTCGAGAAAGCTGCGCCATTACTTCCAGGCACATGAGATAACAGTTGTCACTCGCTTTCTGCTGAAAAGGATACTGCAAAATCCAGAAGCAACTGGCAGGATTGTCGAGTGGGCACTAGAACTGTCAAGCTTTGGCCTTAAGTTTGAAAGTACTTCAACGATCCAGAGCAGAGCATTGGCAGAGTTCATAGCAGAGTGGACGCCAACACCAGACGAAGAGATTCAAGAGACGAGCATCCCCGTCAAGGAAGCAAGAAGGGAATGGATAATGTACTTTGACGGTGCCTTCTCGCTGCAAGGCGCCGGTGCCGGCGTACTACTTGTCGCGCCCACCGGAGAGCACCTCAAGTATGTGGTCCAGATGCACTTTCCCAAGGAGCAAGCGACGAACAATACTGCAGAGTATGAAGGATTGCTTGCCGGCCTCAGAATCGCGGCAGATCTTGGGATCAAGAAGCTGATTGTGAGGGGTGATTCACAGTTGGTCGTCCGCCAAGTGAACAAGAACTACCAGAGTCCGTTGATGGAAGCATACGTTGACGAAGTGAGAAAGCTTGAAGAACACTTTGAAGGCCTACAGATGGAGCACGTTCCAAGAGCTCAAAATGACATCGCAGATGGCCTTTCAAAGTGTGCTGCGCTAAAGCTACCTGTGCAACCAGGGATCTTTGTGCTCAAGCTAACTCACCCATCCGTAACACCATCGACTGGACAGAGTAAGAAGAGGAAGTTGGTTTCTGGTGACTACTTGCCGGCAGAGCTTCCCGAAGCCGCCGCCAATAAGGTCCCCAAGGTCAACGACAAGATTGCTGAGGAGCAGTCTGCTCCTGCAAACCCTAGGGTCTGTATAGTTGAAGCAGGCATTCCCGACAAGTCTTGCTCCGGCAAGCTTGCCGGGGAACGTCAAGCTCCGGCTGAGCCGCAGGTTCTTACCGTAGAAGCTGACGTTCCCGCAGCAGCACAGATACCTTTAGTCCTTGTTGTTGAGCCACAGGCTCCAGCATGGGCGCAGCAGATTGTTCATTTCCTTCAGACAAGAGAACTTCCCGAAGAGCAAGAAGAAGCTGAAAAAGTAGCCCGGCGGTCAAGTATGTACCAGTTTGTCAGCAACGAACTGTACAGAAGAAGGCTCAACGGTGTGAAATTGAAGTGTATTCCCCGGGAAGATGGACAGAAGCTGTTGGCAGAGATACATGGAGGCATATGTGGCCACCACATTGGCGCAAGAGCACTTGCCAGCAAGGCATTCCGGCAAGGTTTATTTTGGCCAGAAGCCCTCCAAGATGCAACTGCACAAGTAACCAAGTGTGAAGCGTGCCAGTTCCATTCCAAGCAGATACATCAGCCAGCTCAAGCTCTCCAGACGATCCCTTTGTCCTGGCCATTTTCGGCCTGGGGGCTTGATATCCTCGGCCCCTTTCCCCGCGCAGCCGGGGGCTTTGAGTACTTGTACGTTGCCATCGACAAGTTCACAAAGTGGCCAGAAGTGGAACCAGTGAGAAAGGTGACCGCACAGTCAGCAGTCAAGTTCTTCAGGTCGATTGTTTGCCGTTTCGGGATCCCTAACAGGATCATCACCGACAACGGTACGCAATTCACAAGTCGCACCTTCACGCAATATGTCCAAGACCTCGGCGCCAAGGTCTGCTTCGCTTCTGTTGCTCACCCGAGAAGCAACGGTCAAGCGGAGAGGGCAAACACTGAAGTGTTGCGCGGACTCAAGACAAGAACTTTCGATAAGCTGCACAAGTGCGGAAGAAACTGGATCAAGGAGCTGCCGGTGGCTCTTTGGTCGATCAAGACGACGCCAAATCGAGCCACTGGGCAGACACCCTTTGCTCTGGTCTATGGAGCAGAAGCAGTTCTCCCCACGGAACTCGTATACGGGTCGCCTCGAGTGCTCGCTTACGATGAGCTCGAGCAAGAGAAGCTGCGGCAAGATGATGCGCTGCTCCTCGAGGAGGACCATCTTCAGGCCGCTGTGCGAGCTGCTCGCTACCAGCAAGCTTTGCGCCGCTACCATAGCCGCATAGTTAAAGCCATAAGTCTCGAGGAAGGCGACCTTGTTCTTCGGCGCGTTCAGTCCGCCAAGAATTCCAACAAGTTGACGCCAAAGTGGGAAGGCCCTTATCGGGTGAAACAAGTCACTAGGCCCGGCGTAGTCCGCCTAGAGACCGAAGATGGCTTACCGGTGAGCAACTCCTGGAACATAGAACATCTTCGCAAGTTTTACCCGTAAGGCGCGGTTGCCGTGATCCGCTCCGGCAACCACCTTTTGTACAAGTCTTGCCGCAGTTGCACGTAATCCTTTGTACAAAGCCGGGCGCAGACCCCGTGCATCAGTAAAGTTTATGTGCCCCGCAGAACTTGTCATTTTCATGCTTTTTTGCCTTCTGCATGTATTATCTGACACTTTGTGCAGCACCTATCCCCGGTAAGCAATAACGAGCCCAAAGGCTCCATGCATATATCTCCTCTTCTATCTTTTTTCTCAAGCAGAAGAAGGTTCCCTCGCGCACAAGTTTGCCGGGGGGG
>LR738712.1:689165127-689192657 GCA_902687465.1 Secale cereale
GGAGGAGGAGGGGATAGTGGTATGGACCAAGTGCCGCTCAAGAAAGCCTTGCCTTGCCGGGAAGCAAACAACACAAGAGCTAAGTTGCCAAAGTTTGAGCAATCAAATTTTTAATTTTTTAAGTTATCTTCCTTGAACGATCGCACTTTGTATGGAAAACCTGTGCGCGGAGGAACCAACTTTGTTTCGAGCACGCTCAACGACTTAAGTGTGCTGCGACTAGTATCGCGCCCTTGCTTCGTTTTCGAGTTTGCTCAACAACCTAAGTGTGCTGCGACTAGCTCCGACAAGGTTTCTTGTCGGCAACGGCACTGCCAGCAGGCTACTGAAGTCCCGCACTCAGCGCTCGCGGCAAGGGTGCCTACGCCGACAAGTTCCCTAAAAGCGTAGGGTAAAAACATACAAAGCGAGGAAGTCAAGTAGAGGAAATAACATTGCATTCAGTGCCTAAGATAAAGTTATATTACAAAGCAACTTGTCGCAGTTCTAATAGACTATTGTTCATAACATAGTTGGCAGCAACAAGGAAAGAAGAAAGTGAACAAGACTAATCCGCGCGGTCGCCCTCGACCCTCTTGATGCCGCCCACCTTGTCCACAATAGGCGCGACAAGGGCTTTGAGCGCCTCCTGGTCAACGTCCGGTGGCAGGGTCCTGAGGACGTTGGTGAGGTTGAGGCCTGGGTTGCGGTGCGCTATCTTCATCAACACCTTCTCGAGGGCCCCCGCGCAGAGCCTGCACGACTCGTCCGCCAGCTGCTTTGGGATCCTTTCCCGGAGCTGCTGGAGGGCCGTCGCCACACCCCTGAAGAATAAAGTCAACTTGACGCTGTGGTGGAGATTCTCGTTGGTGGAGTACCCGAGGTGCTCCGCCCCCAGCTCCGCCAGTTCCTTGTCGATGTCGGCTGCGGCGGCAACAAGACCCTCTGTCCAGTGCTCCACCGTCAGCCTGAAGTTGTTTTGGGAGATGGCGGCGCTGTCCAACAGCGCCTTCTCGGCCCTGAGCTCCTCCTTCAAGTTCGCCTCCCGCTCCCTGGCGCCGTCAAGCGTCGTGTTGAGGGTGGACAGCTTTGGCTCCAGATCAGCGATGGAGTCTTTGGCGACGGCGAGCTCCTTGCCCTTATCGGAGAGGCGGACCTGCAGCTCAGAGTGGCTGTGGGCGTCCTTCTCCCTCTCGAGCTTCAATGCGGCAACCTCCTCGCCGCTCGTCTTGAGGTTGGCCTCCAATTGCGCCACCCTCGCCTCCAAGTCCCTCTTGGCGGTCTCGGCAGCCGCAGCGGCATCTTTCACTTCCTGCAGAGCTCCGCCAAGAGACTGTTCACGTGCGGCAAGCTCGTCCTCGTGGCTGTCGAGGTCGACCTTCTGCTGCGTCAGTTCGCCTTCTCGCCGGGACAACTCCTCGGCGGCAAGCCGTTGCTGCTCCTCCGCTTCGGCCTTCTCCAAGATAAACGCCTGATGCGCCTCGCCGAGCTGCTCCCACTCCTCCGCCAAGGATCGGAGAGCCGCCTGGTTGGCGGCCCAGAGCTCTTCTGCACGCTTCTCCAAGTCAGTGCCCGTCTTGGCGGCCAGAGCCTCTCGCGACTCCAGCTTGGCCTGCCTGGCGCGGTACAAAGATAGAAGCCTCCGCAGAAGCCGCTCCTCCTCGGGCTCGCTGCTGCTGCTTGGCGCGTCGACGAACTTCAGTCCGGCTGAGGCAAGGACCTCCCCGTCGAAGACCTCTCCCTCTACGGGCACCCTGGATGTGGACGCCCACGGGAGCTGAATGAAGACACCATTGCCGGCCTCCAGATAGGCGCCTGGCTCGGCTGCAGCGGCGGAGGGATCGGCGGCTGGCGCAGCGCCTGACGCTCCTGTGGCCACAGGACCGTCAGTGCGGCTGCCGGACCCCTCCTCAGCTGCCGCGCCAGCGGCCTTGGCAGCCTCGTCGTTGGCGGCCCCGTCAGCGCCGGCCACCCCCTCTGCGGCAGCGGCGTCGCCGGTGTTGCCGCGCGCGTCCTCCTCGGCGGCGACCTCCGTCTCCATCGGCTCTGTGGCGGGCGGGTCTGACAAAAGAAAAGAAAAAGAAGGAAAAATAGTCAAGCAAATATCCAAAAAAGAGAATCGAAAGGAGAAAAGTCCAAGGGTTTACCTGCGCGGGCCTCCTCCTCGGCGGGGCTCCTTGCCGGGGAGCTCTCCCTCGGCGGCGTGGTGGTAGCTCCCGCGGGCGGAGGGCCGCTGGCGCCATCCCTTGGCGGGGTGCTCGCCCTTGGCGGGGTGTTCTCCCTTGCCGGGGAGCTCCCCCTTGGCGGTGTGGTCGAGACGCGTGGCGCGTCAGGGGCGGTCCCCTGGCGCTCCTGATGCTGTTGCTCCGCTCCTGCACAAGTCAACAAACGAGATATCAGTAAGGAAAGAAGACCCACGCGCGTCCGACAAGCGAAAAGTGAACCACACTTACGCTGGGGGCTGCGCTGGGGGCTGCTCCGAAGAACAGTTGCCGGGTCCGGCAAGCTCATCTCAGGCGCGCCCCTTGCAGACGCGGCGGGCTCGTCCTCAATGACGATCACCGGGACCTTGGCCCTCTTCACTGCCCTCTGGGCCAGAGTTCTGAAAAAGATGGGACCAGAGTTAAGCAAAAGTAATGCAAGACGAAGCAACAAAAGATTAAAGAAAGACAAGAATCACGAAGACTTACTCTCCTTCCTCCTCGTCGTCAGAACTGAGCGCCGAGAAATCAAAGTCCTGCTCGCGCGTCCCGGTGCGAGCAGCTGGGGGAGTGGGCTCCCTTGGCCGCTTGGCGGGAGCAGGGGCGGCGGTCTGAGAAGACCCCGCTCCGGTTGTCGCCGAGGCACGAGGGGCGGCAGGAGCAGTAGAGCCAGCCCGGGAAGAGCCTCCTCCAGCCGCTGTGGAAGCGCGAGGGATTCCCGCGGTGGCCTTGCTTGCCGCGGCGACGCGTGTTGCGCGGCGCTGCGGCTGTTGGCCCGCTTGCCGTCCCGTCACATCTGCAGCCTTGCGGAGGCGTCTTCTTGGAGCTGGAGGACTGGCTGGTGGTGGTGAGCTGCCCGAGGACGAAGAAGAGGAGCCAATCTCCAGTGAGCCGCTCGAGTCCTCGGCGGGCTCACTGGACCCGGCACCCTGCTCGGTGGGCCCGCTTGATTCGACGCCTGGCTCGATGGGCTCGTTTGTCTCGGCAAGTTGCCTGGCAAGCTGCCCCGCCTTGCGGAGCTCTTCCTCCTCGGTGAGGCTTGTCGCCTCCGCTGCCTCTGCCTCCTCCATCGTGTACCCGAACTCGCCCGCGGCTGCGGCCACCGCTGCCTCTTCCAGCCTAGTGGCAATGTACGCCATCTCCTGGTCGGTGGTGTCGCGGGTGAGGCCTCTCTTCTCGTCAAGGTCAACTGGCTGCTCCACCAAATTGTCGAAGAATGTTTGCACCGCCTCGTCGGAAGGTTCTTGCCAGGTGGGATCGATCCCGTGGGAATCGCACAGCGGCATCACCGCACGGATGGCGCTGAGCGCAGAGCTGTTGCACAGCGGGACGACGCCTGGCGGCAAAGTGAACCATTCGGGGTGTGCGGAATCGTACTTGAACAGGGCCTGGAGCATCGCGTTGAGCTCCAGGACAGTAAAGTTCCAATTGAGGCCCGGGCGCAGCCTCATGATGTCTGCCGCGTTCTCAAACTCCCAAGCAGCCCTCTTCCTCTCCTGCAAGGGAGCGATGCGGCGGCGGAGAAAGTCTGCATCTACTGCGCCCACGGTGAGTTTGGCGTGCCGGAGGCGAAGGATTCGGGTAGTGGCAATCTTCAGCCTGCTATCCTCCGGGGCCAAGTCGCTCCAGTCGTTGCCGCGAACTACTGCGGCTTGGCGCCAGGAAGTGAATGGCTGCGGGTCATCTTCTACGATCCAACACCAGTTGGCTCTCCACTCGTCCCATTTGCCGCGGAGCTCTCCCGTCAAGTACTCTTCCTTCTTATGGGTCCTAGAGATCCAAGAGATTCCGCCAGACTAGGGCGACCCTGCTTCGACTCGGGGCGTGAAGTAATGACGGAAAAGAGCTACATTAGGGTAGACTCCGACAAAGTTTTCGCACAGATGTGCGAAAACGGCCATGGTCAAGATGGCATTGGGGGTGAAGTCAAGGAGATGAAACCCGTAGGTATTCATGATGTCACAGAAGAACTCGGAAAAGGGCGGGCAGAGCCCGCAGTAGAAGAACAGAGCAAAAAAGGCGTAGCCGGTCGGGAACATATCGCAGGCTACAGCGGGGAGTACCTTGGTGCGAGGATGCACCTTCGTCTCCCTCGCCCAGAAGAGGTAAAACGTATCCCTCAGCATCTCCGCACTAAGCTTTGGCGGGAAGACCGCCATCTTCTTCCGCATTGCTGCTAGCCGCAGCGCCTCGGCGGACTTCGCGGATTTCCCCTTCTCGCCCTTCGGAGCCATAATGAAGGTGGGGGAGGCCGACGGCGCCGGTGATGCTGGTGGTGGCGGAGGAAGGAATGCCGCTCTCTTTCGACCTTCGGGAAGGAGGGGAGCGGCGGGGGTTTCTGAGGATGGAGAAGCAATGGGCGAATGGAAGGAACTGCCCCTGTTTCCCCTGCTTTTAAGGGAAAGGGAGGGGGACGTTCCGCATTTCCCATTAAAGAATCAGGCCACGATCTCCCCCACGACCCCGCATTAAACGCGTATCGTTAAGGGAGGGCGCGGTGGATACGGAGTGGGATACGGCGTGCCGCAGGCCGCGCGTGCCCGTGCACTGTTTTGGGCCTGGCCCAACAGCGCTCGACACCGTGTGTGGCCCATGCCCGGGGGCTCCTGTCGGTGTACTAAAGTAGGGGTACCTTAGTATCTCGAACTTGTACACGGGCAGTTGCAGCGTCCCGCGGCAGGGCTTGCCAGGCGACCGCCAAGACCCCTCGGGGTTCCACTGAAGCCATTCAAGAACAAAGTATCCAAGTCCAGAAGACAAGACCCGGCAAGAGGAGCTTGCCGGGAAGGCCATTCATGGCACAAAATCACTCAAGACACGAGACCCCGGCGAGAGGAGCTTGCCGGGGAGGCCATCCAAGGCATATCAAGAAGCTTGCCGCGACGCGCCACGCGTCCCGGCAAGGCCCGGTGAGCGACAAGCTCCCAGGCGCGACAAGCGAACCATCGCGGCAAGACGCTTGCCGCGGCAAGCTTCCACTCAAGTGCCCACGCTCCAGCACATCCGCTCACGTGTCGCCCTGGGACCCTTCCAGGCGCACGTGGCGGAAGGCTGTGCAGCCAGGGGGACACGATGGCAAGCGGCGATGACTAAGCTACCGTCGTGGCGGACGGTGGCGCCCCTGACGGCCACTTTTTGCACTATTTGGGGCGACGGCGACGGGCATTCAATGCCCTTGTCCCCTGCCGTCAGGGTTAGGTACGGGGCACTGTACAAATACTGTTCCAACTACCACCTATTTTACATTTTTATCCTCGACTGCGTTGCCACCTGTCGGTGACCCCTTTGACCTATAAAAGGAGGCCCATGCGCAACGTAGAGGGGGTTCGAAACATCGACCACTCTCCACGCTCGGTCTAGCCAGCGGTGAAAGCATACTGTAGCTCTCCTCGCTCCCGAGCAAGAACACAATACTAATCGAAGTAGGAGTAGGGTTTTACGCATCCGTGCGGCCCAAACCTAGGTAAACTGCTCGCGTGTTCGCCTCGATCCGCTCTTTGTGCATCCTCCGCCCCCTTGCCATTCCGAGAAGGGGCTCCGGTCCCATAGGTGTTCTTGGGCGATCAGTTTCCCCGACAATTGGCAACCAGCCGTTTACTGGATGCCAAAGGGGCACCTACAGTGACGATGTTCGTACACGGAGCTTAGAAAGAACATTATGAGAAATTTATTGGTCGTGACCATTGGTAATTCTATTGGTTGTAAGTAGTAACCAATGTTAACTTTAAATAAAAATTATGGAGATTTTGTTCATATGCATCTAGTCAGAAATTTTTGAGAACACATGTTTCGGTTCGTAGTCTGGTCACACAAAAACGCATAACATATGCTTCAGTTCATATTCATTAGTGACAATAAATTCATCTCAGATTTTTTTATGGTGGTATCCTATTTTTTCGAGGGACATATGCTAGCTATGGAGGCTCCCATGTCCTCGGAAGCGACAACAGCCACTGTGAGCTTGTGTCCTCGCTGGCTGCAGCAGCGTCACTGAGAATCCTATCCTGCGGTAGCAGCGGGGAAGAATTGGAGTAGAACTACACCGAAAACATTACGGAAGAAAAGCAAGGCCAACACAAATCTAAAGGCTACTGTAGTGGGAAAAATAATAATTAAGTAGTTCTCAAGAAATTAAGAATCAAAATATCTCACATAATTTTTATATGAATCTTTTATCATCAAAGTTGTGCATATACTTCTAGCTAAACAATACTATTTACCAAAATAATACTAATATAAAAAGTGGGTTCACCAACCAAGCAACCAATGATAAGTTGATATCTCCACAAATCTAATCCCACATAGATATTCACTTGATAGGAACAGACTCGGGAATCATACAAAAGCTTATGCTCACAAATCATCTTTTGGGTCAGAATTCACAAATCATGTCATATGCCCAACAACAAGCTGAACCAAACTAATACCGTCATAAAAATACTTCCAAGTTTGAACCCCAGAGGAAGGGAACGGGGAGGGAGAAGGGGAAGAAGGGACCAAGAAACTCACGTTGTAGTCCATACAATGGCCACAGACGGTGACGCAGCAGCAGGAGCAGCAGCCGTGTGGTTTGCCGACTAACTGCTCCCGGGCACGCCTATGACGATGGGTAATGATCTGCTGTACAGAGCGCTGGAGATTCCAACCGCAGTGCACCTCGTCAAGATAGAGCTGATGGTGGACACGGCGAGCATCCATGCCATCACTTCCATCGCCAGCGCCGGAAGATAAAGTGCCGCTGCCCCGGCTCCTCCACCCCCTCCTCTTCCCTATGCGGAAACAAACGAGGCGATGCCACCGCCCGGAGCTCGCGCCTCCTGGACCGCGTTGATCTCAATCTCCCATCTCAGGTGGCCACCTCCGACCTGAGCATCTTTTCCCCATGGATCTCGTTGTAGATAAAATAGAGGAGATTGGGATCCTCCCCTAATGAGCAATGCTAGTAATGGACTAATGGCAATGTAGGCGACAGTAAAGGTAGTGCGGATGCGGCAACAGCGGCTGCACCGTCTCCTCCACCCCTCCTTTCCCCATAGAGCAACGACCAACATGATGCCGCCGCCCGGAGCTCCCGTCTCGCTAGACCGGGTTGGTCTCGACCTACCACATCAAGTTGGTCATTCGTCCTGACTTTTGAGCAGCTCTTTCCCTCTAGATTAGGATCGCCGCTCGTCGAAGTCGCCTCAGCCCACTGGGAGTGTTGGGGACCGATGGGAGCCCCGTGTCACTTGTGTTGGGAGAGGCCGACATGGATGCCTTTTGGGACTCTGCACAGGGGCTAAGAAGCAGTTTTTTTATTTTTACTGGGCAAAGAAGAGAGTCGATTGCATATGATTGTTTTTTCATAGATACTACGTGTGTGCGCTTTGTTTTTGGTCTATCTCATCTTACGTGTAATGGTAGGTTTCCTTTCTATGTGCAGCATCCGTCTTCCCTTTTTCCCGACTCGAGCGGGACGTGCCAAAAATTCTTCGTTCTTTCCCTATTTTGATCCGATCCTTTTAGTAAGATCTACTTTTAAATCTCAGCCGTTAAATATTTATTATTAACATAAAATCAACGGATAAAAAAGGGTGACTTATGGAGAACTATGAAAGCTTCCGTCCTTTATTATTAGGTATAGAAGAGTAGAAGACCATGATTGAAAATGCTTAGTGGCTCTTATATGCTTTGTTGTTGATTTAACCTTGAGCCATATTACCTTGTCTTCTCTCTTGTATTAAATGCATGCAGAGCTTAGTCCAATGCACGTGCACTATTATTATTATCCACACCGTTTGGTCGTGCGAGTGAAAGGCAATAAGGATGATATATGATGAACTAATTGAGATGAGAAAAGCTGTTATGAACTGGACCTCTCTTGTTTTTATAAATATGATAGCTCGTCGTTCTTGATTCAGCTTGTTATGAATGAAACATGTTTGCAATGACAATTAGAGATCATAGCTGCTTATGCCATGCTTAATTAGCTGAGAGTTTATAATGTTATATCTTGCGTGCCAACATGATATTAAAATGGCTGTGATGTAGTATGATGGATGGTATCCTCCTTTGAACGACTTAAGTGACTTGACTTGGCACATGTTCATGCATGTAGTTGAAACAAATCAACATAGCCTTCACGATATTTATGTTCATGGTGATTTATATCCTCCTCATGCTTGTATTCATTGTTGATTAATTTTAATGCATGTTCATGACCGTTGTTGCTCTCTAGTTGGTCGCTTCCCAGTCTCTTTCTAGCCTTCACCTGTACTAAGCAGGAATGCTGCTTGTGCATCCACTTCCATAAACCCCAAAGTTATTCCATATGAGTCCACCATACCTTCCTATATGCGGTATTTACCTACCGTTCCAAGTAAATTTGTATGTGCCAAACTCTAAACCTTCAAATGAAATTCTGTTTTGTATGCTCGAACAGCTCATGTATCAACTAGGGGTGTCTATATCTTCCATGCTAGGTGGGTTATTCTCACGATGAGTGGACTCCGCTCATCATTCACGAGAAAATGGCTGGTAACTGGGATGCCCGGTCCCATGCTCAAAATCATAATAATTAAACAAAACTCCCCAGGGCTGTTGCTTGTTTGGACGGTAACCCGTGGATTCGGCTGGCCGTGGAGTGTGCTTGTTGGTGGTTGGGGGAGTATAAACTTTACCATTCTGTTTGCGAACCGCCTATAATGTGCGTAGCATGGGAGATATCGAGATTCTTGGTTGTTATGTTGACAATGAAAGTATACCGATCAAAATGTTATTCAATCTCTATTTCAAAAACGAGCTCTGGCACCTCTACAAATCCCTGCTTCTCTCTGCGAAGGGCCTATCTATTTACTTTTATGCATAGTCATCACCCTCTTATCAACAAGCACCAGTAGGAGAGCACCTCTGTCGTTGCATATATTACTATTAATTTGCATTGATTATGATCATGACTGGATCTCTTTTACCATGAATTACAATGTCCAGTCAGTCCTTGATCTTTAAAGGTGCCCTGCATTTATGTTTTGCGGTCTCAGAAAGGGCTAGCGAGATACCATCCTGTTATATCGTATCATGATTGTTTTGAGAAGTGTTGTCATTCGAGGTTTATTATTATTGCTCGCTAGTTGATTATGCCATTGATGTGAGTAGTCTTGAGACCTGAAAGTTATTGTGAATGTGGTTAGTTCATGATCTGGTTGAAAACCTGAATGCTAGCTTACATATTTACAACAACAAGAGCAAACAGAGTTTATCAAAGTTTTTCTTTATCACTTTCAGTTTATCAACTGAATTGCTTGAGGACAAGCAAATGTTTAAGCTTGGGGGAGTTGATACGTCTCCAACGTATCTACTTTGCCAAACACTTTTGCCCTTGTTTTGGACTCTAACTTGCATGATTTGAATGGAACTAACCCGGACTGATGCTGTTTTCAGCAGAACTGCCATGGTGTTGTTTTCGTGCAGAAATAAAAAGTTCTCGGAATCGCCTGAAAATCAACGAACATTTATTTCAGAAAATATAAAAATACCTGCAAGAAGATCCACACCGGGGGCCCACGTGCTGTCCTCGAGGGTGGGGGCGCGCCCCCCTTCCCAGGGCGCGCCCCCTGCCTCGAGGGCACCCTGATGCCCCACCGACGTATCCCCAGGTCCTATATATTCAGTTTCGTGGAGAAAAAAAATCAAGGATAAAGAATTATCGCGTTTTACGAGATGGAGCCGCCGCCAAGCCCTAATCTCCCTCGGGAGGGCTGATCTGGAGTCCGTTCGGGGCACCTGAGAGTGGAGATCATCGCCATCGTCATCACCAACATTCCTCCATCACCAATTCCATGATGCTCACCGCCGTGTGTGAGTAATTCCATCGTAGGCTTGCTGGACGGTGATGGGTTGGATGGGATCTATCATGTAATCGAGTTAGTTTTGTTAGGGTTTGATTCCTAGTATCCACTATGTTCTGAGATTGATGTTGATATGACTTTGCTATGCTTAATGCTTGTCACTAGGGCCCGAGTGCCATGATTTCAGATCTGAACCTATTATGTTTTCATGAATATATGTGTGTTCTTGATCCTATCTTGCAAGTCTATAGTCACCTACTATGTGTTATGATCCGGCAACCCCGAAGTGACAATAATCGGGACCACTCCCGGTGATGACCATAGTTTGAGGAGTTCATGTATTCACTATGTGTTAATGCTTTGGTCCGGTACTTTATTAAAAGGAGGCCTTAATATCCCTTAGTTTCCAATAGGACCCCGCTGTCATGGGAGGGTAGGACAAAAGATGTCATGCAAGTTCTTTTCCATAAGCACGTATCACTATATTCAGAATACATGCCTACATTGCATTGATGAACTGGAGCTAGTTCTGTGTCACCCTAGGTTGTAACTTCTACATGATGAATTGCATCCGATGTAATTTCCCATCACCGATCCAATGCCCACGAGCTTTACCTATATTGCTTGCCGCTTATTTACTTTTCCGTTGCTATTATCACAAAAACTACAAAAACACTATCTTTACTTTTATTGCTGCTACCACCACTATCATATTACTGTGCTACTAAACTATCTTGCTGCAGATACTAAGTTTCCAGGTGTAGCTGAATTGACAACTCAGTTGCTAATACTTAAGGGTATTATTTGGCTCCCCTTGTGTCGAATCAACAAATTTGGGTTTAATACTTTACCCTCGAAAACTGTTGCGATCCACTACACTTGTGGGTTATCAATTGCTTTGTTAGTATTGCTTGAAGTATTGTTATTTCTTATGTCAATATAGACTTCTATCTTGAATCTTTCAGATCTGAACATTCATGCCACAATTTAGAGAATTCATTAAAAAACTATATTGGTTAGCATTCCACATCAAAAATTGTTTCTTTATCATTTACCTACTCGAGGACGAGCAGGAATTAAGCTTGGGGATGCTTGATACGTCTCCAACGTATCTATAATTTTTAATTGTTCCATGCTATTATTTATGAAGTCTTGGATGTTTAATGGGCTTTATCATTCACTTTTATATCATTTTTGGGACTAACCTACTAACCCAAAGGCCCAGTCCAGATTGCTGTTTTTTTGCCTATTTCAGGGTTTTGCAGAAAAGGAATATCAAACAGAGTCCAAACGGAATGAAACCTTTGTGAGAGATATTTTTGGAGGAAATCACGCTCGGGAAACGTCAGGACCAAGTCAGGGGACAGAGGGCCTGCCCTCGAGGCTGGGGGGCGCGCCCCCCTTCCTAGGGCGCGCCCCCTGCCTCGAGGCTGGCCCACACGTCCCCCGGTGCCCTCCTTCTTCCTATATATACCTACGTACCCCAAAAACTCCATACGCAGAGAGAAAACCCTAATTCCACCGATGTAGCTTCTGTTCCCGTGGAGATCCCATCTTGGAGCCTGTTCCGGGAGGGGGATCCGTCACAGAGGCCTTCATCATCATCATCATCATCATCGCCCTCACCATGAGTTGTGAGTAGTTTACCATAGACCTTCGGGTCCATAGCTAGTATCTAGATGGTTTCTTCTCTCTCTCTCTGGATCTCAATACAAAGTTCTCCTCGGTCTTCGAGGAGATCTATTCGATGTAATCTCTTTTTGCGGTGTGTTTGTCGAGATCCGATGATTTGTGAGTTTATGATCAAGGTTATCTATGAAAGATATTTGGTTCTTCTCTGAACTTTTTATGTGTGCCCATAATATCCTTGCAAGTCTCTTCGACTTATTGGTTTGGTTTGGCCAACTAGATCTATAGTTCTTGCAATGGGAGAAGTGCTTGGCTTTGGGTTCAATCTTGCGGTGTCCTTTCCCAGTGACAGTAGGGGCAGCAAGGCACGTATTGTATTGTTGCCATCAAGGATTAAAATATGGGGTTTTCATCATATTGCTTGAGTTTATCCCTCTACATCATGTCATCTTGCTTAAGGCGTTACTCTGTTCGTATGAACTCAATACACTAGATGCATGCTGGATAGCGGTCGATGTGTGGAGTAATAGTAGTAGATGCAGAATCGTTTCGGTCTACTTGTCTCGGACGTGATGCCTATATACAATGATCATGCCTAGATAGTCTCATAATTATTCGCTTTTCTATCAATTGCTCGACAGTAATTTGTTTACCCGCCGTAGAATACCGCTATCATGAGAGAAGCCACTAGAGAAAACTATGGCCTCCGGGTCTATTCTCAACATATCAATCTACATCTACTTTACTTTTCTTGTGTTTATTTGCTATTTTATTAAACTAAAAATACCAAAAATATAATTATCTTCTCTATTAGATCTCACTCTCATAAGTGACCGTAAAGGGATTGACAACCCCTTATTGCGTTGGCTGCGAAGTTCTTATTTGTTTGTGCAGGTGCGAGGGACTAGCGCGTGGTCTCCTACTGGATTGATACCTTGGTTCTCAAAAACTGAGGGAAATACTTACGCTACTGTGCTGCATCTCCCTTTCCTCTTCGAGGGAATACAACGCAAGCTCAAGAGGTAGCATAATACTGGGATCGATTTTGATAAAATTTCCCTTGGCAACGCAATCCAAGAGTTGTTTGTGGGACATATTTAGTCCAACATAAAAATTGCAAAGTAAAATTCTAAAATTCACCTCTAGGGTGCAATTACGATAAGATTCCATCATCCTGTACCAAGCATCTTTTAAGTTTTCTCCTTCCCTTTGTTTGAAGTGAAGAACTTCAAACTCGGGAGACAAAGGAGCAGATAAGGGACTAGCCATGACGGCAAAGCAAACGATAAAACACACGGAGCAAAATAAGAGGGCGGATAAAATGGAAAAGGTGAAGTGGGGGAGAGGAACACGAGAGGCAAATGGCAAATAATGTAATGCGAGGTATAAGAGTTTGTGATGGGTACTTGGTATATGACTTTTGCGTAGATCTCCCCGGCAACAGCGCCAGAAATTCTTCTTGCTACTTCTCAAGCTTGCTTTGTTTTCCCTTGAAGAAGAAAGGGTGATGCAGCACATTAGCGTAAGTATTTCCATCAGTTTTTGAGAACCAAGGTATCAATCCAGTAGGAGACCACACGCGAGTCCCTCGTACCTACACAAACAAATAAGAAACTTGCAACTAACGCGATAAAGGGGTTGTTAATCCCTTCTCGGCCACTTGCAAAAGTGAGATCTGATAAAGATAATAGGATAATATTTTTGGTATTTTTTTATAGATTGGAAGTAAAGCAAGCAAAATAAAACAATGGCGACAGAAATTGGCAAGTTGACGGGAAACTAATATGATGGAAGATAGACCCGGGGGCCATAGGTATCACTAGTGGCTTCTCTCATGATAGCAGATTTCTACGGTGGGTGAACTAATTACTGTCGAGCAATTGGTAGAAAAGCGCATGGTTATGAGAATATCTAGGCATGATCATTGTATATAGGCATCACGTCCGTGACAAGTAGACCAAAATGATTCTGCATCTACTACTATTACTCCCCACATCGACCGCTATACAACATGGATCTAGTCTATTGAGTTCATACGAACAGAGTAACGCCTTAAGCAAGATGACATGATGTACAGGGATAAACTCAAGCAATATGATATAAACCCCATCTTTTTATCCTCGATGGCAACAATACAATACGTGCCTTGCTGCCCCTGCTATCACTGGGAAAGGACACCGTAAGATTGAACCCAAAGCCAAGCACTTCTCCCATTGCAAGAACTACCAATCTAGCAGGCCAAACCAAACTGATAATTCGAAGAGACTTGCAAGGATATTTAAATAATGCATAAAATATTTCAGAGAAGAATCAAATATTGTTCATAGATAATCTTGATCATAAACCAACAATTCATCGTATCTCGACAAACACACCGCAACAAGAATTACATCGAATAGATCTCCAAGAAGATCGAGGAGAACTTTGTATTTAGATCCAAAGAGAGAGAATAAGCCATCTAGCTAATAACTATGGACCCGAAGGTCTGTGGTAAACTACTCACAACTCATCAGAGAGGCTATGGTGTTGATGTAGAAGCCCTCCGTGATCGATTCCCCCTCCGGTGGAGCTTCGGAACAGGCCCCAAGATGGGATCTCATGGGTACAGAAGGTTGCGGCGGTGGAATTAGGGTTTCGTGGTGCTCCTCGATGGTTCATGGTACGTAGGTATATATAGGAGGAAGAGGCACATTAGGGGAGCCACGAGGGGCCCACGATGGTGGGGGCACGCCTACCCCCCTGGGCGCGGCCCTACCCTCGTGGCCGCCTTGTTCACTTCCTGGCGTGTACTCCAAGTCTTCTGTGTTGCAATTGTCCCAAAAATGACTCTCCCGAATGTTTCATTCCGTTTGCACTCCGTTTGATATTCCTTTTCCGCGAAACACTGAAATAGGCAAAAAACAACAATTTGCACTGGGCCTTGGGTTAATAGGTTAGTCCCAAAAATAATATAAAAGTGTATAATAAAGCCCATTAAACATCCAAAATAGATAATATAATAGCATGGAACAATAAAAAAATTATAGATACGTTGGAGACGTATCAACCACCATCAACACCATATTGAGACACACCTTGTTGCCCAAGTCAGGAGATCATAGAATGATCCGAGGTCACTCCATTAACTTGCTCCACATATGTTTGATGTTCTAGAAAAGTTCAAGGTCATGAGCCTGATTGTGGAGGCAATCAAGAGGACAGCAGCATACCAGAAGAGGTCTTGTGGATATGCCCATCACATTCAGATGTTGATCAGCTCCAGGTTGGAGAATGGGACATATCTGCTTGACAAGAGGCATCTACCTGTTAGGCCAGAATTAGAGAACAATAAAGTTGTCATGGATGCATCCCATCCTACATCTGTTGAAGGCCAAGAGAAGATTGCACAAGCAAAGGCAGCAAAGCTAGCAAGTGCTTCTAGAGTACCCAAGACCAAGCAAGATCAACTTAGTTATCTTCTTGAGGCCACTCTGAGAATTGAGAAGAGTTTGTTCAACTTGACTTAGAATCAAGCGAGTCTTGAGAGGATCATTGAGACTAAGTTCTATGATCCAGATGTGAAGGTCACAGAGATCCAGACCGCTGTGGAGAAGCTCAAGGAAGATGCTGAGGACAGAGATACAACCAATGCTTTTCACAGAGTCCCGAAAGGACCAAGACCTTCAGCTGTGCCAGTTGTTGAGCCCAGGCCTACACTTTCAGCTCCTGCATCCACTGCCACAGTTGTTCCTCCAGTATCAACACCTCCAGTTCGACAGACTTCATCGAAAGCGTTTGCAGATGCTCTTATCTCCACGCCATCTACGTACACCGGAGCCACCAGCGGGAAGACTTCTTCAGCAGCTCCCGGAGATCGTGCCTAGAGTGTTGTATAGCACTATGCATTTTTGAGCTTTTTGGTAACTTGTTGCCAAAGGGGAAGAAAGTGTATAGATCATTAGGCTTCGAGAGAGAGTGTCTTGCTTCTCTTTATTGGTTTTTTCTTGCTACTTCGTTTGATCATTTGGTTATTGCTACAATTTGCTTATGTGTGTGAGATACTTTTTGTGCTTGACCATATCATACTATGCTTAATGTGTGCTTATTTGATTGTGTATGATAATTCACTTTGTTATTTTGGTGATGAGTGCCTATTGCTTAAATCTTATCATTTTGAGTGCTCCACCAAGATGTATGTGACATGGAATAGTAACCCATGATCCTAATCGATTGTGCATTTCCGTTCAAAAGCAAATATTAAATAATGCACAAATTTAGGGGGAGCTCTTGCTTATCACATACTTCTCAAAGTGACGATATATTTCACCCTTATTATCATTTGTTGAAGCTTTGATCTATATGTTGTCATGAATTACCAAAAAAGGGGAGATTGAAAGTGCAACTAATCCCCGAGTGGTTTTGGTAATTAATAACAACATATAGCTCATTTAAGTAATATCGTTTCAAGATAAATATTTTAGGAAGTTCAATGGTTGGCATGGCATGGATTAGAAATGTGGACCCCTCAAAAAGCTAAGGACAAATATTGGCAAAAGCTCAAGACTCTACATTTCCATTTTAGTGATCCAAGATCACATTGAGTCCATAGGAAAAGCCAATACTATTAAAAGGGGACGAGGTGTTGCTTAATGGTCTATTTGCTCAAAGTGCTTAGCGATATGCTCCAAATCCCTCAACCACTTTCTCATTTCCGCATATGTCCCAAACCTAAAAGTCACACTTGGCCCCACCGATTTGATCTATCCGGCGCCACCGAGTTCACTTGACATAGCCACTGCCACAATCCCTAATCGGTTCGGTCTCACCGATAGGGATCTCGGTCTCACCGAGATGGGATTGAAACTCTCTATTTCCTCTTCGTAACTTTTCGTTCTAACCGAGATGAGCGAATCGGTCCCATCGAGTTGGCATTGCAAACTCTCTGTTTCCTCTTCGTAACGTTTCGGTCTCACCGAGATGAGAGAATTGGTCCCACCGAGTTTGCCTGACCAACACTCTGTTAGCCTATTAACAAAATCGGTCTCACCGAGTTTGTGTAATCGGTCAAACCGAGTTGAGGTTTTGCCCTAACCCTAACGCATCGGTCTCACCGAATTGATACTGCCGGTCCCACCGAAATGTCTAACGTTCACATTTTGAACTACTTCAGTCTGACCGAGTTCATTTATTCGGTCTGACCGAGTTTGGTCAAATATGTGTAATGGCCAGATTTTGTGTGGAGGCTATATATACCCCTCCACCCCTCTCCATCAGTGAGAGAGCTATCAGAACGTGCCTACACTTCCACTATTCATTTTCTGAGAGAGAACCACCTGCTCATGTGTTGAGACCAAGATATTCCAATCCAACCACAAGAATCTTGATCTCTAGCCTTCCCCAAGTTGCTTTCCACTCAAATCTTCTTTCCACCATATATCCAAATATGTGAGAGAGAGTTGAGTGTTGGGGAGACTATCACTTGAAGCACAAGAGCAAGGAGTTCATCATCAACACACCATATATTACCTTTTGGAGAGTGGTGTCTCCTAGATTGGTTAGGTGGCACTTGGGAGCCTCCGACAAGATTGTGGAGTTGAACCAAGGAGTTTGTAAGGGCAAGGAGATCGCCTACTTCGTGAAGATCTACCCTAGTGTAGCGACCCCGATCCGAATGGACCGAAGTCTCTGTGTTCCGTGTCATCCCTGGATCGGTATGCTAACACACACAGTACAAACAGGATTTATAACAGAGGTAAATCACATGTATTAAGTAACGTAAATACTATTACCTCAAATCAATCATAGCGGAAGCAACAAGGTTGTGGATTCCCATCAACACCAACGGCAAAGTTGAGTGTAGAAATCGTAACCCCTAACGTATCACTTACTCGTCGTAAAATAATCCTGCAACATAAAACGTTGCAGCCCGAAAACGGGTCAGCACATGGAATATGCTGGCAAGGTAACACAAGAGATGCGATGAAAGTAAAGCTATACTATATGCAATATGGCAAGGTAACACAGTCTTTCCGAAGAGGTCCCCTTAACCAGATAGATAGGCCGGTACACCTACAAAACCCAACTACATCTGCTAGCCCATCATGGAAAGGTTTTCCACAACTTACTCAACTATGCCAGAGCCCATATTGGCATGTGACTGCACACGGAAGTTTCTAGTATGAAAAATCTCATGATCCCTTTGAGCCTGGGTGACGGTCCAAAAGAAAAAACAGGCAATCCTAGAATACCCAGATGCCTCAATCCACCCAGATGTGTATTAAAGTTGCCACCTTAAGTTGAACCATTAATTAATAAACTCACATGTGTCATGGATTTCACTCAAACCCAAACCACGTCTACGAGCATAGCATGTCCTAACAACAAACGTAGAAGTAACTCCCAAGGGTTTGAATGTAATGCAGGTAATAGGTACTACCTCAATCTACTTCCCAATCCCACAAGTTAATTGATCCTACTCATGCAAAGTGTGAGGGTTTGTCTAATGCAATGAAAACTGGGTAATTGGAAAGCATGATCAAAGTGTTACTTGCCTGCAATGTTGATGAAGAAGTGATACGTCCAAAACGTATCTATAATTTCTGCTTGCTCCATGCCTTTTTTGTGTGATATTGCTATGATATTTATGCACTTTCATACACTTTTGATCATATTTGGACTAACCTACTAATGGTTGCAAAAGTGCACAATGTTCTTGTCTTACACTTTATTGTGTAAGAATTACTTGGTAATTGACAAAAACGCAAAAGGAGTCGTATTGGAGTAGGACTCTGACTTTCCTGAAATCTGTCTGAGAACGTTTTTTAAAGATGGTCACGTTCCAGCCCGAAGACGACGACAAACGGAAAAATTCTAGTTGCGAAAGTTGTGGGGAATTTCGAGGCGATGCTTCTAGATATAAAATTCGTCCAAATCGGAGTCCGGACGGCCGAGTAAAGCCCGTTTTACTGAGGCCCAAAATCTGATGACAGGAATCCGAGAGTCTATATAAAGAGAGGAAACCTAGGTCACCAAGGGCCACGAATTTTCCTCCTCCCAAGCCGCCGTCTTGGAGGGGAGGACCAGCACCATTGCAGCACCATCCACAAGGAAGAAGGGGGGGCCAAGGAGCCGCTGCCCCTAGGGCCGCCGCCGCGCCCAAGGGCCGCCGCCACCCCCTAGGGCCGCCGCCGTCTCCTCCTCGCCGCCGCCGCCTCCGTGGCCGCCGCCGGCCGCCGCCTCCTCGCGGGGCTGCACCTCTCCATCAACACCACCATCAAGATCCTCCTCACCATGTCCATGTGTGAGTAGTCTTCTCCGGGGCCGAGGGCTCGTACGTGTAGCTATGTGGTTATCTCCCTCTCCCATGATGTGATCTTCGTTGTGATCATAGGCTATGTTAATCTAGGGTGATCCCATGATATTTCCCCTTCCTCTATGTATTGGATTGATGTACTCACTTGTCTTTATCTAGTATAATCCCCGAGACCAAGGTGACAGCGGTCTATTGGACATGGATTAGAAAAATATTTTCATGAGTGATTTCCTCTCTTGTGTGTTGATTGAAGATTGAGAGTCTCTTGGTGCTTGTCTTTGACTATCCTTTAGATATGTTGTGGTGATTGTGGGACTCTCTTTGGATGGCCGCGGTGACATTGGGAAATCCTTAGATTGAGAACTACGAACTTTGAGGTGTGCTTTTGTAGCCCTACATAATTCTCGTCCTCTCTTGACCACGAAGGAATGACCTCCGGGTGCGTCTCCATTGCATGTTTTATGGGAAATATCATGTGATTCGATTATGTTAATGTTGTTGGGAGTTGCCACTAGTGAAAGTATGATCCCTATGCCTTGTTTCCACCATTGCAATACCATTTGTGCTCACGTTTACCACTTGTTTGCTTGTTGCACTTTTTATTACAGATTTATATTACTTTGCTTTGCCACTCCTATCATCCATATTTTACCATCTCTTCGCCGAACTAGTGCACCTATACAACTCCTAGTTGTATTAGGTGTGTTGGGGACACAAGAGACTTCTTGTATCTTAGTTGCAGGGTTGCTTGAGAGAGACCATCTTCAACCTCTACTTCCCTGAGTTCGATAAACCTTAGGTCATCCACTTGAGGGAAATTGCTGCTGTCCTACAAACCTCTGCGCTTGGAGGCCCAACATAGTCTACAAGAGTAGAAGCGTGTGTAGACATCAAGAAGATTCGCACTCAAAACTCTGGATAGATCTACTCGTCACACTTCGGTCAACCTATCGTAAGCAAGCAATGGTAACCACACATAAGCAATCACTCAGAAAGATCGGACAGACGAATAAACACTTCGGAAAACTTTGAAAACACACGAATGAATCTTGAAACACAAAACAATTTCCAACAGCACCAAAATTATGTGAATTTGGCCTTATCGGAAAGTTTAGGTCAAGAGCTTCAATTTGCAAAAAGAATCAACTCAAACGGAGCTACGAAACTCAAGTTATGATCAAAACAAGTTTGAAACTAAAACTAGTTGAATTCAAATTTTAAAATTTCAAAAACATGTTTGAGTTGTATTACTGGAAAGAGGGCTTCGTAACGAAGATGTGGGCGTTGGTTTCGTTGAATTTGGACTAACCGGTAAAAAGTTATGGCCGAAAGAAGATTAGGGGCTAAACTGTAAATAGCTTCATAGATAAGTCCCTGGCCGAAAATAAAAGAAAAAGAAAAAGCTACAGTGCGAACGTTCGTTTCCTAGTCCTAAAGGGTGAACGTTCACTGTATATGTCAAACTAAAAAAAACCGATCTAATTAGAAAACCGGGGGGGTTTATTACCTAGGCGGTTTTCGAAGAAAACCGTGGGTTCGGGGCGGTTTTTTTTTTGGCGGATCCGGAGCGACTCGGGCTCAGACCCGGCCGGCGGTGAACTCCGGCCGGCGACGAAGGCGGCAATCGACGTGCGGCGATGGCGAGAGGAGGGGCGGCGAGCGAGAAGGGCAGCGGCGGCGAGGTGCGGCTGCGGGAGGCGAGAAGCAGTGGCGGCAGGCAGGCGGCGGCGAGAAGGGCAGCGGCGGCGGCGGTTAGGCGATGCGGCAGAAGTGCGGGGAGAGAGGGGCGGCGGCGGCGGAGTATTTAAGGAGGGGGGCGGCAGTTTGGCGTGGAGGAGGGGCCAAGGCGAGGAGAGTCCGGTGGCGGCACGAACGCCGAGGCGGCGGCGGGGTTCGTCGTGCGGGAGGAGGACAGCGACGGGGCGCTGGGCCGCGGCCTGGCAAAGCTGGGCCGGCCCAGGTTCGGAGGAAGCGTTTTTTTTAAACATTTTTTTCTAACAGTCAGAAAAACAATTAAAATCAAAATAACTAAAAATATCCTATGGGCATATAATATATCAAAATTGGCAGAAAAACAAGACCTACAACATGAACATTTTACTACTGTCAAATAAAATGCCCATAAAATCTAATAAATAAAAAGGTCTTACTGCTGCAATAAAAACCAATAAAACCATTTTTAAAATACCAAAATGAATTCAAATTCATTTATCTCCAATTTTTTGCTGTAGGGAATCATGTTACCCTATTTTCCATGTAATTTCTTTTTGGAGAAAAATAATTTGAATAAAACCAAATAACTCAATATTTGAATTTGAGTTTCTAGAAAATTTCAGAAAAACTTCCAACTCATATTTCCTATAAATTGAAGAAGTCATTTTATCTTCTCTCTGGAAAATCATTGAGTCGCATAAAGTTTCTGAATTCGAAATATCTCGAGATTTAAATTCAAAATCCTTTCAAAGCCCTTTATCATTTAGAATAAATGGAAGAAGTCATATTATCTTCACTCTAGGGTTTTGTGTTGAAAAGAATTTGAATTCCCCCGGAGATCAAAAAGCAAAGTGAAAGTTTTGGGAAAGTCATTTTATTTCCTCTCATTTAACTTTCAAAAGTTTCAAATTCACTCAATTTCACTCAGCACATCAAACAGCAATCAAATCTATCTATTTATTATAACATTCCAGAAATTAGAATTTTGGGATGTTACAAACCTACCACACTTAAAAATGAATCTCGTCCACGAGATTCGGAGAGGCTAGCAGGAAATAGGTTAGGGTTTGGGGGTCTCCTAACAAATCCACTGTTTGGTGTGGCCTAGTGTGCTACCACACTTAGGAACATGGATACGGTTCCATCAAAACTCAGGTACTCCATCCTTTGGGTTGATAGTGTCGGTCTTCTCTGACCTTCAGGGTATTTCCTTCTCTGGCTCTTTTCGGTAGTGGCAAAACCTTTGCCATTAATTCTTGTATCCTTTCATCTTGTTACGGTCCTTTTGAGACTGTCTCTTCTTAGCTGACAGGTCTAGCGCCAATACTAAACAAATATCGATATCTCATGGTGGTCATGAATCAAATTAATTGGGTCCCTGCAGAAACGGGT
The DNA here is from genome assembly GCA_902687465.1 of Secale cereale. Lineage (NCBI taxonomy): Eukaryota > Viridiplantae > Streptophyta > Magnoliopsida > Poales > Poaceae > Secale > Secale cereale. The sequence continues at coordinate 689,187,159 of LR738712.1, forward strand.
CTGGGCTTCATCCTCACCGTATATCCTACGGTTGGCAACATCATGCCGTGTACAAGGAAAAAAAATACTTCTATACCTTTCTAAGGTTTAAACAAAGTTTTGACATCGTCGTCTCTCTTCTATAGGTAAGTCACTCAGATTTACCATCCCGTATAGCAGAGGCGAATAATAAGAGTAAGTCGGTATGGTGATCAATCCATCCCGCACCCAAATCATTACCTTGTATATGGTTTAGTGAATCTCGTATTCTAACACTCGGTCATCCTCACAAGCATTGCAGAGTTTTCTCTTGTCAATGAACTAAGTTCGGAGAAATCCATTGATTCTGCAAGCCAAACAAAACATCTAGCATTTCACAACTCTCGGGTTTAACGTAACCACCTATAAAATCGTCTATTTACAAAGGTCGTAACTTCTACCAGGGGTTTTCCTTCAACAAGAGTGTGCTTGCTTTCTTGACCGGTCCTGGGGCCTGTGGGTTATGGCCCATCTCTTCACTAGTGACACTTGGTCTCATCATCGGGTTGCAACTGGTCATTCTTCCAACATCCAACTTCCTTGGCTTTCTTACATCCATCCATTTATACCTTACTTCTCTTGGGTAAAACTACGATGTAATTACTCAGACTCATCCGTGGGCAATCCACTCCCAGTCTGACGTAACTAACCACTAGCTAGTGTATTCGGGTAACGGTGTTGGATTCTACCACACTTAAAATGAATAACACTAGTTTCTTCAAAATCTCCTTCCATGCATCATGTCTTCACTCATCACTTATGTAGTAACAACTCTTAATATCCAAAATCAATACCATGATGCCAACTGTATTGATTCTCAGCTTACTACGGTCTACTGCATTTCCATTGCAGGCTTCATGTCCAATACTTAGCACAAAACTCCTTCTTCTTGGTACAATCTACAACAAAATGCACTGCTTTACTACAGCAGAAACATATTACTACTGACAAGTCTCGTGGTTCCCTTGTGATTATGTAGCCTCCTTTAGGTCCTCGGCTAAAGGGTCCACGTCAGAACTTGTATATCCATAACTCAATCCTTGGGGTTACTGTAGTTCCATACTCCAGCATTACACCCTCATAAAATCCAATCATACTTCTTCCCTTCATACTCTTGGGGTAAGCTTCATATCAAAATAACTCCAACTTATTTATGCAAACTCCACTAATTGGGGCAACACATTCCTTCCTATGGGTCCAGGGTTCACACAGTGAGGTACCACTAAACAAAATGCACTGGTTCATCCATAATCCGTATTCTCCTCATATCAAATCTTTTATTACTTCCTGAACCAGTATTCAATACTCCAGTTTCCAAGGGTGCATCTCTACAATTTCTACTATCCAGATAGTCTGGTATGGTCAAGAATTTCTTCCATCTATAACCATTCGTCCTAGCTAAGGATGCTTCAATCCCACTGGAATTGTGCAACGTGATTCTTAAAATCATCAATCTTTTGCTTCATCATATTGGTCGTGTGCTTCATCTCCACCATCTCTGTATTCATCATACTCAGGCATCCCTGGGTAAAACGAAGTCTTGCTTCGAGTATTTCTCCAATCTGACGTATGGCCTCCATAGCAGCTTCACGAATAGAATCAAAGAATGTTGTTCGCGGTACTCGGGAGATGAAAAAGTATTGACCCATAGTCTTTGGGAAAACTCCTTTCACACGGTGGAGGTGTACCTCCACGTACCAAAGTTCAACTCCATTCTCCATGAACGGATAACCCTTGTAAACTGCATCTCCTTCCAGGTAAATATGCTTCATCGTGTCCTTCAGGATCTTTGGGTAATCCTGGTTGCTAGTCAGGGTCATGATTGTTTCCGGGCCTTTGAGAAAAGACTCGTAAAGGGTTGTCATCTATGGGTATAAGATAAAAGGGGTTCTTAGGACAACATATGGACATCCTTGAGTAAAATGGGGTCTTTTGTCCGAGAAAGGTTTGGGGTCAACTACTCCATAGGTTCTAGGTTTTGGTCGGGGTGAGATAGCAAATAAGGCACTCACAATCATCCAACAACTCATAACACTTCCTTCTTGGATTCCAAAAGTATCAACTTATATTGCTTCACGAACTATTACGATGTTCTTTCCATAACTCAGCTCAACATCATAATAAAGATGTATTCCATTTAGCTACATGCTTCATCCTAATACCAAAGTCTCAACTACTCTGATCATCTTTCCTCCGGTTTGAAACTTCTCTTGGTAAAAATGCTCTACTTCCTTGTAGGGTAAACTAATGTCATAAAACTAGGGACTCCTTGACGACTATCCTGGTTCACTGGATTCTCCGCTTCCTGGTTGGGCAGTTGCTAGCATAATGACCTAAATCATTGCACCTATAACATGTGATGTCACTCAGGTCCTTTTCCGCAGAAATTGGGTTCTTCTGAGGACACATGTTCTTTCTCCTACTTGACTTCTTCGTTCCTATCAATTCTAGTATCTCCTGTGGATCAAACTCCACTTCTTCTGTCGGGAAGTCTCCCAGATACTCATGGCTTTCCTTTGTGCATTGTTGTGAAAGATGTCCTTTCTCTCCACATGAGTAGCAATCACGGGAATAATATCTGTCTAGTCCTTCTCCATCAGGGTCGTTATTATCTTCCTCCATCACGGATTCCCTTAAGGTTTCCTCGAGGACTTCTTTCATTGCTTCTTTCTTCTGCTGGATAGCTCGTTGCACCATGGGGTAAATGTGGCACTGAGCAGGGTTGTGGGTAGTTCCTTCACACAAGAAACAAGTAATCTGCCTAGTTGGGCATTCTTCAGCTAGGTGACTTCCTTCACAATTAGGGCATTCATCCTTGTGCTCCTCCTGGGTGTGTCCTATTTCTCCACAAATTCTGCAAGCACAAGGCTTCTTCTTCGGCTTGTCACCACGCTCTCGGATGAGACGGGATCCTAACAGGGTCGTCTTGAATTCCTCCCAATTTTCTGCTCTATTACATCCTTGTATGTCTTGATGCATCTTCCACCTTGTTGCTGCACTTTTTGTAAAGTACTGAAGAGCGTATTGAACATCATACTTCCTTGCTACCAAATTTCTCCTGAAGTGATCCTCCATGTTTCGTATCCATAACTCTGCCTCCGGCTGAGTCATTGGTCCAGAGACTTCAAGTCTATCTTCCGTCATCCTCTATTGGGTCCAAGGGTTTTGGGATGAGATTCAGAAGGTGGGAAGAGATACACTCAATACAAACAAAAGTTTTTGAAAATACGGGCTTTAATTTGTGGCCGTCAGAAAACATCAAACAAATGACGGCTCACAATCGTCGCATCTAACGTAAGTACATAACAGGGGTTTGGTCTTCTAATGGTCATCATCTCTTCAAGGTTGTCAACTCTTCAAATCTTCGGAGTATCCATTGTTGTAGCTTCAACACTTCCAATGCATGGTAAAATCCTCTTTACTCCGAAGTGGTCCAAATGGTAAAAGGTATTACCTAACTATTTAAGGTCAAAGGGAAGATTTGACAAAGCTCAGAAAAGAAGAGAGATAAGAATCCTTTGAAAAAGATAGTTTTTAGAAAAATCCTTTCCTAGGGTCTGGCTAGTTTCTAGGGTCACGTCCTATAGTGAACATGTGCTCTGATACCATCTTGTAGCGACCCCGATCCGAATGGACCGAAGTCTCTGTGTTCCGTGTCATCCCTGGATCGGTATGCTGACACACACAGTACAAACATGATTTATAACAGAGGTAAATCACATGTATTAAGTAACGTAAATACTATTACCTCAAATCAATCATAGCGGAAGCAACAAGGTTGTGGATTCCCATCAACACCAACGACAAAGTTGAGTGTAGAAATCGTAACCCCTAACGTATCACTTACTCGTCGTAAGATAATCCTGCAACATAAAACGTTGCAGCCCGAAAACGGGTCAGCACATGGAATATGCTGGCAAGGTAACACAAGAGATGCGATGAAAGTAAAGCTATACTATATGCAATATGGCTGGTGTAAAGCTCTATGGTTAAGTTTTTGCGTAAAGCCAATTTTTCCCTACTTCAAAGGAATGTATTTTAATTAACTATCATGGTAGTTGAAACATCGTTGAGAAGATAGACATCCCCTCAACCCCAATTGAAAGTAATCATTAAACCCAACAAAATTAAATTAAAGTAACATGATGAGATGCACATGATAATCCAAGTACCAGATACTCAAGACGTCCATAATCGGGGACACGGCTAATCATGATCAGTTTGTACACTCTGCAGAGGTTTGTGCACTTTCTCCACAAGACTCGATCGCCTCCGTTTGGTTTCTCGCACTGCATGGTGTTTGAGAAACGGATGACCGAGACACAGTCTTTCCGAAGAGGTCCCCTTAACCAGATAGATAGGCCGGTACACCTAAAAAACCCAACTACATCTGCTAGCCCATCATGGAAAGGTTTCCCACAACTTACTCAACTATGCCAGAGCCCATATTGGCATGTGGCTGCACACGGAAGTTTCTAGTATGAAAAATCTCATGATCCCTTTGAGCCTGGGTGGCGGTCCAAAAGAAAAACAGGCAATCCTGGAATACCCAGATGCCTCAATCCACCCAGATGTGTATTAAAGTTGCCACCTTAAGTTGAACCATTAATTAATAAACTCACATCTGTCATGGATTTCACTCAAACCCAAACCACGTCTACGAGCATAGCATGTCCTAACAGCAAACGTAGAAGTAACTCCCAAGGGTTTGAATGTAATGCAGGTAATAGGTACTACCTCAATCTACTTCCCAATCCCACAAGTTAATTGATCCTACTCATGCAATGTGTGAGGGTTTGTCTAATGCAATGAAAACTGGGTAATTGGAAAGCATGATCAAAGTGTTACTTGCCTACAATGTTGATGAAGAAGATTCTCACTCAAAACTCTGGATAGATCTACTCGTCACACTCCGGTCAATCTATCGTAAGCAAGCTATTGTAACCACACATAAGCAATCACTCAGAAAGATCGGACAGACGAATAAACACTTCGGAAAACTTTGAAAACACACGAATGAATCTTGAAACACAAAACAATTTCCAACAGCACCAAAATTATGAGAATTTGGCCTTATCGGAAAGTTTAGGTCAAGAGCTTCGATTTGCAAAAAGAATCAACTCAAACGGAGCTACGAAACTCAAGTTATGATCAAAACAAGTTTGAATCTAAAACTAGTTGAATTCAAATTTTAAAATTTCAAAAACATGTTTGAGTTGTATTACTGGAAAGAGGGCTTCGTAACGAAGACGTGGGCGTTGGTTTCGTTGAATTTGGACTAACCGGTAAAAAGTTATGGCCGAAAGAAGATTAGGGGCTAAACTATAAATAGCTTTACAGATAAGTCCCTGGCCAAAAATAAAAGAAAAAGAAAAAGCTACAGTGCGAACGTTCGTTTCCTAGTCCTAAAGGGTGAACGTTCACTGTATATGTCAAACTAAAAAAACCGATCTAATCAGAAAACCGGGGGGGGGGGGTTAT
>LR738712.1:689192706-689220470 GCA_902687465.1 Secale cereale
TCGAAGAAAACCGTGGGTTCGGGGCGGTTTTTTTTTGGCGGATCCGGAGCGACTCGGGCTCAGACCCGGCCGGCGGTGAACTCCGGCCGGCGGCGAAGGCGGCAGCCGACGTGCGGCGATGGCGAGAGGAGGGGCAGCGAGCGAGAAGGGCAGTGGCGGCGAGGTGCGGCTGCGGGAGGCGAGAAGCAGCGGCGGCAGGCAGGCGGCGGCGAGAAGGGCAGCGGCGGCGGCGGTTAGGCGATGCGGCGGCGGCGAAAGTGCGCGGCGGCGGCGGAAGTGCGGGGAGAGAGGGGCGGCGGTGGCGGAGTATTTAAGGAAGGGGGCGACAGTTTGGCGTGGAGGAGGGGCCAAGGCGGGGAGAGTCCGGCGGCGGCACGAACGCCGAGGCGGCGGCGGGGTTCGTCGTGCGGGAGGAGGACAGCGACGGGGCGCTGGTCCGCGGCCTCGCAAAGCTGGGTCGGCCCAGGTTCGGAGGAAGCGTTTTTTTTAAACATTTTTTTTCTAACAGACAGAAAAACAATTAAAATCAAAATAACTAAAAATATCCTATGGGCATATAATATATCAAAGTTTGCAGAAAAACAAGGCCTACAACATGAACATTTTACTACTGTCAAATAAAATGCCCATAAAATCTAATAAATAAAAAGGTCCTACTGCTGCAATAAAAACCAATAAAACCATTTTTAAAATACCAAAATGAATTCAAATTCATTTATCTCCAATTTTCTGCTGTAGGGAATCATGTTACCCTATTTTCCATGTAATTTCTTTTTGGAGAAAAATAATTTGAATAAAACCAAATAACTCAATATTTGAATTTGAGTTTCCAGAAAATTTCAGAAAAACTTCCAACTCATATTTCCTATAAATTGAAGAAGTCATTTTATCTTCTCTCTGGAAAATCATTGAGTTGCATAAAGTTTCTGAATTCGAAATATCTCAAGATTTAAATTCAATATCCTTTCAAAGCCCTTTATCATTTAGAATAAATGGAAGAAGTCATATTATCTTCACTCTAGGGTTTTGTGTTGAAAAGAATTTGAATTCCCCCGGAGATCAAATAGCAAAGTGAAAGTTTTGGGAAAGTCATTTTATTCCCTCTCATTTAACTTTCAAAAGTTTCAAATTCACTCAATTTCACTCAGCACATCAAACAGCAATCAAATCTATCTATTTACTATAACATTCCAAAATTTAGAATTTTGGGATGTTACACCTAGTGAGGCAAGTCCTTCGTGGGCGACGACCATGGTGGGATAGACAAGGTTGCTTCTTCGTGGACTCTTCGTGGGTGGAGCCCTCCGTGGGCTTGCGCAGTCGTTACCCTTCGTGGGTTGAAGTCTCCATCAACGTGGATGTATGATAGCACCACCTATCGGAACCACGCCAAAAACATCTGTGTCTCCAATTGCGTTTGCACTCTCCAACCCCCCTCCCTTTACCTTCATATGCAATGCTTTACATTCCGCTGCCACAACTCTAGAATTGCATGTGTAGGAAGATTGCTTGACTTGTGCTAAGTTGCTAAAATCTCCAAAAACTTAAAATTGGGAAAAGGCTAAGGTTTTATTTGGTCAAGTAGTCTAATCACCCCCCTCTAGACATACTTTCGATCCTACATTTGGGCACCGACTTTCTTGGTACTCTATTGAGAATGTGAATGGCGGTTTTAAGCGCCTCCATCCATAATCCCAATGGCAAGGTGGACTAACTCAGCATGCTGCGCACCATATCCATAAGTCTACGGCTACGCCTTTCAGCTACTAAATTTTGCTGAGGCTCGCCCGACATTGAATACTGGGCTATTATGTGAGTCTCCTGCAAGAACTTTGCGAAAGGTCCAGGGACCTGGCCATATGGAGTGTGCCGACCATAGTACTCTGCCCCACGGTCGGATATTACTATCTTTATTCTTTTATCATGCTGATTTTAAACTTCAGCTTGGAATATCTTAAATTTATCCAACGCTTCAGATCTTTCTTTGATTGGATAAATATAACCATAGCGAGAGTAGTCATCTGTGAATGTTATGAACGAGTCATTGCCATCCACACTTTTCACCAGAAATGGTCCACAAATGTTAGTGTGGATGATTTCTAGTGTGCTTGTGCTACGGTTTGCACCCTTTTTGATTTGTTTTACATACTTTCCTTTAATGCAATCTATGCATTGTTCTAAGTCTGAGAACTCTAACAGACGAAGAATTTCACTTTTGACTAATCTTTCTATTCTCCCCAAATATGGCCCAAGTGACAGTGCCATAATTTCGATGAGTCGTTGATACGTCCAAAACGTATCTATAATTTCTGCTTGCTGCATGCCACTTTTGGGTGATATTGCTATGATATTCATACACTTCCATACACTTTTGATCATATTTGGACTAACTTACTAATCCAGTGCACCCCAGTGCCAGTTTCTGTTTTCGGCTGTTTTTGTATTTCAGGTTTTCACGTTTCGAGAACTGCCCAGAAAAATCCAGAAAAATTATATAAAAAATCAGCGTTCCGGAAACAACACTGCGTCCGAAGGGCAGCCTGGGGGGGGGGGCACCAGGGCTCCAGGCGCCCTGGCGGCGCCCCCCCGGGCCGCGCCGGGGGGGCGCCTGGGCCCCCCGAAGCCCATCCGGTGCCCCCCTTTGGCATATATTTAGAGGGTCCTCCGAAACCCTCAGGGGAGGAACACTTTTCATGATCCCATCTCTGTTCCGCCGCCGCCGCCGCTTCCAAGATCGGGAGCACCAGGAGAACTCTTCCCGGCACCCTGCCGGAGGGGAGGATCACCACCGGGAGCTTCTCCACCACCATGGACACCTCCCGGATGACTCGTGAGTAGTCTCCCTTGGACCATGAGTCCATGACCAGTAGCTATGTGATGTTCTCCTCCCGTTCTTGTGCTTCACTAACTAGCCCTCGTGAGCTGCCCTACATGATCGAGGCACATATGTAATCCTTATGCTGTTGCTATGTTGAGTTTGCTGAGATCCGATGGATTATGAGATTATGTTCAGATTGATCTTGAGTAATATATTTGATTCACCTCTTTTATATTTATGTTCATAAGTAATTCTTGCATGTTCTCCGTTGTTATTTATTGCTTTGGCCGAGTAGTAGGTAGTGACTCCAAGAGGGAACATTATGCTTGATTGTGGGTTCATGCCCCTCGATGACTAGCTTGAGTGACAGAAACATGAGTCGAGGGGATGTGCTGTTGCCACAAGGGGGAAAACAACGGTGCTTGTGCCCGCGGGTGCAAGGATTGTTTACTTTACGCAAAGTTCTTTTAATGCAGTTGTCTGTTGCATTGAGTTTACACTATGGGTGGGACTCGCAACTTAATACCAGCGAGATGTTCTGGATAGATATCTCAAGGTGGATGATTAGTAGTAGGCATTGATGGATTTCGGTCTACTTACTTTGGCGTACCGCCCATGCTTTGAACCTCAACCTTTCTTGCAATGTAGTCAGCATTGGTTTGCGTTCGTGGTCCTATCAATTGCCCAGCTATAGTTTGTTTACCTCACATAGCTGTTTTATCGTCTTTTGGGAGAGAGACATCACTAGTGAACATCATGAGACTCCGGTCCTTATTACTATCATTGATCACACCCGCTATTTACTTTTCATTACTATTTACTATTGCAAAACACTATCTATCACTACTATCATTTGCTTTTAACCCTTTGTGAACTACAAGGCCGGAGGGATTGACAACCTCTCTGTACTCGTTGGGAGCAAAGTTATTTGTATCTGTGTGGAGGTCCACGTTGATTGCTAATTACGCCGTTAGCAGTTGACACCTACTTGTTGAACCTAGGAGTCTCTGGGGATTCGATCCTTGGCATCTTTGCTAAGGGAAAACACTTCTACAATACTGCATCTTACACCTTCCACTTGGGGTAACCAACGAGGGGTTCGAGGCCCATCAAGGAGTATTTTCTGGCGCCGTTGCCGGGGACTCCACTCTTCAGGATAGGGGAGTTGCATGCTATCTTTTACCTTTGCTTTTCAGTCTTGTTAGTTTACCTTTCAGTTTTTGCTTCAGTACCTTTTATCGAAAATCACAAAAATAGTTATCTTGTTCTTTAGTTGTCATTATGTCGGGTCCTTTTGCCTTTGACGAGGCAGAAGTTCTCACCTTTAAACAAAGAGGTGGGGAAAGTTTGAAAGATGCTTGGTATAGAATTAATGATTCACAAAAGAGCCACCAAGAAGCAACCTACTACTATCTTACTTAGAAATTTTTATGTTGGAATTACTTCTTGGAATAGGTTTATTCTAGATACTGCTATCAATGAGAATTTCCTAGAGGCCCCAGTTTGGGAGTCTCTTAGTATTATTGAAAATCTTGTTGGGAATCTCCCTGTTGTTAGCATTCGTGAGGACATCACCCTAGCTCACATTATGAAAAAACTTGAAAGAATAGAGCTAGAGATGCCAAGCATTAATAAGATGAATGAGTTGGATCATAAGATCCAAGGGAATTTGAATAGACTTGATAGCTCCATGCATAAAATTTTCAAAATTTTGGAGACCGTCAAATTCCATGACTTGGACTCTTCTAGGATAGACAAGATTGAGGATATCTTTGATACTCTAGGAACCACCTTCTCCTCAACTAAAACCAAAAAGGTAGAAACTCCGGCAAAGCGGGAGCCTAAGTTCGTTCACGTTCCAAAGGCTCCCCGTTCTAAAAGTAATCCATCTATTGCCAAAGGGGTTGAAACTGTAAAGACTTTGGAAGAAACACTATGATCCAATGTGATGAATTTATAAATGAATCTTCCCTTGACTTTTATCCTTTTGGTCTTCTACCTAGAAGTATCTCTATGAGGCCTTTGTTTGAGAGTCCTCTTAAGACTAGTTGTATTATTGAAGAGCTTTTTGATGATCTTGATGATGGTTCAATTGATACAACTTGATCTATGCATTATGCCTAGCTTAAAGGCATAAAAGAAAGCGCTTTTGGGAGGCAGCCCACATGAATAATTTTTTTGCTTTTGTTGTGTCTTGATGTTGTTTACAGCTGTAGCATCATCATTGTATCTTTGCTTTTCATATTTGTGCCAAGTATAGCCTCCGATTGCTAGAAAGTTCAAAAGTTGTGAGGTGCTGTCCAGGAAACAGATTCTGTCCTTGGATAGAAAAATTCGTATAAAATCACCAGATCATCTTTTTGGTCTGAATTTTTTTGACAGCGTTCTCTATATAATTGTGTTTCGTGCGTCTGTTCTGAGTTTTTTGATTTGAGTTGCAGAAGTATCCCGAACAGATCAATTACTACCTGCTGTTCTGTTTTTCACAGATTCTGTCCTGTTTTGCCTTTCCTTCACTTTGCAAATCAAGAACTTGCTTTTTCTTTGCAAAACCTTTTGGCAATCTTGAGAAACAGTAGAACTTCAAGAATATCTTTATTTCCAGCAAGATATAATTATTTTATTAAGTACTAACCTCGCTAATCAGATTATGATGAGTTATGTATGAAGGGAGTTTTCAAGTGTGCGAGGGAAGATGATAAAAAAGATTCAGGAGTGTCAAGCGCTCAAGCTTGGGGATGCCCCCGTGCACCCCCAAGAAATATTCAAGGAGACTCAAGCGTCTAAGCTTGGGGATGCCCCCGTGCATCCCCTTCTCCATCAACATTATCAGTTCGTCTTTCGTTCCGCTATATTTCTATCACTTCATGTGTTATGTGTTATGCTTGGAGCGTCTTGCTTTTAGTTTTCTTTTTAGTTTTTCATAACGAGTCGGAACTCAGCATTCTTTATGTGGGAGAGAAACACGCTCCACTTCTACCTAGAACATAACATAGAATTTTCATGTCTAACTATGCTGTGTGTGTTCTTTGTCTTTTAATAGCTACTATCATGCTCTGCTCTTAGTATTCATGCTTATCTTTTCAAAGAGCTTTTGTTTAGTTGGTTGCTTGAACTCTCTTTAATTATCATGCTCACCTTATTAAGAGAGTTTGCTTCCGTTGCATTGGTTATTGTGTCTATGATAAAGATGCTACTTGCATAATGGTGCTTAGTAGTTCAGGTTTTCTTATGGTTAATCTCAAATAGCTGGGGGGTTCCCAATGTGTTATTGGAGTACCAACTTGATTTGTTTGCCTATGATATGGTATGGTTTAGTAATATCTTCCTTCGAGAATTTATTTTGATTGAATTGACGTATGCTCACGCATATTTAAGACTGTAAAGAAAGTCTGTCAAGCCTTGATGATCTTTTATTTCTAAGTAGCGATATAACTACCATGCCTGATTCAATATTGCTTTGTCGCTCTGCATGATTATGACCGTCATTGCTCTCTTAGTTGGTCGCTCCCAGTCTTTTTGCTAACCTCCACCTGTACTAAGCAAACTAACTTTGCAATACATAGCTCATGGGAAAGTAGCTTAAAAACTACTGTGGTAAAGAATATGTTGCCTATGTATCTTATTTCCTATAAGTTGCTTGCTGAGCGGTAACCATGTTTCTGGGGACGCCATCAACTGTCACACTTTTGTTGAATATCATGTGAGTTGCTATGCATGTTCGTCTTGTCTGAAGTAAGGGTGATTTACCGTGGGTTGAATGAATATGCATATTGTTAGAGAAGAACATTGGGCCGCCAACCAAATCCATGTATCATGGTGGAAGTTTTAGCTTGGACGTTGATCCTCAATCTCTTATAAGAACATGCTTATGCATTAAAGAGGAGTCCATCATCTATTTTCTATGTTGTCCCGGTATGGATGTCCTCAAGTTGAGATCTATCAAAAACGAGAAATCAAATGCGATTTATCTCCTTGGACCTTTGTACAGGTGGCATAGAGGTACCCCTTTGTGACACTTGGTTGAAACATATGTAATGCAATGATAACCCATGGAAATCCGAGCTAATTAGGACAAGGTGCGAGCACTATTGGTATTCGATGCATGAGGCTTGCAACTTATAGGATGTCTTATGCATGACACATATGAAGCACTACTACCGTTGACAAAATTGATTCCATGTTTTCAAAATAAAAAGCTCTAGCACATAACCTTTCTTTTACTTTTATGTTAAAGCACCAACTACTGAGAGCATGATTGTCATTCTGAGTGTAATGTGCATTGTCCCAAAGTAGCATTGTCTTTTGCATGATTGTGATATCGTTTATTTTGAAATCATTGTATCTAGTCATCACTTAAACCTTGAAGATGCCCCTGCATTTATGTTTTGCATCACTAAAGGGGGCAAGCTAGATATTACTTTATCATATTTGCACATCATGTTCATTGCAAATCTTTTTGATGTTTCAGTTTCATGTTGTAGAACTTTCAGTCATTTGTGATTTTCTCATGAGGCAACTTAATTACTATAGAATCATTGTCTCAGTAAGCTTTTGTCATATGACTATGAAAAAGTCCTATATGGTTAATAGCATGTCACCATAGAAATTATTCTTGTTATCATTTACCTACTCGAGGACGAGCAGGAATTAAGCTTGGGGATGTTGATACGTCCAAAACATATCTATAATTTCTGCTTGCTCCATGCCACTTTTGGGTGATATTGCTATGATATTCATACACTTCCATACACTTTTGATCATATTTGGACTAACTTACTAATCCAGTGCACCCCAGTGCCAGTTTCTGTTTTCGGCTGTTTTTGTATTTCAGGTTTTCACGTTTCGAGAACTGCCCAGAAAAATCCAGAAAAATTATATAAAAAATCAGCATTCCGAAAACAACACTGCGTCCGAAGGGCAGCCTGGGGGGGCCACCAGGGCTCCAGGCGCCCTGGCGGCGCGCCCCCCCTGGGCCGCGCCGGGGGGGCGCCTGGGCCCCCCGAAGCCCGTCCGGTGCCCCCCTTTGGCATATAATTAGAGGGTCCTCCGAAACCCTCAGGGGAGGAACTCCTTTCGCGATCCCATCTCTGTTCCGCCGCCGCCGCCGCTTCCAAGATTGGGAGCACCAGGAGAACTCTTCCCGGCACCCTGCCGGAGGAGAGGATCACCACCGGGAGCTTCTCCACCACCATGGACGCCTCCCGGATGACTCGTGAGTAGTCTCCCTTGGACCATGAGTCCATGACCAGTAGCTATGTGATGTTCTCCTCCCGTTCTTGTGCTTCACTAATTAGCCCTCGTGAGCTGCCCTACATGATCGAGGCACATATGTAATCCTTATGCTGTTGCTATGTTGAGTTTGCTGGGATCCGATGGATTATGAGATTATGTTCAGATTGATCTTGAGTAATATATTTGATTCACCTCTTTTATATTTATGTTCATAAGTAATTCTTGCATGTTCTCCGTTGTTATTTATTGCTTTGGCCGAGTAGTAGGTAGTGACTCCAAGAGGGAACGTTATGCTTGATTGTGGGTTCATGCCCCTCGATGACTAGCTTGAGTGACAGAAACATGAGTCTAGGGGATGTGCTGTTGCCACAAGGGGGAAAACAACGGTGCTTGTGCCCGCGGGTGCAAGGATTGTTTACTTTACACAAAGTTCTTTTAATGCAGTTGTCTGTTGCATTGAGTTTACACTATGGGTGGGACTCACAACTTAATACCAGCGAGATGTTCTGGATAGATATCTCAAGGTGGATGATTAGTAGTAGGCATTGATGGATTTCGGTCTACTTACTTTGGCGTACCGCCCATGCTTTGAACCTCAACCTTTCTTGCAATGTAGTCAGCATTGGTTTGCGTTCGTTGTCCTGTCAATTGCCCAGCTGTAATTTGTTTACCTCACATAGCTGTTTTATCGTCTTTTGGGAGAGAGACATCACTAGTGAACATCATGAGACTCCGGTCCTTATTACTATCATTGTTCACACCCGCTATTTACTTTTCGTTACTATTTACTATTGCAAAACACTATCTATCACTACTATCATTTGCTTTTAACCCTTTGTGAACTACAAGGCCGGAGGGATTGACAACCTCTCTGTACTCGTTGGGAGCAAAGTTATTTGTATCTGTGTGCAGGTCCACGTTGATTGCTAATTGCGCCGTTAGCAGTTGACACCTACTTGTTGAACCTAGGAGTCTCTGGGGATTCGGTCCTTGGCATCTTTGCTAAGGGAAAACACTTCTACAATACTGCATCTTACACCTTCCACTTGGGGTAACCAACGAGGGGTTCGAGGCCCATCAGTCGTGAGTTCTCTTTATTTTCTTTTGTTCTTTAGTCGACGCGGAAACATGCTCATTCACATTGAACACATAATAAATAAAGCACATCGTGAAGTAAAGCATCACCCACATAAGCATTATTAAACCATATGGCACATTTCCCATGTCCAAAATCTCATTCATAATGATCTTTGTCCAAACATGAAACACTAATCAAGTTTCTATTACATTAAGGAACATATTAAACATCTCTAAGCAGAAGATTGAATCCATCAGCTAACTCCAGGGAGATGTTGCCGACAGCTTCAACTTATGCTTGTATCCCATTTGCAACTTCAATGCCTCTTTCTCTTCTTTGCGTAGTCCGGGTCGAATGGAATCCCTGTAAAGAATTTGCAACTTGAACAGTTGCTCCTGAGTCAGTCCACCAAGTAGATTTAAAAAACTATGTATACAAGGATTCATTTACTAAGGAAACAATGTTGTTACCTTGCTTTGCCATTAAGGACTTCAGCCAATCAGGGCAGTCTTTCTTGTAGTGCCCAGTCTGCTTACAGTGGAGACATGTGTCTTTGTCCACTCAGAAAGGCTTTTGCTGATGCTGACGCTGATAGGGAGCTTTTCCATGAGGCTTAGAGGGAGAACCTTTGCTATTTTGATTATAATTCTTTTTATTATCCTTCATATAGTTGATAGAACCACCATGTGAGGCTCTAAGTCTCTCCTCCTCCTGGACACACATGGTTATAGTCTTTTCTATGTCCCATGTTCCAGGTGACACATTGTAGTTTACTACAAAGGTTTCAAACTCCGTTGGCAGTGAAGCCATGACCAGGTGGACCAGGAGCACTGGTTTGATTTCCAGATCCGCATCCATGGGCTTGAGCTTTGCTGCCATGTTGCTCATCCTCAGGATGTGCTCTCTTATTCCATGACCACCGCTAGTGTAGTTCTCTGTTACCAATTGCTTTATCAACTGGGTGGCATATGTCTTTGAAGAACCAGTGAACTGGCTCTTTATCTTTGTAAGAAACTCCCCTACGGAAGTGCACTCTGCAATTGAGCCCACGATGGCGTTCTCAATTGTATTCTTTATAAATGACATGCACTTTTTATTTGCATTGACCCACTTTTGGTTTTCGAGGGTATACAACATCTCCAATGGAGCATGATCCCTCCTCTTTTTATCCCACATAGCATCATCATCAGTGGCCTCTCTGACTGGCTCTGTAGGTCTGACCGTCTGTGGTTCAACCACAATCCATTCCACCTCAACACAAACAAATGCCAGGTCTACTTTCTTCCTCCACTCAGTGTAGTTGTCACCTCTGAGTGTCGGAACATCTTTTAGGCAACACATCAAGAGGTACCCTCCTGAAAACACAATGGAGTGATATCATTATAACAATCATATGCATAAATCTAATGTTGGTCAAATTAAATATACAATTTTCTATGCAATTAAATCTATATTACCGTTGGGCAAAATATTAGAAATAAATGCACCTTTATTTCAATAATAAAACATGATCATGTTATTAACAACGTTGGTCATAAAAATAACATAATCATATTCATTTAATAATCACTTTAACATGCTCTTATAAACTTAATTCTATGTAAACTTTTATTTTCTTTGTAAAAGAGCACTAATTATTTACGCAGCGGAAAAACATGAATATAAAATTCATGAACCTTTTATTTTTTACAAAAACTTTTCTTTGACCAAATAAAAATTCATGAACTTTATTATTTTCTTTATAAAATTTATGAACATTTCTTTCTCTGAAAATTTTCCATTTTCATTTTTAGAAACTTTTTCTGTTTACTTTTATATTTTTTTGTCTAGAAAACAAAAAAGTCGGCTCAGCCGCTGTGCATTTCGGCCCAGCCCGCGGCTGTGGCCTCGCCCTTTCAGCCCAGCGGCCTGCTGGCCTGCTCCCTTTCCGGCCCAGCGGCCCCGTTTCGGCTAGGGTTAGCTCCGTGGCCGTCGGATCTAATCCGATGGACCAACGTTCTTCTCGCTCGATAAAAAACGGCCAATGCGATGGGGGGCGAGGTGAATGTAGGATCGAAAGTATGTCTAGAGGGGGGGGGTGATTAGACTACTTGTAAATATAAAAATTCTGCCTTTTGATCAAGAACAATTTTTGGCAGATTCACAATTATGATCAAGTCAAGCATCACCCTACACATGCAATTCTAGAGTATAAGCAGCGGAAAGTAAATTGCACATGTAGTAAATAGAGGTGGAGAAGAGCAAACGCAATTTGGAGACGCGGTGATTTTTCCCGTGGTTCCGATAGGTGGTGCTATCGTACATCCACGTTGATGGAGACTTCAACCCACGGAGGGTAACGGCTGCGCGAGTCCACGGAGGGCTCCACCCACGAAGGGTCCACGAAGAAGCAACCTTGTCTATTCCATCATGGCCTACGCCCACGGGGGGCTAGCCTTACTCGGGGTAGATCTTCACGAAGTAGGCGATCTCCTTGCCCTTACAAACTTCTTGGTTCAACTCCACATCTCGATGACGGAGGCTCCCAAGCGACACCTAACCAATCTAGGAGGCACCACCCTCCAAAAGGTAATAGATGTTGTAGATGATGATGAACTCCTTGCTCTTGTGCTTCAAATGATAATCTCCCCAACACTCAACTCTCCTCACTGATTTGGCTGTGGTGGAAGAAAGGATTGAGTGGAAAGCAACTTGGGAAGGTTAGAAATCAAGTTTCATATGGTAGGAATGGAGTAACTTGATCTCAACACAAGGGTAGGTAGTTCTCTTCTCAGAAAGTGTAAGGTAGGAGTGGTAGTTCTTTCTGATGGCTCTCTCCACGAATGAAGAGGGGGTGGAGGGGTATATATAGCCTCCACACAAAATCCAACCGTTACACACATAATTGAGCAATCTCGGTGAGACCGAAGTGGACAACTCGGTCAGACCGAAAGTTCAAATAATGTGAACGTTGGGGTTTTCGGTGGGACCGAAAATACCATCTCGGTTAGTCCGATTTGAGCAAAGACAGGAACTTGCCAGTTTCGGTGAGACCGAAATCATCAACTCGGTTATTCCGATTTGAGGACAAACGGTTACAGAAGCTTGGCAGCCCATGTTTCGGTGAGACCGATCTCAAACTCGGAATGACCGATTTTTCTAGGGTTTGGCTTATGGCTGAGGTGGTTCATCTCGGTGGGACTGAGTTTGGAAAATCGGTTGGTCCGAGATTACTTATGAGTGTGTATTGTAGTGAAAGTTGCTGATAGTTAAAGGAGATATATCACTAAGCACTTGAGCAACCAGATCATCAACGCAACCTCATCCCCTTTTAATAGTATTGGCTTTTCCTATGGACTCAATGTGATCTTGGATCACTAAACCAAAAATGGAGTCTTGAGCTTTTGCCAATGCTTGCCTTAGCATTTTGAGGGGTCCACTTCTTCAGTCATTGCCATACCCATATCACTGAACTTCTCTGAAATGATTCTCAAGTAGCTATTAGTTCAATGATATATATGTTGTTATTAATTGCCAAAACCACCCGGGGATTAGTTGCACTTTCAATCTCCCCCTTTTTGGTAATTGATGACAACATATAGATCAAAGCTTCGACAAAAGATATAATCAATGAATAATATCGTCGCTTTGAGAGGTATGTGATAAGCAAGAGCTCCCCCTAAATTTGTGCATTATTTAAAATTTGCGTTTGAATGCAAATGCACAATCAATTAGGATCATGGGTCACTCTTCCATGTCACATACATCTTGGTGGAGCGCACAAAATGATAAGAATGAAAAGCATGCACCCAATCACCAAGACATGAGTAAATATCCATACAAGATAGGAATAGCATATGATAAGCATTAAGCACACATTAAAGCATAGTACGACTAAGCACTCATTAAGGTAGCATCAAACGTAGTATCAAGCACACTGAAAGTTTCAAGAACCAAAAGTACCAAAAGAAACTCAAAGAAACCGCAAAAGAACGAAAGAGCACTCTCTCTCTCGAAGCCCTATGATCTATACAATTTCTCCCCCTTTGGCAACAAGTTACCAAAAAGTTTGAAAAAGCATAGAGCTAAACGTCACTGTGGGCTCTGCTGGCGGCTCCTGTCTGGGTAGATGTCGGAGTAGAAATGACGGCATCGACGAAGACTTCAGCTGATGTTTGCGCTGGAGGAGTGGATACTAGAGCTGTGGCTGGAGTGACTGCTGGAGCTGTAGGAGGTGCTGAAGTGGTAGTCCTGGAGTCAGTCACTGGAATAGCAGCTGATCGGGATCCTCTGGGAACCGGAGCAGTCTGGCGATGAGAGTCCTGGACTAGGTCACCCTGCATTAGCTCTGCCCTGTCCTGCCTTGCTTCCTCCATGTCTGCCTCAAGCTTGTTGACGGTCACCTGAAGTTCAGTCGGCTTCACGTCCAGAGCGTGGACCTTCCCGTCAACAATCCTCTCTAAGCTCTCCTGAGATTGTTCAATGCTGGCCAGGCGTTGTTCAATCCTTTGGGTAGCTTCAAGAATCTGCTCTCCGAAGCTCTTTGGTTTAGCTGCTGCTGCTGCTGCCTCTTTATCAGCTTTGGCTTTCCTAGCAGCTTCGATCTTGGCTTGACCTTCAACCGAAGTTGGATCCTCCTCATCCATCACAACAACATTGTCTTCATGCTCTGGCTGCAGTGGTAAGTGCTTCCTATCCAACATGAATTTGCCCGTGCCAAACTTGGCATTGATAAGCATCTGAATCTGTGGGGCAAATCCACATGACCTCTTCTGGTCAGCTGCAGTCCTCTTAATGGTCTCTACCATTAAGTCCATCACCTTGAAAGGTGCCTTCTCATCAAGTATATGCAGCATGTTGATAGAATACCCTCTGATCATGCGATGGTCTCCAGACTTGGGCATCAAGGTATGCCTCAGAATAGTGTTAGTGGTAGGTAGACCTGCCTGGAGATAATAAACTGAGCCGAGCTTCCACACTTCCAAATCTGCTGCGGGGATCTCCTTGTACATGTTCTTCATGGAATCATGGTTCTTCTTAGGAATCCCATAGACATCAATGTCGTCCTCTCGTTGCACTGGAGCATTCAGAAGTTCTGCCCATTCTTCAACAGAAGAAGAAAACCTTTGACCTTCAGTCATCCAGGTGATCTTCCCATCAGGATAGAAATGAGCTGTGGCATAGAACTGCATAATCATCTCATCGTTCCAATCTGTTAGTTTCTGACCCACAAACTCAGCAACTCCACATGCAGTAAAGCTTTCATGCACATGGGGAAAGAAGTCTCGGTGCTCTTCACTGTCAATGTATTTCTAGTCAACGTATCTGGTATCTGCAACTATTGGCTTCTTGTCCATCATCACAGTCCCATAGAAGTCCTGCTGCTCTCTGGTGTGGAATCTGGGGTCTACAGCAGTCCTTCTCCTCACGGCATATGGGTCAGTTTGTCTCCATAGCCTGAGACCTCTATCTTTCCTTGCCTTCATATCCTCGGCTTGAGGATGAGCATCGTTGTGAAGTGGCAGTTTTGGACGGAGTTTTAGCAACACATGTTCTTCTTCATCAGACTCAGATGGTGGCACATCACCCTTGTTCTTCTCAGATGCTGGAATGTTCCTGGTTGTCCTCTTGGGCTTGGCAGTAGGCTTTGCTGGAGCTGCCTTAGCTTGAGCAGGCTTCTTGGGCTTAGAAGTGGCTCCAGCCCTAATTGCATCACCCATGAGCTTCTGCTTCTGAGGAGCAGGCTGGGGTGCTTCTTCTTCTTCTTCCTCGACTGCTGCATCTGCATGAGGATCAGCATACACTACCCTTTTCCTCTTGGAAGTTTTCTTCACTTTACTTGGGGCCGGCTCCCCCAAGTTCAGCTTCTTGGCAACAGCTGACTGCTTGACCTTGCTGGTGCCTTTCTTTGACTGCTACCCTTGTTGCTCTTTGGCAACAACCTTTCTCTTAGGCTTGGAGGACACTTCTTCCTCAGCAATGAAATCAGAATCTTCATCATCTGAGTTCCTCTCCTTTCTGGCTCTGGTGGCTGCAGGAGGCAAGCCACTAGGTGTACTCCTCTCACCATCATCAACTAGACTACTAGCCTCAGGACTAGTGTCTGCTTCCGGAATGTCCGCAAAAGGTGACTCTGACCTGTTCTGGCTGTCACTGGCATCTGACATGGCTGACAACCTGTGAATAGATAAGGTATAGGCAGAGTAGAAGAGTTATCACAAACTGCAGAGGTTTTTGCAAACAAAATGAGTTCAAATCTTAGTTTTAAGTTTTCACAGAATGCATTTCGGTCAGACCGATTTTCAGTTTCGGTGAATCCGAAGTGTATAACAGAAACTTAAACACACCACTTTCGGTTGGACCGAAATGGGTTTCGGTCCTGCCGATACACTAGGGTTTTACTAAGACTATACTTCGGTCACACCGATTTGCACAACTCGGTTGGACCAAAAGTGCAGTGCAATGGCCAGAGGCCGAATCGGTCACACCGAAATTTCAGAATCGGTTTCACCGAGATGTGTTCCGTGGAAACCTAACCCTAAGAATTTTACTCGAAACTAGAACCGATCTGGTGGAGAAGAAGTTTTCAATCGTGGCCAGATATAGAGCAAACCAGACGTGCAATGAATCAGATGGGAGCACGAGAGGGATCGAGACTCACCCTAACTTGGTAGAGTCCCTCTACGGCGGCAACGGCGTGGAGGAGAAATCCGTTGACGGCGGCGGAGACCTGCGGCGAGGGCGCACAGGCGATGACGGCGACGATCCGGAGATCAGGGCGACGGCAGCAGGGGACGTGGGAGCGAAAACGTTTGAAGGAATAATCAACGCGCGCTGCCCTCAGTATTTATATCCCCTTGCTGTCGGTGGGACCGAGTTGAAAAACTCGGTGACACCGAGATGGATAACTGCTATGCAGTTACGCATTTCGGTCACGCCGAGATTTAGAACTCGGTTTCACCGAGATGAAACCTAGATCAGTCTAAGTGTTTCGGTTTGACCGAGTGGGAGAAAGTTGGTCTGACCGAAATTTACTTAGAAGGTTTTGGAAGTCAGCCTTAGACGGATCGGTGGCTCCGAGTGCTCCTCAGTCGGAGGGTCCGAAAATGACTTGTTCAAAGTTTGTGATATAAGCATGAATAGAATTTGAGACAAGAAAGCATAGATAGCTAGGGGAGGTACTTAGGCATTCTTGTCCATCCATTTGGCCAGAAAAATCAAGACAACCAAAACAACAACTGGATGTCCTCGAATGGATAAAATCATGCATTCAACATGCTCACACAATAAGATAGCAAATGAAATATGTGTCAAACATGCACAACCAAAACTCTAGCTACTAGCACACAATTTGTCGATGACTAGGTCATCTTTATATGTGTATTTTGACTTAGGAGCCAAATGAGAACATTTGATCATAGGTCATACTCATCGTTTAAGCACAAGTGGGGTTACCACTTTTACGTAAAGCATTGATGTGTTCACATCATTTGAAGATGCTTTAGCTCAATTTTTAGAGTAAAGCTCCCCCTAGATGTGAGAACCCCTTTTAAAGGGTCAAACTAACCTTGGGTTGTCGTAGAAGACTTCATGTAGATGTTGAAGATGTGGATGCTCAATGTTGATGTAGATCATCAAGAGTTGGGAGCTATCCTTTTGGATTAGGGAACTTTCAATACCTACATGGGTTAGTCCCACAAGGAACAAACAAGGATATCCATAGACATAGATTGAAGTTCACAATAGATGATGTCCATGGAAGCAATGATTACCTTGTCCCTTGACTTACCAATAAGAGGGTTTGTGACTCCATGAACTAGTGCATGATGTGGAAGTTGATTGCACAAGTTGCCAAAATGAATGTGAGTGAAGTATGTTGGCGGAGTCACCCTCAAGAACCTTCTAGTTCTTCTTCTTCGGGATCCACATCATCTTGATGGGAATCCTTGGGGTTGTAGTTGAGCTTGACGAAGTAGAACTTGACGTGTCCTTGGGAACCCACTTGACCATGGCTTGAGGTGCTTCAATGAATGCATCAATCTCCTCTTGAAGCTTGTCCTTGGCTTTTAGCTTGTGGTCTTGTGGTGGAAGGTCATCTTGAGCTTGTTCCACATTGGAAGAAGTAGGATCATACTTCTCCTTTTGAGAAACAAACTGCGGAGTAGGATATTGACCTTCTTCCCACTTAACACCTTCGGCGTTGAACTTTCGCTCAAAACCAATTCCTTGATTCTTCCGGTGCCTCCCTTGCTTGCGAACAATTTCCTCAAAGTTCTTGCTTCCGGCAAGACTCTTGTAGATACCTTTCTCTATGATTTCCTTCAATAAGCTTTTTTATTGCTCAAGTGTAACTTGGCTTGAAACATTGTTAGTGGAATCAAGAGAACTACTAGAAGCAACAACATTGGATTTAACATGGTTATTGTTACTACTAGAGGAAGAATTTTTCTTATGCTTGTCATGCTTAGTCTTAATAGGTGGCAAGAAATTAGACAAGAGAAGTCGTTTGGCAAGATATGAAGAACTCTTCTTTCGAAGATCGTCATTGATCGCTTTTAGAAACTCATGTTCTTGCTCTAGAGTGAGCTTCTCGAAGCGTAGCTTCTCATGAGATCTTAAGAGCTCTCTATGATCTTCTTGAGTTGTTTCATGAGCTAACTTAAGAGTGTTTAGTTCTTTAGTTAGACGCTCAATCTCCTTCATAGCATTGTCATTCGACTCTTCTCGACTATAAAGACTACTAGCATTTTCATCGTTACTAAGCTCACTAGATTTATCATGCAAGAGCTCATCTTCACCAAGCAAGTCATCCTCATCATTATCAAAGTCAATGAATTCAGGGTGTGTTACCTTGGGGCCTTTAGCCATGAAGCATCTTCCAATTCCCTCATTTGGTGAATCAAATAAGTCGTAGGAGTTGGAGTTGGAGGATACGAGAGCAAGACCGGCAACACCTTCATCTTGACTGTAGTCGGAGTCGGAGTGATAGCTTCCATCGGATTGGTTGTCGGAGTCGGAGCCGGAGACCCATTCACCTACATGAGCTTGATGTCTTCTTCTTGTGTAGCTCCTTGATGACTTGTCTTTCCTCTCCGAATCCTTGCTTCTCCGAGAGGGTCTTCGTTCATAACGATCATCTCTACTCCTTCTCTCTTTCCGAGGTGACTCATCTCTTGATCTTCTTCTTGGAGATTCTTCTCTTCTCTTGTGGGGAGCTGTACACTCATTTGAGTAGTGTCCGGGTCTTCCACAATTGTAGCAGTTTCGATCACGACTAGAAGATCTCTTTTCATCATATGATCTAGACTTTGAGCTTCTCTCTTTGCCTCTATTCTTGTAGAATTTGTTGAAGTTCTTAACCATTAGGCTTATCTCTTCATTGGAAATTAACTTGTCACTTGAGGTTGTGGGAGCATCACTTGTAGCTTTGTAAGCACCACTTGACTTGTTGTGAAGCTCTTCCTTATCCTTAAGTGTCATCTCATGAGCAACAATTCTTCCAATGACTTCAGTTGGCTTGAGAGTCTTGTAGTTTGGCATCATTTGGATCAAAGTGCACACGGTGTCATACTTTCCATCCAAAGCTCTGAGAATCTTCTTAATGATGAATCGGTCGGTCATTTCTTCGCTTCCTAAGTCGGCAATCTCATTTGTGATGAGAGCAAGCCTAGAGTACATTTCAGCGACTCCTTCACCATCCTTCATCTTGAACTTGTCAAGTTGACCTTGAAGAATATCTAGCTTTGATTCCTTCACAGACTCGGTACCTTCGTGCATTTCAACCAAAGTATCCCAAATCTCTTTAGCATTCTCAAGACGGCTGATTTTGTTGAACTCCTCGGGACACAAAGCATTGAAGAGAATGTCACAAGCTTGAGCATTGTTGCAACATCCGCAACTCTTCCGGTGTAGCTTCGCGATCCGGAACTTTTACTTCCTCGAAGAATTCACCTTGCATACCAACACAAATAATGCCCCATGCGGCTGGGTTATGACCAAAAATATGCATTTTCATTTTATGCTTCCAACTAGCAAAATTTGTACCATCAAAGTAAGGACCTCTACGATAATTACCCTCACTAGACCCCATACTCTCCTAGGTTGTGAAACCAAGCTTATGGAGTCCAATGCAATGGAAACCAAAACAATGGAGACCAAAGCTCTGATACCACTTGTAGGATCGAAAGTATGTCTAGAGGGGGGGGTGATTAGACTACTTGTAAATATAAAAATTCTGCCTTTTGATCAAGAACAGTTTTTGGCAGATTCACAATTATGATCAAGTCAAGCATCACCCTACACATGCAATTCTAGAGTATAAGCAGCGGAAAGTAAATTGCACATGTAGTAAATAGAGGTGGAGAAGAGAAAACGCAATTTGGAGACATGGTGATTTTTCCCGTGGTTCCGATAGGTGGTGCTATCGTACATCCACGTTGATGGAGACTTCAACCCACGGAAGGTAACGGCTGCGCGAGTCCACGGAGGGCTCCACCCACGAAGGGTCCACGAAGAAGCAACCTTGTCTATTCCATCATGGCCTACGCCCACGGGGGGCTAGCCTTACTCGGGGTAGATCTTCACGAAGTAGGCGATCTCCTTGCCCTTACAAACTTCTTGGTTCAACTCCACATCTCGATGACGGAGGCTCCCAAGCGACACCTAACCAATCTAGGAGGCACCACCCTCCAAAAGGTAATAGATGTTGTAGATGATGATGAACTCCTTGCTCTTGTGCTTCAAATGATAATCTCCCCAACACTCAACTCTCCTCACTGATTTGGCTGTGGTGGAAGAAAGGATTGAGTGGAAAGCAACTTGGGAAGGTTAGAAATCAAGTTTCATATGGTAGGAATGGAGTAACTTGATCTCAACACAAGGGTAGGTAGTTCTCTTCTCAGAAAGTGTAAGGTAGGAGTGGTAGTTCTTTCTGATGGCTCTCTCCACGAATGAAGAGGGGGTGGAGGGGTATATATAGCCTCCACACAAAATCCAACCGTTACACACATAATTGAGCAATCTCGGTGAGACCGAAGTGGACAACTCGGTCAGACCGAAAGTTCAAATAATGTGAACGTTGGGGGTTTTCGGTGGGACCGAAAATACCATCTCGGTTAGTCCGATTTGAGCAAAGACAGGAACTTGCCAGTTTCGGTGAGACCGAAATCATCAACTCGGTTATTTCGATTTGAGGACAAATGGTTACAGAAGCTTGGCAGCCCATGTTTCGGTGAGACCGATCTCAAACTCGGAATGACCGATTTTTCTAGGGTTTGGCTTATGGCTGAGGTGGTTCATCTCGGTGGGACTGAGTTTGGAAAATCGGTTGGTCTGAGATTACTTATGAGTGTGTATTGTAGTGAAAGTTGCTGATAGTTAAAGGAGATATATCACTAAGCACTTGAGCAACCAGATCATCAACACAACCTCATCCCCTTTTAATAGTATTGGCTTTTCCTATGGACTCAATGTGATCTTGGATCACTAAACCAAAAATGGAGTCTTGAGCTTTTGCCAATGCTTGCCTTAGCATTTTGAGGGGTCCACTTCTTCAGTCATTGCCATACCCATATCACTGAACTTCTCTGAAATGATTCTCAAGTAGCTATTAGTTCAATGATATATATGTTGTTATTAATTGCCAAAACCACCCGGGGATTAGTTGCACTTTCAGTGAACCCTAGTCATTTCCCCTCTCGCGTGCCGCTCGCCTCACTCGTTCTCCATAAACGGCGCAACAATGAGTCCGGCTGCGCCGGTCGTCGGCGTCGGCGTCAAGCAGCCAGCTACCGTGTCTTTCTCCTTCCCCGTCCCTTTCTGTGCTACCTACTCTCCCCCCGTCCTGCCGCATCTGTTAGAGAAAGAGAGACAGGGAGCCTCGAGCAAATCCCTCTTCTGTTCCCTCTGGACAGCGACGTTGGAGCATTCCACGGTGGCGCCGTTGCCATCTCTTTCGCCGGTCGCGCGTTCCCTTACGGTGAGCGTGCCGTTGTCGAAAGGTTTGGCCATGGTGCCCTTTGCCTCTCTGGAGGTGGTTCTTCGTCCGGCGCCTCGGCTTGCCGATGCGCGCTCGGACCGAGAGGAACGGCGCGGCCTTGCGGCGGCGCTTCTTCGCCGGCGAGCCCAAGGCCCTTTTCCGGTGAGACCTTTGCCTTGTTAGTTAGGGTTCTTTGGGGAGGGAAAAAACTTTTGCTGTGATTTCTTTCTACCTGAAATAACTAAGCCTAGATGGATCTGAAACCATTGATGGATCTGTGGATCGGGTAGGCTTAGATCAATCCAGTGATTTACCTTCTACCTGGCAGACGAGCTCGAGCCGGCAGCCATGGTGGTGTTGTGGCGGCGGTGATGGCAGTGCGTGGGCGAGGTGGTGGCGGAGGAGCTTCCTGTCGGCCTAGCACAAACCTAGATCGGATTGGTATGTTGGTGGTGTTATGGCGGCGGTGATGGCAGTGCGTGGGCGAGGTGGTGGCGGCGGAGCTTCCCATCGGCCTAGCACAAGCCTAGATCGGATTGGTATGTTGATGGTGTTGTGGTGCATGGTCGACCTCGTGATACGTGCCCTGGCACCCCACCTCTTTATATTGCGCTGGCAACAGGGGCCTACCAATCATGGTTTGGTTGGGCGGCCCCGATCAGGGCGCGATGCAAGGGCCCGTTGTTGGTGTCAAAACCAGCAGATCTCGGGTAGGGGGTCCCGAACTGTGCATCTAAGGATCGAGGGTAACAAGAGGCAGGGGACACGATGTTTACCCAGGTTCGGGCCCTCTTGATGGAGGCAATACCCTTCTTCCTGCTTGATTAACTTTGATGAGTACAAGGGTTACAAGAGTTGATCTACCTCGAGATCGTAATGACTAAACCCTAGATGTCTAGCCTATATGGTTATGATTACCTCTAAGGACTAAACCTCCGTTTATATAGACACAGGAGGGGGCTAGGATTATACAGAGTCGGTTCACAGAAAGAGGAATCTTCATATCCGCACACCAAGCTTGCCTTCCACGCCAAGGAGAGTCCCATCCGGACACGAGAGGAAGTCTTCCGTCTTGTATCTTCACAACTGATACGTCCAAAACGTATCTATAATTTCTGCTTGCTCCATGCCACTTTTGGGTGATATTGCTATGATATTCATACACTTCCATACACTTTTGATCATATTTGGACTAACTTACTAATCCAGTGCACCCCAGTGCCAGTTTCTGTTTTCGGCTGTTTTTGTATTTGAGGTTTTCACATTTCGAGAACTGCCCAGAAAAATACAGAAAAATTATATAAAAAATCAGCGATCCGGGAACGACACTGCTTCCGAAGGGCAGCCTGGGGGGGGGGGGGCACAGGGGCTCCAGGCGCCCTGTGGGCGCCCCCCCCCTGGGCCGCGCCGGGGGGGTGCCTCGGCCCCCCGAGAGCCCCCGGTGCCCTACTTTGGCATATATTTAAAGGGTTCCCCGTAACCCTTGAAACATGACTTCTTTTCGCGATCCCATCTCTGTTCCGCCGCCGCCGCCGCTTCCAAGATCGGGAGCACCAGGAGAACTCTTCGCGGCACCCTGCCGGAGGGAAGGATCACCACCGGGAGCTTCTCCACCACCATGGACGCCTCCCGGATGACTCGTGAGTAGTCTCCCTTGGACCATGAGTCCATGACCAGTAGCTCTGTGATGTTCTCCTCCCGTTCTTGTGCTTCACTAATTAGTCCTCGTGAGCTGCCCTACATGATCGAGGCACCTATGTAATCCTTATGTTGTTGCTATGTTGAGTTTGCTGGGATCCGACGGATTATGAGATTATGTTCAGATTGATCTTGAGTAATATATTTGATTCACCTCTTTTATATTTTAGTTCATAAGTAATTCTTGCATGTTCTCTGTTGTTATTTATTGCTTTGGCCGAGTAGTAAGTAGTGACTCCAAGAGGGAACGTTATGCTCGATTGTGGGTTCATGCCCCTCGATGACTAGCTTGAGTGACAGAAACATGAGTCTAGGGGATGTGTTGTTGCCACAAGGGGGAAAACAACGGTGCTTGTGCCCGCGGGTGCAAGGATTGTTTACTTTACGCAAAGTTCTTTTAATGCAGTTGTCTGTTGCATTGAGTTTACACTATGGGTGGGACTCGCAACTTAATACCAGCGAGATGTTCTGGATAGATATCTCAAGGTGGATGATTAGTAGTAGATATTGATGGATTTCGGTCCACTTACTTTGGCGTACCGCCCATGCTTTGAACCTCAACCTTTCTTGCAATGTAGTCAGCATTGGTTTGTGTTCGTGGTCCTGTCAATTGCCCAGCTGTAATTTGTTTACCTCACATAGCTGTTTTATCGTCTTTTGGGAGAGAGACATCACTAGTGAACATCATGTGACTCCGGTCCATATTACTATCATTGATCACATACACTATTTTACTTTCCGCTATTTTATTTACTATTGCAAAACACTATCTATCACTACTATCATATTGCTTTTAACCCTTTGTGAACTACAAGGCCGGAGAGATTGACAACCTCTTTGTACTCGTTGGGAGCAAAGTAATTTGTATCTGTGTGCAGGTCCACGTTGATTGCTAATTGCGCCGTTAGCAGTTGACACCTACCTGTTGAACCTAGGAGTCTCTGGGGATTCGATCCTTGGCATCTTTGCTAAGGGAAAACACTTCTACTTACTGCATCTTACACCTTCCACTTGGGGTAATCCAACGAGGGGTTCGAGGCCCATCAAGGAGTATTTTCTGGCGCCGTTGCCGGGGACTCCACTCTTCAGGATAGGGGAGTTGCATGCTATCTTTTACCTTTGCTTTTTAGTCTTGTTAGTTTACCTTTCATATTTTTGCTTTAGTTCCTTTTATCGAAAATCACAAAAATAGTTATCTTGCTTGCTTGCTATTATGGGTTCTACCAAAAACACTAAATGGGAGGGGTACACCCCTACTTCCATTGCCCCACTTATTTCTGACGGGATTTACAAAAAAAATAAACCTTGTGATTACACTAGTTATGATGGAGAGTTATGCCCATGGCATGGTCTTCCAGGAAAAAAGTATGAGCCTCAGTTTAAAATTGCTCCTGAGCTTCCCCAAACTTGGGAAGAGGTTCAAACTCTTATAATAGAGAGCAAATTAAACAAAGAGGATGACACTACAATTCTGCCCACTAATGATAAAATTGATTTTGATAATTGTAGTATTTTAGAAGTTATCGCCTTTCTACAAGGAATGGCTAAGGATCCCAACACTAGCACGCTTAACCTTGCCTTCACAGAGCATATCACTAATGCTCTCATCAAATCTAGGGAGGAGAAACTTAGAGTAGAAGCCTCCATACCTAGAAAGATAGGAGATGGTTGGGATTCTATGATTAAAATTAAGATAAATAACTTCTCATGCTTTGCTTTATGTGATATTGTAGCTTGTACTTCTATTATGCCCAAAAGACTATATGATATGCTTAAATTGAAACCTTTTGATTCTTGTTCTTTTGGTAATGCTCTCGTTGATTCTTCCATAAAGAAACCTTTGGGTAGGATCGACGATGTTCTTATTGTTGTCAATGATAGTTATGTGCCCGTTGATTTCACTATTATGGATATTGAATGTGATCCTTCATGTCCAATTATTTTGGGACGTCCCTTTTTGCGCACCGTTGGTGCTGTCATTGACATGAAAGAGGGTAATATAAAATTTCAGTTTCCTCTCAAGAAAGGGATGGAACACTTCCCTCGTAAGAAGGTCAAGTTACCTTTTGAGTCCGTTGTACGGGCTAGCTATTCTTTTACTCTTGATAAAACTTGATCTATGCATTATGCCTAGCTTAAAGGCATAAAAGAAAGCGCTTTTGGGAGGCAGCCCACATGAATAAAATTTTTGCTTTTGTTGTGTCTTGATGTTGTTTACTGCTGTAGCATCATCATTGTATCTTTGCTTTTCATATTTGTGCCAAGTATAGCCTCTGATTGCTAGAAAGTTCAAAAGTTGTGAGGTGCTGTCCAGGAAACAGATTCTGTCCTTGGATAGAAAAATTCGTATAAAATCACCAGATCATCTTTTTGGTCTGAATGTTTTCGACACCGTTCTCTATATAATTGTATTTCGTGCGTCAGTTCTGAGTTTTTTGATTTGAGTTGCAGAAGTATCCCGAACAGGTCAATTACTGCCTACTGTTCTGTTTTTCACAAATTCTGTCCTGTTTTGCCTTACCTTCACTTTGCAAATTAAGAACTTACTTTTTCTTTGCAAAAACCTTTTGGCAATCTTGAGAAACAGTAGAACTTCAAGAATATCCTTATTTACAGCAAGGTATAATTATTTTATTAAGGGTACTAACCTCGCTAATCAGATTATGATGAGTTATGTATGAAGGGAGTTTTCAAGTGTGCGAGGGAAGATGATAAAAAGATTCAGGAGTGTCAAGCGCTCAAGCTTGGGGATGCCCCCGTGCACCCCCAAGAAATATTCAAGGAGACTCAAGCGTCTAAGCTTGGGGATGCCCCCGTGCGTCCCCTTCTCCATCAACATTATCAGTTCGTCTTTCGTTCTGCTATATTTTTATCACTTCATGTGTTATGTGCTATGCTTGGAGCGTCTTGCTTTTAGTTTTCTTTTTAGTTTTTCATAACGAGTCGGAACCCAGCATTCCTTTATGTGGGAGAGAAACACGCTCCACTTCTACCTAGAACATTACATAGAATTTTCATGTCTATCTATGATGTGTGTGTTCTTTGTATTTTAATAGCTACTATCGTGCTTTGCTCTTAGTATTCATGCTTATCTCTTCAAGAGCTTTTATTTAGTTGGTTGCTTGAACTCTCTTTAATTACCATGCTCACCTTATTAAGAGAGTTTGCTTCCGTTGCATTGGTTAATGTGTCTATGATAAATATGCTACTTGCATGATGGTGCTTAGTAGTTCAGGTTTTCTTTTGGTTAATCTCAAATAGCTGGGGGGTTCCCAATGTGTCATTGGAGCACCAACTTGGTTTGTTTGCCTATGATGTGGTATGGTTTAGTAATATCTTCCTTTGAGAATTTATTTTGATTGACTTGGCGTATGCTCACGCATATTCAAGACTGTAAAGAAAGTATGTCAAGCCTTGATGATCTTTTGTTTCTAAGTAGCGATATAACTACCATGCCTGATTCAATATTGCTTTGTCGCTCTGCATGATTATGACCGTCATTGCTCTCTTAGTTGGTCGCTCCCAGTCTTTTGCTAACCTACACCTGCACTAAGCAAATTAACCATGCAATACATAGCTCATGGGAAAGTAGCCTAAAAACTATTGTGGTAAAGAATATGTTACCTATGTATCTTATTTCTTATGAGTTGCTTGCTGAGCGGTAACCATGTTTCTGGGGACGCCATCAACTGTCACACTTTTGTTGAATATCATGTGAGTTGCTATGCATGTTCGTCTTGTCTGAAGTAACGGTGATTTACCATGGGTTGAATTAATATGCATATTGTTAGAGAAGAACATTGGGCCGCCAACCAAAGCCATGCATCATGGTGGAAGTTTTAGCTTGGACCTTAATCCTCAATCTCTCATGAGAATATGCTTATGCATTAAAGAGGAGTCCATCATCCATTTTCTATGTTGTCCCGGTATGGATGTCCTCAAGTTGAGATCTATCAAAAACGAGAAATCAAATGCGATCTATCTCCTTGGACCTTTGTACAGGTGGCATAGAGGTACCCCTTTGTGACACTTGGTTAAAACATATGCAATGCAATGATAACCCATGTGGATCCGAGCTAATTAGGACAAGGAGCGAGCACTATTGGTATTCGATGCATGAGGCTTTTAACTTATAAGATGTTTTATACATGACACATATGAAGTACTACTACCGTTGACACAATTGCTTCCATGTTCCAAAATAAAAAGCTCTAGCACTTCAAGCATCAACTACTGAGAGCATGATTGTCATTCTGAGTGTAATATGCATTGTCCCAAAGTAGCATTGTCTTTTGCATGATTGTGATATCGTTTATTCTGAAATGATTGTATCTAGTCATCACTTAAACCTTGAAGGTGCCCTTGCATTTATGTTTTACATCACTAAAGGGGGCAAGCTAGATATCACTTGATCATATTTGCACATCATGTTCATTGCAAATCTTTTTGATGTTTCAGTTTCATGTTGTAAAACTTTTAGTCATTTGTGATTTTCTCTTGAGACAACTTAATTACTTTAGAATCATTGTCTCAGTAAGCTTTTGTCATATGACTATGAGAAAGTCTTATATGGTTAATAGCATGTCACCACAGAAATTATTCTTGTTATCATTTACATACTCGAGGACGAGCAGGAATTAAGCTTGGGGATTTTGATACGTCCAAAACGTATCTATAATTTCTGCTTGCTCCATGCCACTTTTGGGTGATATTGCTATGATATTCATACACTTCCATACACTTTTGATCATATTTGGACTAACTTACTAATCCAGTGCACCCCAGTGCCAGTTTCTGTTTTCGGCTGTTTTTGTATTTCAGGTTTTCACGTTTCGAGAACTGCCCAGAAAAATTATATAAAAAATCAGCGATCCGGGAACGACACTGCTTCCGAAGGGCAGCCTGGGGGGGCACAGGGGCTCTAGGCGCCCTATGGGCGCGCCCCCCCTGGGCTGCGCCGGGGGGGGGGGGGGGGGGGG
>LR738712.1:689220568-689260223 GCA_902687465.1 Secale cereale
CCCCGGGGGGGGGGGGGGGGGGGGGGGGGGGGGCGCCTCGGCCCCCCGGTGCCCTACTTTGGCATATATTTAAAGGGTTCCCCATAACCCTTGAAACATGACTTCTTTTCGCGATCCCATCTATGTTTCGCCGCCGCCGCCGCTTCCAAGATCGGGAGCACCAGGAGAACTCTTCCCGGCACCCTGCCGGAGGGGAGGATCACCACCGGGAGCTTCTCCACCACCATGGACGCCTCCCGGTTGACTCGTGACTAGTCTCCCTTGGACCATGAGTCCATGACCAGTAGCTATGTGATGTTCTCCTCCCGTTCTTGTGCTTCACTAATTAGTCCTCGTGAGCTGCCCTACATGATCGAGGCACCTATGTAATCCTTATGCTATTGCTATGTTGAGTTTGCTGGGATCCGATGGATTATGAGATTATGTTCAGATTGATCTTGAGTAATATATTTGATTCACCTCTTTTATATTTTCATAAGTAATTCTTGCATGTTCTCCGTTGTTATTTATTGCTTTGGCCGAGTAGTAAGTAGTGACTCCAAGAGGGAACGTTATGCTCGATTGTGGGTTCATGCCCCTCGATGACTAGCTTGAGTGACAGAAACATGAGTCTAGGGGATGTGCTGTTGCCACAAGGGGGAAAACAACGGTGCTTGTGCCCGCGGGTGCAAGGATTGTTTACTTTACGCAAAGTTCTTTTAATGCAGTTTTCTGTTGCATTGAGTTTACACTATGGGTGGGACTCGCAACTTAATACCAGCGAGATGTTCTGGATAGATATCTCAAGGTGGATGATTAGTAGTAGGCAAAGATGGATTTCGGTCTACTTACTTTGGCGTACCGCCCATGCTTTGAACCTCAACCTTTCTTGCAATGTAGTCAGCATTAGTTTGCGTTCGTGGTCCTGTCAATTGCCCAACTGTAATTTGTTTACCTCACATAGTTGTTTTATCGTCTTTTGGGAGAGAGACATCACTAGTGAACATCATGAGACTCCGGTCCTTATTACTATCATTGATCACATACACTATTTTACTTTCCGCTATTTTATTTACTATTGCAAAACACTATCTATCACTACTATCATATTGCTTTTAACCCTTTGTGAACTGCAAGGCCGGAGAGATTGACAACCTCTCTGTACTTGTTGGGAGCAAAGTTATTTGTATCTGTGTGCAGGTCCACGTTGATTGCTAATTGCGTCGTTAGCAGTTGACACCTACCTGTTGAACCTAGGAGTCTCTGGGGATTCGATCCTTGGCATCTTTGCTAAGGGAAAACACTTCTACTTACTGCATCTTACACCTTCCACTTGGGGTAATCCAATGAGGGGTTCGAGGCCCATCAACAACCCATCAGTCCGGCCCACGTCACATAGCCCGGACGCCCGAGGACCCCGTAATCCAGGACTCCCTCAGTAGCCCCCGAATCGGTCTTTAATGACGACGTGTCCGGCGCACAAATTGTATTCAACATTGGAAGGCGGGTTCCTCCACCGAATACTTTAAAGCATTTGAACCGAAGGGCTATATTCGGACCTTACATCTTTGGTCTTGGTAAGGTGAATTCTTCGAACGGCTCGGTATTTACATTAAATGTCATACCCTTCGGCTTTTACGCTTCCGCCGCCTCAGCTTCCACGTGGCAAACGAATACGAAGGGCCCAAATGATTTTACAAATAACCCCTCGATAGTGTACGGAAGGTGTCTATATAAGGAGATTAAATCTCAAATGCCATCCCATACCAGGCAAAAAATCCTTCGAACTTGCCTCAAAAAACCACACAACCATGGCCAGTGCTCCTACTTCTTCTTCCCGCCCCCACGGCCCTCAAAAAGGCGATTGGGAGAGCTGCTCTGTATCCCATGCCCAGCTGACCAAGCTCCAGGTGCAGGGCTATCTCCTCCCCGCGGATCTAGTCCCCGTTCGGGCGGGATTAACTTCTTTTACTGGTGAAGCCCTGGCAGAAAATTTCTCGAATCCTTCAAAAGGGGAGCGATTGTGCTTCGTTTCCTTTTTCTTAAGAGGCGTTGGATTTCCAATCCAACCTTTCCTCCGAGGTCTCCTGGAGTACTATGGCCTCCAACTGCACAATCTCACGCCAGGCTCCATTCTGCACATCGCGGGCTTCGTCGCTCTCTACGAGCTGTTCCTAGGCTGCGAGGCCCATTTCGAGCTATGGAGGAAGCATTTCTGCCTCGTCCCTCGCTCCCAAAAGGGATCCATATTCGAGGTGGGCGATGCCGAAGTATGGCACATAGCGGAGACAAGATACCTGTCTAACACTCCGAAAAAGGCATCCGAAGAGTGGCCCTTGGAGTGGTTTTATATTGAAGACGTCGTTCTCTTGGACCCCATCTAACGAGGCCTTCCTTAATTTTCCAATGCTCCATTAAATAAGCGCAACAGCTGGCGCCCCCGGAGCATCGAGGAGGCTGATAGTGCGGAGGTTAAGATGTTAATGGACAAGATAAAAGTACTCGCCCAATCCGGACTATCCATAATTGAGGTCATGGCGATTTCCATAATGCGAGGTGTTCGGCCACTTAAATCCAGAGGATTCCCCATGTGGAACTATAACGGGGAGGATGATACGTCTTGCTATGGGCGCAAGGTTCCGAACAACTTTGCCGCCCTGGCAGCCATGTTGGCTGATCTTTATAAAAGGGGAGAAAGAAGAATTCACTTGCCTTAAGTGCCGAGAGGGCTTTTCCATGTACAACCCCCCTAGCTGGGTAAGATTTTAATCCAGAACCTCACTCAATCCTCTTCCTGAGTCACAACTAGTCGAATTTAACCCGACCACTTTTAACAGGAATGGAGGATGGCCACTGCGGGGATCTACAGCCCTGCTCCGCAGCCGGAGGACCATATTCGGGACCTAGATCCCAGTTTTGAGGAGGATCCGGATATATCCGTGGATCCCAAGGAGGGGGTCTTCTATCAGGCGAGCTACGACGGCACATAAGTGGCCATTGTAGCCGATTACCCCGGCCTTCTCCCATCTTGCCATGTAAGTGCCCAGGGAGCGTCTCCTCCAAAAGAGTTTTCCCATCACGCCTCACCCACTGCACTGCCTCGTGCTTCAAAGGGGCGGCGCTTGTCTCGTCACGTCGCATCGGGATCGTCCCTTAAGAAGGGGACATCGACACAAGGCGGGCCTTCGAAAAGAAAGGCGGACGGTGATACTTCCTAGCCCCTACCTTCATAAAAAAGGTACGGTTTTCAATATGCCCCGTGGCAAACATACCGAACTGTGGCGTTTTCTACTGTGCCATATTTCAGGAAGAGCATCCACTGGACTGTATCCGGAGACCTAGCCGGACATATGTCCGCCAACCCGACCCCGGACCCTGCCTCCACGGCTAGAGCTAGTACGGGTGCAGTGCCGGATTATCCTCTCTCTGACGATTCGGATAATGTATCCGTCACCAACTCCGAAGTGGAGAGTGCAATGAACCATCGACGCCGGAGGGCAGCTATGCGCGATCCTAACTTTACTGAAGAGACATTCAATGCCTTCAGCTCGGCGGATGCATGTGTCCGAGCTGTTCGGGATGGGCTTGCTGGAGCCACTTACCAGCCTTCGAAGGATATGCGGGTAAGATCATTTTGTGTAGATTTAATAACCATATACCAGTAGCCCCCGAGACTTGAAAACAATTGAAGCAACTGATTTTAAGGATCGATGTATAATCAGGTACTCACGGATAAGAACAACATGCTATCCCGGGAGCTAAAACAGTGTCAGACCCAGCTGACCGCCGTTACCGCCAAACTGGAGAAATCCAAGGAGGCACAGCCTGGTAATGTCCCCTTCTGTCCGCAAAAAACAATCATGTGCCCATAATGTGTATGTGAATAAACACCGATGTATTTTACGATGGCAGGATCGTCGGATTAGCTGGAAGAGAAATTAAAGGCCGCACATGCGGATAAAGAACATGACGAAAGGCAAGAGGCCGTTGGTCAACGTGTACTGACAAGGACCAGGGACGAGAAGAACAAGTTGCAGGATGCCAACACACAGCTCGGCGAGGAGCTGAAAGACGTGCGAGCCCAACTGGCAGACGCCCTAAAGGAGAACAGAAAGCTGAGAGGCGGCATATTCAGTATGCCTTTTAACTTATTGTTGTATAGTTCGCTGATGCGAATCCTGACAAGGTTATTTCTGTAGGTGTGTTGACTGGGCGACCCGAAGAATAGGTGTCCGTATTACAAGGCGAACTGCTACAAGAGCTGTCCAAGGTTCATGAGCGAGTGCGGAAGGCAATGAGGAACATTGCTAAGGGTGTATGGCCAGCCGATTCTCCTCTAGGAAGTATGGAGGAACTCGTGAATTTATTCAAGGGAGCTCGGTGCCGTTTTCGGCTATGGAAGATATCAGCATGCCGAGAAGGTGCTCGGGAAGCCTGGGCCATGGTAAAAACACGGTACACCGGACTTGATCCAAATCATATGGCGTGGGTCGGACCTCGAGGATCCGATGTACAAGAAATTCCGGTAAGCCTCGTGTACGACCAAGTGAAGGTGGCCGCCAAGTTTTCACAATAAGATTGTAAAGTAGACAACTTGTTAGAGGGTCTACAGGAAGAAGAAGTTTTTGAGTCTAAGTAGCAATGT
The DNA here is from genome assembly GCA_902687465.1 of Secale cereale. Lineage (NCBI taxonomy): Eukaryota > Viridiplantae > Streptophyta > Magnoliopsida > Poales > Poaceae > Secale > Secale cereale. The sequence continues at coordinate 689,225,193 of LR738712.1, forward strand.
ACTTTTATCGACAAACTTGTCTCCAGCCGAATTTGTAAAACGATTGTCATGGCAGACTTTCTTCTTGGACTTCCGAAAAACCTAGGTTTGGAGTGTTTCCGAACACTATACCGTAGGTAAACACCAAAGTATGTTCGGAAACCAGGCAGTCCGGTCATAGTTGCTTGAACAGACAAGTTGTATTCGGGGAGTTATGTTATATTACATTTGATTGTAAGAAACATCTTCCAGAGAGAATAGTTCCGTTAAGGGTTCCTCTCCCTGGGCCAGTATGCGATTTTTGTGCATACCGAAGCTAAGATGCTAAAATGAAAAAAATCACAGTACGCGCTATAGTATGGGGCTTTGTATTGCAACGAGGGCAGTTCTTCTTTTGCTCACCGACCGATCATACCCTTAAGAACGCTAGCTTTCGGCTTCACCCATATGAGGTACACGTCCGGATAACCCGGCTGTAAAAAACACAGAGGTGCTCCCGTTATGCCCTAGCCGAACAAGCGGGAACGTAGGGCATAAGCACAGGAGCCAGGCAACCAACTTGGCAAAAACTTAAGTCATAAAGGTGCATATAATGGCGAAGAAAAGACATATGTGAGCAGACGACACATATATAGGGTGAGCTTGATGCTCGAGAAATAATAATAATAAGCTTCTTGTGAAAAGAAGCCCCACATATTGTGGGGTATGTACATTTAAGGATGTATACCCCTCAAGTGTGCGGTTTATCCGAACACGAGCTAAAAGTCGTATAGAAACGAGAAAAAAAGAAAACAGTGAAATGGAGAGAAGAAGGAACGAGGAAAAAAGGTATATGTGTGGACTTTAGGCGTAGAATCTTCGGAGCCTTGCAATGTTCCATGGGTTTGGCTCCAAGCGATTATCCGAAGCATTGCGAAGGTGATAGGCTCCTCCAGTGAGAACTTCATCTATAATAAAGGGACCCTCCCATTTGGGCTTGAGCTTGTCCTTTTTCTTCTCTGGTAGGCGTAGAACGAGTTCACCGACATTGTAAGTCTTTGCCCGTACTTCTCTGCTTTGATATCGCCAAGCCTGCTGTTGATAGAATGCGGAACGGGCCTTCGCGACATCGCGCTCCTCCTCCAGGCCGTCCAGGTCGTCCTGTCGATTGAGCTCGACTTCTCTCTCTTCGTACATGTGCACTCGAGGTGCGTCCTGAATAATGTCACAAGGCAAGACCGCCTCCGCACCGTACACCATGAAAAAGGTGTATATCTGGTCGTGCGATTGGGCGTGGTCTGTGCTACTTCTCGAGCTTGCGTTATATTCCCTCGAAGAGGAAAGGGTGATGTGGCACAGTAGCGTAAGTATTTCCCTTAGTTTTTGAGAACCAAGATATCAATCCAGTAGGAGACCACGCGCGAGTCCTTCGCACCTGCACAAACAAATAAGAACTTCGCAGCCAACGCGATAAGGGGTTGTCAATTCCTTTACAGTCACTTACAAAAGTGAGACCTGATACAGATGATAGTTTGATATTTTTGGTATTTTCGGATATAAGAACAGAAAGTAAAAGCAGAAAACTAAAGTAGATTGTAGATTGATATGTTGAGAATAGACCCGGGGGCCATAGGTTACTCTAGTGGCTTCTCTCATGATAGCGGTATTCTACGGCGGGTAAACAAATTACTATCGAGCAATTGATAGAAAAGGAATAATTATGAGACTATCTAGGCATGATCATTATATATAGGCATCACGTCCGAAACAATTAGACCGAAACGATTCTGCATCTACTACTATTAATCCACACATCGACCGCTATCCAGCATGCATCTAGAGTATTAAGTTCATAAGAGCAGAGTAACGCCTTAAGCAAGATGACATGATGTAGAGGGATAAACTCAAACAATATGATATAAACCCCATCTTTTTATCCTCGATGGCAACAATAAAAATACGTGCCTTGCTGCCCCTACTGTCACTGGGAAAGGACACCGCAAGATTGAACCCAAAGCCAAGCACTTCTCCCATTGCAAGAACTATATATCTAGTAGGCCAAACCAAACCAATAATTCTAAGAGACTTGCAAGGATATTATAATCATACATAAAGAGTTCAGAAAAGAACCAAATATTTCTCAAAGATAATCTTGATCATAAACACACAATTCATCGGATCTCGACAAACACACCACAAAAAGAGATTACATCGAATGGATCTCCTCGAAGACCGAGGAGAACTTGGTATTGAGATCCAAAGAGAGAGAAGAAGCCATCTAGATACTAGCTATGGACCCGAAGGTTTGTGGTAAACTACTCACAACTCATGGTGAGGCGATGATGATGATGTAGAAGCATTCCATGGTAAATCCCCCCTCCGGTGGAGCTCCGGAACAGGCGCCAAGATGGGATCTCACAGGAACAGAAGGTTGCGGCGGTGGAACAAGGGTTTTCTCTGTTGTTTTGATGGTTTCGGGGTACGTAGGTATATATAGGAGGAACGAGGGCACCGGGGGCCAAATGTGGGGCCCACGAGGCAGGGGGGCGTGCCCTATAGGGGGTGGGCGCCCCCACCCTCATGGACGCCACGTGTGCCCTACTCCGTGGTTCTCAAGTCTCCCGTGCGTATTTTGCTCCAAAAATATCTCTCCCGAAGTTTCATTCTGTTTGGACTCCGTTTGATATTCCTTTTCTGAAAAACCCTGAAATAGGCAAAAAATAACAATCTGGACTGGGCCCTTGGGTTAATAGGTTAGTCCCAAAAAATAATATAAAAGTGTATAACAAAGCCCATTAAACATCCAAAACATCATAAATAATAGCATGGAACAATAGAAAATTATAGATACGTTGGAGACGTATCAAGCATCCCCAAGCTTAATTCCTGCTCGTCCTCGAGTAGGTAAATAATAAAAACATAATTTTTGATGTGGAATGCCAACCAACATATTTTTCAATGTAATTCTCTTAATTGTGGCATGAATGTTTAGATCTGAAAGATTCAAGACAAAATTCTATATTGACATAAGAAATAATAATACTTCAAGCGTACTAACAAAGCAATCATGTCTTCTCAAAATACTATGGCTAAAGAAAGTTATCCCTACAAAATCATATAGTCTGGCTATGCTCCCTCTTCATCAGACAAAATATTCATATCATGCACAACCCTGGTTTCAGCCAAGCACTTGTTTTCATACTTTTTCTTTCAAATCTTTCAACTTTCACGCAATACATGAGCGTGAGCCATGGATATATCACTATGGGTGGAATAGAATGGTGGTTGTGGAGAAGATAAAAAGGAGGGAGATAGTCTCACATCGACTAGGCGTATCAATGGGCTATGGAGATGCCCATCAATACATATCAATGTGAGTGAGTAGGGATTGCCATGCAACGGATGCACTAGAGCTAAAAAATGTATGAAAGCTCAACAAAAGAAACTAAGTGGGTGTGCATCCAACTTGCTTGCTCATGAAGACCTAGGGCATTTGAGGAAGCCCATCGTTGCAATATACAAGCCAAGTTCTATAATGAAAATTCCCACTAGTATATGAAAGTGACTAAACATGAGACTCTCTATCATCAAGAACATGGTGCTACTTTGAAGCACAAGTGTGGAAAAAGATTGTAGCAATTGTCCCTTTTTTCTTTTCTTTTTTCTTTTTTTCTCTTTTTTTGGAGGGGCTTTTTCTTTTGTTCGTCCTTTCCTCACATGGGACAATGCTCTAATAATGATGATCATCACACTTATATTGAATTACAACTCGATATTATAACTCGATACTAGAACAAAGTATGACTCTATATGAATGCCTCCGGCGGTGTACCGGGATGTGCAATGAATCAAGAGTGACATGTATGAAGAATTATGCATGGTGGCTTTGCCACAAATACGATGTCAACTACATGATCATGCATGGCAATATGACAATATGAAGCGTGTCATATGAACGGAACATTGGAAAGTTGCATGGCAATATATCTCAGAATGGCTATGGAAATGCCATGATAGATAGGTATGGTGGTTGTTTTGAGGAAGATATATGGTTGCTGTTTTGAGGAAGGTATATGGTGGGTGTATGGTACCGGCGAAAGTTGCGCGGTACGAGAGAGGCTAGCAATGGTGGAAGGGTGAGAGTGCGTATAATCCATGGACTCAACATTAGTCATAAGAACTCATATACTTATTGCAAAAATTTACGAGTCATCAAAACAAAGCAATCAACGCATGCTTCTAGGGGGAGGTTGGTAGGAGTTAACCATCGCGCACCCCCGACCTCCACACAAAGGATGACACTCTACAAATACCTCATGCTCTAACTTCGTCACATAGCGGTTCACCATACGTGCATGCTACGAGAATCACTAACTTTAACACAAGTATTTCTCAATTTCGTAATAACTCCACTAGCATGTCTCTAATATCACTATCCTCATATCTCAAAACAACTATCAAGCATCTAACTTTTCTTCATATTTAATGCACTTAGTATGAAAGTTTTTACTACATCGATCTTGGATGCCCATCATGTGAAGGCTAGTTTTATAGCCAAAGCACATTACCATGCTGTTTTACTAGACTCTCAACAGGATATAAGTGAATCAGGAGATATCAACAATTTCTACAAAATATAATTACCACCGTGCTCTAAAAGATATAAGTGAAGCACTAGAGCAAAAACTATTCAACTCAGAAGATATAAGTGAAGCACATAGAGTGTTCTAACAATTCCTAGGTCATATTTTTCTCTCTCAAAAAGGTATGTCCAGAAAGGATGATTGTGGCAAACTAACAAGCAAAGACTCAAATTATACATGACGCTCCAAGTAAAAGACATATCATGTGGTGAATAAAAATATAGCTCCGAGTATAGTTATCGATAGATGAAGACGAAAGAGGGGATACCTTCCGGGGCACCCCCAAGCTTAGGCTTTTGGTTGTCCTTAAATTTTACCTTGGGGTGCCTTGGGCATCCCCAAGCTTAGGCTCTTGCCAGTATTGGTTCCATAGTTCATCAAAGCAATACTCAAAACTTGAAAACTTCACAACACAAAACTTAGACAAAAATCTCGTGACCTCCGTTAGTATAAGAAAACAAACCACTACTCAAAGTTACTGTAATGAACTCATTCTTTGTTTATATTGGTGTTAAACCTACTGTATTCCAACTTCTGTATGATTCATACTCCCCAATACTACTCATAGATTCATCAAAATAAGCAAACAACAAACGAAAAACAGAATCTGTCAAAAACAGAATAGTATGTAGTAATATGTAGCTTTTGCATACTTCTGTAACACCAAAAAATTTAAATAAATTGGTAAAAGTGAGGAATTTGTCTATTAATCATCTGCAAAAAGAATCAACTAAATAGCACGCTCCAGTAAAATCTGGTGACCATTCTAGCGAGCGCTAATGATTCTGTTTTTCACAACAAGATCATATAAACTTCACACAAGTCTTCCCAAAGGTTCTACTTGGCACAAACACTAATTAAAACACAAAACCACATCTAAACAGAAGCTAGATGCAATATTTATTCCTAAACAGAAGCTAGATGCAATATTTATTCCTAAACAGCCGGTCTATTCTCATAACATTATGAGAATAATATTCTCATAACACTTCCGAACTGCATTGCAAAATTGCATTGGAGAGCTATGCGCACTGCTTCCTCCTTCTGCTGTGCACCACATAGAGGTGCAGCAGGAAACATTTATTTAGCATCGTTTCTGGCTAGTTTGACTGATTTCTACTGGTTTATTCGTGCTTGCGCTTATTTAATTTGTGGTTAAGCACTGAATTCTGCGAGAAAACGACGGAAATCCTTGGATTTTGGCGGATCTGCGTCCGTTCGTTCGCTTTGCTCTGTTTCTCTGTTCTCCCCAGTGCGGATCGAAATTGCTGCGTTTTGTATGTAATATTCTGTTGTTTTCGGCATTTACGGGCTGCTCTTGATCTATCCGTATAAATTGGAGCGGATTAAGTTGTTATTTTGGAAGAATTTTAAGTTTTCTGTCCACGTTTTTTTGTGGCGCGACTGGCTCTGGTCGTTTATCAAAGATGTTCTTTGAGTTTTTTTGCATTATATAGTTGTTAGAACTGCATTACAGGCTGTGTTTTTCGTCTGTGAATCATGGTCAAGAGCGGTGGACTGCAGTAATATGCAAATGCGCGTTGAATTTTCTGTAGTGCGGCGAACTGCATTAATATGCATTACAGCCACGGTTGCGTGGGGGTACTAGTTTTATAAGTTTTTTCGATTGGTCAAGCGAGGCGGACTGCTTTTTTTGCGTTGCTTCTGGTGTATTTTACTTATGAGAATTCTGAGCATAAGTGAAGTGCTCTTTTTTATATATAGTTTTTCATGTGCAGGAGCAGTTGAAGAACATGCATTCTGGAAACCCCCACCGAGCTTTTCCTCTTTTTTAACCCACATACGGAACTATAGTTTTTTTAATAAAAGAGCACTGCATCAAACTTCTTTAACATGAGCAGTTTTGTGAAAGAATTCTCTATGTGAACTGCTCTGATAGTTTTGTTTTTTTATGTGTATCCTGGCTACATCAGCGGTTTTGAAGCAATGTACATAATGAAAACAGAGTACTGAGAACTGCATATATTTGATAGATAGAAACTACGGTTCTGGGGTCATAATTAACATACTACATCATGAAGCAAACTAACGCAACATAAGCAAACATTGTCCGAAAGCAAACTAATCTACATATGCAGAAGGAAACTAATCGAGCACTTCCGACAGTAATCCTTGGCTTTTCAGCATCTGTACTGCTTCACTAGTTCCAGCCATTGGAGTTGGAGGTGGAAGTTGATACTCCCTTGCCCCACGGCTTCCAGGAAGACCTCGGGCGCTTCTTGGTCTTCTCTGTTTCAGCGCGCGCGAGGCCTTTCTTCATGGTGCTGATTCTGTTCCATATCTCGAACGCAGCGTAGGCGTCCTTGGCAGCATACTTGACGTGCTTGGTGCTGAGAATGGAAGTCCACAGGCTGTGGTCGTGGTCTGTCATCTTCATCTTCATGTCTGCGTACTCGTCGTCGATGATCGCAGCAGCTACATCGCCCAGCGAGACCAGTGGCTTTGTTCCATCAGGCACCCTCCAGTTCGTCTGGATGTCGACGAAGTTGGCGACGTGGAGGTCGTAGGCTGCGAGCTTCTGCTTGTCCTGCTCGATGGCGAAGCCAGCGAACTTGAACCTAGGGAAAGTGAACCGCAAGTTATACCTTTCGGAACTGCATACACGGGCATATAGAACTGCAACGCGTACTCGGCAGAGAGAATTGCTTACCTTGGGTCGTCGAGGAACCTGTCGAAGGGGACGCATCTCTCGCCCAATGTACCACATACCTGGAAAACAAGCACTGGCTGGTACTTGCCGATGGATAGTTGAACCACCGCCGCCCTGCGGTGGTCGGGTGTGTACTCGACGTCGATGCCGACGATCTTCTGGCGGTGCTGCTGGAGAAGTGTCTTGAATTCTTCGACGTACGTCGCCATGGCGGCGACGTCGGTGGTGTAGATCACCTTCAGCTTCGTGTTACCGTGCGCATGCACGGCGTCGTAGGTCCTGCTGAACCCCATTGCTGCAAAGAGGACGAAGAGGAGGAGGAAGGGGCAGCGTCGTGTGTTTGTGCGGACGGTCTGTTCGATGGAGCGCTGGATTTAAATGGGAGCGGCAGCAACTTCTGCCGAGGCCACGATCTCGTCTCCCAACCGTGGTGGCGATCGTGGGTTCGTGATGATCGTTGCAGTTCGTGCGGCGTGCAACCGTCGGGATAGAGGATGGGTGGGGGGCGCAGGCGCTTCGGCCGATAGTGGGCGCATTTATTTTAGGGCAGGCGAACCGAATCGTCAGCCGTAAGCGAACTGCATCGCTTCAGAAGCGGAATCGTCCGCCGTAAGCGAACTGCAACGCTTCAGAAGCCGAGGCGGTTTTCGATAAGCGAATTGCATCGTGTTACAACACCGAGACGTTTTTTTTATTTTTTGTCTATGACCTGTGGGCCTGTCGGACGGGCTTTTATTCATTAAGTCTCTCTTTCAGCCCCCTTGCCCGCCTCCACTTCCCTCTCCCCCGTGCTCGCACAGAAATCCCCCCCGCCCTCGTGCTCCCGTGGTGTAGAGCGACGACGCCCGCAGCCGCCGGCGACCGAAGGGGCTCACTCGTGGTGGAGGGCGACGACGCCCGCAGCCGCCGCCGTCCGTAGGGCGCTTCCTCTGCCGTTGCCGTCCGCACCCGCCTCGTCCTGCAGTCACTTCGTCCCACGGTGAGCCCCAAATCGCCCCTAATCCGGTCCAGATCTTGTGCTAGGGTTATTTTTCGTGCCAGCATTCTCTTCTTAAGGTTGTTTTTGTATGCTTGAAATTGCAACCCCCTATGGACTGAAAGTTTTCCCCTGCCTGAATTTGGTGTTTGCTGTCTAGGTTTAGGTTTTAATTATCATCCCCTGCTGATCGGAGGCACAGTATGGCTTCTTCCTCACCAATTGATGCGTCACCGGTTAGAACGGCTTCTCCATCTGGTAACTACATTAAACTGAACTGCAGTTTTCATTCAGGGTCAATTTACTTGTTTTTTGTCGAACGAAATAGTGTACTGCATCTTAGATCCCTTTTTAGTAAGACCTTTTTTTAAGACACGCGTGGCAAACTGATATGAACTGCGTCAAGTTAATTGTTTTTTACTTTTTTGGAAGGACATTAAGTTAGTTGTTATGTTTTTTATGTTAAACATAAACTGCTAAAAGAGCACTGTATTTTGGACACTGCTTTGTATTTTTTTTCCTATCCACTATGCGGTTTTGCGAAATCAATATGAGCTGCATTAAGTTTTATTTTTTGCCTCTCACAGAACTGCATGATTTTGTTTTGTTTGGCATATCTAAGCGCACTTCTTTTTTTTATGCGGTCAATTGGTCACTTGAACGAGTTAGTGCACTGCATCATATAACCCTGGGCCAATGTGCACTTTTTCAGACACGCGTGAATATGATATTCAAGTGACATGAACTGCATTTTTTTAGGTTTACTGTTATGTTTTTGATTGTTAAACATAAACTGCTGGAAAAGTGCACTGCATTTCTATATTTTTTTTGTTTTTTCCAAGGTGATATGAGCTGCATTAAGTTTAGCTCATCATCTCACAGACACATATTTTCTTATGTTTTTTCTCACCCACAGTTTTATCTCCTGGTGGGTCAGGGGGTGGTGGCGTTAACTATCTGATTACACGTTATTTCACAGCCGATGTTGTCGGTGGCGGTACGTCCGATCAGGTCAACATTCCACCTGAGTAGATTGAAACCCAGTCGCAATCTATTGATGGCACAGAGCCAGTTCCACAGGACTGGATGGTCCCTGATCAGATTGCAGCCGACGTTGAGAGGAGAAGGCAGAAAGCTATTGCGCTTGTTAATACTTTCATGAAGGCTCATAGGGCGAAGGAAGTAAAGTTAGGGGAGGGTAAGGAGATAGGAAGGAGGATTGCTGATTCAAAGAAGTCTGCTAAATTTGCCCCCGCAAAGAATCCTGTGAAGAGGAAACTGAACACTGTCGCAGAGCAAGGTTTAAGTTCTCCACGCCGGAGCCCGCGTGATGATTACTCAAAGAGACCTAATTACGCCGAGGTTGATGTGGGTGGGATTCATGGAAAGCGGAGACGCGCCGACGATCACTCTGGTGTTGATTGTGAGCGTCGATCTAAGCTTGCGCGGGAAACTGCAGCTGAAGAAGCTCTGGACAGTGATTCTGATGAGGAGGATGTTGATGTTAGTAAGGTATACGCTGTTTATTTACTTTTTCTCTTGTTTTTTTTAAGTTGTTTTTGCATGAGTTTTGGTGATGTGAACTGCATTTTTTATTCTTTTTGTTTTTTTTTGTAGGCTGCTAAGAGTACGAAGAGGAAGAGGTCTGAAGACGATGCTGCGCACGAATGGCGTTTCAACAAGACTGTTCGTCTGTCCATTCCAAACGTAATCAAAGCTGTCGCTTTGCTGGGTGAGGTGCACAGAACTTTGGTGCGGCAAGCAGGTTTTGGCATTGTCTTTGACCTGAAATTAGAGAAGAATGTTTCTCGTGTTTTGATGTGCAAGCTGATGGGAAAGATTGACCCCGACACGATGAGACTGGACTGTGGGCCAAACAAGGTTCTGGAAATCAATAGCGAGGCTGTCCATCACATTTTCGACTTCCCTATGGGTTCTCACACTGCTCCCAGGCCTGCTGCCAGCGGCCACGATGATTCGCTGACTAACCTGAAGGATGAACTCGGGTTCAACCGTTCTAGGAGCATAGATGCGAAGGACCTACTTACCTTACTTCGCACGCTGGCTGCGGACCCTGGGAAGATTGATAAGACGGTGAAAGTTTTTTTTCTCATTGTCTTCCAGTGCTTGCTTTGTCCTAGCCCCGCAACTCGGTTGTCCAGGGTAGCTGCTATGGTTGAAAACTTGGATATTGCATCTATGGCTAGCATGGATTTTTGTCAGCTTGTTGTCGACGAGCTGCAGGCAGCTGTGTACAAGTGGAATTCTATAGGGAGCAAGCAGAACTGCGCTGAGGGTTGCACCATCGTCCCCCTGTTCATGTACCTGGATTCCTTGAATCTTAGAAAAGTATCGGTGATGGATAAACACACTCCGCGCGCCGCAATACTGTCCCATGTGCAGTTGAAGAAGATTCACAACGCCGACATCGTTTTCAGGGGAAGGATTCACCTGGACTCTTACAAGTTTGGCAAGCTGCCTGTGAGTGCATATCCATCCTTTGTTTTTGTTTTTATTCCTTTTTTTTGCGCATGCTAAAATGTCAACCTCTTATGTACTTTTCTTTGTGAACTGCATCTCTTTTTTTTTGTTAACTTTTTCAGTGGAAGGCGGAAGCGGACATTGTGTATAAGCGGACTGCAGTTGCGGAAGCCCCTGAAATGTTTTGTGAGCCTCTTGCTAGGGCTGCTCCAATTCGACGGGGTCGTGGTTTTGCTAGGGCTGCTGCTGGAGGTTTTTCCGGACATGCTTCTGGTGATCGCAATAGATTTGTGCAGGTCGATGAGCTTCTCGATAGGGTCATCAATATAACTAGTGATTTCCCAACATCCGGTTCCAGGATGAGGAATATTGCCGGTTTGTTTTCTGAAGGCAAAGGCCCTTCTGAAGCAGAAATCGAGGCCGCTCATAACTTTGACCGTGGGCAGCTTGAATTCCTTAAGCAGGCTGTAACGAATATCAGATCTTCATTCGTTCAGCTTAAGCAGTCTCAGGATGACAGGTGTGCTGCGTATGAGCAGGAAGCGGATGCAATCGTGAAGGAAATGAACAGGCATGAAGATGTTGTCCGGCCTTCTCTGCCCGACCCTGCAGATGTGGATGTATGTCTTTTTTCCATATGTGAACAGTTTTTTTACCCATATTTTGTTATCTATTTTTTCTGTGCGTTTTGCTGCATTGACTATTTGTTTTTTCTATCGTTTTGTTCTTTCCCCAGTGTGTCGGAGAATCCTCCAAGGCTAACGCTGGTCGTGTTGATGAGCACTAGGACCACGACGGTGTTGATTCTGATCACTTGTTTGACAGGCCATTATCGCCCGTTGACGAAGCTGCCAAAGACAATCCTATTGACGAAGTGGTCATGGACAAGGTTTGATTTGTTCCTACCATTTTTTTTTGTTACAGTGAACTTCATTGTTTGATTTTTCATGTAGTGTCCAAAACAAACAATTATATTTTTTTTTTCACCAGCAGTGGCAGCGAACTGCATTTTTTAACTTTTTCTTTGTATTTTTTGCGCACCAGAAGTGGTAGTGCACTGCAGTTGTTGTCTAGAGAAGAAGCATCATCTTTTTTTAGCAGTGAACTGCATGATCTGGTGTTTGTTTTGTAGTTGTAGAACTGCAGATTTGGATAATAGTTTTATTTATGTTTTAATGTTTTTTAGGTTGCCGAATCAAATGTGGAGATACATGGGAAGGAGGCAGATGGTGACGACGCTGGCAAGGAGGAGGAGGCTGACAAGTGTGAAGAGATGGAAGGCGACGACGCTCCCCTGGTGAGTATAGAAATTTTTTGCATTTTTGTGTTTTATTTTTTATTTTTCATGGTAGCTTCATGGTCCGTTTTTATTAGTGAACTGCATTCTAGCTTTTTTTGTGTAATGTGTTTTATTTTTGTTAACTCATCAGAACTGCGGATTAAATGTTGAAATCCAAGCGGAGCGGATCATTGGGGATGATAACGTGGAAGGGAGAGGAGGGCAGGAGCCTGATGCGGAGGTTGATAAGGCAGAAGGTAGAGAAGGAGGGGAGTGTCCTGTTGAGGCTGATAAGGCACAAGAGAGAGAAGGGAGGGATGACATCGTGGATTGTGATAAGGATGAAGAGAAAGAAGGAGCTCCTGGTCTTACAGTTGAAGTTGCAGAAGAGACAGAAGGAACTCGTAGAGTCGGATTTGATGATGCCGGGACATCCGCCGGCATCGATGGTGTTGTTGGGCCTACTGTTTTGTTGGTTGGAGACGAGGTGCCTGATAAATTTTGTGTGGTCCTTCGTGCCCCCGAGCAATCTGTCGGCAATCTGGCTTTCCCAGCCGATACAACCAAAGCCCCAGCCGAGACAGTTTTGATTGATTCCGAAGAGGAACAGCCAAGACTTTCTCAGGACATGAGTAATCAAGCGCCGCTTGACGATGATATTACCGGGCTGGAGCACTTGACGCTCAGCGAAGATGTATACGAGCAGCCGCAGGAAGTTTATTCCGAAACCGAAGGTAAGCGAACTGCATTATTTTTTGTTCTTTTCCCGGTGTCGAAATGGATCGTGTGTGTGTTTATAATCTGATATCGTCCCCCACCCTGTATGCAGATGAGGAATTACCTGTTGTTATTCCTTCAAGGATTGATCCAGCTCTTATGAGGAGATACAATGAGTTGTATGACGCTGTTACGAGGGCTAGGAGGGACAAGAAGAAGCAGTATGATATTTTATGTCTTACGCGCCCGGTTAATTAATATGTTATTTTTTCAGGGACGCTCCCATCTTATCAATTTTTGCTGTGCTTTTTTCTTCTTGTCTGAAGGCATCTAGTTGCGTTCAAGGGAGAGTTTGGTGATATTACTATCGGCCATGTCGGCGATACTTTTTGGTCGTATGGAACGCTGAGCACGCGCCTCGCAAACATTGGCGTGTCTATGCTAGCTGAAAGGTTCAAAGGATCTCAAACTATGATTGTCCCGTACAACCTATGCGTAAGCATTTTTCATTAATTTATATTTTACCCCCCTCGTCCAATTTTTATTTGTGCTATAACCATTTTTAATTAACTCTCTGGTTTTGTCTTTTTTGCAGAATTCCATTTGGAATGGCGGTGCCACAAATAGGGCTTTGGAAAAGATGTTTTCTTCAAGCGCAGAGGAACGTGTGGACAAGAAAAACTTGGTAACGCATCTTGACCATTTTTCGTCATCTTGAAAATAAGTTTTCTGTTTTTTCTATTTTTTCTCATCTGTTTTTGTTTTATTTCTTTTTTTATTTCAGATTATGTTTGCAACATTTGACCCTCCTCCCGCAACAGTGAAGGACGCGATAGGCCACTACTGCTTGGTCACTTTGAACCTGCGAGAGAAGCGTTTTGAGCTTCTCGACTCATTGAACGAAGGAGACAGTGCTGCTGCAAGTGTTGTCTTCAGGAAAATGGTCAGGAACATCAAAAAAGTCTGGAAAGATGGCAGTGCAAGCTGCGACGAGCCGTTGAACCCTCCCACCCTGGATGGCTATGCGCTGACTCATATTAACGCCCCGCAACAGGGAAACGGGTTTGTACCTGTTCTCCTTTTTTCTTTTTCCTCCTTCATTTTTTTCTTGTGTAAGTGAGCTGCATTGCTTTTACTAAATTAGAAGCACCTTTTCCCTTTTGAGCGAACTGCATTACTATCTGTGTTATTTGTTGTTCTCCCTCGGTAATCTTTGTGTGTATGGAGCTGCATTGTTTTACTAACATCAGTAGCACTTTTATTACTGAGTGAACTGCATTGTTAATGTGTTTTGTGTTGTTTTTTCTTTTGCAGGCATGATTGTGGATTTTACATGTTCCAGTTCATGCAGACCTGAGATGGTGAAACGATTGCCAAGTTTGGGAAGGAGCACATTGGCTACATCAGGAAGGCGATGCTCTATAGTTGGCTGACCTCGTCGCATTGCTGTCTGGACCTGACATCACTTTTAATTTTTAAAGAAGGTTAGTACATTTTTTTTGAGTCACACACCTTTTTTTATTAAGTGAACTTCATTGGTACAGAGAGGGTAGGTCGACTACTTTTGTTAAGCTTTTTTAGTAGAACCCCATTTGTGTGTTTAAAAATGACTTTTTCTTTAGGGAACTTGATGATTCTTTTTCACTACTTTTGCTCATTATCCAATTTTTTTTTGTTTTTGTGCAGGCTTTGATGAAGGCGCACACCAAGGTGGTATTTCCTTGTTTGAAACTCAGGTTCATACTCCAACTATTCAGAAAGTTGTCCTTGATGAACCTCCCGTCAAGGTCGTGAAAAAACATGTGGGTAAGATGTTGAGGAGTGACGCCGGCACTTCGAATGAGAAAGCTCTTGAGAAATCTCCTTTCAATGTCAAGCATGGCAAGAAAGCTGCGAGCCCTCCGAATGCTGAAGATAGCGATGATGATTTTGAGAGGCCACCACCAGTGCCTAGGAGGACCAGGAGCGCAGCTGTGGAACCCCCGACGGACAGCGAGGCACTAATTTTATCAAACAGGAGGCCTGTGCGGAAGCCATCAAAGTTTCGATCTCCTGTAGAGAAGTTGAATCCTGCGAGATTCAGCCATCTTGTGGAGATGAGGAAAGTCTTGCAACTCATCACGAGCACACAATTCAGGCCGAAATACAGCGAGTCAGTTCTTTTTTCGTTAGTTTTTTATATTTTTTTGATTTTTAATGTGTGTAATGTTCTTTTTCTGTGTTTTTGCTTTTGTGCTACTAACCCCCCCCCCCCACCTTTTGCCGTTTCTTTTGTGCAGGTCCGCGCTTTTCCTGCACAGGAATCCTATCGAACTCTACACCGTGACTGTGGACTACATGTTCTTAACTTTCACCAAAGGTGGTTTTATGGACTCGGAATTGATGGATCATATCATCAGGTTCTGGAAGAATGACGAGAGTATGAATGTGGTTTATCGATCTGGCGAACGCGTTCTGCTGTCCCCTTTGTTTATCACGGTATTTATCTTTTTTTTCTTATTTTTTTCTGCTCTAGTGAACTGCAGTAAAATAGTGTATAATAATTTGTTTTTAGAATGTACTGAACTGCATACATTTTTTTTTTGTGTCTTAACCGATGCATCTTAAAACGAAACAAATTATGGTGAGAATTTGTGAACTGCATACTGTTTTTTAGAGAAGCGTGATCCGTTTTTTTATTAAGCGTCGGAGCGAATATATTTTTAAGGTGAACTGCATTAACTTTTCTTTTGTGAATTACCCACACGCAGTATGTGCTTCAAATGAATGATCGCGCGGATAGAGATGCAGATGGAAATGTTGTGTTGCCTTTTGTCAACAGCAAGTTTAACGTCGTAGATGCAACACAACAGTTCGAACTTTATGTCCGTGATGACGAGAACCTTCTTGATTGCAAATTAGTAAGTTATCAGATTTGCTTTTGTTCAGCCTTTTTGTATTTATTTTCTCTCCAATTTTTTTACAGTAATCCCTTTTTCACTGATCGATTCCATAACAAATTTGATGAAACAAAATCAGATTCTGTTACCACGGTTGAAAGACCAGCATTATTCGCTATACACGATGAATAGGCACCGCGAGACCCTTGACATTCATGACACTAGGAGGTACAGCGGACCGGTTGATCAAACGACGCGTGGCATAAGTCTGAATACCACAGCGACCGCACTGAAATGGTAAAAATTTTCCCTTTTTCACCTTTCTTGTTTTTTTTTCATGCGTGGGCGTGTTCAACAATTTTTGTTGTGATGTGTTTTTTTTTTCCACCAGATGATCAGGATGACTGCATTGTTGAAGAGGGTTTATGGAGAAAAAGAGTACAAGAGAAAGGAGTCGGTAGACTGGGTGGGTGTTTCAAAGAAAGCTAGCTATTTGGGCACCCCTGAGCAGGGCCCCAACGAGTGCGGCTTTTATGTTCTGAAGATGGCTCAGTATTTCGACGGCAAAACCTTTGTTGTGAAATTCGGAAAGAGTAGTGTAAGTATCTTCTTTTTAACTCAGCAATATCTCCTCATTCCTTGATATTTTTTTCGTCAGTTTCTTTTTTTCGTAGATGATGTTGTATATTTGTTTATTTTATTTTTTTCTTCATCGCAGGAAGCTGTTATTCAGGATTGGAAGGCTGAGTTTTTGTTCCAGATTCTGTTTCACCCAGAAAACATGGTCGTTGTCACCGAGTTCCCGGAGGATCTAAGAAATCTCTGCATTTCTCTTGGCTTCTCTCCAAGACTGGATTCGAAGGAGCGGGATGAGGCATAAATGATAGCAGATCTTTTTTCTATGTGTGTTGATGTCTTGTTCGTGTGTGCTCCAGAACTTTTATGTAAACAACAATGTATGGTCGCTGTGTGTAGTTCTCGATGCCCAAAGCTGTAAACACCATGCTGTGTGCTTTTGTATATATCGGTCTAGTTAGTTTTTGTGTGTGTGTTTTTTTGGTGGCACATGGTGACAATGTCAAATATGTGCATAATGGAGCTTTCAGCCAACTCCTCCTTGTGAGTTGTAACATGTTCGCAGCGCACTGCGTTATCTCATATGATTAGCAGCCAAGTTTTTTTTTTAAATATATGCATCCGCACTGCATCTCACCTTATCACATGGGACTGCAAAGACGAATTCAACGTGTTTGTCGTCGAGTTTCAAAATTCATCCGCACTGCAGCCAAGTTTTTGTTTTTCACATTTTTTTTGCACTAAGCGCACTGCATTGTGTACTCGAAGCGTACTGCAATACAAGCTTTTAAACGCGACGCACGCACTGCAGTGTACGCGAATCCTAGTCTGACTCTACATTTTTTTGTCTTCTAACTGCATTCTGTATTGATTCATGGTCATGTCAGGTTCTATACGACGAAGAGAACTGCATTCTCCAAATGACATTCCGATCTCAGAGTTCTTATACAGAAGAGAACCGCATTCTGAGATCTTATTTTCTTTTTCGTATAGAAGAGAACTGCATTTTATCAAACATATTACAAGTTAATATGTTTTTTAAAATGTAAAACTGCATATGTGTTGATCTACGCCCTTTTTCCTAGTGCTTTTTTTCAGATTGTGTACTGCAGTTCGCATCGACGACGAATGCGATGGAGTAGTCATCTTTGCAGTTCGCTTCCGCCTGTCATGCATGAATGAGGCAGGATGCTTCAGCGGCGGATCCCCCCGGTGGTCTTGGGGCGAAGGTGAGGTGCGCCGTCGCTTCCTAAACGCCGCCGCGGAAATATCGTCGCCGGCGGACTGCATTGCCGGTCGTTTCGGCTCGCTATCCGTGGTGCTTGGCGCGGAAAAAGGCGGGGAGGGGTGGGGGGTGGCCGCCGGCCGCCGGGGCGGTGGCGCGGAAGAAGGCGGGGAAGGGTGGGTGTCGCCGCCGGCCGCCGGGGAGTTGGCGTGGTAGGAGGCGGGGAGGGGTGGGGGAGGAGGCCCGCCGCCGGGGCGATCCCGCGCTAGGAGGCAGGGAGTGGTCGGGGAGGACGCCGGCCGCCTGGTCGCTCCCGCGCTAGGAGGCGGGGAGTTGTTGGGGAGGACGCCGGCGTCGGGGGGGCGCTCCCGCGCTAGAAGCTCTGTAGGGGTGGGGGGGTTGTTAGGAGAATAAGCTTTTTGTTAGGAGAATAAGGTCTTAAGGGGTGTTATGAGAATAGACCCACCCTATATATATATATATATATATATATATATATATATATATATATATATATATATATATATATATATATATATATATATATATAATTGGGTTGCCTCCCAACAAGCGCTATCGTTTTACGCCCCTAGCTAGGCACGATACATGGATAGATCTAGGGAATGCCATAATGATACGATATATCGCGAAAATCATCTCATATTCCCTACATTCAGCAACAAGTTTTCTCTGTGGCAAGCAAAAGTAATCAAAAGGGCTAATAATGGAACAAAAGTTCCCCATATCAAGCTCAGGATGTATAGGTTCCTCTTTTGGCCCTTTATAGTGTACAACCGATTCATCATTATAGGCATTCTTATGGCAGAAGGTCATGCGCCTTCGCTCAAGGGAGAAGCCCAACCCATTGTTTTGAATAGCAAAATCATCATTCAACTCAGAAATTCTATCAACCAAGACATCGGTAGGAACATTTTTTCTAAGGTGTTCAATTAAAGCAACATGATCAGGAGATCGCAACCGCATTATGTATTCTTGATTAAATAAGATAGCCTCTATGGGAGGTCGACCAACATCTACCCCGTAATGAGCAAAGATTTCTTTGGCCTCTTTCATGATAAATCTGAATTCATGAGCCAAAAAGATAGTAGGTGCACGCTTAACAGAAGAATGCTCAATATTGGAAAACTCCAGAAATATTCTGTGAATACAGGGATGCATATGGATAAATTGCCTTTCAATTTCAACTACAGACATAGATATAGCATCCGCAAGGCTACTAGTTCTGTGAAGAATAGAGCCACCCATAGTGGCCAAATCACCGGCACAAGTAAAGAAGTCTTGAAGAACTCCTTTTCCAATGATGTTACCACTACCAACCCGAAACTTCTTAATATGTAAAGTGGTAGTTTCATCCGGGGGGTCAACATAGACGTTGCCCTCAACATTACTACCCTTCTCAATCAAATCTTCCCCCATCTGAGACATGAGGGCAAGCGAACGGTAAACACACGGCAAAAAGAAGGTCAAATAAAACGGCAAGGGTGAAGTGGGGGAGAGGAAAACGAGAGGCAAATAAATGTAATGCGAAGGATAAGGGTTTGTGGTAGGTACTTGGTATATGACTTTTGCGTAAGCCTCCCCGACAACGGCGCCAGAAATTCTTCTTGCTACTTCTCGAGCTTCCGTTGTATTCCCTCAAAGAGGAAAGGGTGATGCAGCACAGTAGCATAAGTATTTCCCTCTGTTTTTGAGAACCAAGGTATCAATCCAGTAGGAGACCACGCGCGAGTCCCTCGCACCAGCACAAACAAATAAGAACTTCGCAGCCAACGCGATAAGGGGCTGTCAATCCCTTTACGGTCACTTACGAAAGTGAGATCTGATAGAGATGATAGTTTGATATTTTTGGTATTTTTTAATATAAGAACAGAAAGTAAAAGCGGAAAAGTAAAGTAGATTGTAGATTGATATGTTGAGAATAGACCCAAGGGCCATAGGTTTCTCTAGTGGCTTCTCTCATGATAGCGGTATTCTACGGCGGGTAAACAAATTACTGTCGAGCAATTGATAGAAAAGCGAATAATTATGAGACTATCTAGGCATGACCATTATATATAGGCATCACGTCCGAAACAAGTAGACCGAAACGATTCTGCATCTACTACTATTACTCCACACATCGACCACTACCCAGCATGCATCTAGAGTATTAAGTTCATAAGAAAAGAGTAACGCTTTAAGAAAGATGACATGATGTAGAGGGATAAACTCAAACAATATGATATAAACCCCATCTTTTTATCCTTGATGGCAACAATACAATACGTGCCTTGCGGCCCCTACTGTCACTAGGAAAGGACACCGCAAGATTGAACCCAAAGCCAGGCACTTCTCCCATTGCAAGAACTATAGATCTAGTAGGCCAAACCAAACCAATAATTCGAAGAGACTTGCAAGGATATTATAATCATACATAAAGAGTTCAGAAAAGAACCAAATATTTCTCAAAGATAATCTTGATCATAAACCCATAATTCATCGGATCTCGACAAACACACCGCAAAAAGAGATTACATCGAATGGATCTCCTCGAAGACCGAGGAGAACTTGGTATTGAGATCCAAAGAGAGAGAAGAAGCCATCTAGATACTAGCTATGGACCCGAAGGTCTATGTTAAACTACTCACAACTCATGGTGAGGCGATGATGACGATGTAGAAGCACTCCGTGGTAGATCCCCCCTCTGGCGGAGCTCCGGAACAGGCCCCAAGATGGGATCTCACGGGAACAGAAGGTTGCGGCGGTGGAACTAGGGTTTTATCTGTTGTTTGATGGTTTCGGGGTACGTAGGTATATATAGGAGGAAGGAGGGCTCCGGGGGCCAAACGTGGGGCCCACGAGGCAGGGGGCGTGCCCTATAGGGGAGGGGGGCGACCCCACCCTCGTGGACACCACGTGTTCCCTACTCCATGGTTCTCAAGTCTCCCGTGCGTATTTTGCTCCAAAAATATCACTCCCAAAGTTTCATTCTGTTTGGACTCCGTTTGATATTCCTTCTTTGTAAAACCATGAAATAGGCAAAAAAACAACAATCTGGACTGGGCCCTTGGGTTAATAGGTTAGTCCCAAAAATAATATTAAAAGTGTATAACAAAGCCCATTAAACATCGAAAATATCATAAATAATAGCATGGAACAATAAAAAATTATAGATACGTTGGAGACGTATCAGTCCACAACCCCCTAAGTGCGGAATCGAGTTCCTCGACCCAGTGTTTGTCTGATTCTTGCAGAGATTGCACTAGTCTGGGTTTGATGCCGCTCATTATCATGTCGTTAGCCCGTTCGACCTGACCATTTGTCTGAGGGTGATATACGGAGGCGTAATCGAGCTTGATGCCCAAATTGGCGCACCAAGTTTTCACGTCATCAGCTGTAAAGTTAGAGTCGTTGTCAGTAATAATACTGTGCGGGACACCGTAATGGTGTACTACGCCGGATATGAAGTCTATCACCGGTCCGGCTTTGTCTGTTTTAACTGGGTTGGCTTCTATCCACTTAGTGAACTTATCGACCATAAACAATAAGTATTTCTTCTTATGGCTTCCCCCTTTAAGAGGTCCGACCATATCGAGCCCCCAGACCGCAAAGGGCCAAGTGATGGGAATTGTTCTAGGGCAGTGCGCGGCATATGGCTTTGATTAGCAAAAAGCTGGCATCCAACGCAACACTGTACGAGGTCTTGTGCATCTACCCGGGTCGTGGACCAAAAGAAATCCGTTCGGAAGGCCTTAATTAGAAGTGCCCGAGCTGCGGCGTGATGGCCACCAAGACCAGCGTGTATTTCAGCCAAGAGTTGCCGTCCCTATTCTTCGGAGATACATCTTTGAAGGACTCCGGTAGTAATTTTCTTGTACAGTTCTCCTTCGTGAACTTTGTAGGCCTTTGAGCGTCGGACGATGCGACGGGTCTCAGTCTGATCCTCTGGGAGCTCGTTCCTAGTAAGGTAGGCAGGGAAAGGCTCGGTCCACGGGGCAATTATAGCCATGCTTTCATGGGCCGATGGTGTTATTTCGGTGCCTGAGCCTCCGATGATATCGGAACTGTGTTCGGAATCGGGGGGTATGATCGGCTCCGGACCAGTGTTGCCGCTCTCGTCCTGCCACACCACGGATGGCTTGAAGAGCCTTTCCACAAAGGTGTCGAGTGGGACTGGGTCGCGTTTAGCACCCATGCGAGCGAGGATGTCCGCGGCCTGATTACTCTCTGGAGCCACGTGATGAAACTCGAGCCCCTCAAACTGAGCTAATATTTTGAGTACGGCGTTGCGGTAAGCCACCATCTTCTGATCTTTTTCCTCGAATTCTTCGTTTATTTGGGATATTGCGAGGTTTGGATCCCCGCGCACCTCAAGGCGTTGTATGCCCATGGAGACGGCCATCCGGATACCATGTAATAGGGCCTCGTATTCAGCTGCATTGTTAGAGTCTGTATACATTATTTGGAGCACATAACGGACTGTGTCTCCTGTGGGGGATGTCAAGACGACACCAACCCCCAGTCCGGCTAGCATTTTAGAGCCATCGAAGTGCATCAGCCAGTTGGAATACGTGCCGTACTCTTTAGGGAGTTCGGCCTTTGTCCAATCGGCGACGAAGTCAGCCAACACCTGAGATTTAATTGCTCGGCGTGGTTTGTATGTTATTTCAAATGGTAAGAGCTCAATAGCCCATTTGACAATCCGGCCAGTGGCGTCCCGGTTGTTTATAATATCATTGAGTGGTACTTCTGAAGCCACGGTGATCGATCACTCTTGAAAGTAGTGTCGCAGCTTGCAGGATGCCATAAAGACCGCATATGCTATCTTCTGATAATGCGGGTATCGGGATTTGCATGGTGCAAGGACCGTCGACACGTAGTATACTGGTTTTTGGGTTGGGAATTTATGACCCTCCTCTTCTCGTTCGACGACGAGCACCGCGTTCACCACCTGGTGAGTTGCCGATATGTAGAGTAACATTGGTTCGCCGATGTTTGGTGCGGCCAGGATGGGGTTGCTTGCTAGCAAAGTTTTTATTTCCTCCGGTCCGGCTGTTGCAGCGTCTGTCGACACAAAGTGATCGGTGCGTCGGAGCAGACGATACAATGGCAATGCCTTTTCTCCTAGTCTGGAGTTAAAATGGCTCAAAGCTGCCATGCACCCGGCTAGTTTTTGGACCTGCTTGAGGTCAGTTGGTGTTGCCAATTGCGATAGGGCCCGGATTTTGGCTGGGTTTGCTTCAATTCCTCTGTTGGAGACAATAAACCCGAGCAGTTTGCCGGCAGGAACGGAAACGCACTTTTCTAGATTGATCCTTATGTCATATGTTCGAAGGTTGTCGAATGTAAGGCGTAAGTCATCCACCAATGATTCAACATGCTTGGTTTTGATGACTACATCACCTACATATGCCTCCACAGTCTTTCCGATTTGTTTTTCCAGGCATGTTTGAATCATGCGTTGGTAAGTGGCGCCGGCGTTCTTGAGCCCAAAAGGCATAGTGTTGAAGCAGAAAGGCCCATACGAGGTGATGAATGCCGTTGCGGCTTGGTCGAATTCCTTCATCTTAATTTGATGGTATCTGGAGTATGCGTCGAGGAAACACAGTGAATCGTGTCCCGCGGTTGCGTCAATAATCTGGTCGATGCGAGGTAGTGGGAAGGGGTCCTTAGGGTAGGCCTTGTTAAGGTCTTTGAAATTGACACACATGCGCCAGGATTTATCCTTCTTTGGTACCATGACCAGGTTTGCTAGCCAGTCCGGATGTTTGATCTCTCTGATAAACCCGGCTTCGAGTAGTTTGGCTAGCTGCTCCCCCATAGCATGTTGCTTGGGTTCGGAAAATTGCCGGAGCGTTTGCTTGAACGGCTTGTATCCCTCAGTATATTGAGACTATGCCCAACCAGTGCGCGTGGGATTCCTGGCATATCAGAGGGGTGCCAGGCGAAGATGTCCCAGTTCTCGCGCAAGAACGCACGTAGTGTGGCGTCGACCATCGGGTCCAGCTGTGCCCCAATAGAAGCTGATTTCTTGGGATCTCTCGGTTGGACTTGAAATTTGACTATTTCGTCAGCTGGCTTGAAAGAGGTGGATATAGGTCTTTTATCAAGAATTATGTCGTCCCTATCCACTATGGAACGCAGAGCGGTGAGTTCCTCGACCGCTAGGGCTTCGGACAATGCCTCAAGAGCCAGGGATGCGGTTTTATTTTCGGCGTGGAGTGCTATGTCCGGATCACTGGAGATAGTGATAACACCATTGGGCCCGGGCATTTTGAGCTTCATATACCCGTAATGAGGTATAGCTTGAAAGCGTGTGAATGCATCTCGCCCTAACAGGGCATGATATCCGATGTTGAAAGGGGCCAGCTGGAAGATTATCTCTTCGGACCTATAGTTTTCTGGTGTGCCGAATACCACATCAAGTTTAATTTTCCCTAAGCATCTTGCTTCCCTGCTGGGGATTATTCCCCTAAAGGATGTATTGCTCTGCTCAATGCGACTCCTGTCCATTTGCATTTTATTGAGCGTGTCCTCGTAGATGAGGTTCAGCCCGCTGCCGCCGTCCATCAACACTTTAGTGAGCCGAAAGCCGTCCACGATCGGGTTTAGGACAAAATCAGCTGGTGCCCGGACTGATCGGGACCTTGGTTCGCCGTCGGCATTGAAGGTAATTGCTGTATCGTTCCAAGGGTTCATTGTTGCTATTTGGCAGACTTCGGCGAGGTCTCGGAGCGCCCTTTTGCGCCGATTATTTGATGAGAAGGTATCGAAGACCGTGAATACATTGAAGTCGTCGTCCTCCGAAGAGTACTTCTTTGGGGTATTGTTGGTGAGGATACCCTCGCCGGTCTTGGCCACCTGCCGGAGTATCCAACATGCCCGTAGGCTGTGTGTTGGCTCGGTATTCGGCGTCATGTGTATTTGACAGGGCCTATTGAGCCATTCCTCGAAGATAGTTCTATGTCCCGTAAAGGGTTTGGTTTTCTTGTCCACGGGATGATGATCAGGTGCCTCGTGAGGGTGCATCCTTTTTGCCTGCCCGGGAGATGGCTTAAAGGCCTGCGGTTGCCAACGGGCTGTCTGATTTTTGCAAGCGCTTTCCATTGCGCAGTACTTATGTACTATGTGTGCCAAATCTGCAGAGTGCAGTATGCGACGGCGCTTGAGGGCGTTAAGGATTCCCTCGTCCGTACAGTTGTCGCAAGATATTGAAATTGCATCGTCGTCGCAGTAGTCTTTTATCTTGTTTTTAACAAGGAGGAATCTGACCCAAAAGTGATGGACTGTCTCCTGAGGCTGCTGCCGCACATGCATTAGGTTGCATATGTCCGGAGGGCCGAAATTGCTTGGAGAGTATTGCTTGTGGTGGGTGGGTGGGCTTAAATTCGCACCCTGACCCACTATGGAATCCGGAGTTTACAGAATTTCCGAGGCCACCAGGTGAGGTTCCGGAATGTCCGGTGAATTTTCAGGCTTAATGTCTGATTTTCTGTTCGGAGGACAAGAAGTGTCCTCTCGAGGACGGGTATCCGGTTTTTCGGGTTCGGAAATCCGAACGTAATTTGTTCTCAACGTAGGAGAAGAGTTATTGTCAGCTTTTTCCTCCACAACCGCTACGTGATGGGTGATCGATGGAGTTTTAATCTCTCTCTGGTCAGGTTTAAGCCCGATCCGATCATAGTCAGTTGAGACCCCCAAGGCGACGATGCGATTTAGCAGCTCGTTTAAAGATGATAGATCTACCGGATCCATCTTGTCAAAGTATTCATGGCTGATACGAAGAGGGTTTTCGGCGACTTGGGGGGTTGCTTTCGGCTTAACGGCCGAACGGGCACCCATGGTGAAGCCGCCAAGCCGGAGGGTTTGCCCTGAAACTAGGGCTCCTCCGGAAGTGATTCTGTTCTTGATGACAAGGCGAGCCATCGAGCCTTTTAATGGCGGCACCGTGGAACTCTCAATGAAAACACCAATGTCGGTGTCAAAACCGGCAGATCTCGGGTAGGGGGTCCCGAACTGTGCGTGTAAGGATCGAGGGTAACAAGAGGCAGGGGACACGATGTTTACCCAGGTTCGGGCCCTCTTGATGGAGGTAATACCCTACTTCCTGCTTGACTGACTTTGATGAGTACAAGGGTTTCAAGAGTTGATCTACCTCGAGATCGTAATGACTAAACCCTAGATGTCTAGCCTATATGGTTATGATTGGCTCTATGGACTAAACCCTCCGGTTTATATAGACACCGGAGGGGGCTAGGGTTATACAGAGTCGGTTCACAGAAAGAGGAATCTTCATATCCGCACACCAAGCTTGCCTTCCACGTCAAGGAGAGTCTCATCCGGACACGAGGAAAAGTCTTCCGTCTTGTATCTTCACGGCCCATCAGTCCGGCCCACGTCACATAGCCCGGACGCTCGAGGACCCCGTACTCCAGGACTCCCTCACCCGTTCGTTCCATTGGGCTCGAACGGGAGAGAGATCAACCTAACACTTCCAGCTCCGCCGCTGACTGCCTTGATACCGGGTACTTGTGGCTCGTATATAAGATTTCCCACGATTTTTCAATATTGCATCGAAACACAACGAGAGACCAAAAACTGACCACAATGAGAAGAGACAACATCGAATTGTAACACAACGAGAGACAAAAAACTTTTCGGTTGCACTTGATCTTTCCGTTAAAAACACAACATGTCATCCAGGATAGCATGGACGGACACACTTGTTACAGTCGGCGGCGGCCGGTCGACGCCGAGCAAAAAGAAATGCCTAGCGCGCGCACACGTACGCGTCTTGGCAGCACCCGCGTCTTGGTTTGCTTAGCCATGCCGCACACGCCTTCTCCTCTTGCGCACTAAGCATCCCACAAGAAACTTCCGGTAGAACGCGCCTGCGAACGATGACAAAGCTAATTTGGTGCCGCCCTAGGTTTTGTGCCGCCTGAAATCCTGAGTTACCACGTATTGTAGTACTACTCCCTCCGTCCGGAAATACTTGTCATCAAAATGGATAAAACGGGATGTATCTAGATGTATTTTAGTTCTAGATACATCTTTTTTGTTCATTTTGATGACAAGTATTTTCGGACGGAGGGAATACGTACTAGTCACACGCGCTATCCGGATCAGCTCAACTACGGACGACAAGAACGATCGAGCAAGAGAAGAGATTGCACGGAAGGAGGGCGTTTTTTGTTTTTTTGCCTACATATAGCCAGAACGAGCCCTGCTAGAACCGCTCCCGCACGTCAACGTCTTTGTCTCTTCGATTGATATCCCGGAAGGAATCCACCGCCGTTTCGTCAGTGCGGTTGCCGTCGGACACCACCGTCTTCCTCAACCCCCCACACCTTCTCGCCTCCCTCCCTCTCTCCCATGGCCGACTACAACCGCTACGGCCACGGCCACGGCCAAGGATACGGCCAGCAGGGCTACGGCTACGCGCTCTCGGCGCCTCCTGCGCCCACGCCCTCCTCCTCCTCCTCGCCGTACGGCAACGGCCAGGGCTACGGCTACGCGCCCTCGGCGCCTCCCGCGCCCACGTCCTCCTCCTCGCCGTACGGTAACGACCAGGGCTACGGCTCCGCCACCACGCCTTCCACCTCCTCCTCCTCGCCGTACGGCTACGGCTACGGCCAAGGAGGCTACCCACCGCCGATGGGAGGGGGTTTCGGAGGAGCCGTGGCGTTCCCGCCGGGGACGCACCCGGACGTGGAGCGCGCGTTCCGGGCCGTCGACCGCGACGGCAGCGGCAGCATCGACGAGGGGGAGCTGCAGGCCGCGCTCTCGGACGCGCACCACCGCTTCAGCATCCGCACCGTCCGCCTCCTCATGTTCCTCTTCAGCAACGCCCAGCTCGCCTCCCCGCGCTCCCGGATGGGTAAGCAGAGCACACACCTATGCATGCTCCATCAAACACCCACAACAAAAGGAAATCTGCATCTCTTTCGGCACTGTTCGTTTCAGTAAAAACAGATACTGATTTCTTGCTGCCTCCAAACGATGTTTGTTGCAGGGCCAGCGGAGTTCGTGACGCTGTGGAACTGCCTCGGGCAATGGCGGGTGAGTGCTACTATCAATTTGATTGCTATATCGTTTAACTTTGAATTGAAAGTATGTATGATCGTGAAACAGAGTGTGCACATTCGGTTTCTCATGCTCTCTGTTTTCTCCCTGCATACCTTTAAATTGCTTGCAGTTGGACGATAAATAAATATCATCAACCTTGTCTTCGTGGCTTAAGAATCTGTTGAATACTGCAATTGTACCTTTTTCCTTATCAAATAAGAAGAATCTTCTGAATCCTGCAAGTGTACTTTTTAATAACAAATAAGAAAGTGGAGACCATGTTTCTCCGTATGGAACAGCTGGTTACCCAATCATGATATGATGCTCATGGAATTATTGCCCATCTAATAGAGCAACTTAATTTGTCATGGGGGAAGTCAAAAGGGAAAATAAATAAGTTTTGTCAGCCTGTGTCGATGATCTGCTAGTTTTCCCCATCCATCTATCATAATCATCATGCAACTTATTTCTGTTCTTCATGGCACTATCTAGGTCGTTTTCGACAGATACGATAGGGACCGCAGCGGAAAGATCGACTCCAATGAGTTGAGAGAAGCTCTTCGCGGCCTGGGATATGCGGTGCCGCCTTCAGTCATTGATCTTCTCATATCAAACTACAACAATGGTGTTTCCCACCGGGGCGCCCTAGACTTCGACAACTTTGTGGAGTAAGTACATCTGACATACAAAATAATCTCATTCAGCCAATACTCCAACATACATATGGAACTAATTAATTTTTTTGTTTCGCCTTTCGGTTTCGATCTTGAAGGTGCGGAATGGTTGTGAAGGTACGTCGCCAGTCAATCAACTATGTTGTAATCTTAGTTTCAAATGTTTGCTGATAGATTTCTCGCTGCTCTGTTGTTCTCTGTAGGGTCTGACTGAAAAATTCAAGGAGAATGACAGGCGCTACACCGGCTCAGCAGCTCTTACTTATGACGGATTCTTGTCAATGGTCATCCCCTTCATTGTACCTTAGATAGGCCAGCTGTCTGTTTGCCCACGCTAAAAGCAGTACTACATGCGTGACCTCAGCTTTAAGTTTGTGGGATTGATAGCTCCGTTAATTTGGAGTGTTTTGTTTCACAACTGTCTATATGTGAATAAGAAAAGGTTAATGGTTGGAATCGACCTGCCGATAAGGTCGCCACGTGTCCCTGCGAGCCCCATGCAGACGCCGATCACCCTTGTCCAACCACCGTTTGTCCTGGCTGCTATCTGTTCCTTGTCGCCTTTCTGTCGAGAGAGGCGTTGCAGCTACCCAGCTCCACTGCTCTCTATATTTGAATAATTTGAAATTCAGGTTTTTGAGTTTCAAAAAAAATAAGAATTTTATTTCGGGGATACATATACACATTCCGATTCCACACGTCAAGTTTCGGTAGAAATCTCATTTTGTTTTGGGCCATAGAAAAATAAATAAATTCCCGACAATATATAGGATAAAAAGGGTGCCATTTATGTCAGCAATTTCTCTTTTTTGTATTTCCCAAAATACAAAGTATTTCTTTCCCAGATTTTTACCAGGCCTTAGGAATATGTGTATGTATCCACGTATTTGTTTCAAGATTTTTTTGAGTAACAAAAATGTGTTTTTCAAATATTTCAAATATCAAGAGCAGTGGAGCTCGGTAGCTGCAAGCACTTTTCGCCTTTTTGTCCCTCCTCTCTCTCATGTCGCTCACCGCCATAGTTGCACGCAGCACCGCATGACCGGATCACCAGTAATTCATGGGGTCAAACTAAAAAATACAAAACTATGACCCCAAAGGAAGAGCACATCGATCTATCAATAAGGCATCGAAATGTTACTAATATGTAATGTTGACATGTTAGTACCCAAACTGAGATGAAAGTTCTTAGTGATCGTTAACTCATGTAACTAGTATTCTGAAACTGTTGATTTACAGGTAAATTCCAATTTTTATGGAGCATGTCTTGTAAAGGAAAGAAAGATTATCTAATCACTATCACAAAAACACAGTAAAGATGGAAATATATATATGTATGTATAAATTATTCGGAATCACCAGTATGTTGAGGTACCTTAGAGGCTTAGATCCTTCCAAAAACATTTGGAACAGCTCGCCTCGGAAAGAACTCATGCTTGACAAGGCTTTCTTTAAAACAATGCCCAATAATGCTCAAACTCCGGGACTCGGATTCCCATCGAAATTCCTCTATCAACTTACCGGTGTTGTCACAACGGAACATGTGATATTCGGACATATTGTAGACCAGCACATCTCCGTTCGGGGACAAAACCAAATGTTTTGTATTTGCGAGGTCACACAAGCTCGCCACTGGGAATGTAACATGGTACTTTAATGACTAGACCTCCTTCTCGTAGTCCTCCAAGACCCAGATTTTGAGGGCTGTTTTCCTGTCGGCAAAGCTACCCAAGCCAATCGAACCTTCTATGTGGCACATTTGAGTGCAGAATGTGGTAACATCAGCCGGGCGTCGCATGAACTTGAATGACTCAACCATCGTGTCAAAAACGACTATGACGGGGTTATGATGGTAATAACGGTCAGGTTCCCAGTGAAGGCATCTGCGGAACAGGATGGGTGGGGCCAAATTATGAGGAGCCATTCCGTGGCTGCCGACCGACGGAGCTTCCTCCATGGCAGGGGTATCTGAAAGAACTCCGACGCACCTCGGCGAGCCCCTCTGCTGCACCATAAGGATGTAGTAGGCAGCTGCTTTGATTTGGAACAGCTGTCGCTTCTCCCAGTATAGCACGCGGTACTCTCCGGACGGGTGGTGCAGGTACAACACGGCGAAGTCTATGTGCTTGGCAGCGGTGAGGCCTGCGAGTGGAGCGCACTGACGCGTGGCAGGGTTGCAGATACTGAAGCTGCCGTCGGACAAGGAGAGCAGGAGGAGCCCGTCGCAAGAGGAGTGCACCTTGAAATCTTCGCCGCCGTCGAACCCGAGGACGGGCCGTCCACGCTCGAAGATCGGGAGGACGCCATGTACACCGTAGAGGGCGACGGCTGCCGCTGATGGTGGGCGAGGAGGAAATCAGGGGCGGATGTGAGGCCGCGCCAGGAGAGGCAGACCGCGCGGCAGCGCAGGATGTCTTTGGCTGAAAGGCGGGCAAATATCTCCCACACCATGATCTCCTCCGGGAGGCCGAGGGGGGCGACGGCGACACGGTCAAAGAGGGGGGCGACGGCGGCGACACGGCGCCTGCGCCTGCGCTTCCGTCTCGGCCTCCTCGGTGCTCCTGCCGTGGCCGCATGGTTGGCCGCAAAGCTTTCCTCGGCTCCCCCGTGCTCGGCGGCGGGTGTAGGGTTTTGGATTGTGAGGGACTTGACAAGTATCACCCGCGGCCGCGGGCTCCGCCGCAAGCCCACCGTCCGCGCCATCGTGAAGCCTTGCCAACCACTCGAGATGACGCCCTCGCACACGGATGCTTCAGCTAGGTTTTGATCCGCCGGCGGCAGCTGCGGACGTGCAGTTAGGCATGTGTCCAGATCAAGATTTCGTAAACTCTGTACCTGGGCAGTTTCGTGGAATATAAGTTCGGTTGGTATAGTCCAGCTCCTTTGCATCGCTTTGGCTTCATCCTTTCATCTAGCAACCAGCTATACGCTATCATCTCTCTACTTCCCGCCTCTCCTACAAAACCCAGCAGATACATCACACCCAACGAAAAACAACCGGCCCTAGGTTTTTGAGCCAAACCAAGAGGCGGCTCTCTTTTGGCCTTTGGCCTCCTTGAGCAATGTTCTCCTCTACCGGTGATTTCTAAAAAAGAAAGAAATTAAACATACCCCAAGACAAGTAAAGTACATTAAACCACTACACTTGGAGTTAGGATTTCAAAGGATTTGCTGATGATGTAGGGTGTGTGTATGAGAGATGATTTTTCTCTTCCGTTGCAAGCATATTTGCTAGTACGAGTACAAGCTTATGTTCGGACCAGATCCACGAATTTGGTTCAACCTGCACCCATCAGGTTAATCTGTAGCCAATTTATTGGCGAGAGACCGACGTCTGGGGCGGAATACTCCGTCAAAGAAAACACTAAAGTTGGGACGAGGAATACACATGAACACATTAATCCGCGAGTAAATTGTGGTAGCACTTTATACACTCTATCTACAGGTATGAGTCTGGGACATCTTTGCACCGTGCAACATTTAACCCCATAATTGTGACATGTTCCACATTTTTACATTATTTATTATTTTTCTCTAAACTGAAAACTAGACCTATCTTGTTGGGAGTATACTATATCAAATTCACTAAAATCTAATTGATTTATGCGAAATTAGTTGAAAGTGTGTCAACTTCTCCAACATACTGCCCCTAACGCCACGTATGTCAATGTCATTATCACACACGGGGCTTGCCTTGTCAGCTTGGCAATGGACCCCATGCATGATGGTCTCACACTATTTTGCCCTTATTTTCTCTTTATGGCACACCGTTCTCTTTCCCCAACGCTCCCTACCACGGGTGTGTTTTCTAATTATTTTTTAGAGCCTGAGCAAATTTGTTATTTTCTATATGTCTTGTTCAAAGTTAATCAAAGATAATAGATATATTATGAAAATAGTCGGGTAACTCTCAAATAAGTCTACAACACAATTAAATATGTGTTGGTCACACAACTGAAATGTCATAAACCTCATGCAAAGTTAATTATTGCCACATTAATGACATGTTTGAATTTATAGATGAAGATCTTGTGACTCTCCACTTTCATATTTCAATTTTTTTGATAATGAACTACTATGTGAGATGTTATGCTCGGCAAAGCTAGGAAAATGGCTCATAAATCTTCCCGGATGCCTCCAACACATAGTTCTTCCTCAGATCTAGCTCCAATCAATTTTGAACAATCCTACATTTCATTGAACTCACTAATATGATAGCCTCTGCCACAAGTGAAGAAAACTCAACTAAATATATCACAAATCATAACAACCACATACAAAAAAACTATGCTTAACAAAATCTAGAACTGAAGAGGTGATCAAATCAAATCAAATCATAAAACTATGGCCCGCTTGAAATGCTTAGGACACCCACACCACAACAAAATGATGTCAAATCAAATTATCTAAGGACTGATCTAAATATCATCATCAAGACCTTCAAATTGTTATATTGTGGTGGTAGGAGAGGGAGGGTGCTCCGGCTGTTGTGTTCATTCATTAGTGCATCTGTGCATGTATGTGTGTTGCTAGTGAAAAAGAGCACATATGCCTTTTAAAGGCCCGGGGCATTGTGAACTTGTATTTCTGCGGCAGCAATGGTTGGTTGGGAATTTATATTTTTACACCATCTAGAGTTTTCATGATGTGCTTTATCCACTGTGACCATCTTCATCCAGTGGGTCATGTGCATAGTTTTGTTCTCTACGTTGCATATTTTCCCAATAGTCGATGGGGTATTGAAAAATATAAGTGGTACATAGGATATTCTTTATGGACGTGTTTGGTTGCCAGCATGCACCTCAACCAGTGCAGGAAGAATCCAGCCTGTTTGGTTGCCTGTATACACAGTTGGGCATGCATAGCACGAAACTTAAAACATCTCTGGCTCGCTGGAAACGCTCAGATCGGCAGTTTCTTGCGAGCCAGGCCGAGGCAGCGCAAGCGAGCGGGCCCTTGCACGAGTGGAGACGGGAGGGATGCGAGGTGATTATGTGAGGTCTTCTTCAACCTCGAGTAAGCTTCTATCTAATCTCCTATCTTCCTTGTCCCTCTGATCTACACAACCGTGCTTCAATTCGAGGTAAGCTCTACACGAAAAAGATGCACCTCGATGCTACGGTTCCATTCAGGCGATCGGTTTGTAGTTTTGTCGGCCATAAGTTCTTAATTTCGTGTTCCCGTTTGGAGCTATTCTGGATGAATTTTGTCAGATTCGTCGCGCAGGATCGATCATTTGAAATTTCATTTGATCGGCAGCCTAATCTCGCAGTTCCTCACAACATTTGTGTTGTAAGTTTTTTCGTTTCGACGATCGTAGCTTCATCTCTCTTTGAACATCAGTATACTACACTGACGACGCCATGTCAAGCTCCTCTGTCCTCTGTCAGAGCCCTCCTATCGCCCCTCTCGACGCCGAAGCCCTTCTCCTTGATCTCCTTGCACACGTCCTACTACACTAGAGTCGTTTCCGGTGTTGCTTATCTCGGCCTACTCTCTGTCCTCCTCCTACTGCACTGACGCTGCAATGGCGCGCACACTGCTTTCTTGTGTCCTCTGCCTCTGTGCACATTCAGTTCGCCGCGCCGCCGACAGGGTCGATCATCTTGGCCTCCTCTCTCTCGCCCTACTACACTGGAGTCGTTTCCGACGTCGATCATCTTGGCCTCCTCTCTCGTCCACTGCATTGACGATACCATGGCGCGAGCACTGCATTCTCCTCCTCTATCGACTGTCTTTGCGCGAGCACCACAACTAGTTCGCCGACGGTGTCGCTCGCCTTGCCGCCGACGGGGTCGCTCGCCCACGACTCCATGCTCGTCATGTCGGACACGACGCCACGGCCAATATCCACCGCAGTCGCCATGGTCCGGCGCACACTACATTTCTTCCCCCTTCCTGTGCTAGCTCTTAACTCTGTGTGCTAAGTGTAAGTGCCAGCTCTTAATCATACCTCATGCGTGCAACCAAACACCGTGTCAATGTGCCGCTTGAGCCAATGTATGCAACCAAACAAAGTGCAGTTGCGTATTACCTAATGGAGGGACCCTATATGCAGTCATGCAGACAACCCAACAACTTGTAGATGGCGCATTAGGGTCTGTTTTTGCTCAACCAGGCTGGGTTGAGAAGTGTATGCCATGCAGGTACTATTCACAACTTGAACCAAACACCCCCTATGTGATTTAGTCCCTTGAGAGTTAAAAGTGGTTTGCTTGATACCATGATTTATAGTTTCACGCAGGTTTGCTGTGATTTCAACACAAAAATAAACAATTCAAGATTTTTTTAAACACCAGAAAATAAAAAAATAATTTAGCAATAAGATATATTCCAAGTTGATTGTAGGCGCTGCTTTCGGTGCTCCCTAGCATACGTGTATTTTCTGATTATTTTTGGACCCCAATAAATCCCGAACGTTCGAATTTTAAGCATTTCACCCCGAGCTTTTTTGATGGCAACTTTCGTTGATGTGATGTGGCAACTTTAGTTGTTAAAACATGGCGACTTTGTTCTAGTTTGTTTTTTGTCAGAAAATTGTCATTGTTTATCATTTTTGTTATTTTTTGGGGCCTAAAAAATCTAGCATTTCCATGAAGTCTTGTTTTCAAAGATCTACATGGAGTGGCAAACTAAGAGAGGGTTATCAAAGAAACTACTACAAAGCACTTCCCGAGCTCCTTACATCTAGAAGTTCTGGTAATGCCTCATGTCGTCTATCTCCTTCGCGACTGGGGTGACTAGGTTCACCGTCGTCCCTGGCGGTCACGGGCTTATCGATGGTGACAGCGAGGCCTCCCTCGCCTCCTTCCCTCCTCCCCCAACATCCTCCAAACTACCATCTCCAGATGCTTTATTTCAGACCGATGAGTTCGTGCGAACGC